>OX122883.1:0-1203547 GCA_944738645.1 Eristalinus sepulchralis
AGCATAAAACTAATTATTGTAGTATGAGATTGTAGGGATAATGCATCAGTTTCCTGGAAGGACTTCATATAAAAATGATGACTATTTATTTGTATCATAATTCATATATTAGGTCATTGAATGATTGCAGAATATATGCATCGCCAACTGTGATCATAGACGATTAAAGAGAAAATAAAATATATATATATAAAAATGTTAGGCATGATTAAAGTGATCGTATTTCATATTTAAGCTTGACTGTGGTGTCAGCGCATAACTAATTTCTGTAGTATGCGATTGTAGGGATTATGCATTATTTTTATGAAAGGACTTTATGTAACCACGATGACTATTTATTTATCTGGGGCATAGTCTATATCCTGGGTCTGCGGATGATTGTAGAAGATATGTATGGATAAATGTGCTCACAGAGGATCAAAGAGAATATGGAATATATATAAGAATGTTAGGGGTGATTGAAGAAATTTGTAGTATGCGATTGAAGGGATTATGGCGTCAGTTTTGTGCATCATTTGGGAGAAAGGCAACCATCGCGTAGGTCTAAAACGGAAGTTCTGCGAAATCCACCGACAAGCACAAAACAAGCAATCTATCCCTTTAATCACATCTAACATTCGCACATACATTTCATATCCATTTAAGTCGTCTATGATATCCACCGACAAGCACAAAACAAGCAATCTATAATTTATATGACTGACATCGCACTAGTTACCTTTAATTTAATTAAACAACCAATAGGAATCCGAAAGGACAATGTATGTACACCACAATAAATCACAGAATTAGAAGTTCATTTAAGTGAATAATATCATCAATGAGCGATATTCTTTCCCGAAATCATGCACGAAGATGTAGTATGGGATTGTAGGGATAATGCATCAGTTTCCTGGAAGGACTTCATATAAAAATGATGACAATTTATTTGTATCATAATTCATATATTAGGTCATTGAATGATTGCAGAATATATGCATCGCCAATTGTGATTGTTAGGCATGATTAAAGTGATCCTATTTCATATTTAAGCTTGACTGTGGTATCAGCGCATAACTAATTGCTGTAGTATGCGATTGTAGGGATTATGCATTATTTTTATGAAAGGACTTTATGTAACCATGATGACTATTTATTTATCTGGGGCATAGTCTATATCCTAGGTCTGCGGATGATTGTAGAAGATATGTATGTATCGATAAATGTGCTCACAGGGGATCAAAGAGAATATGGAATATATATAAGAATGTTAGGCGTGATTGAAGATATTTGTAGTATGCCATTGAAGGGATTATGGCGTCAGTTTTGTGCATCATTTGGGAGAATGGCAACCAGCGCGTAGGTCTAAAACGGAAGATCTGCGAAATCCACCGACAAGCACAAAACAAGCAATCTATAATTTATATGAATGACATCTCACTAGTTACCTTTACTTTAATTAAACAACCAATAGGAATCCGAAAGGACAATGTATGTACACCACAATAAATCACAGAATTAGAAGTTTATTTAAGTGAATAACATCCTCACCTGCAACTTACATTACCCGCAATAACTTCTGACATCAATGAGCGATTTTCTTTCCCCAAATCATGCACGAACTAAATATCATCCCTTTAATCACATCTACCATTCTCATATACATTTCATATCCATTTAAGTCGTCTATAAGCACAATCAATTTTTGCTAACATCACAATCAAGCTCACATATGAAATGTGATCCCTTCAATCATATCTTGCATACTCTTATATATGTTTAATTATCTTTATTCACACAAAATTGGCGATTAAAATCTTCTACACTTAACCACAGAACCAATTTATATGCTATGTCATTTATGAATAAAGCCCGCATGGTGGCATGCAGTCTCTCCAATCAAGTATGAGAACATACATCCTACTTCAATATAAATCCATAAATGATAAAAGTCACCTTTATGGTAACATGCAATCCCTCCAAGCATGTATGACATTAATTAGGGGATCAACTAAATCAACAAACCATTGTATTTACCAATAATTGTAACTTTTTTCTGTAATGCACTCTTATTTGCCCGATATATGCACTTCATATTGTACGTAAAATAAATCAAAATGGAAAATAAGCCGGAGCCAATTATTTCTGGAAATACAGCCGACAAGATAGCGGCTTAGATGACGAGCAATATAATTGCCAATTTAGCAGACAATGTGGCGAATGCGACGTCGCCCGAATGGGCGGGGCGTGAATGCTGTTGCCGCGGAGAAATGAGAAGACAGCTTCTCTTTCTCCCTCGTTCATGCAGCTCATACATATACATATGTACATACATGCAGGGATTATACACCAGTTTCATAAAAGGACTTCGAATAACCTGATGGCTTCATTCATATATGGCATAGTTTACATTTAAGGCCTGCGGATGATTGTAGATCATATGCACCGCTAATTGTTCTTATAGAGGATTAAAAAGAATATAAATATATTTTATAATATTAGGCATGAATGAAGGGACCATATGTCATATTTGAGTTTGACTGTGCTGTAAGCATAAAACTAATTATTGTAGTATGAGATTGTAGGGATAATGCATCAGTTTCCTGGAAGGACTTCATATAAAAATGATGACTATTTATTTGTATCATAATTCATATATTAGATCATTGAATGATTGCAGAATATATGCATCGCCAACTGTGATCATAGACGATTAAAGAGAAAATAAAATATATATATATAAAAATGTTAGGCATGATTAAAGTGATCGTATTTCATATTTAAGCTTGACTGTGGTGTCAGCGCATAACTAATTGCTGTAGTATGCGATTGTAGGGATTATGCATTATTTTTATGAAAGGACTTTATGTAACCACGATGACTATTTATTTATCTGGGGCATAGTCTATATCCTGGGTCTGCGGATGATTGTAGAAGATATGTATGGATAAATGTGCTCACAGAGGATCAAAGAGAATATGGAATATATATAAGAATGTTAGGGGTGATTGAAGATATTTGTAGTATGCGATTGAAGGGATTATGGCGTCAGTTTTGTGCATCATTTGGGAGAATGTCAACCATCGCGTAGGTCTAAAACGGAAGATCTGCGAAATCCACCGACAAGCACAAAACAAGCAATATATCCCTTAAATCACATCTAACATTCGCACATACATTTCATATCCATTTAAGTCGTCTATGATATCCACCGACAAGCACAAAACAAGCAATCTATAATTTATATGAATGACATCTCACTAGTTGCCTTTAATTTAATTAAACAACCAATAGGAATCCGAAAGGACAATGTATGTACACCACAATTAATCACAGAATTAGAAGTTTATTTCAGTGAATAATATCATCACGAGCAACTTACATTAGCCGCAATAACTTCTGACATCAATGAGCGATATTCTTTCCCCAAATCATGCGCGAAACTAAATGTGATCCCTTTAATCACATCAAACATTCTCACATACATTTCATATCCATTTAAGTCGTCTATGAGCACAATCAATTTTTGCTAACCCCACAATCAAGCTCCAATATGAAAAGTGATCCCTTCAATCAAATCCTGCATACTCTTATATATGTTTAATTATCTTTATTCACACACAATTGGAAATTTTCATATCCATTTAAGTCGTCTATGAGCACAATTGATGATAAACATTCTACATAAACCTTTTTGGCATTTTATTTTTATACGTAAAAGGGAACACTTTAATTCTAGACAAATGTGCTCCTCAGGCCTTTTTGCTAAATAATCATGCCTAAAGTTGCCTAAATCAACTTACTTAATATGCTTCTCAGCTGCATTTTTTATTTCATACCAATCCATTTAATCATTCTTAGACGACTACATATTAAGAAAGCCCTTTTTACCCCTACACAAATCTTATATACATATTGCCTTAAATGAATAAAATCTTTATGGTAACATGCAATCCTTACAAACATGAATAACATTAATTAGGGGATCAACTAAATCAACAAATGATTGTATTAAAAATATTTGTAACTTTTTTCTGTAATGCACTCTTATTTGCCCGATATATGCACTTCATATTGTACGTAAAATAAATCAAAATGGAAAATAAGCCGGAGCCAATTATTTCTGGAAATACAGCCGACAAGATAGCGGCTTAGATGACGAGCAATATAATTGCCAATTTAGCAGACAATGTGGCGAATGCGACGTCGCCCGAATGGGCGGGGCGTGAATGCTGTTGCCGCGGAGAAATGAGAAGACAGCTTCTCTTTCTCCCTCGTTCATGCAGCTCATACATATACATATGTACATACATGCAGGGATTATACACCAGTTTCATAAAAGGACTTCGAATAACCTGATGGCTTCATTCATATATGGCATAGTTTACATTTAAGGCCTGCGGATGATTGTAGATCATATGCACCGCTAATTGTTCTTATAGAGGATTAAAAAGAATATAAATATATTTTATAATATTAGGCATGAATGAAGGGACCATATGTCATATTTGAGTTTGACTGTGCTGTAAGCATAAAACTAATTATTGTAGTATGAGATTGTAGGGATAATGCATCAGTTTCCTGGAAGGACTTCATATAAAAATGATGACTATTTATTTGTATCATAATTCATATATTAGGTCATTGAATGATTGCAGAATATATGCATCGCCAACTGTGATCATAGACGATTAAAGAGAAAATAAAATATATATATATAAAAATGTTAGGCATGATTAAAGTGATCGTATTTCATATTTAAGCTTGACTGTGGTGTCAGCGCATAACTAATTTCTGTAGTATGCGATTGTAGGGATTATGCATTATTTTTATGAAAGGACTTTATGTAACCACGATGACTATTTATTTATCTGGGGCATAGTCTATATCCTGGGTCTGCGGATGATTGTAGAAGATATGTATGGATAAATGTGCTCACAGAGGATCAAAGAGAATATGGAATATATATAAGAATGTTAGGGGTGATTGAAGAAATTTGTAGTATGCGATTGAAGGGATTATGGCGTCAGTTTTGTGCATCATTTGGGAGAAAGGCAACCATCGCGTAGGTCTAAAACGGAAGTTCTGCGAAATCCACCGACAAGCACAAAACAAGCAATCTATCCCTTTAATCACATCTAACATTCGCACATACATTTCATATCCATTTAAGTCGTCTATGATATCCACCGACAAGCACAAAACAAGCAATCTATAATTTATATGACTGACATCGCACTAGTTACCTTTAATTTAATTAAACAACCAATAGGAATCCGAAAGGACAATGTATGTACACCACAATAAATCACAGAATTAGAAGTTCATTTAAGTGAATAATATCATCAATGAGCGATATTCTTTCCCGAAATCATGCACGAAGATGTAGTATGGGATTGTAGGGATAATGCATCAGTTTCCTGGAAGGACTTCATATAAAAATGATGACAATTTATTTGTATCATAATTCATATATTAGGTCATTGAATGATTGCAGAATATATGCATCGCCAATTGTGATTGTTAGGCATGATTAAAGTGATCCTATTTCATATTTAAGCTTGACTGTGGTATCAGCGCATAACTAATTGCTGTAGTATGCGATTGTAGGGATTATGCATTATTTTTATGAAAGGACTTTATGTAACCATGATGACTATTTATTTATCTGGGGCATAGTCTATATCCTAGGTCTGCGGATGATTGTAGAAGATATGTATGTATCGATAAATGTGCTCACAGGGGATCAAAGAGAATATGGAATATATATAAGAATGTTAGGCGTGATTGAAGATATTTGTAGTATGCCATTGAAGGGATTATGGCGTCAGTTTTGTGCATCATTTGGGAGAATGGCAACCAGCGCGTAGGTCTAAAACGGAAGATCTGCGAAATCCACCGACAAGCACAAAACAAGCAATCTATAATTTATATGAATGACATCTCACTAGTTACCTTTACTTTAATTAAACAACCAATAGGAATCCGAAAGGACAATGTATGTACACCACAATAAATCACAGAATTAGAAGTTTATTTAAGTGAATAACATCCTCACCTGCAACTTACATTACCCGCAATAACTTCTGACATCAATGAGCGATTTTCTTTCCCCAAATCATGCACGAACTAAATATCATCCCTTTAATCACATCTACCATTCTCATATACATTTCATATCCATTTAAGTCGTCTATAAGCACAATCAATTTTTGCTAACATCACAATCAAGCTCACATATGAAATGTGATCCCTTCAATCATATCTTGCATACTCTTATATATGTTTAATTATCTTTATTCACACAAAATTGGCGATTAAAATCTTCTACACTTAACCACAGAACCAATTTATATGCTATGTCATTTATGAATAAAGCCCGCATGGTGGCATGCAGTCTCTCCAATCAAGTATGAGAACATACATCCTACTTCAATATAAATCCATAAATGATAAAAGTCACCTTTATGGTAACATGCAATCCCTCCAAGCATGTATGACATTAATTAGGGGATCAACTAAATCAACAAACCATTGTATTTACCAATAATTGTAACTTTTTTCTGTAATGCACTCTTATTTGCCCGATATATGCACTTCATATTGTACGTAAAATAAATCAAAATGGAAAATAAGCCGGAGCCAATTATTTCTGGAAATACAGCCGACAAGATAGCGGCTTAGATGACGAGCAATATAATTGCCAATTTAGCAGACAATGTGGCGAATGCGACGTCGCCCGAATGGGCGGGGCGTGAATGCTGTTGCCGCGGAGAAATGAGAAGACAGCTTCTCTTTCTCCCTCGTTCATGCAGCTCATACATATACATATGTACATACATGCAGGGATTATACACCAGTTTCATAAAAGGACTTCGAATAACCTGATGGCTTCATTCATATATGGCATAGTTTACATTTAAGGCCTGCGGATGATTGTAGATCATATGCACCGCTAATTGTTCTTATAGAGGATTAAAAAGAATATAAATATATTTTATAATATTAGGCATGAATGAAGGGACCATATGTCATATTTGAGTTTGACTGTGCTGTAAGCATAAAACTAATTATTGTAGTATGAGATTGTAGGGATAATGCATCAGTTTCCTGGAAGGACTTCATATAAAAATGATGACTATTTATTTGTATCATAATTCATATATTAGATCATTGAATGATTGCAGAATATATGCATCGCCAACTGTGATCATAGACGATTAAAGAGAAAATAAAATATATATATATAAAAATGTTAGGCATGATTAAAGTGATCGTATTTCATATTTAAGCTTGACTGTGGTGTCAGCGCATAACTAATTGCTGTAGTATGCGATTGTAGGGATTATGCATTATTTTTATGAAAGGACTTTATGTAACCACGATGACTATTTATTTATCTGGGGCATAGTCTATATCCTGGGTCTGCGGATGATTGTAGAAGATATGTATGGATAAATGTGCTCACAGAGGATCAAAGAGAATATGGAATATATATAAGAATGTTAGGGGTGATTGAAGAAATTTGTAGTATGCGATTGAAGGGATTATGGCGTCAGTTTTGTGCATCATTTGGGAGAAAGGCAACCATCGCGTAGGTCTAAAACGGAAGTTCTGCGAAATCCACCGACAAGCACAAAACAAGCAATCTATCCCTTTAATCACATCTAACATTCGCACATACATTTCATATCCATTTAAGTCGTCTATGATATCCACCGACAAGCACAAAACAAGCAATCTATAATTTATATGACTGACATCGCACTAGTTACCTTTAATTTAATTAAACAACCAATAGGAATCCGAAAGGACAATGTATGTACACCACAATAAATCACAGAATTAGAAGTTCATTTAAGTGAATAATATCATCAATGAGCGATATTCTTTCCCGAAATCATGCACGAAGATGTAGTATGGGATTGTAGGGATAATGCATCAGTTTCCTGGAAGGACTTCATATAAAAATGATGACAATTTATTTGTATCATAATTCATATATTAGGTCATTGAATGATTGCAGAATATATGCATCGCCAATTGTGATTGTTAGGCATGATTAAAGTGATCCTATTTCATATTTAAGCTTGACTGTGGTATCAGCGCATAACTAATTGCTGTAGTATGCGATTGTAGGGATTATGCATTATTTTTATGAAAGGACTTTATGTAACCATGATGACTATTTATTTATCTGGGGCATAGTCTATATCCTAGGTCTGCGGATGATTGTAGAAGATATGTATGTATCGATAAATGTGCTCACAGGGGATCAAAGAGAATATGGAATATATATAAGAATGTTAGGCGTGATTGAAGATATTTGTAGTATGCCATTGAAGGGATTATGGCGTCAGTTTTGTGCATCATTTGGGAGAATGGCAACCAGCGCGTAGGTCTAAAACGGAAGATCTGCGAAATCCACCGACAAGCACAAAACAAGCAATCTATAATTTATATGAATGACATCTCACTAGTTACCTTTACTTTAATTAAACAACCAATAGGAATCCGAAAGGACAATGTATGTACACCACAATAAATCACAGAATTAGAAGTTTATTTAAGTGAATAACATCCTCACCTGCAACTTACATTACCCGCAATAACTTCTGACATCAATGAGCGATTTTCTTTCCCCAAATCATGCACGAACTAAATATCATCCCTTTAATCACATCTACCATTCTCATATACATTTCATATCCATTTAAGTCGTCTATAAGCACAATCAATTTTTGCTAACATCACAATCAAGCTCACATATGAAATGTGATCCCTTCAATCATATCTTGCATACTCTTATATATGTTTAATTATCTTTATTCACACAAAATTGGCGATTAAAATCTTCTACACTTAACCACAGAACCAATTTATATGCTATGTCATTTATGAATAAAGCCCGCATGGTGGCATGCAGTCTCTCCAATCAAGTATGAGAACATACATCCTACTTCAATATAAATCCATAAATGATAAAAGTCACCTTTATGGTAACATGCAATCCCTCCAAGCATGTATGACATTAATTAGGGGATCAACTAAATCAACAAACCATTGTATTTACCAATAATTGTAACTTTTTTCTGTAATGCACTCTTATTTGCCCGATATATGCACTTCATATTGTACGTAAAATAAATCAAAATGGAAAATAAGCCGGAGCCAATTATTTCTGGAAATACAGCCGACAAGATAGCGGCTTAGATGACGAGCAATATAATTGCCAATTTAGCAGACAATGTGGCGAATGCGACGTCGCCCGAATGGGCGGGGCGTGAATGCTGTTGCCGCGGAGAAATGAGAAGACAGCTTCTCTTTCTCCCTCGTTCATGCAGCTCATACATATACATATGTACATACATGCAGGGATTATACACCAGTTTCATAAAAGGACTTCGAATAACCTGATGGCTTCATTCATATATGGCATAGTTTACATTTAAGGCCTGCGGATGATTGTAGATCATATGCACCGCTAATTGTTCTTATAGAGGATTAAAAAGAATATAAATATATTTTATAATATTAGGCATGAATGAAGGGACCATATGTCATATTTGAGTTTGACTGTGCTGTAAGCATAAAACTAATTATTGTAGTATGAGATTGTAGGGATAATGCATCAGTTTCCTGGAAGGACTTCATATAAAAATGATGACTATTTATTTGTATCATAATTCATATATTAGATCATTGAATGATTGCAGAATATATGCATCGCCAACTGTGATCATAGACGATTAAAGAGAAAATAAAATATATATATATAAAAATGTTAGGCATGATTAAAGTGATCGTATTTCATATTTAAGCTTGACTGTGGTGTCAGCGCATAACTAATTGCTGTAGTATGCGATTGTAGGGATTATGCATTATTTTTATGAAAGGACTTTATGTAACCACGATGACTATTTATTTATCTGGGGCATAGTCTATATCCTGGGTCTGCGGATGATTGTAGAAGATATGTATGGATAAATGTGCTCACAGAGGATCAAAGAGAATATGGAATATATATAAGAATGTTAGGGGTGATTGAAGATATTTGTAGTATGCGATTGAAGGGATTATGGCGTCAGTTTTGTGCATCATTTGGGAGAATGTCAACCATCGCGTAGGTCTAAAACGGAAGATCTGCGAAATCCACCGACAAGCACAAAACAAGCAATATATCCCTTAAATCACATCTAACATTCGCACATACATTTCATATCCATTTAAGTCGTCTATGATATCCACCGACAAGCACAAAACAAGCAATCTATAATTTATATGAATAACATCTCACTAGTTATCTTTAATTTAATTAAACAACCAATAGGAATCCGAGAGGACATTGTATGCACACCGCAATTAATCACAGAATTAGAAGTTCATTTAAGTGAATAATATCATCACGAGCAACTTACATTACCCGCAATAACTTCTGACATCAATGAGCGATATTCTTTCCCGAAATCATACACGAAGATGTAGTATGGGATTGTAGGGATAATGCATCAATTTCCTGGAAGGACTTCATATAAAAATGATGACTATTTATTTGTATCATAATTCATATATTAGGTCATTGAATGATTGCAGAATATATGCATCGCCAACTGTGATCATAGACGATTAAAGAGAAAATAAAATATATATATATAAAAATGTTAGGCATGATTAAAGTGATCGTATTTCATATTTAAGCTTGACTGTGGTGTCAGCGCATAACTAATTGCTGTAGTATGCGATTGTAGGGATTATGCATTATTTTTATGAAAGGACTTTATGTAACCATGATGACTATTTATTTATCTGGGGCATAGTCTATATCCTAGGTCTGCGGATGATTGTAGAAGATATGTATCGATAAATGTGCTCACAGAGGATCAAAGAGAATATGGAATATATAGAAGAATGTTAGGCGTGATTAAAGATATTTGTAGTATGCCATGAAGGGATTATGGCGTCAGTTTTGTGCATCATTTGGGAGAATGGATTCTCCCAAATAGTGCACGAAACTGATTGATAATCAATACGTTCGCATTCCACAATAATAAGTTATCCGCTTACACAACAATTAAAATCAGATATGAAATATGATCCTTTCAATCATGGCTAACGTTCATATATATATTTTATATTCCCCTACGATCACAATTAGCGATACACATATTCTGCAATCATCCATAACCGCATATTACATTAATAAGTTATCCGCTGACATCACTGTCAAGAACAAAAGTAAAATTGAATCCCTTCAATCACGCCTAACATCCTTGTATACACTTTATAGTCTGTTTAATCCTCTATGAGCACAATTAGCGATACATATCTTCTACAATCATCCACAGACCTAAAATATATACTATGCTCCAAATAAATAACTATATATTTTAGTACACGATTGTAGGGATTTTTCATCAGCTTCGTGCAAGGATTTCACATAAAACTGATGACTTTATTCTTTTGTGGCATAGTACAAATTTATGTTTGCGGATGATTGTAGAAGATGTGTATCCAAAATTGTGCTCATAGAGGATTAAAGAGAATATAAAATATATACAAGAATGTTAGGCCCGATTAAAGAAACATACATATTTCATATTTGAGCTTAATTGTGGTGTTCGGGGATAACTAAATATTGTAGTATGTTACTGTAAGGATTTTGCATCAGTTTTATTCAAGGACTTCATATGACCATGATGACTACTTTTATGTAGCAAAGTATATATTTAATGTCTGCGGTTGATTGGTATTAGGCATAAGTTTCATGGAAGGACTTTCAACAACCATGATGATTATAACTTGGTTGCATAGTATATATTGTAGGTCTATGGATGATTGTAGAAGGTGTATATCGCTAATTGTGCTCATAGATTATTATAGAGAATAAAAAATGTATACATATATATGTTGGGAATGATTAAAGTGATCAATTGGATGATTGTAGAAGATATGTATTGCTAATTGTGTTCATAGACGATTTAAGATAATATAAAATATATATAAGAATGTAAGGCATGATTGCAAGGCCCATATTTCATATTTGAGCTTGAGAGTGTTGTAGGGGATAACTAATTATTGTCGTATGCGGTTGTAGGGATTATGCATCAGTTCAATTAAATGACTTCGTATAACACGATTGTTTTACTCATATATGGCATAGTATACATTTAAGGTATGCGGATGTTGTAGAAAATATGTATCGCTCATTATTCTCATTGACGATAAAAGAGAATGTGTATAAAAATGTTATGCATGATTTAAGGGATCATATTTCACTTTTGAGCTTGATTTAAGTGCAAGCGTTATTGTAGTATGCGATTGTAGGGATTATGCACCAGTACAATTAAATGACTTCCTATAACACGATTGCTTTACTCATATATGGCATAGTATATATTTTAGGTCTGCGGATTGTTGTAGAAGATACATATGTCTCACTTCTTGTACTCAAAAATTGAAATTAATTGTAGAAGATATGTATCGATAAATGTGCTCACAGAGGATCAAAAAGAATATGGAATATATACAAGAATGTTAGGCGTGATTGAAGATATTTGTAGTAGCCATTAAAGGGATTATGGCGTCAGTTTTGTGCATTATTTGGGAGAATGGATTCTCCCAAATAGTGCACGAAACACGAAAAATATATACTATGCTCCAAATAAATAACTATATATTTTAGTACACGATTGTAGGGATTTTTCATCAGTTTCGTGCAAGGATTTCACATAACACTGATGACTTAATTCTTTTGTGGCATAGTACAAATTTATGTTTGCGGATAATTGTAGAAGATGTGTATCCAAAATTGTGCTCATAGAGGATTAAAGAGAATATAAAATATATACAAGAATGTTGGGCCCGACTAAAGAAACATACATATTTCATATTTGAGCTTAATTCTGGTGTTCGGGGATAACTAAATATTGTAGTATGTTACTGTAAGGATTTTGCATCAGTTTCATTCAAGGACGTCATATGACCATGATGACTACTTTTATGTAGCAAAGTATATATTTAATGTCTGCGGATGATTGGTATTAGGCAAAAGTTCCATGGAAGGACTTTCAACAACCATGATGATTATAACTTGGTAGCATAGTATATATTGTAGGTCTCTGGATGATTGTAGAAGGTGTATATCGCTAATTGTGTTCATAGATCATTATAGAGAATAAAAAATGTATATATATATATGTTGGGAATGATTAAAGTGATCAATTGGATGATTGTAGAAGGCATGTATTGCTAATTGTGTTCATAGACGATTTAAGATAATATAAAACACATATAAGAATGTAAGGCATGATTGCAAGGCTCATATTTCATATTTGAGCTTGAGAGTGTTGTAGGGCATAACTAATTATTGTCGTATGCGATTGTAGGGATTATGCATCAGTTCAATTAAATGACTTCGTATAACACGATTGTTTTACCCATATATGGCATAGTATATATTTAAGGTATGCGAATGTTGTAGAAAAAAAGAGAATGTGTATAAAAATGTTAGGCATGATTAAAGTGATCATATTTCACTTTTGAGCTTGATTTAAGTGCGTTATTTTAGTATGCGATTGTAGGGATTATGCACCAGTTCAATTAAATGACTTCGTATAACACGATTGCTTTACTCATATATGGCATAGTATATATTTTAGGTCTGCGGATTGTTGTAGAAGATACATATGTCTCACTTCTTGTACTCAAAAATTGAAATTGATTGTAGAAGATATGTATCGATAAATGTGCTCACAGAGGATCAAAGAGAATATGGAATATATATAAGAATGTTAGGCGTGATTGAAGATATTTGTAGTATGCCATTGAAGGGATTATGGCGTCAGTTTTGTGCATCATTTGGGAGAATGGATTCTCCCAAATAGTGCACGAAACTGATCGATTATCAATACGTTCGCATTCCACAATAATAAGTTACGATCACAATTAGCGATACATATATTCTGCAATCATCCATAACCGCATATTACATTAATAAGTTATCCGCTGACATCACAGTCAAGAACAAAAGTAAAATTGAATCCCTTCAATCACGCCTAACATCCTTGTATACACTTTATATTCTGTTTAATCCTCTATGAGCATAGACGATTTAAGATAATATAAAATACATATAAGAATGTAAGGCATGATTGCAAGGCTCATATTTCATATTTGAGCTTGAGAGTGTTGTAGGGGATAACTAATTATTGTCGTATGCGATTGTAGGGATTATGCATCAGTTCAATTAAATGACTTCGTATAACACGATTGTTTTACTCATATATGGCATAGTATATATTTAAGGTATGCGGATGTTGTAGAAAATATGTATCGCTCATCATTCTCATTGACGATAAAATAGAATGTGTATGAAAATGTTAGGCATGATTAAAGTGATCATATTTCACTTTTGAGCTTGATTTAAGTACAAGCGTTATTGTAGTATGCGATTGTAGGGATTATACACCAGTACAATTAAATGACTTCGTATAACACGATTGCTTTACTCATATATGGCATAGTATATATTTTAGGTCTGCGGATTGTTGTAGAAGATACATATGTCTCACTTCTTGTACTCAAAAATTGAAATTGATTGTAGAAGATATGTATCGATAAATGTGCTCACAGAGGATCAAAGAGAATATGGAATAAATATAAGAATGTTAGGCGTGATTGAAGATATTTGTAGTATGCCATTGAAGGGATTATGGCGGCGATTTGGGAGAATGGATTCTCCCAAATAGTGCACTAAACTGATCGATAATCAATACGTTCGCATTCCACAATAATAAGTTATCCGCTTACACAACAATTAAAATCAGATATGAAATATGATACTTTCAATCATGGCTAACGTTCTTATATATATTTTATATTCCCCTGCGATCACATATTCTGCAATCATCCATAACCGCATATTACATTAATAAGTTATCCGCTGACATCACAGTCAGGAACAAAAGTATAATTGAATCCCTTCAATCACGCCTAACATCCTTGTATACACTTTATATTCTGTTTAATCCTCTATGAGCACAATTAGCGATACATATCTTCTACAATCATCCGCATATTACATTAATAAGTTATCCGCTGACATAGGGATTATGCATCAGTTCAATTAAATGACTTCGTATAACACGATTGCTTTACTCATACATGGCATAGTATATATTTAAGGTATGCGGATGTTGTAGAAAATATGTCTCGCTCATTATTCTCATTGACGATTAAAGAGAATGTGTATAAAAATGTTTGGCATGATTAAAGTGATCATATTTCATTTTTGAGCTCGATTTAAGTGCAAGCGTTATTGTAGTATGCGATTGTAGGTATTATGCACCAGTTCAATTAAATGACTTCGTATAACACGATTGCTTTACTCATATATGGCATAGTATATATTTTAAGTCTGCGGATTGTTGTAGAAGATACATATGTCTCACTTCTTGTACTCAAAAATTGAAATTGATTGTAGAAGATATGTATAGATAAATGCGCTCACAGAGGATCAAAGAGAATATGGAATATATATAAGAATGTTAGGCGTGATTGAAGATATTTGTAGTATGCCATTGAAGGGATTATGGCGTCAGTTTTGTGCATCATTTGGGAGAATGGATTCTCGTGCAAGGATTTCATATAACACTGATGACTTAATTCTTTTGTGGCATAGTACAAATTTATGTTTGCGGATGATTGTAGAAGATGTGTCTCCAAAATTGTGCTCATAGATTATTAAAGATAATATAAAATATATATAAGAATGTAAGTCATGATTGCAAGGCTCATATTTCATATTTAAGCTTGAGAGTGTTGTAGGGGATAACTAATTATTGTCGTATGCGATTGTAGGGATTATGCATCAGTTCAATTAAATGACTTCGTATAACACGATTGCTTTACTCATACATGGCATAGTATATATTTAAGGTATGCGGATGTTGTAGAAAATATGTCTCGCTCATTATTCTCATTGACGATTAAAGAGAATGTGTATAAAAATGTTAGGCATGATTAAAGTGATCATATTTCATTTTTGAGCTTGATTTAAGTGCAAGCGTTATTGTAGTATGCGATTGTAGGGATTATGCACCAGTTCAATTAAATGACTTCGTATAACACGATTGCTTTACTCATATATGGCATAGTATATATTTTAAGTCTGCGGATTGTTGTAGAAGATACATATGTCTCACTTCTTGTACTCAAAAACGATTAAAGAGAATGTAAAATATATATAAGAATGTTAGGCATGACTAAAGTGATCATATTACATATTTAAGCTTGACTGTGGTGTCAGCGAATAACTAATTATTGTGGTATGCGATTGTAGGGATTAGGCATCAGTTCCATGGAAGGACTTCATATAACCATGACAACATGTTATTTATTTGGAGCATAGTATATATTTTAGGTCCGTGGATGGTTGTAGAAGTTGTGTATTGGAAATTGTGTTCACAGAGGATTAAAGAGAATATAAAATATATTTGCGAAAGTTAGGCTTGATTACAGCGATAATATTTTATATTTGAGCTTGACTGTGCTGTGAGCGGATAACTATATATTTTAGTACGCGATTGTAGGGATTTTTTATCAGTTTCATGTAAGGATTTCACATAACACAGATGACTTTATTCATTTGTGGCATAGTACAAATTTTATGTTTGCGGATGATTGCAGAAGATGTGTATCCAAAATTGTGCTTATAGAGGATTAAAGAGAATATAAAATATATACAAGAATGTTAGGCCCGACTAAAGAAACATACATATTTCATATTTGAGCTTAATTGTGGTGTTCGTAGATAACTAAATATTGTAGTATGCGTCTGTAAGGATTTTGCATCAGTTTCATTCAAGGACTTCATTCGACCATGATGACTACTTTAATGTAGCATAGTATATATTTAAGGTCTGCAGATGATTGATGATGATGATTATTACTTGGTAGCATAGTGCTTATTTTAGGTCTCTGGATGATTGTAGAAGGTGTATATCACTAATTGTGCTCATAGATTATTATAGAGAATAAAAAATGTATATATATATAATATCTATTGGGAATGATTAAAGCGAGCAATTGGATGATTGTAGAAGGTATGTATTGCTAATTGTGTTCATAGACGATTAAAGATAATATAAAATATATATAAGAATGTAAGTCATGATTGCAAGGCTCATATTTCATATTTGAGCTTGAGAGTGTTGTAGGGGATAACTAATTATTGTCGTATGCGATTGTAGGGATTATGCATCAGCTCAATTAAATGACTTCGTATAACACGATTGCTTTACTCATATATGGCATAGTATATATTTAAAGTATGCGTATGATTGTAGATCATATGTACCGCCAATTGTGCTCATAGAGGATAAAAGGGAATATAAAATATATATAAGAATGTTAGGCATGATTAAAGTGGTCGTATTTTATATTTAAGCTTGACTGTGGTTTCATCGCATAACTAATTGTTGTAGTATGCGATTGTAGGGATTATGCATTATTTTCTTGAAAGGATTTTATGTAACCATGATGACTATTTATTCATCTGGGACATAGTCTATATCCTAGGCCTGCGGATGATTTTAGAAGATATGTATCAATAAATGTGCTCACAGAGGATCAAAGATAATATGGAATATATATAAGAATGTTAGGCGTGATTGAAGATATTTGTAGTATGCCATTGAAGGGATTATGGCGTCAGTTTTGTGCATCATTTGGGAGAATGGATTCTCCCAAATAGTGCACGAAACTGATCGATAATCAATACGTTCGCATTCCACAATAATAAGTTATCCGCTTACACAACAATTAAAATCAGATATGAAATATGATCCTTTCAATCATGGCTAACGTTCCTATATATATTTTATATTCCCCTACGATCACAATTAGCGATACACATATTCTGCAATCATCCATAACCGCATATTACATTAATAAGTTATCCGCTGACATCACAGTCAAGAACAAAAATAAAATTGAATCCCTTCAATCACGCCTAACATCCTTGTATACACTTTATATTCTGTTTAATCCTCTATGAGCACAATTAGCGATACATATCTTCTACAATCATCCACAGACCTAAAATATAAATTATGCTCCAAATAAATAACTACATATATATTTTAGTACGCTATTGTAGGGATTTTTCGTCAGTTTCGTGCAAGGATTTCACATAACACTGATGACTTTATTCATTTGTGGCATAGTACAAATTTTATGTTTGCGGATGATTGTAGAAGATGTGTATTCAAAATTGTGCTCATAGAGGATTAAAGAGAATATAAAATATATATATCCATAACCGCATATTACATTAATAAGTTATCCGCTGACACCACAAGTCAAGAACAAAATTGAAATTTAATCCCTTCAATCACGCCTAACATCCTTGTATACACTTTATATTCTGTTTTATTCTTAATGAGCACAATTAGCGATACATATCTTCTACAATCATCCACAGACCTAAAATATAAACTATGCTCCAAATAAATAACTATATATTTTAATACGCGATTCTAGGGATTTTTCATCAGTTTCATGCAAGGATTTCACATAACACTGATGACTTTATTCATTTGTGGCATAGTACAAATTTTATGTTTGCGGATGATTGTAGAAGATGTGTATCAAAAATTGTGCTCATAGAGGATTAAAGAGAATATAAAATATATATAAGAATGTTAGGCCCGATTAAAGAAACATACATATTTCATATTTGAGCTTAATTGTGGTGTTCGGGGATAACTAAATATTGTAGTATGTAGGACTCCATATGACCATGATGACTACTTTTATGTAGCAAAGTAAATATTTAATGTCTGCGTATGATTGGTATTAGGCACAAGTTCCATGGAAGGACTTTACACAACCATATTGATTATTATTTGGTAGCATAGTATATATTGTAGGTCTCTGGATGATTGTAGAAGGTGTATATCGCTAATTGTGCTCATAGATTATTATAGAGAATAAAAAATGTATATATATATAATATCTGTTGGGAATGATTAAAGCGAGCAATTGGATGATTGTAGAAGGTATGTATTGCTAATTGTGTTCATAGACGATTAAAGATAATATAAAATATATATAAGAATGTAAGTCATGATTGCAAGGCTCATATTTCATATTTGAGCTTGAGAGTGTTGTAGGGGATAACTAATTATTGTCGTATGCGATTGTAGGGATTATGCACCAGTTCAATTAAATGACTTCGTATAACACGATTGCTTTACTCATATATGGCATAGTATATATTTTAGGTCTGCGGATTGTTGTAGAAGATACATAGGTCTCACTTCTTGTACTCAAAGACGATTAAAGAGAATGTGTATAAGAATGTTAGGCATGATTAAAGTGATCATATTTCATTTTTGAGCTCGATTTAAGTGCAAGCGTAATTGTAGTATGCGATTGTAGGGATTATGCACCAGTTCAATTAAATGACTTCGTATAACACGATTGCTTTACTCATATATGGCATAGTATATATTTTAAGTCTGCGGATTGTTGTAGAAGATACATATGTCTCACTGCTTGTACTCAAAAATTGAAATTGATTGTAGAAGATATGTATCGATAAATGCGCTCACAGAGGATCAAAGAGAATATGGAATATATATAAGAATGTTAGGCGTGATTGAAGATATTTGTAGTAAGCCATTGAAGGGATTATGGCGTCAGTTTTGTGCATCATTTGGGAGAATGGATTCTCCCAAATAGTGCACGAAACACGAAAAATATATATATAAAAATATATAGTATGCCATTGAAGGGATTATGGCGTCATTGAAGGGATTATGGGAGAATGGATTCTCCCAAATAGTGCACGGAACACGAAAAATATGTACTATGCTCCAAATAAATAACTTTATATTTTAGTACACGATTGTAGGGATTTTTCATCAGTTTCGTGCAAGGATTTCACATAACACTGATGACTTGATTCTTTTGTGGCATAGTACAAATTTATGTTTGCGGATGATTGTAGAAGATGTGTCTCCAAAATTGTGCTCATAGAGGATTAAAGATAATATAAAATATATATAAGAATGTAAGTCATGATTGCAAGGCTCATATTTCATATTTAAGCTTGAGAGTCTTGTAGGGGATAACTAATTATTGTCGTATGCGATTGTAGGGATTATGCATCAGTTCAATTAAATGACTTCGTATAACACGATTGCTTTACTCATACATGGCATAGTATATATTTAAGGTATGCGGATGTTGTAGAAAATATGTCTCGCTCATTATTCTCATTGACGATTAAAGAGAATGTGTATAAAAATGTTAGGCATGATTAAAGTGATCATATTTCATTTTTGAGCTCGATTTAAGTGCAAGCGTTATTGTAGTATGCGATTGTAGGGATTATGCACCAGTTCAATTAAATGACTTCGTATAACACGATTGCTTTACTCATATATGGCATAGTATATATTTTAGGTCTGCGGATTGTTGTAGAAGATACATGTGTCTCACTTCTTGTGCTCAAAAATTGAAATTGATTGTAGAAGATATGTATCGATAAATGCGCTCACAGAGGATCAAAGAGAATATGGAATATATATAAGAATGTTAGGCGTGATTGAAGATATTTGTAGTATGCCATTGAAGGGATTATGGCGGCGATTTGGAAGAATGGATTCTCCCAAATAGTGCACGAAACTGATCGATAATCAATACGTTCGCATTCCACAATAATAAGTTATCCGCTTACACAACAATTAAAATCAGATATGAAATATGATCCTTTCAATCATGGCTAACGTTCTTATATATATTTTATATTCCCCTACGATCACAATTAGCGATACACATATTCTGCAATCATCCGCATATTACATTAATAAGTTATCCGCTGACATAGGGATTATGCATCAGTTCAATTAAATGACTTCGTATAACACGATTGTTTTACTCATATATGGCATAGTATATATTTAAGGTATGCGAATGTTGTAGAAAATATGTATCGCTCATTATTCTCATTGACGATAAAATAGAATGTGTATAAAAATGTTATGCATGATTAAAGGGATCATATTTCACTTTTGAGCTTGATTTAAGTGCAAGCGTTATTGTAGTATGCGATTGTAGGGATTATGCATCAGTTCAATTAAATGACTTCGTATAACACGATTGTTTTACTCATATATGGCATAGTATATATTTAAGGTATGCGGATGTTGTAGAAAATATGTCTCGCTCATTATTCTCATTGACGATTAAAGAGAATGTGTATAAAAATGTTTGGCATGATTAAAGTGATCATATTTCATTTTTGAGCTCGATTTAAGTGCAAGCGTTATTGTAGTATGCGATTGTAGGGATTATGCACCAGTTCAATTAAATGACTTCGTATAACACGATTGCTTTACTCATATATGGCATAGTATATATTTTAGGTCTGCGGATTGTTGTAGAAGATACATATGTCTCACTTCTTGTACTCAAAAATTGAAATTGATTGTAGAAGATATGTATCGATAAATGCGCTCACAGAGGATCAAAGAGAATATGGAATATATATAAGAATGTTAGGCATGATTGAAGATATTTCTAGTATGCCATTGAAGGGATTATGGCATCAGTTTTGTGCATCATTTGGGAGAATGGATTCTCGTGCAAGGATTTCATATAACACTGATGACTTAATTCTTTTGTGGCATAGTACAAATTTATGTTTGCGGATGATTGTAGAAGATGTGTCTCCAAAATTGTGCTCATAGATTATTAAAGATAATATAAAATATATATAAGAATGTAAGTCATGATTGCAAGGCTCATATTTCATATTTAAGCTTGAGAGTGTTGTAGGGGATAACTAATTATTGTCGTATGCGATTGTAGGGATTATGCATCAGTTCAATTAAATGACTTCGTATAACACGATTGCTTTACTCATACATGGCATAGTATATATTTAAGGTATGCGGATGTTGTAGAAAATATGTCTCGCTCATTATTCTCATTGACGATTAAAGAGAATGTGTATAAAAATGTTAGGCATGATTAAAGTGATCATATTTCACTTTTGAGCTCGATTTAAGTGCAAGCGTTATTGTAGTATGCGATTGTAGGGATTATGCATCAGTTCAATTAAATGACTTCGTATAACACGATTGTTTTACTCATATATGGCATAGTATATATTTAAGGTATGCGGATGTTGTAGAATATATGTATCGCTCATTATTCTCATTGACGATAAAAGAGAATGTGTATAAAAATGTTATGCATGATTAAAGGGATCATATTTCACTTTTGAGCTTGATTTAAGTGCAAGCGTTATTGTAGTATGCGATTGTAGGGATTATGCACCAGTTCAATTAAATGACTTCGTATAACACGATTGCTTTACTCATATATGGCATAGTATATATTTTAGGTCTGCGGATTGTTGTAGAAGATACATATGTCTCACTTCTTGTACTCAAAAATTGAAATTGATTGTAGAAGATATGTATCGATAAATGTGCTCACAGAGGATCAAAGAGAATATGGAATATATATAAGAATGTTAGGCGTGATTGAAGATATTTGTAGTATGCCATTGAAGGGATTATGGCGTCAGTTTTGTGCATCATTTGGGAGAATGGATTCTCCCAAATAGTGCACGAAACTGATCGATTATCAATACGTTCGCATTCCACAATAATAAGTTACGATCACAATTAGCGATACATATATTCTGCAATCATCCATAACCGCATATTACATTAATAAGTTATCCGCTGACATCACAGTCAAGAACAAAAGTAAAATTGAATCCCTTCAATCACGCCTAACATCCTTGTATACACTTTATATTCTGTTTAATCCTCTATGAGCATAGACGATTTAAGATAATATAAAATACATATAAGAATGTAAGGCATGATTGCAAGGCTCATATTTCATATTTGAGCTTGAGAGTGTTGTAGGGGATAACTAATTATTGTCGTATGCGATTGTAGGGATTATGCATCAGTTCAATTAAATGACTTCGTATAACACGATTGTTTTACTCATATATGGCATAGTATATATTTAAGGTATGCGGATGTTGTAGAAAATATGTATCGCTCATTATTCTCATTGACGATAAAATAGAATGAGTATAAAAATGTTAGGCATGATTAAAGTGGTCATATTTCACTTTTGAGCTTGATTTAAGTACAAGCGTTATTGTAGTATGCGATTGTAGGGATTCTGCACCAGTACAATTAAATGACTTCGTATAACACGATTGCTTTACTCATATATGGCATAGTATATATTTTAGGTCTGCGGATTGTTGTAGAAGATACATATGTCTCACTTCTTGTACTCAAAAATTGATATTGATTGTAGAAGATATGTATCGATAAATGTGCTCACAGAGGATCGAAGAGAATATGGAATATATATAAGAATGTTAGGCGTGATTGAAGATATTTGTAGTATGCCATTGAAGGGATTATGACGTCAGTTTTGTGCATCATTTGGGACAATGGATTCTCCCAAATAGTGCACGAAACTGATCGATAATCAATACGTTCGCATTCCACAATAATAAGTTATCCGCTTACACAACAATTAAAATCATATATGAAATATGATGCTTTCAATCACGATCCTTTCCTACGATCACAATTAGCGATACATATATTCTGCAATCATCCATAACCGCATATTACATTAATAAGTTATCCGCTGACATCACAGTCAAGAACAAAAGTAAAATTGAATCCCTTCAATCACGCCTAACATCCTTGTATACACTTTATATTCTGTTTAATCCTCTATGAGCATAAACGATTTAAGATAATATAAAATACATATAAGAATGTAAGGCATGATTGCAAGACTCATATTTCATATTTGAGCTTGAGAGTGTTGTAGGGGATAACTAATTATTGTCGTATGCGATTGTAGGGATTATGCATCAGTTCAATTAAATGACTTCGTATAACACGATTGTTTTACTCATATATGGCATAGTATATATTTAAGGTATGCGGATGTTGTAGAAAATATGTATCGCTCATTATTCTCATTGACGATAAAAGAGAATGTGTATAAAAATGTTATGTATGATTAAAGGGATCATATTTCACTTTTGAGCTTTATTTAAGTGCAAGCGTTATTGCAGTATGCGATTGTAGGGATTCTGCACCAGTACAATTAAATGACTTCGTATAACACGATTGCTTTACTCATATATGGCATAGTATATATTTTAGGTCTGCGGATTGTTGTAGAAGATACATGTGTCTCACTTCTTGTACTCAAAAATTGAAATTGATTGTAGAAGATATGTATCGATAAATGTGCTCACAGAGGATCAAAGAGAATATGGAATAAATATAAGAATGTTAGGCGTGATTGAAGATATTTGTAGTATGCCATTGAAGGGATTATGGCGGCGATTTGGGAGAATGGATTCTCCCAAATAGTGCACGAAACTGATCGATAATCAATACGTTCGCATTCCACAATAATAAGTTATCCGCTTACACAACAATTAAAATCAGATATGAAATATGATCCTTTCAATCATGGCTAACGTTCTTATATATATTTTATATTCCCCTACGATCACAATTAGCGATACACATATTCTGCAATCATCCATAACCGCATATTACATTAATAAGTTATCCGCTGACATCACAGTCAAGAACAAAAGTAAAATTGAATCCCTTCAATCACGCCTAACATCCTTGTATACACTTTATATTCTGTTTAATCCTCTATGAGCACAATTAGCGATACATATCTTCTACAATCATCCGCATATTACATTAATAAGTTATCCGCTGACATAGGGATTATGCATCAGTTCAATTAAATGACTTCGTATAACACGATTGTTTTACTCATATATGGCATAGTATATATTTAAGGTATGCGAATGTTGTAGAAAATATGTATCGCTCATTATTCTCATTGACGATAAAAGAGAATGTGTATAAAAATGTTAGGCATGATTAAAGTGATCATATTTCACTTTTGAGCTTGATTTAAGTGCGTTATTTTAGTATGCGATTGTAGGGATTATGCACCAATTCAATTAAATGACTTCGTATAACACGGTTGCTTTACTCATATATGGCATAGTATATACTTTAGGTCTGCGGATTGTTGTAGAAGATACATATGTCTCACTTCTTGTACTCAAAAACGATTAAAGAGAATGTAAAATATATATAAGAATGTTAGGCATGATTAAAGTGATCATATTACATATTTAAGCTTGACTGTGGTGTCAGTGCATAACTAATTATTGTAGTGTGCTATTGTAGGGATTAGGCATCAGTTCCATGGAAGGACTTCATATAACCATGATAACTAGTTATTTATTTGGATCATAGTATATATTTTAGGTCTGTGGATGATTGTAGAAGTTATGTATCGCCAAAGTGTGCTCCTCCTTAAACTTTTGTGCTCTAGCCCGTTGTGTTCGCGTGATAGGTTTTTGGTAGACATGAAGGTAGGTGAAGTGCGTAAAAACGGAATGTCTGGGGTACTTTTCCGGCTCAATTTTCAAACTTTTTTTTACACTAGCATATGCCAAGGTGTTTTTTTGCATTTAACGATGCTTTCGATTTTTTCACATGCTGTCAAGAATATTTGAACTATTTTTTGGGGATTTTCGATTATTTTTTCTCTCTTTTCAAGATATTTTTACAAGTGTCAGGCTATGTTTTTCTGGACATTTTCGTAACAATTTTTTACACTTTTGGCATATTTTTGCGATGGTTTGTTGGACAAAATTGGACATGTTTGGACTATTTTTTTTGGGATTTTCGATTATTTTTAAGATATTTTTACAAGTGTCAGGCTATGTTTTCTGGACATTTTCGTAACAATTTTTTTACACTTTTGGCATATTTTTGCGATTGTTTGTTGAACAAAATTGGACATGTTTGGACTATTTTTTTGGGATTTTCGATTAGTTTTTCTATGTTTTTAAGATATTTTTACAAGTGTCAGGCTATGTTTTCCTGGACATTTTCGTAACACTTTTGGCATATTTTTGCGATGGTTTGTTGGACAAAATTGGAAATTTCGGGAAGTGTCCGAACAAGGTCAAGTGCGTAAAAACAGCATGTCTGGGGTACTTTTACCGGCTCAATTTTCCAACTTTTTTTAACGCTTTTGGCATATTTCTGCGACGGTAGGTTGGACATTTTGGGAAGTGTCCGACCAAGGTCAAGTGCGTAAAAACGGAATGTCTGGGGTACTTTTTCCGGCTCAATTTTCCAACTTTTTTTATACTTTTGGCATATTTCTACGATTGTAGGTTGGCCAATATTGGACATTTTGGGATGTGTCCGACCAAGGTCAAGTGCGTAAAAACGGAATGTCGGGTACTCTTTCCAGCATAATTTTCCAACTTTTTTTACACCCACGCTGCGATTGCGGGTACAGGTGTTGCGACTTTTTTGGGCAATTCAGCCGACAAGTTGCAACAATTTGGTAAAAAGCCAAGGTAGGTTTTCACCCACGATGCGATTGCGGGTACAGTTGTTGCAATTTTTTTGGGCAATTCAGCCAACAAGCTTGTAGCAATTTGGTAAAAAGCCAAGATAGGTTTTTGGTAGGAATGAAACTTGTGCGTTCAAAGATGTTCTTATCCTGAAAAGACATTTTACAGCGAAATTACTGAATCGAAAAAATAAGAGAATGACTAGAGAGAAGCTCTAATCGATTGGAGTTGCGATATAAAGATCTGAGAAAAAACAAACGTTTTAGGTAGGAATGAAACTTGTGCGTTCAAAGATGTTCTTATCCTGAAAAGACATTTTACAGCGAAATTACTGAATCCAAAAAATAAGAGAATGAGTAGAGAGAAGCTCTAATCGATTGGAGTTGCGATATAAAGATCTGAGAAAAAACAAACGGCGACCGAATGTAAGATATACATATACTGTTTTGTGCTTGTCTGTAGGTTTAGTAGATATGGTACTCGTAAATACAGCAAGGTGACTTCAATTATTTGTTGATTAAGTAGATCGTGGTTGATTATGGAAGATGAAGAAGACGATTAAAAAGAATGTACAGCTGTGTTCAAAATAATAGTAGCGCATTTTTAATTTGCATATCCCGAGACATTGCAAGCAAATTTTGTTATATTTTCCCTGAATGCAGCCTGCAAAAACGTATAACGGTAATTGACAAAACTAATACTGATCATATTTTCCACAGAATTTCAGTTGTAGTATCAGTCCGTCGTTAAAGGTTTGGCGAAGTGCTTCTACAGCTGTTCAAAAAAATAGTAGTGCTCTAATTTACTGACATAAAGTTTGATTTAAAATTAAATTTAAAGGTAGAATCATAAAAGTAAGAACAAATAAATATTTTTAAACTTAGATTATAGTTAAATCTTGAACTTTTAATTAAACAGTGGGCCGCAATAAGCATTGCCCAGAGCAGGAGAGAAAATTAATTTTAAAATTTAGAGCAGATGGAAAAACTTATAAAGAAGTTCAAGAAATCATAGGATGCACAGCCCCAATGATTGCTAACGCAATAAAGCACCATCCCAAACCCGAATCCCGTGGACGAAAAAAAAACATCAGCATTGGAGGACAGGCGAATTGGAAGATATAGCAAGTCGCACCCCTCTGCACCTTCAAATGTCATCCAAAAGGAGTTAGAGTTAAGTATTAGTGCAGTCACAGTCCGCAGGCGACTGTTAAATGAAGGGCTATACGCTCGGAGTCCCCGTAAGGTACCATTACTCTCTAAAAAGCACATAGCAGTTCGGATAGCTTTTGCCAAAGAACACATCAGCTGGCCTGTGGAAAAATAGCGCAATTTATTATGGACTGATGAGAGCAAGCGGCTCAAAAATAATGGTTTGGGGCTGTTTTTCCTACCAAGGTGTTGGGCCTATCCACCTTATTTCTGGAATTATAGATCAGTCTGTTTATGTTGATATTCTAGCAAGAGTAATGTTGCCTTACGCAGAATATGAAATGCCTTTAATCTGGGTGTTTCAGCAAGATAATGACCCGAAACATACCAGCAAAAAAGCCAGGGAATGGTTGCGGGTCAATGGGGTTAATGTTATGGTGTGGCCCGCACAGTCACCAGACCTTAACCCCATAGAAAACTTGTGGTGTGATTTAAAGAAAGCAGTGGCGAACGCAAAGCCAACCAATAATAGAGAACTTTGGCAAGTAGTGCAAACCGCGTGGCAGAATATTACAACCAAGAGATGCCAGGATTTGGTGGACTCCATGCCACGTCGCTGCAAAGCAGTCCTAGAGAATAAGGTCTTTACAACCAAGTACTAAGGTTATCTTTTGTTTAAGACCCATTTTTTTGTTTGATGTCTGATATGTTTTTTGTTTTTTTAAGTTTCAATCAACACTACTATTATTTTGAACAGGGAAATTCTGTTTGTAGTAAGTTGTTGCTTTATATTTTTAATTTCCAAGCTTTAAATGTTATCAATTATGAATGAATTATTTTGTTAAAAAATCACCTTTTATATCAACAATTAAGAATAAAAACTTTGTATGCACATAAAATTCAAAAAAATTTTGTTGTCATTGTACAAAACTTAAATAACCAATATAACTAGGCGCACTACTATTATTTTCAACACAACTGTATATGAAACTGTAAAGCGTGATTTAAGGGATGATGCTTAAGAGAAGATGTGTATCGCCAATTGTGCTCACACACGATGAAAGGGAATACGAAATGCATATGCGAATGTTAGGCGTGATTGAAGGGATCATAACTAATTATTGTAGTATGCGATTGTAGGGATTAGGCATCAAGTTCATGGAAGGACTTCACACAACCATGATGACTATTTATTGGTAGCATAGTATATATTTTAGGTCTGTGGATGATTGTAGAACTAATTATTGTAGTATGCGATTGGATTAGGCATCAGTTTCATTTAACCCTTTGTTGACTGGTGGTTTCATAATGAAACCACCAAATCAATAATTTTTTCCAGCTTTCCTAGTGGTTTCAATGGGAAACCACCATATCACGTTTGTTCCTGTTCATTCGTAGAGCAACAGGAAAAATTTTCAGGTGCAACATTCTTGTAATTTGTGATGAGTGGGGGTCATTGTGAGCTAGTTATCAACTGTGAAAGGTGCTTGAAGTGGGTTGTAAGAAAATTTGTTAGTTTTGTGCTTTAAATTAAAATGAGTGGTAAGTGTGATAATAATCGAGTTTATTAGGATATTCTGTAGTGCTTTTTCGCTGCTGTGTGTGAAAATGAAATTGTACTATGGATGTCGTGTATTATTTATGTGTGGTTACTCTACGAAACCACCAGGACCTAACGGCTAGTTATTTTTTTTTTCTTAACTGGAACGCGGACGGTTTATTCACGCCAATTGACGGATAATGATATTGCCGATATTTTAGAGGATATCCCATCGGACCCGGAATCTGATATTGGAGATGTGGACGAGGATGATCCAGATGAGGCAATATTGCTTCAGAATGAGGAAGATTTTGGAGCAGGTGTTGGAGATGGTGTTCAATATAATCCAACTGATTGGGAGTCTGAAGACGAAATTCCGCTACAACTTATTAGAGCTAGAGAACGGGAGTGTTTTACGGTTTGGACACGAGATAATTCGTTTTGTGAGGGACACATAAAGGAATTTGTAGAGGACACTGAACCAACCATTCCTGAAGATTTGGAAACACCAACCGATATCTTTTTGCATATATATCCCGAAGTGTTAATAAATATGATTGTTTTTCAAACGAATTTGTATGCAATTCAGAAAGCGGGTGGAAGTCTTGCATCTTACACTCCTACCAACAATCAAGAAATTAAAGCTTTTCTGGCAATAAATTTAATGATGGGAGTTAAAAAATTACCAAGTTATCGTGATTACTGGTCAACAAAGCCCGAATTACGAGATCAATATCTGAGCTCCTTGATGAGCAGAAACAGATTTATATGGCTTCTGGGAAACATTCATTTGAACGATAATACGCAACAACCTTTGAGGGGTAGCGCAAATTTCGACAAACTTTATAAGATTCGACCAATGATAGAAACACTGTCCCGAACATACATATCATCCTATAAGCCTTCCAAAAACCAATCCGTGGATGAGCCAATGATAAAGTTCAAGGGATGTAGCTGTTTGCGCCAGTACATGCCAATGAAGCCCATCAAGCGTGGATATAAAGTGTGGGTCCGTGCCAATGAGTCTGGATACATATCAGAGTTCCAAATATATACAGGCCGAATCTCTGAAGCTGCCGAAAAGAATTTGAGTGCGCGAGTAGTAAAAGACCTTACTCGAAGCTTAGTGGGAAAAGGACATAATGTGTACTTTGGCAATTATTTTAATTCTGTGCAACTGCAAAAAGATTTGAAAAAGCAATTCATCTACGCATGTGGGACAGTACGCGCCAATAGAAAAGATCTGCCTAATGACCTATTGGAAGACAAAAAAATGGTTAGGGGCAATTCTGACTGGCGTGTCAGCAAGGACGGATTGGCGTTTTTGAAGTGGAAGGACACTAAAGCTGTAAATGTTCTTGGAAACTTCCTTGATCCTTCGAAAAACTCAACAACCACGCGAAAACAAAAATATGGAACTTCATCTATTATCAGTTGCCCGGAAATAGTAGTTGAATACAACAAAAATATGGGTTTTGTCGATAAAGCCGACATGCTAAAGTCTTTTTATGAAATTGATCGGAAGTCCAAAAAGTGGTGGCATCGGATAATGTGGCATTTCCTTGATGTTTCCGTCATAAATGCTTTTGTTATTTTTAAAGCCAGGTCAACTGAAAACGACAAATCTTTATCATTGAAAGAATTCAGAATTGCGGTGGTATCAGGACTAGTTGGAGTGAATTTAAATGACGCGCGCAGAGGTCGTCCTTCAACATCAGAACAAGCGAAGATTAACCACTTCAAACCGAATGTTTCATTGGAGAGGAGATATGACCAGTGCGCTCACTTGCCAACATACGGTACTTCCAGACGATGTTCATATTGCAGCACAAAAAGTGAACCCCATCGTTCCAAATGGTGCTGCTCAGTCTGCCAAGTAGCATTATGCTTGTCAGCGGAAAAAATTGTTTTGCCAAATTCCACACTAAATAAATGTTACTTTCCTTTCGTTTTTACTTTTCTTTGAATAATTATTTTGTTTTATTTTTTTCGGAAAAATTTCAGTGAATGCCTAGTGGTTTCTCAGAGAAACCATCAATAAAATGTTAATAATACTACGAAATAAGTTAACAACATTTTTTTCCATGGTCAATACAATATAAACAAGGTCCAATGAATCTATTTTTATTGTTTGTTTTCAAAAATATGAAAAAAACAATAATTCGGGCAACAAAGGGTTAAGGACTTCACATAACCATGATAACTTTTTATTGATAGCATATTTTATGTGTGTGGATGATTGTAGAACTGATTATTGTATTATGATGACTATGATGATGATTATTGGTAGCACAATATACATTTTAGATCTGTGGATGACTGTAGAGGGTGTGTATAGCTAATTGTGCTTATTGACAATTATAGAGAATATTATATACAGTATTGTGCAAAACATATGCAATTTTTTTTCCTTCTGACATTTTGTTTGTTCTGTTGTACAAAACACTTCATTTTATAACTTTTTTTAACAAAAATCTGTGAGTGACAGTACATCTGCCGATCGTAGTAAGAAATCCTGGAAAAGTACCGTTAGTTTTGTTGAAAAGGGAAAAAATGTTAGCTTGCTCCTTTTTCAGCTGTGCAAAACAAATGCAATTTTTTTATTTTGTCCTTATTCTTGCTTCGTTCTTGGAGATATTCACATCTGGCTAGTGGAAAAATATTTTTTATTATAGAAATTGTATTCAAAAACAGCTTTTGTCATTCGGTTTGCATTTCAAGTTTGTTTATAAAATGGCTCGCAGTAAATATGACACGCGTACAAAAAAGCTTATTATTAAGGCTTTTCAAAATGGATCGAAGCAAAGGGGATGGCCAAACGATTCAAAATTCATGAGTCAAGTGTCTCGCGAATATTGGCAAAGTTCCGACGCAATCAATCCATTTACACGGTTCATTCCGGCGGTCGTCCTCGCAAAACAGATAAAAAAACTGATCAGAAGATCATCAACTTAATGCGTCGAGAGCCATTCCGATCCTCCATTTCAATAGTGAAGGAGCTTAATTTGCCTATTGATGCGAGTACGGTTCGTAGAAGGGCAATCGAAAATAAATTAAAGGCATACAGAGCATCAAAGAAGCCTTTATTAACATTAAAACACCGTCAAAAAAGGTAATCAATATGTTTTTGTCCAAAACTGCTACTAATTTTACATTAATTAGTCTTGCATTTGCCCACAAGTACTCATCTTGGTCCTTGAAACAGTGGAGAACTGTTTTATTTAGTGATGAGAGCAAATTTAAATTGATGTGTTCAGATGGAATCAGCTACGTTCTTCGAGAAGCGGGTACTCGCCTTAAACAAAAAAATATACAAGCTACTCTGAAGCACGGAGGTGGTTCAATCATGGTAGGGGGGTGTTTTTCGGCTCAAGGATGTAGTCCTTTACACCAAATTATCGGAATAATGGATCGCTTTGTATATAAAGATCTCTTGGAAACCGTCATGATGTCATACGCAGAGGAAGAGATGCCATTGTTGTGGAGGTTTCAACACGACAACGACCCAAAACACACCTCAAAGGTTGTAAAAGAATTTTTAGAGACTCAGGGATTTAATGTTTTGGATTGGCCTCCACAATCACCGCACTTAAACCCCATAGAAAACCTGTGGGGAATACTAAAACGGCTCATAAGGGGACAACGATTTACCTCAAAAAAAGTTCTTTACGAAGCCTTGCAGGATGAGTGGTTTCGAATTTCCCCGGAGTTAATAAACTCACTTATTGTTTCCATGCCAAAAAGATGTGCGGAAGTAATAAGAAACAATGGATTTTGGACAAAATATTAAAAATTAATAAAAATTGCATATGTTTTGCACAGCTCCAAATGGAAGGAGTCTATCTTTTTCTATAATACTAAAGAATGGCCGCAAATGTCAAGAGATTTTTTTACTTTTCTAGTATATTAAGGTCCAATCAAGATTTCTAAATAGAAGTTTCGTTTAAATTCCGCACTTAAAATAATATTCTAAGAAATTATTTTATGGGGTAAAGAACTTGCATATGTTTTGCACAATACTGTATATAAAAAATGTTAGGCATAATTGAAGACATTATATTTCTTATTTAGCTTGACTATGGTGTCAGCGCATAAATAATTATTGAAGTGTGCGATTATAGCGATAAGGCATCATTTCCATGGAAGAACTTCATATAACTATGATAACTAGTTATTTATTTGGAGCATAGTATGTATTTTAGGTCTGTGGATGATTGTAGAATATGTGTATCACTATTTGTGCTCGTAGGTGAATATAAAATATATATAAGAACGTTAGGCATGATTGAAAGGATCATATTACATATCTGATCTTAATTGTGGTGTAAGCGGATAGCTTATTACTGTGGAATGCGAACGTATTTATTATGGAGCAGTTTCGTCCACTATTTGGGAGAATCCGTTCTGCGGCTGTTGTAGAAGATATGTACCGCTTATTGTGCTCATACCGATTAAAGAGAATATAATATTTGTATAAGAATGTTAGGAATGATTGAAGTGATCATATTTCATTTTTGAGCTTGATTTAAGTGCAAGCGTTATTGTAGTATGCGATTGTAGGGATGATGCACCAGTTCAATTAAATGACTTCGTATAATACGATTGCTTTACTCATATATCGCATAGTATATATTTTATGTCTGCGGATTGTTGTAGAAGATACATATGTCTCACTTCTTGTACTCAAAAACGATTAAAGAGACAGTAAAATATATATAAGAATGTTAGGCTTGATTAAAGTGATCATATTACATATTTAAGCTTGACTGTGGTGTCAGCGCATAACTAGTTATTGTAGTATGCGATTGTAGGGAGAGAGAGTATTGTAGGGGATAACTAAATATTATCGTATGCGATTGTAGGGATTATGCATCAGTTCAATTAAATCACTTCGTATAACACGACTGCTTTAATAATATATGGCATAGTATATAGTTTAGGTCTGCGGATTGTTGTAGAAGATACATATGTCTCACTTCTTGTACTCAAAAACGATTAAAGAGAATGTAAAATATATATAAGAATGTTAGGCATGATTAAAGTCATCATATTATATATTTAAGCTTGACTGTGGTGTCAGCGCATAACTTATTATTGTAGTATGCGATTGTAGGGAGAGAGAGTATTGTAGGGGATGAGAGTATTGCAGGGGATAACTAATTATTGTCGTATGCGATTGTAGGGATTATGCACCAGTTCAATTAAATGACTTCGTATAACACGATTGCTTTACTCATATATAGCATAGTATATACTTTAGGTCTGCGGATTGTTGTAGAAGATACATATGTCTCACTTCTTGTACTCAAAAACGACTAAAGATAATGTAAAATATATATAAGAATGTTAGGCATGATTAAAGTGATCATATTACATATTTAAGCTTGACTGTGGTGTCAGCGCATAACTAATTATTGTAGTATGCGATTGTAGGTATTAGGCATAAGTTCCATGGAAGGACTTCCCACAATCATGATGATTATTACTTGGTAGCATAGTATATATTGTAGGTCTCTGGATGATTGTAGAAGGTGTATATTGCTAATTGTGCTCATAGATTATTATAGAGAATAAAAAATGTATATATATATATATAATATATGTTGGGAATGATTAAAGTGATCAATTGGATGATTGTAGAAGATATGTATTGCTAATTGTGTTCATAGACGATTAAAGATAATATAAAATATATATAAGAATGTAAGGCATGATTGCAAGGCTCATATTTCATATTCGTATCGCTCATTATTCTCATTGACGATAAAAGAGAATGTGTATAAGAATGTAAGGAGTGATTAAAGTGATCGTATTTCATTTTTGAACTTGATTTAAGTGCAAGCGTTATTGTAGTATGCGATTGTAGGGATTATGCACCAATTCAATTAAATGACTTCGTATAACACGGTTGCTTTACTCATATATGGCATAGTATATACTTTAGGTCTGCGGATTGTTGTAGAAGATACATATGTCTCACTTCTTGTACCCAAAAACGATTAAAGAGAATGTAAAATATATATAAGAATGTTAGGCATGATTAAAGTGATCATATTACATATTTAAGCTTGACTGTGGTGTCAGCGCATAACTAATTATTGTAGTATGCGATTGTAGGTATTAGGCATAAGTTCCATGGAAGGACTTTACACAACCATGATGATTATTACTTGGTAGCATAGTATATATTGTAGGTCTCTGAATGATTGTAGAAGATGTATATCGCTAATTGTGCTCATAGATTATTATAGACAATGAAAAATGTATATATATATATATATATATATATAATATATGTTGGGAATGATTAAAGTGATCATTTCGATGATTGTAGAAGATATGTATTGCTAATTGTGTTCATAGACGATTAAAGATAATATAAAGTATATATAAGAATGTAAGTCATGATTGCAAGCCTCATGTTTCATATTTGGGCTTGAGAGTATTGTAGGGGATTACTAATTATTGTCGTATGCGATTGTATGGATTATGCATCAGTTCAATTAAATGACTTCGTATAACACGATTGCTTTACTCCTATATGGCATAGTATATATTTAAGGTATGCGGATGTTGTAAAGGAACCTGGCGATCCCCTGATCAATCAACCGTCAACCAGATTGATCACGTTGCGATCGATGTCAGACACGCCTCCAACATTCTCGATGTCCGAACATTCCCAGGCGCTAACATCGACTCGGATCATCACCCTGTTGTAGCCAAGGTAAGAACCCGGATATACGGATAAACGGTTTGACGTCGGAAAGCTACAATCGCAACAGGTCGCTGGGATCTTTGCCGACCGAGCCTAGGCAGAATGTTCCACTTAATTTGGACGATGATAGACAAGAATTCCGTCCCCCCGACTTAGACGAGGTCAAAATAGCAATATCGAGACTGAAGTCAAATAAAGCTGCTGGAGCGGGATGACCTGGTTGGGCGCATGCACCCCTTCGACTGCGCCAACTATCGAGGGATAAGTCTCCTTAACATCGCATACAAGATCCTTTCCGCCGTACTGTGTGAACGCCTGAAACCGTTTGTCAACAACCTGATTGGTCCTTATCAGTGTGGTTTCAGGTCGGAGAAGTCCACCATCGACCAAACCTTCACACTACGGCAGATCCTGGAAAAGACCCAAGAATTGCAAATCGACACTCACCATCTATTCGTCGATTTCATGGCCGCATATGACAGCGTGCATAGAGACGAGCTATACAGTGCCATGTCTAGTTTTGACATTCTCACCAAACTCGTCAGATTGTGTAGGATGACGATGGAGAACTCTCGCTGCTCCGTCAAGGTTGGGAACGAACTCACCGAGACCTTCAATGTCAAAAAAGGTTTTAGACAAGGCGACGCGCTGTCATGCGACTTCTTTAACATCATTCTTGAAGGGATCATGCGTAACTCACACGTCAACATCAGAGGCACGATCCTCCACAAGTCCGTTCAACTGCTAGCTTAAGCGGATGACATTGACGTGATCGGCAGAACACAGCGAGCCGTCAATGAGGCGTTTGCTAACTCCGAAGCGGAAGTGGCTAAAGTGGGACTGGTGGTAAACGAGGGCAAAACGAAGTATATGCTGTCGTCGAAGGACGCAGCACATCGACGTCTCGGACAGAGCGTCTCTATGGGCAGCAGACGTGTCGGGGTAGTCAAGGACTTCGTCTATCTCGGCTCCGCGGTGAATAGTGACAACATCGGTACCGAAATCAAGCGCGGAATCACTCTTGCCAATCGCCGTTTCTTTGGGCTTAAGAGGCAATTGAGTAATAAAGCTCTCTCCCGAACGACCAAAGTGACTTTGTACAACATCTTGATCGTCCCAGTCCTGCTTTACGGCGCAGAAACCTGGACGCTACAAAAAGCGGATGAGGAAGCCCTTGGTCTCTTCGAGAGAAAAGTTCTGCGTGCGATTTTTGGTCCTGTTTGCGTTGATGGCATCTGGAGGAGAAGATTCAACCACGAACTGTATGGGCTGTACGGCGGCATGAGCCTAGTCAAGCGTCTACGCATACAACGTTTAAGGTGGCTAGGCCATATAGAGCGGATGGACAACACTGCTCCAGTCAGAAGAGTCGTCGAATCCGAACCACAGGAACAACGCAACAGAGTACGTCCTAGACTGAGATGGCGCACACAAGTGGAAAAGGACCTCAACCAACTTGGAGTGCGCAATTGGAAGCAGCTGGCAAAAGATCGTGCTAGCTGGGGAGGCATGCTGGTTGAGACCCAGGTCCACCCCGGACTGTAGCGCCACACGAAGAAGAAGAAGAAGAAGAAGTGTAATGCAACCAGTAAGATTATTGCTTTCAATTGCAAACCATCTGCATATATTTGTACATATTTGAATTATGATTTTGACAGAGGCAATGAAGCAATACATACGGGAAAAATTTCGAATGTCTGACATGTTCAGAAGTTTTCTTTAGTTTGATGGTTTGAAAATAAAAAGTCTAGATTCCGAAATAAAGTAGCAATACTTTAGCATTAGCTTTGAGTGAAAACATGTGAGCCACAAGAACCTTGATTACCATCAGACGCGAATGGATTATTTCGGTAAGATCGTGGTAAAATGAACATACATATGTACATCTAACCTGAGTGGACCAAGAAGTACGAATTATAATGCTCTTAATAGAGAAAACTATTGACTCTCTCCTTCAGATCGGATTAAAAAGAGAAAATAAGTTGCTTTAACAAATAGCGATGTCGGACTAAAGTAAGAAAGGGTATGAAAAAAACCTACATATATCTCGGGTAAACAGTTTGTATATTTATGACGTGATGAATTCAATTTTTTGATAATTAAATTATCTAAACAGATATTATTTAATGATTAATGATTTCATATTCGTCTGGAATTGGAGTTGATGCCTTTTTGATATGATCCGAAAAGCATTATAACATCGTATCGGTTCGAGTGTTTAGAATTTAACGATTAACGCGTAATACATTACTTCGTAATCAGTTGCTTAGCAAATATAAGGTCATCAAGGGCCTGTCCTATAAAACGTCTTCTCTTTTATGGTTACTCATAATACCAACCATGTTTGGTTTTTGACTTATGATTGCATCCACACGTAACAATAAAATTAAACCAAAAACACGTTCTTCCGGATACCGAGTGTTGGGGAAAAGATCTATAGACGTTATTGTTGGAAAATTCGTGTCCATACCATACCATATTAAAAATATAAAATTGCCTTATAAGTAATAGGAAATTGATAAGCGTTATTTGTCAACAGAATTTAGTAAAACTGCCGCTATTCTAAATGACATCACTTGTTAGGATAGCTTTTGCACTTCAGTAACTAAAAAATTCTATAAAAGTCATACATGCTTCAAACCAAACGCAAATAATACTGCAATATATTATATTTGTATTGTCTTTTTATTAACATAATGTACTTACTTCTGGTGCAGCTTCGGACTTAAAGTTCAATGTTACTATTTGGATAAATTCTTCTGCCGCTATCATAGTAGTACCACCTCCACTCTACCTCCGTTACAAAATCTTAAGCTTTCTGCGTAAGTTCCTCCAGTTTTTTTCGCCTCTTTCGCAGCAAAGCATTGTCGGAGTTGTCCAGCACCTTTATGTTCATCTGTGAAACACTCTTATGTTTTAATAAGTACTTACACTCTCCCATTCCGGTTTAGGAAAATCATACTGACCAGTTCGAATACGTCTCTCCATGCCCGGTGATATTGCCTCGCCGTGATTGCTGTGAAATGACGGAAATCCACACAAGAGAATGTACATAACCACACCAAGGGACCAGATATCACAACTCTTGTCGTATTTGTCTGGACCATGGACTTCTGGAGCTAAGGTAACAGATAAAAATCATCACATAGAGGCACGTGGGATAGAATTTGCGAGAGCTACTTACCACCATAGTACTTATTATAAGTAATAGGAAAATGATAAGCGTTATTTTTCATTTGACGCTATGCTAAATTACATCACATAATGTAAAAAATTCTATAAAAGTCATAAATGCTTCAAACCAACGCAAATAATACTGCAATATATTATATTTGTATTGTCTTTTTATGAACATAATGTACTTACTTCTGGTGCAGGTTCTGACTTAAAGTTCAATGTTACTATTTGGGTAAATTCTTCTGCCGCTATCATAGTAGTACCACCTCCACTCTACCTCCGTTACAATATCTTAAGCTTTCTGTGAAAGTTCCTGCAGTTTTTTTTTTTGCCTCTTTCGCAGCAAAGCGCCTTTATGTTCATCTGTGAAACACTCTTATGTTTTTAATAAGTTACACTCAATTAGTTTGACATCACAATACCTGGTCATAATCAACTCGAATTGTTGCCAAAGAACGGGTCATTTCCTCTTGTACCTCTGGCCATGTACTTCCCCTTACTAGAGCATTCGACCGGTATAAAGTAGTGTTTGTGGAACTTGTGCATACTGAGCTATCCACTTATTCCTCATTACGTCCTCGATAGTTAGACGCTTGTTCGGATCGACGCGCAACATTCCCTTGATTAAATCATTTGCCGCCTGACTTACACTCTCCCATTCCGGATTAGGAAAATCATACTGACCAGTTCGAATACGTCTCTCCATACCCGGTGATATTGTCTCGCAGTGATTGCTGTGAAATGGCGGAAATCCACACAAGAGAATGTATATAATCACACCAAGGGGCCAGATATCACAACTCTTGTCGTATTTGTCTGGACCATGGACTTCTGGAGCTAAGGTAACAGATAAAAATCATCACATAGAGGCACGTGGGATGGGATTTGCGAGAGCTACTTACCACCAGAGTACTGTGTGTGGCATGGAGTTTGCAAAGTATCCTAAACAGAAGTCTCTTTTGTAGATCCAAAGTCCATTAATTTGAGAACTGCATTTGAAGCCGGCAACGTGTTAAGCAAGTTTTCAGGTTTTAGGTCTCTGTGGGCAATGTTTTTGCCGTATAGGAAATGAACAGCCACACATATCTCATGCATTATATGTGCTGCTTCTGTCCTCAATAAAAAGTATAGAATTTAATGAAGAAACAGATCATATGATGTGTCCGTAAATGTTCCATTTTGATTATCTCGAATTCGTTAAAATAATTCACCGCTTTCCATGCTGAAAAAATTAAACAATAAATTCAAGCACTGAACTCGTGGCCAAGTACCCCAGTCAATTAAAACTTGTTTACATCGTCAGAGGTACTGAGTGGGGAAGAGGGAAAGCAGGAAGAGAAAGCAGAGTAGAATTATACCTACCATTCCATAACAACTAGAAGGCAGCTGTTTCCACTGTACTTCTTATAAACATCTATGATGTTCACAATATTGCGACAGTCGCATGCTCTCCAATGTAAAACCGCTTCGCGCCTGCCTTTGGGTTATCTAAAAGTACCTTCAAAAATGTACGAAGATAAAAATAAATAAACGTAAAAAGCTATTAGATCCCTCTTGGGAATACCAGTGAATTTAGCCCCTCACCTTTAACGCATACTTTTCGAGAGTTCAAGTGTAATGATTAAACATGACTTCCATGATCGACACTAAACGATACTTCAATGTTACTATTTGGGTAAATTCTTCTGCCGCTATCATAGTAGTACCACCTCCACTCTACCTCCGTTACAATATCTTAAGCTTTCTGCGAAAGTTCCTCCAGTTTTTTTGCCTCTTTCACAGCAAAGCGCCTTTATGTTCATTTGCGAAACACTCTTATGTTTTTAGTAAGTTACACTCAATTAGTTTGACATCACAATACCTGGTCATAATCAACTCGCATTGTTGTTAAAGAACGGGTCATTTCCTCTTGTACCTCTGGCCATGTACTTCCCCTTACTTGAGCATTCGTGTTTTGTGGAACTTGTGTTTGTGGAATTTGTATACTGAGCTATCCACTTATTCCTCATTACGTACTTAATAGCTAGACACTTGTTCGGATCGACGCGTAACATTCCCTTGATTAAATCCTTTACCGCCTGACTTACACTCTCCCATTCCGGATTAGGAAAATCATACTGACCAGTTCGAATACGTCTCTCCATGCCCGGTGATATTGCCTCGACGTGATTGCTGTGAAATGGCGGAAATCCACACAAGAGAATGTACATAACCACACCAAGGGACCAGATATCACAACTCTTGTCGTATTTGTCTGGACCATGGACTTCTGGAGCTAAGGTAACAGATAAAAATCATCACATAGAGGCACGTGGGATAGGATTTGCGAAAGCTACTTACCACCATAGTACTTATTATAAGTAATAGGAAAATGATAAGCGTTATTTTTCATTTGACGCTATGCTAAATTACATCACATAATGTAAAAAATTCTATAAAAGTCATAAATGCTTCAAACCAACGCAAATAATACTGCAATATATTATATTTGTATTGTCTTTTTATGAACATAATGTACTTACTTCTGGTGCAGGTTCTGACTTAAAGTTCAATGTTACTATTTGGGTAAATTCTTCTGCCGCTATCATAGTAGTACCACCTCCACTCTACCTCCGTTACAATATCTTAAGCTTTCTGTGAAAGTTCCTGCAGTTTTTTTTTTTTTGCCTCTTTCGCAGCAAAGCGCCTCTATGTTCATCTGTGAAACACTCTTATGTTTTTAATAAGTTACACTCAATTAGTTTGACATCACAATACCTGGTCATAATCAACTCGAATTGTTGCCAAAGAACGGGTCATTTCCTCTTGTACCTCTGGCCATGTATTTCCCCTTACTTGAGCATTCGACCGGTATAAAGTAGTGTTTGTGGAACTTGTGCATACTGAGCTATCCACTTATTCCTCATTACGTCCTCGATAGTTAGACGCTTGTTCGGATCGACGCGCAACATTCCCTTGATTAAATCATTTGCCGCCTGACTTACACTCTCCCATTCCGGATTAGGAAAATCATACTGACCAGTTCGAATACGTCTCTCCATACCCGGTGATATTGTCTCGCAGTGATTGCTGTGAAATGGCGGAAATCCACACAAGAGAATGTACATAATCACACCAAGGGGCCAGATATCACAACTCTTGTCGTATTTGTCTGGACCATGGACTTCTGGAGCTAAGGTAACAGATAAAAATCATCACATAGAGGCACGTGGGATGGGATTTGCGAGAGCTACTTACCACCAGAGTACTGTGTGTGGCATGGAGTTTGCAAAGTATCCTAAACAGAAGTCTCTTTTGTAAATCCAAAGTCCATTAATTTGAGAACTGCATTTGAAGCCGGCAACGTGTTAAGCAAGTTTTCAGGTTTTAGGTCTCTGTGGGCAATGTTTTTGCCGTATAGGAAATGAACAGCCACACATATCTCATGCATTATATGTGCTGCTTCTGTCCTCAATAAAAAGTATAGAATTTAATGAAGAAACAGATCATATGATGTGTCCGTAAATGTTCCATTTTGATTATCTCGAATTCGTTAAAATAATTCACCGCTTTCCATGCTGAAAAAATTAAACAATAAATTCAAGCACTGAACTCGTGGCCCAGTACCCCAGTCAATTAAAACTTGTTTACATCGTCAGAGGTACTGAGTGGGGAAGAGGGAAAGCAGGAAGAGAAAGCAGAGTAGAATTATACCTACCATTCCATAACAACTAGAAGGCAGCTGTTTCCGCTGTACTTCTTATAAACTTCTATGATTTTCACAATATTGCGACAGTCGCATGCTCTCCAATGTAAAACCGCTTCGCGCCTGCCTTTGGGTTATCTAAAAGTACCTTCAAAAATGTACGAAGATAAAAATAAATAAACGTAAAAAGCTATTAGATCCCTCTTGGGAATACCAGTGAATTTAGCCCCTCACCTTTAACGCATACTTTTCGAGAGTTCAAGTGTAATGATTAAACATGACTTCCATGATCGACACTAAACGATACTTCAATGTTACTATTTGGGTAAATTCTTCTGCCGCTATCATAGTAGTACCACCTCCACTCTACCTCCGTTACAATATCTTAAGCTTTCTGCGAAAGTTCCTCCAGTTTTTTTGCCTCTTTCACAGCAAAGCGCCTTTATGTTCATTTGCGAAACACTCTTATGTTTTTAGTAAGTTACACTCAATTAGTTTGACATCACAATACCTGGTCATAATCAACTCGCATTGTTGTTAAAGAACGGGTCATTTCCTCTTGTACCTCTGACCATGTACTTCCCCTTACTTGAGCATTCGAGTTTTGTGGAACTTGTGTTTGTGGAATTTGTATACTGAGCTATCCACTTATTCCTCATTACGTACTTAATAGCTAGACACTTGTTCGGATCGACGCGTAACATTCCCTTGATTAAATCCTTTACCGCCTGACTTACACTCTCCCATTCCGGATTAGGAAAATCATACTGACCAGTTCGAATACGTCTCTCCATGCCCGGTGATATTGCCTCGACGTGATTGCTGTGAAATGGCGGAAATCCACACAAGAGAATGTACATAACCACACCAAGGGACCAGATATCACAACTCTTGTCGTATTTGTCTGGACCATGGACTTCTGGAGCTAAGGTAACAGATAAAAATCATCACATAGAGGCACGTGGGATAGGATTTGCGAAAGCTACTTACCACCATAGTACTTATTATAAGTAATAGGAAAATGATAAGCGTTATTTTTCATTTGACGCTATGCTAAATTACATCACATAATGTAAAAAATTCTATAAAAGTCATAAATGCTTCAAACCAACGCAAATAATACTGCAATATATTATATTTGTATTGTCTTTTTATGAACATAATGTACTTACTTCTGGTGCAGGTTCTGACTTAAAGTTCAATGTTACTATTTGGGTAAATTCTTCTGCCGCTATCATAGTAGTACCACCTCCACTCTACCTCCGTTACAATATCTTAAGCTTTCTGTGAAAGTTCCTGCAGTTTTTTTTTTTTTGCCTCTTTCGCAGCAAAGCGCCTCTATGTTCATCTGTGAAACACTCTTATGTTTTTAATAAGTTACACTCAATTAGTTTGACATCACAATACCTGGTCATAATCAACTCGAATTGTTGCCAAAGAACGGGTCATTTCCTCTTGTACCTCTGGCCATGTATTTCCCCTTACTTGAGCATTCGACCGGTATAAAGTAGTGTTTGTGGAACTTGTGCATACTGAGCTATCCACTTATTCCTCATTACGTCCTCGATAGTTAGACGCTTGTTCGGATCGACGCGCAACATTCCCTTGATTAAATCATTTGCCGCCTGACTTACACTCTCCCATTCCGGATTAGGAAAATCATACTGACCAGTTCGAATACGTCTCTCCATACCCGGTGATATTGTCTCGCAGTGATTGCTGTGAAATGGCGGAAATCCACACAAGAGAATGTACATAATCACACCAAGGGGCCAGATATCACAACTCTTGTCGTATTTGTCTGGACCATGGACTTCTGGAGCTAAGGTAACAGATAAAAATCATCACATAGAGGCACGTGGGATGGGATTTGCGAGAGCTACTTACCACCAGAGTACTGTGTGTGGCATGGAGTTTGCAAAGTATCCTAAACAGAAGTCTCTTTTGTAAATCCAAAGTCCATTAATTTGAGAACTGCATTTGAAGCCGGCAACGTGTTAAGCAAGTTTTCAGGTTTTAGGTCTCTGTGGGCAATGTTTTTGCCGTATAGGAAATGAACAGCCACACATATCTCATGCATTATATGTGCTGCTTCTGTCCTCAATAAAAAGTATAGAATTTAATGAAGAAACAGATCATATGATGTGTCCGTAAATGTTCCATTTTGATTATCTCGAATTCGTTAAAATAATTCACCGCTTTCCATGCTGAAAAAATTAAACAATAAATTCAAGCACTGAACTCGTGGCCCAGTACCCCAGTCAATTAAAACTTGTTTACATCGTCAGAGGTACTGAGTGGGGAAGAGGGAAAGCAGGAAGAGAAAGCAGAGTAGAATTATACCTACCATTCCATAACAACTAGAAGGCAGCTGTTTCCACTGTACTTCTTATAAACATCTATGATGTTCACAATATTGCGACAGTCGCATGCTCTCCAATGTAAAACCGCTTCGCGCCTGCCTTTGGGTTATCTAAAAGTACCTTCAAAAATGTACGAAGATAAAAATAAATAAACGTAAAAAGCTATTAGATCCCTCTTGGGAATACCAGTGAATTTAGCCCCTCACCTTTAACGCATACTTTTCGAGAGTTCAAGTGTAATGATTAAACATGACTTCCATGATCGACACTAAACGATACTTCAATGTTACTATTTGGGTAAATTCTTCTGCCGCTATCATAGTAGTACCACCTCCACTCTACCTCCGTTACAATATCTTAAGCTTTCTGCGAAAGTTCCTCCAGTTTTTTTGCCTCTTTCACAGCAAAGCGCCTTTATGTTCATTTGCGAAACACTCTTATGTTTTTAGTAAGTTACACTCAATTAGTTTGACATCACAATACCTGGTCATAATCAACTCGCATTGTTGTTAAAGAACGGGTCATTTCCTCTTGTACCTCTGGCCATGTACTTCCCCTTACTTGAGCATTCGTGTTTTGTGGAACTTGTGTTTGTGGAATTTGTATACTGAGCTATCCACTTATTCCTCATTACGTACTTAATAGCTAGACACTTGTTCGGATCGACGCGTAACATTCCCTTGATTAAATCCTTTACCGCCTGACTTACACTCTCCCATTCCGGATTAGGAAAATCATACTGACCAGTTCGAATACGTCTCTCCATGCCCGGTGATATTGCCTCGACGTGATTGCTGTGAAATGGCGGAAATCCACACAAGAGAATGTACATAACCACACCAAGGGACCAGATATCACAACTCTTGTCGTATTTGTCTGGACCATGGACTTCTGGAGCTAAGGTAACAGATAAAAATCATCACATAGAGGCACGTGGGATAGGATTTGCGAAAGCTACTTACCACCATAGTACTTATTATAAGTAATAGGAAAATGATAAGCGTTATTTTTCATTTGACGCTATGCTAAATTACATCACATAATGTAAAAAATTCTATAAAAGTCATAAATGCTTCAAACCACCGCAAATAATACTGCAATATATTATATTTGTATTGTCTTTTTATGAACATAATGTACTTACTTCTGGTGCAGGTTCTGACTTAAAGTTCAATGTTACTATTTGGGTAAATTCTTCTGCCGCTATCATAGTAGTACCACCTCCACTCTACCTCCGTTACAATATCTTAAGCTTTCTGTGAAAGTTCCTGCAGTTTTTTTTTTTTGCCTCTTTCGCAGCAAAGCGCCTCTATGTTCATCTGTGAAACACTCTTATGTTTTTAATAAGTTACACTCAATTAGTTTGACATCACAATACCTGGTCATAATCAACTCGAATTGTTGCCAAAGAACGGGTCATTTCCTCTTGTACCTCTGGCCATGTATTTCCCCTTACTTGAGCATTCGACCGGTATAAAGTAGTGTTTGTGGAACTTGTGCATACTGAGCTATCCACTTATTCCTCATTACGTCCTCGATAGTTAGACGCTTGTTCGGATCGACGCGCAACATTCCCTTGATTAAATCATTTGCCGCCTGACTTACACTCTCCCATTCCGGATTAGGAAAATCATACTGACCAGTTCGAATACGTCTCTCCATACCCGGTGATATTGTCTCGCAGTGATTGCTGTGAAATGGCGGAAATCCACACAAGAGAATGTACATAATCACACCAAGGGGCCAGATATCACAACTCTTGTCGTATTCGTCTGGACCATGGACTTCTGGAGCTAAGGTAACAGATAAAAATCATCACATAGAGGCACGTGGGATGGGATTTGCGAGAGCTACTTACCACCAGAGTACTGTGTGTGGCATGGAGTTTGCAAAGTATCCTAAACAGAAGTCTCTTTTGTAAATCCAAAGTCCATTAATTTGAGAACTGCATTTGAAGCCGGCAACGTGTTAAGCAAGTTTTCAGGTTTTAGGTCTCTGTGGGCAATGTTTTTGCCGTATAGGAAATGAACAGCCACACATATCTCATGCATTATATGTGCTGCTTCTGTCCTCAATAAAAAGTATAGAATTTAATGAAGAAACAGATCATATGATGTGTCCGTAAATGTTCCATTTTGATTATCTCGAATTCGTTAAAATAATTCACCGCTTTCCATGCTGAAAAAATTAAACAATAAATTCAAGCACTGAACTCGTGGCCCAGTACCCCAGTCAATTACAACTTGTTTACATCGTCAGAAGTACTGAGTGGTGAAGAGGGAAAGCAGAGTAGAATTATACCTACCATTCCATAACAACTGGAAGGCAGCTGTTTCCGCTGTACTTCTCATAAACATCTATGATGTTCACAATATTACGACAGTCGCTTGCTCTCCAATGTAAAACCGCTTCGCGCCTGCCTTTGGGTTATGTAAAAGTACCTTCAAAAATGTACGAAGATAAAAATAAATAAACGTAAAAAGCTATTAGTTCCCTCTTGGGAATTCCAGTGAATTTAGCCCCTCACCTTTAACGCATACTTTTCGAGAGTTCAAGTGTAATGATTAAACATGACTTCCATGATCGACACTAAACGATACTTCAATGTTACTATTTGGGTAAATTCTTCTGCCGCTATCATAGTAGTACCACCTCCACTCTACCTCCGTTACAATATCTTAAGCTTTCTGCGAAAGTTCCTCCAGTTTTTTTGCCTCTTTCACAGCAAAGCGCCTTTATGTTCATCTGTGAAACACTCTTATGTTTTTAATAAGTTACACTCAATTAGTTTGACATCACAATACCTGGTCATAATCAACTCGAATTGTTGCCAAAGAACGGGTCATTTCCTCTTGTACCTCTGGCCATGTACTTCCCCTTACTTGAGCATTCGACCGGTATAAAGTAGTGTTTTGTGGAACTTGTGTATACTGAGTTATCCACTTATTCCTCATTACGTCCTCGATAGTTAGACGCTTGTTCGGATCAACGCGCAACATTCCCTTGATTAAATCATTTGCCGCCTGACTTACACTCTCCCATTCCGAATTAGGAAAATCATACTGACCAGTTCGAATACGTCTCTCTATGCCCGGTGAAATTGCTTCGCCGTGATTGCTGTAAAATGGCGGAAATTCACACAAGAGAATGTACATAATCACACCAAGGGACCAAATATCACAACTCTTGTCGTATTTGTCTGGACCATGGACTTCTGGAGCTAAGGTAACAGATAAAAATCATCACATAGAGGCACGTGGGATGGGATTTGCGAGAGCTACTTACCACCAGAGTACTGTGTGTGGCATGGAGTTTGCAAAGTATCCTAAACAGAAGTCTCTTTTGTAAATCCAAAGTCCATTAATTTGAGAACTGCATTTGAAGCCGGCAACGTGTTAAGCAAATTTTCAGGTTTTAGGTCTCTGTGGGCAATGTTTTTGCCGTATAGGAAATGAACAGCCACACATATCTCATGCATTATATGTGCTGCTTCTGCCCTCGATAAAAAATATAGAATTTAATGAAGAAGCAGACCATATGATGTGTCCGTAATTACTCCATCTTGATTATCTTGAGTTCGTTGAAATAATTCACCGCCTTCCATGCTGAAAAAATTTAATTCAAGCACTGAACTCGTGGCCCAGTACCCCAGTCAATTACAACTTGTTTACATCGTCAGAGGTACTGAGTGGGGAAGAGGGAAAGCAGGAGGAGAAAGCAGAGTAGAATTATACCTACCATTCCATAACAACTAGAAGACAAATGTTTCCGCTGTACTTCTCATAAACATCTATGATGTTCACAATATTACGACAGTCGCTTGCTCTCCAATGTAAAACCGCTTCGGGCCTGCCTTTGGGTTATCTAAACCTTCAAAAATGTACGAAGATAAAAATAAATAAACGTAAAAAGCTATTAGATCCTTCTTGGGAATTCCAGTGAATTTAGCCCCTCACCTTTAACACATACGTGAGTTCAAGTGTAATGATTCAACATGACTTCCATAATCGACACTAAACGATACTTGGCTCGTACGCGTGTCAAATAAATTGAATATTTTGTCGTATCCCCCAGATACAATTATATTCGAGGAAACTGGATTTACACATCCTGCGCGAACGTAGTCTGTATGATTTTGATAAGTATGTACAACTTTTTCTGATGCAATGTCCCAGAGTTGCACAGTTTTGTCGTCACCGAAACTTGTAATATGTAGTAAGTCAGGTGTGAAAAGCGTTCTGTGTGTTGCGGCTTTATGATCCTTAAAAAACCGAAACACAGTTTTGCTGGTTGTATCAAAAAGCCTTACAGATCCCTGCTCATCACCAGCTACAATGAGACGACCATATTGTCTGTAAATTCCGCCGTAGGTATTTTCTTGAAATGATAAGTTTTTGGCGACGAGATTTGTAATTGCGTTGTAAATCTGCACGCGCACTGAACAAGTTAAAGCGAAATAATAGGGTTGTACACTACTAAAGTCTACATACAATCAATTGCTCCCGAAGTCCTTAAAAAACGTTGGTACCAAAAAGAACAGTTATTTTAATAAACAGTTAGATATATATACATACATACAACAAGCCTTTTTCAATAATCCGTATCTGATGTAACTTTTCCGATTTTTTTTTAGCTTTTTTATTATTCAATGGTTTAAAATTCGCCTTTTCTTAATAAAATGTAAAAAAATATGAATTTATTTATTTTCTTCGAGTGTTAGACGACTTGAATATGCTTGCTTAAACTGGACTGCGTGTGTTAAATTAAAGTACGTTTCAGCAATTGTTTGCTATTTGGGCTTCTCCGAACTATAGAATAATGCGAAGTGAGTTTGGTCCTGAAAAAATCCTGGAATTCAACGTATTTTGAACTAACCCTTATTTCCCTTTTTGGTTCAATTTCTTGCATTTCATTTACTACAAATGAATTTTATACTTGTATGTCAGAAAGAGAAACCAATAAGGAAGGAGATGGTCGGCTGAAAAGATGTTTAAGCAGCTGATTTCCCAATTTAATTAGATTGTGAACGGGTCTCATTCGTTTCTGAAAAAAGTGTGTCATCTGACATTTCACCGAAATGTAATTTGAATCGGCAGTGCGAAACTTGTTTTTAAGAATTGTGTTGTTAAAATGGAATGGAATAAATAAGTACCTTTATTACTTTACTTTACTGCTAAAGAATAAGCGATTTTGATTTGTTTTATTTTTAGAGTGCTTTGTTAAACTTCCAAAGTTTGTTGTCAGTCATACTATTGTTGATATGTACTTGCGCCTATCTTCGTTCATTGTTTTCCAGTATAATGGATAGAAATAAGACAGGGTAGGATTTGATTATTTACTAGAACATTAAATGTTTTAAGGTACTTATTAAATTACAAATTTCATATTTTAGCCTTCTGGGAGTCTTTTGGAAATTGGCGCGGATAGGCGAAAGGAAATCGCCATATGTTGCAGTGTCGTGTGTTATTATGGCATTACCTTTGCTATTTTGGACTTAGCCCTTTAAAAACTGAACAGATTTAAGAAATATTGTGTTTTATGAGCCTCAATTAAGAATAAATTTATTGAATCTAATAAAATAGTTTACAATGTGGTACGTGTGTTTTAATAAAATACGCACGTATCACATTTAGGGTTTCATTGTCAGCTTAAAACAACTCATGTTTAAGACTTTCAGCAGATCTAATATTACTCTACTTCCTTAAGAATCTAAAACTGGATTTCCTTCCCAAATTTGACCGGAATATTGAGAACAAAGAAGTTACAGTGTAAGAATAGCTTTTCATTAGCAAGAGTGACATTGCAATCTGCCTACGAAAGCATGTGTACGGGTAGGAGCTACTGTCTACAAATTTACTTACTAAATATGCCGTAAGACGCGCTGAAACATACGTGAATGTTACTTATGCATTTGATGGGAAAATTCGCACACTTCTCACACACAAAGTATAACGTGTAGAGGCTCCAATTTACCCTCAAAATAAAGATCAGTCGTTCCCCTATATGTGTACATAAAATTGTCCCAACTTTATAGTCAGTAAATGCCGCAAGAGAAACGCAGAGAAGCAGCAAAGATATGCAATTTTCAGCCGCACTCTGAATTTTAGCAACGACCTGTGCTCAAATTACTAACCATATTAGTTAAAAGCTTTGTTTAAAAGGAAAGCAAGGCCTTAAAATAATTTGTGTTAGAAAAACATTTTAAAATTTAATCGGAATAGAAAAAATTACGACTTCTATATCATCCCATCTCCTATGCTTCGCGGACTCTAAATAATCACGAGCTAAATTATTCCGTTATTGAAAAAGAACTACTCGCCGTGGTTTGTTCTGTGAAATATTTCAAAATGTATTTATATGGTAGGAAGTTTACTATTCGCACCGATAACAAGCCTCTAGTATGGCTGAACGGAATAAAGGAGCCAAATATGAAGCTCCAAAGATGGAAGATTATGCTCAATGAGTATGATTTTAATATTGAACATCTAAAAAGAAAGGAAAACTGTGTAGCTGACGGACTTAGCAGATACATCAAGCAGGGTTGTCAGGGTAAAATTAATGAAAAAAATTATTTAAAAAATATTTTTGTCAACGAAGACGCATTGAATAATTTTGAAAGTAACAAACACTAACTGAATATCTAAAAGGAAAGGAAAACTGTTTAGCTGACGGATTTAGCAGATACATTGACAAGGGTTCTCAGGGTAAAATTAATGAAAAAGATTATTTATAAAATATTTTTGTCAACGAAGACGCTTTGAATAATTTTGAGAGTAATGAAAAAGTTACTGTATCCAATACACTAACTGAAAATGTTAACGAAGAAGTTCTTTCCACCGGTGCTACGATTCACAGCACTCCTGAGGACGAATCAAATCATATATACCCGACGGAAAAACGTGTTTATTTATATAAAAATCAGTTGTACCTATCCTTTGGTGAAAGAGAAAAAGTTTTTATCAAAATAGTGCATAAGAAGGTCCAGAATCATGTTCGAATAATAGATGACAAAAGTTTACTAAATATTATGAAAATATTCCTGATAGACAAAGGACTAATTTGTTTATATTGTGAGGACCTCCCATTGTTTATAAAATTTCAAAATTTATACATAAGGTACTTTGCAATGAACAAGAACCTGAAGGTACTTAAAGCTACGTAAAGCTTAAAGATATAACAGACAAAAATGATATCATTTCACTAATTAAATCTGAACAACATAGGAACAACCATAGAGATATCAACGAAACGTTTCTGGAGTTAAAGGAAAAGTACTATTTCCCAAATCTTAAAATTGAAGTACAAAAATATATTAACAATTGTGATATATGTAACACAGCAAAACACGATCGAAGATCTCCCAAGATCCCTTCCCAAGATCCCTTTCCAAATTTCTGAGACACCACAACATTTTAACGACATTATTCATGTTGACATTTTGACATAAAATGTAACTAACCACCATAGATAAATTCAGTAAATATACATAAATTATCAGATAGGAATTGTGTCGCAATATTGAACGTACTTAAAGAAAGAATACATTTTTTAGGTAAGCCTAATGAAATCATATCTGATAGCGAGACATGTATAATACACGTAACCGTCGAACACTTCTTAAAAGACAACCAAATTTCTTTCCATAGAACGACTGCTTCACGTAAACAGGTAATGGTGACGTAGAGAGACTACACGGTACTTTGAACGAACACCTAAGTATTAGAAATGCATCCATGGACCATTCAGATTTAGATGAAAAACATTTTAACATCATTAGTATTTACAATAGAACAATTCACACAAGTACTAAATTACGACTTCTAGATTTGTTATCAAAAAACTTAAACAAAGCAGATATTGAATATTTAGCAAACAATGGTAGATGGTAGTTATGTCATTGACACCTCAACGAAAAGGAACACGAAGTACTATAAGAAACAAATTAAAAGGAAATATAAATATCAAGTCTTTAAGCTGATATGAAGTAATACATACATACATAGATATTTACATACTAGCATATTTACCTAAAACTATGGTACCGGTACAAGATTAATCGTCAGTTTCTTCTTAGTTTTTGCCATAATTCGTTAGCTATCGATTAATGATTACATTTCTTTTCGATTATTGTTTCCTTTTCTTTAATTTTGCGTATTTACTTTTGCTTTATAAATCTAGGTTCCATATTTGAATTTGCAACTGTAATCATGTAAATCATATCTGATATCGAGACATGTATAATACACGCAACCGACGAACAGTTCTTAAAATACAACCAAATTTCTTTCCATAGAACGACTGCTTCACATAAACAGGTAATGGTGACATAGAGAGACTACACAATACTTTGAACGAACACCTAAGTATTAGAAATGCATCCACGGACCTTTCAGATTTAAATGAAAAATTTTTTGACATCATTAGTATTTACAGAACAATCCACACAAGTACTAAGTTACGACCTCTAGATTTTTTTTTTACAAAAAACTTAAACAAAGCAGGTATTGAATATTTAGCACATAATGGTAGACGGTAGTTATGTCATTGACTCCTCAACGAAAAGGAACACAAAGTACTATAAGAAACAAATTAAAAGGAAATATAAATATCAAGTCTTTAAGCTGATATGAAGTAATACATACATACACAGATATTTACATACTAGCATATTTACCTAAAACTATGGTACCGGTACAAGATTAATCATCAGTTTCTTCTTAGTTTCTTTTGGATTATTGTTTCCTTTTCTTTAATTTTGCGTATTAACTTTTGCTTTATAAATCTAGGTTCCATATTTGAATTTGCAACTGATGAATAATTGACAAAATAGTAGGTAAAGTCAAAAGCTTTTCATAATTTTTCAAATTTCGTTTTTGAAATAGAATGGCATAATTCAGTGGAAAATTCGAGAATCTCGAGAAAACTGCGCCCAAAATGTAACTATCTAAATTCATTCAATGTACCTATGAAAACAAAAAAAATATTAGGGAAATTATATTTATTGAATTGCGTTAAAATAATTATAAAATTTCACATTGTAAACGAAAACTAAATGTATAACGTAAACATGATGAAAAAAAGACCTCCTAATTGAACTTCTTCTTGTCTTCTTCAGATGGCGCTACAGTCCGGGGTGGACCTGGGCCTCAACCCGCATGCCTCTCCAGCCAGCACGATCTTTTGCCAGCTGCTTCTAATTGCGCACTCCAAGTTGGTTGAGGTCCTTTTCCACTTGTGTGCGCCATCTCAGTCTGGGACGTCCTCTGTTGCGTTGTCCCTGTGGTTCGGATTCGAAGACTCTTCGGGCCGGAGCAGTGCTGTCCATCCGCTCTACATGGCCTAGCCACCTTAAGCGTTGTATCCGTAGACGCTTGACTAGGTTCATGCCGCCGTACAGCCCATACAGTTCGTGGTTGAATCTTCTCCTCCAGATGCCATCAACGCAAACAGGACCAAAAATCGCACGCTGAACTTTTCTCTCGAACAGACCATCCTGGACGTTCCTCATCCGCTTTTAGTAACGTCCAGGTTTCTGCGCCGTAAAGCAGGACAGGGATGATCAAGGTTTTGTACAAAGTTACTTTGGTCGTTCGGGAGAGGGCTTTATTACTCAATTGCCTCTTAAGCCCAAAGAAACAGCGATTGGCAAGAGTGATTCTGCGCTTGATTTCGGTACTGATGTTATTGTCCCTATTCACCGCGGAGCCGAGATAGATGAAGTCCTTAGCTACCTCGAAATGTCTGCTGCCCATAGTGACGCTCTGTCCGAGACGTCGATGTTCTGCGTCCTTCTTCGATGACAGCATATACTTAGTTTTGCCCTCGTTTACCACCAGTCCCACTTTAGCCGCTTCCCCTTCGATGCTAGCAAACGCCTCATTGACGGCTCGCTGAGTTCGGCCGATCACGTCAATGTCATCCGCATAAGCTAGCAGTTGAACGGACTTGTGGAAGATCGTGCCTCTGGTGTTGACGTGTGAGTTACGCACGATCCCCTCAAGACAGCGCGTTGCCTTGTCTAAATCCTTTATTGACATCGAAGGTCTCGGTGAGTACGCTACCGACCTTGACGGAGCAGCGAGAGTTCTCCATCGTCATCCTACACAATCTGACGAGTTTGGTAGGGATGCCAAAACTAGACATGGCACTGTATAGCTCGTCTCTATGCACGCTGTCATACGCGGCCTTGAAATCGACAAATAGATGGTGGGTGTCGATTTGTACTTCTTGGGACTTCTCCAGGATTTGCCGTAGTGTGAAGATCTGGTCGATTGTGGACTTCCCTGGCCTGAAACCACACTGATAAGGACCTATCAGGTTGTTGACGACCGGTTTCAGGCGCTCACACAATACGGCAGAGAGAATCTTATACGCTATATTAAGGAGACTGATCCCTCGATAGTTGGCGCAGTCGAAGGTGTCTCCTTTCTTGTGGACCGGACATACGATGCTGAGATTGCACTCATCGGGCATGCTTTCCTCCGACCATATCTCACAGATGAGCTGGTGCATGCACCCAACCAGCTCATCCCCAGCCGCTTTGAACAGCTCTGCGGACAGTCCGTCCGCACCAGCAGCTTTGTTCGACTTCAGTCTCGATATTGCTATCTTGACCTCGTCGAGGTCGGGGGGGCGGAATTCTTGTCCATCGTCGTCCAAATTGAGTGGAACATTCTGCCTAACAGCGGGATTTGTGTCGTCATTTTCGTTTAGGACTCTGCAGAAATGATCCTTCCAGATTCTCAGCACCGACTGGGACTCTACCACCAGTTGTCCATTTTGGTCCCGGCAGGCTTCAGTCCGAGGTTTGTAACCGCCAGATAACTGTTTTATCTTGCGGTAAAAATTTCGGACGTCATTCTTGCCATAGCACCTCTCCATTTCCTCGACCGCGCGCTTCTCGTGCTCTTTCTTTTTTCTTCTGAGAAGCCGGTTCTCTTCCCTTCTTCTCTGTTTGTAGAGCTCACAAACAGCTCTCGTCGTTCGATGCAGCGTTGCCTTGTAAGCTTCCTGTTTGGCTGCATGCGCCTGCCTGCACTCGTCGTCAAACCATGGGTTCCTCTTAGGTGGTGGCGTGAAACCCAGCACATCAGTGGCGGCCTCTTTGATGGCTTCTTGACAACGTTTCCATTTGTCTTCTATTGCTTGTGCAGGCAGTGTCGAACTTTGAGCTCACAAACAGCTCTCGTCGTTCGATGCAGCGTTGCCTTGTAAGCTTCCTGTTTGGCTGCATGCGCCTGCCTGCACTCGTCGTCAAACCATGGGTTCCTCTTAGGTGGTGGCGTGAAACCCAACACATCAGTGGCGGCCTCTTTGATGGCTTCTTGACAACGTTTCCATTTGTCTTCTATTGTTTGTGCAGGCAGCGTCGAACTTTGAGACAGTTTCAGGGAGAATCGATCGGTAAAGGCTCTAGCGATCGGCTGCGATTGTAGCTCTCCGACGTCAAACCGTTTTGGCCTGTCTCGACTCCGTTGCTCTCTCGATATCCGGGTTCTTACCTTGGCTACAACAAGGAAATGATCCGAGTCGATGTTTGCACCTCGGAAGGTTCGGACATCGAGAATACTGGAGGAGTGTCTGACGTCGATCGCAACATGATCAATCTGGTTGACGGTTGATTGATCAGGTGATTGCCAGGTCCCTTTATGAATGTTAAGGTGTGGGAACCGCGTGCTGGCCACAGAGAGATCTCCTCCCGAGGCGAAGTCAACTAGCATGAGTCCGTTTCCGGAGGTATTGGCGTGCAGGCTGTGTCTTCCGATGACTTTAGCAAAGACTTCTTCTCTTCCCAGCTGAGCGTTGAAATTTCCTAGAACGATCTTGGTGTCGTAACTGGGGCATCGATCGTATGTCCTTTCTAGGAGGTGATAGAAGTCTTCTTTACTGCTGTCATCTTTTTCCTCTGTCGGGGCGTGGGCGCATATGAGGCTTATATTTCCGAATTTAGCCTTGATGCGGATTGTTATGAGGCGTTCGCTTATGTATTGGAAGCTTAAAACTTTTTGCCTAAGTCTGCCTCGAACAACAAAACCGCATCAAAATAAGCGTTTGCGGTAATGTCTGCTTTATAGCAGTCCAGGGCCTCCGCAAGTTCATCGGCTGCACGTGGTCTGTTTAGGGACCTCACATTCCACGTGCAGATCCGTAAATCATTGTCCTTTGTTCGTTTGCGGTTGTCGTCAACAGTATATCCATCCGTATCCGAGGCATTCGGTTGGTTCGTAACTAGTTCTTTTTAATGTGGCCGGGCAGTTACCCCGACGCACACCCCCAACCTGGAGGACCGGGCCCTTTTTATACCTCTTGGGCGGAGGTCGCACTTATAGGTTTAGCAAGTTGAGTTCGGATGAACAACAACTAGTATCCGGTGGCTACCGACGTGGAGGTACTATAAGCACAGTTGATGTGTGGGAAACAGTTACAGCAGCTGGGCATCGCCAGGTTGATACCAATCAGTGCCTACCCTGTTCCCACATCACCCAGCCATAACTGAACTAATTTATATTAAACTTCAATAATATTTCATAGAAATGTTTTTTTTTTCCATTTTCAGTTACTCTGTTACAGAAATTTGAATATACATATGTGTTGTACTCCATTGACTAGCATTACGAGTATGATTAATTCTCACAGCATCTGCTGTTTGCTCAACAAACAACGTGTGTGCAAGCACTCTCGACAGCATTGTGATCTCCAGCTTCATCTCCCAGAAGAGATAAAGCTGGCGAGGAAAAGCTGCAGTATTGGCCTAACATTAAGCGTCGAGTCAGTTGAAGAATAATTACAGACCAGTGAAGTAAAATCACCAAATCATTTTCCTAAATATAAAAGTTTGTAAAAATTATAAAGAAACAAAAGATTTTGGAAGTAAATTTATAAATGAATTAAGTATGTTATACAAATAAAAAAAAAAACAACGATAGTTGTATTACTTATCTATATACTAATTCCTAAACGATAAGCGAAATCAAAAGGGCGTCCTTTAAACGAAATTCATCTACATATAACCCAAATATTCCCGCAAAACGTATACCATGAAAGAACAGTGTATAAATTGCCCAATCAAGCAAAAAGATAATGTTCAATCTGTATAGTCACATACTAAACTCACTTACAGAAACAAAATGCTGCACTATCCTCGTTTAACGGATAACGCTGGCATATGTATGTATTTTACATTCACCTAAATTCACCTAAGTTGGTGTATTTGGAACATAAAAAATGTGTTACCGCATCCCCCCAAGGTCCGGATCTTAATCCCATAGAGCACCTTTGGGCTGTTTTAGAAAAGGAAGTACGAAAAAGAAACATTTGCACCAGAGAAGAGTAAGAGACAGCATTGTATGAAAAATGGCAAAAAATTCCATCGAGTGTAACAAAAAACCTGGGCGGATCGATAAACACAAGATTGCAGGAAGTTATAAAAGCAACAGGACAACACAGAAAATATAAAAAAAATAATTATTTTCATTTTTTGTAACTGTCCCAGTTTTTTTTGGCCGATCAATTTGCACTATTTTTGATTAAAACCTTTAGTTGCTAAAATTAAAAAATTAACAATAAATATGTTTGGATTACTGAAACCGTATTAAACTGCAGTTTTATATTTAATTTGTATGTACTCTCTCCATTATCAAACAAACAATGAACATCACCTTTGATCCCAAAAGAAGATGTTCTTACACCGCAATGAAACAACGAATTTGCAGTTTATTATTCCGCATGTAAAAGATATACTTCCACCACAATAAACCACACAGTATACATATCATGTGGTCGCCGTGCCGTAATCGTAAGTGCGTCGACCGGTGCGCAGAAAGTCTGGGTTCGATTCCCGGACGGTGCACCTCTCATTCTTTCACGGCACCACCTCTTTTGAGTTGCTGACAACACTCAAAGAGTATCAATTGTCTATGAAAAGCTTCTCAAATCTGTCCTTTCGGAGTCGGCAAAAAACTGTAGGTCCCTTATACTCGTGAAAGAATAGCAGTTCGCGTAGTTGTTGTAGAAGCTAGGCCCTGGTCCGTTATGGGCTGTAGTGCCACTCAATTATTATTATTATTATATTATTATTAGAAGCTAGGCCCTGGTCCGTTATGGGCTGTAGTGCCACTCAATTATTATTATTATTATTACTATTATTATTATTATAATTATTATACATATCATGGTAACATGAAGATATTTATATCACGTTTGACATCAAAAAGACGATCTACTAAATCCACAAATGATTAAAGTCACCTTGCAGTACTTACCTCCTCGTGAAACCTAAACGGGCGATGTACTAACACAGAACAAATGACCTATACTTTATGTGAATAAGACCTCACTATATATGTTACATTGCATAGAATCACAAATTATCCCAAAGAACGATGTATATACAACACAATAAAGCATAGAATTATTAGTTTATTCATTAAGCGAATAACATCTACCCATAATCTTATTTTACTCTTAATTCCCTGTGACATCAATGGGCGATATGCTTTCTTCCAAATCATGCGCATACTACAAAAATTGATGATCTGCTAACTACAGAATCAAGCTTAAGTATAAAATATGATCCCTTCAATCACGCCTTACATTCTCATGTACATACATTTCATATACACTTTAACACTCCTTAAACAAAATTGGGGATACCCATCTTCCAAATCTACCACTCACATAACCCTAATAAGCCCTAATGGCCACCCGCAGGCCTTTAAAATAACTTTTGACATTGAACAGGCGATCTTCTTAATCCACAAGTGATTAAATTCACCTTGTAGTACTTACACTCTTGTGAGACCAAAACGTGTAGTCCACAGACAGACACAGAACAAACCATCCATGCTTTATGTGAATAACACCTCACTTCTTCTTCTTCATCTTCTTGTGGCGCTATAGTCCAGGGTGGACCTGGGCCTCAACCAACATGTCTCTACAGCCAGCACGGTCTTTTGCAGGCTGCCGCCAGTTAGAAATGTCCAGGTTTCTGCTCCATAAAGTAGGACTGGGATGATTAAGGTGTTATATAAAGCAAGCTTAGTCCTTCGAGAGAGGGCCTTATTACTCAATTGCCTCTTGGGCTCAAGAGTCCCAAATCAAATTATATATGGTTTGATAGTTATCTTCCCTTTTTAATGCTACCCAGAGTTTCACAGTTTTAGCGTCACATAGCTATGTAGTAAATCGGGTGTGAACAAATTTTCTGCGTGTTTTAGCTTTGTGGTATTTAAATAATCGTAGCACTTACTTATCCTTTCTTATTATTAGGGAAATTCGTTATTCCTTGCTTCTCGTTATCGATAACATAGACGGTAAGCGTTCTCTCAATTGTAAATCTGATCGCATACTGAATAACTTCCTGCGAAATAATAATGTTATGTATGTATAAACTTTTAAAAATGTTTGTACATGAATATTTTTCACTAAAAAACTGAGCAAACATGTTAACCAACAGTAAGGCTCTCCTGAAATCATGTATGGTTTTCAAAAAATTACAAAGTATTTTTTATTAGATCACATTCCAGTTCCGCTGGATAAGTTTAGTTGTTAACGATATTGTAGGTGAATGTCTAATGTCATCAAAGATAGTGCAATTAAAATGATTTAAAAATGCAATGCATTGATATACAATATAGATAATTCAAACTGTATTATTAGACGTCAGCACACCTTCGTTCAAAACCGGTGATTATGGTGGTTTTTCACTTTTAAACAGATAAGTAGTCTCCTAGGTGAAATTGTAGTTAAGTGCATGCAATTCCAAAGCGACGAATTTAGCGACATTACTAGTTAAGAATCTTCACTCGAAAGTCAATTCTAAGTCATGGAATGCTAGGAGCAAAAACAAAAAGCAATTATAATTTTTTAATTTCATATCAAACGATCAAGACGTTGCAAACACAAAAAAAAAACAAAAAGCAATTATAATTTTTTAATTTTTTATCAAACGATCAAGACGTTGCGCTCTTAACGAAAACAATTTGTAAAAAATAACTCATTCTCTCGTCTTGCATCATTTAAAGATCCTTTTTACAATCATTCAATACTTTTCATTATGCCTCACACATACATACATGCATGCATAAAACCACTTCAATACTTGACTACTTCCTAACGAATATTCGAAATAGTTGTTCCCAACGAAGAACTCATAGCAACCCAGGATGTGATAATCTTCCGGTCTCACTTAACCCACATAACCTATACGCATTTAACAACACTGCAATCTTTTAGAAATATTCGGCTGCAAAACAGATTTTATTCAAATCTACCATAAAGGGTCATACTCTTTCCTTCACAGTATAAAGTTTGTTAATAAAGCAATAAAGGAGCCTATTGCAATATATAATAACACGCGTTCTTTAGACAAGTCAGGTAAGCCTTTCTGGAAGATATCAAAAATTCTTGGACTCTACATCATCCTAGATGAAAATTCGAACTTAAAAGCTGACACCACTTTTAATAACCGTGTAGTAGCTGCACAAAAAAGTTATGACGATACTATCAGCAACGTAATGCGAAGTAGTATAGTCGTTTCAAGTTCTCAGGTTTTTGCAGACGAGTCTTACGTAATAACATCAAGGAACTAATAATAACTAATAACAACAGCAAAGCTCAGAAAATCACTAGACTTGGATAAAATTAGCAAACAGATTATTAAAAGCTTGTTCCCCTGTGTTACATTCCATGAAAAGCAGCGCTTATTGTGTCCATTGTTAAACCTGTAAAACCAAGGGAAAATCCGAATAGTTATAGGACAATCAGCTCGCTTAATTCTATCAGCAAACTTTTTGAAAAAGTGGATTAAGAAAAATTTAATTATCGCGTAATGGGTAAAAACATTATACCAAACTTTCAATTTGGCTGCGGGAAAGAATTTAGCATGTCACCAAATATAAAGAATAATGAAAGTGAAAAGAAAATTTCTCGCAAAATCTATAACATCAATAGGCGGTGTACATAGTCCACAACTAACACATATTCAGGCACGAAACTATCGTATGATTCATTAAAAGCAAATAACATTTTCATGTATATACATTTTACATAAATTTTCTTACCAAACAATCGACACAAAATACTCTGCAATCCACTATCATATAACGACAATCATATCATTTAACTCTCGAATCAGCAGTTAAGAAATTCGTTTCATCCCATCCTACATTACAAACTTGGTCGGGAGTTAAAAAAAATCAGAAGAAATTTCATAAAACTCCAAGATTGATAATACTGGAACAAGACCACTTTTACAACCAGTTTTAACTCATTAACGTACGCCAGTTATGATTTTGACATACGTATTTTCTGGGAATCTAAAACTCTTGCGTTAGAACTTATTTTTGTCGTATTTGCCTTCGTTTTGTATTTTTTGTACGACACGTATTTCATAAATATTGTTAAGGCTGCTGAAATGAAACTACATATTATTTTTTATTTTTTTCTTTGCACAAAAATTTAAAGAGGTTCACTTTTAGAGACGGATTTCGTTGCACACCTAGGCAGAGAAAATGCATTTCGGTTAAAAAAATGTTTGTTGAAATTTAAGAAGTTGTTTAGTTGGGCGAGGAACTCGGTAAAACCCATCCGAATCTTGTAAATTAAGTTTTGATTCATCATCATATCCAACAACAAATCATCGATTTCGAGATAGTTCTTTCTGAGAACTATCACGTTTATATTTACTAATAACTTATTCTTTCTTAGCTTCTGAATATGAAGTTCTTTGCTTTAAAAAAAAGGGTGAATAATTCAGCGTATCACGCAACGTACTAAGGCCGAATTTATTTAAAACTTTATCGTTCGAATATTACATTAAAAAAACAGTCGAACTTGAGATTTTGAAATTGAGACATATGTACATAATACAAATAATTATGGACAAATAAATAGAGCATCTGCATGAGGACGTGTACAAACAGTTTATTACTTCATTTCCATTTAGTATATTATATATATATTTAATATTGAATGAATCTATCCTTTATAATTTAGTTTTAAATAAAAATGTACTGCATCAACATATGCATGCGACAGTTATTTACTAACAACTTCTTTTATTGTATTTGGAATAACAACGATTAAATATTAAATATTTACTTTTAAAATCATAAGGTAAAACAAATTTAAATTTATTGATGTTATAAGACCTTTGTAATTACGGAATTCGTCTCCATAATTTGTGTTGTCTTTATCTACGTTTGTACGGCTTCAACATAGTTAGCGGGATATAGGCCGACTTTACCGTTTTTTCTTCCTTTACACCAGCCCTGTTCATCTTCATCTTCTAACTTTTCGAATACATCACCTGTTAGATGTGAAAGTACACAGGAGGTTTAACGTTAATGTTTTTTTAAGTTATTAGTGATAACATCCGAATTACCCTGCTTGAATGTCAATTCATCACTTTCAGCGCCTTCATAATCGTATAGGGCCTTAACAGGAATGCCCGGTTCACCATTATCGACTAATACATTGTCAACATCAGCATCCCCCTCGTCCCACTCCTCTTCTTCAAATGGATTTGGTTCTGATTTTCCATTGCTATTAAAGTTTGATATAAATTTATAATATGTTTATATATTACATTGTATTATTATAACTTTCATTGTAATGCACAACTATTTCGTTATTACTAATCTTAACTGCTTATTTATAGAAAATAGAAATTAGTACAAGCAAATATAACTAAATACCATAGTTCCGAAATTTGATATCGAAATCCAGACTTACTTAACTGCGAAACTCCTGTTGCTAGGCGAAGGGACTCGAGTATTGTTTTCAGACTTCGGAGATACCTCACAATTATTTGAAGTGTTGCTGCCAGACACTACCTTAGAATTGTTTTTACTCACAGAATTTACTGAAGTGCGTTTTAAACTATTTTTGGCTGAAGTTGGGGGATATTCCTATAAATGTATGAAAATTAATAAATTTACTATATGATTAAAAGTAGAAACATATAATTACATGTAAATCTTCTGCAACTGGTCGCTGATTTATAAGTGTTATTGGAGCTGCTGGTAGAGCTTCTTTAGATTTATTGCCCTTTGCGATATCTCGAAACTCCTCTGTATATTCCTTTAAAAACAATATTTTTTTTAAGCATATCATACATTATTGATGATATGGTGGCCACATACCACAAACGTAGGCCAATTCATTGCCATATTAACACCATGATTGTTTGACCACCATTTTAAATCCTTTTGATGATCCGCATTACTTATAGTATGATAAAATTCCTCATATATTTGAGGTAGACTGCATAAATACATATATAATTACATACTTTTTTTTAATTACGAAATATGTCACCTGGGAATCTTTGTAATATCCAAACAGCCGTGAATGGAAAAAAGTACTTCTTTAAAGAACGTTAACCTGGTCCTTTCTATTTGTTGGCACTTTTCAAAAACAGATGTCATATCCTCCATATAAACAGAATTGTATTTACTAATTTCAGCAATTGCTTGTTCGTATTTTTCTCGACATTTTTGAACTTCATCTTTTGTTTTTTGTACTCGATCATGCATTTTCTTCACCTAAAAATGTAAAATATTGTTCATAGAATTATTTTTTTTTGTCCATTTTTTTACCTGATCAGGTGATAAAGAACTATCAGCTGTAGCATTTCTTTCTTGATTTGAAGCTGATTTTTCTGTTTTACATGCAGAATGACAATCAGCTTTGGCCTTTTCAACTTTTGCTAGTAATTTCGCCCAAGGTTTCTGTGCTTTTTTAAAAAGATCTTCCATATCTTTTCTCTCTTTTATTTGCATTATAGTTTTATGGTAGTTGTCCTTTTGCCATGTTTTGATCTGTGTAGTCACATCTGTGCAAAGGTTTTCCTTTATTTTTAGGTGAACATCTGAAAGGCGCTCGGATTCTGTTAAAACTCCTTTCCAAGCAGCTTCTGTTGTTCCATATTCAGGACCTTTTGAACATATAAAATTGTAGTTCTAGCATTTAAATTGATATGATATTGTGAAATTGATAACTCAGTACATTTAAATATACAATGTAAAATTACTAAAAAAACTCTTTATTAAAAAAGTTATAAACTAAAAACAAGAGCTTTTGTTTGTTGATAAGGAAAGGAATTCGATTATTTCATGTGTTGCATACCCTTCTCAATAAGTTCGCCCCATTTTTTGGACCAAGCTCTTAAATTTTTTGCATAAGCCTTTTCAATTTCGGCCCTTTCTTGAATGAGCTGCTGAAGATCTTGACATAATCTGAAAAATAATTTATTATTTTGAATGACAAATCAAATTTGATTCGTGTTTACTTGTAACCGTCTTCAATACGTTTTGTTGTCCTTTTATAATTTCCTGGCTCCCAAAAGGAGTCACTTCCTGCTTGCAGAAGCTGATCGTCGCTGTGATGTGACATATTTTGTAAGTTCTAATGGGGAGCCTTTATATGACATGCAACCATGTCTTCATCTTCTTGTGGCGCTATAGTCCAGGGTGGACCTGGGCCTCAACCAACATGTCTCTACAGCCAGCACGGTCTTTTGCAGGCTGCCGCCAGTTACGCACTCCAAGTTGGTTAAGGTCCTTCTCCACTTGTGTGCGCCACCTTACTCCGGGCCGTCCTCTGTTGCGTTGTCGCAATGAACTGTATGTTTTTATCTGTTGCGTTGTATCCGGAAACGCTTGACTAGGCGTATGTCGCTGTACAGCCCATAGAGTTCATCGTTAAATTTTCTCCTCCAGATGCCATCAACGCACGCAAAACTTTTCTAACTAAGGGCTTCCTCATCCGCTTTTTGAAATGTCCAGGTTTCTGCTCCATAAAGTAGGACTGGGATGATTAAGGTGTTATATAAAGCAAGCTTAGTCCTTCGAGAGAGGGCCTTATTACTCAATTGCCTCTTGAGCCCAAAGAAACAGCGATTGGCAGGAGTGATTCTGCGTTTGATTTCGGTACTGGTGTTGTTGTCCCTATTAACCGCCGAGCAGAGGTAGACAAGGTCCTTGACTACCTCGAAGTTTCTGCTGCCTAGTGTGACGCTCTGTCCGAGACGCCGATGTTGTGTGTCCTTCCTTGATGACAGCATGTACTTCGTTTTGCCCTCATTAACAAACAGACCCATTTTAGCCGCTTCCCTTCAATGCAAGCAAACGCGCCATTGACGGCTCGCTGTTTTCGTCCAATCACGTCAATGTCGTCGGCGTAATCTAGCAATTGAACTGACATTTGGAAGATCGTGCCTCTGATGTTGACTTGTGAGTTACGCACGATCTTCTCAAGGATGATGTTAAAAAAGTCACATGACAGTGCGTCACCTTGTCTAAAACCTTTTTTGACATTGAAGGTCTCGGTGAGTTCGTTCCCGACCTTGACGGAGCAGCGAGAGTTCTCCGTCGTCATCCTACACAATCTGACGAGTTTGGGAGGAATGCCAAAACTAGACATGACACTGTATAGTTCGTCTCTATGCACACTGTCATATGAAGCCTTGAAATCGACGATAAGCTGGCGAGTGTCGATTTGCACTTCTTGGGTCTTTTCCAGGACCTGCCGTAGTGTGAAGATTTGGTCGATGGTGGAATTCCCTGGACTGAAACCACACTGATAAGGACCTATCAGGTTGTTGATGAACGGTTTCAGGCGTTCACAAAATACGGCAGAAAGGAACTTGTATGCGATGAATTGAATTGAATTGAATTGAATTGAACTGACATTTGGAAGATCGTGCCTCTGATGTTGACTTGTGAGTTACGCACGATCTTCTCAAGGATGATGTTAAAAAAGTCACATGACAGTGCGTCACCTTGTCTAAAACCTTTTTTGACATTGAAGGTCTCGGTGAGTTCGTTCCCGACCTTGACGGAGCAGCGAGAGTTCTCCATCGTCATCCTACACAATCTGACGAGTTTGGGAGGAATGCCAAAACTAGACATGACACTGTATAGTTCGTCTCTATGCACACTGTCATATGAAGCCTTGAAATCGACGATAAGCTGGCGAGTGTCGATTTGCACTTCTTGGGTCTTTTCCAGGACCTGCCGTAGTGTGAAGATTTGGTCGATGGTGGAATTCCCTGGACTGAAACCACACTGATAAGGACCTATCAGGTTGTTGATGAACGGTTTCAGGCGTTCACAAAATACGGCAGAAAGGAACTTGTATGCGATGTTAATGAGACTAATCCCTCGATAGTTGGCGCAGTCGAAGGTGTCTACTTTCTTGTGGACGGACAGACGACGCTGAGATTCCAATCATCGGGCATGCCTTCCTCCGACCATATCTTACAGATGAGCTGGTGCATGTGCCCTACCAGGTCATCTCCAGCTGCTTTTAACAACTGTGCTCCAGCAGCTCTGTTCGACTTCAATCTCGATATTGATATCTTGACCTCGTCTAAGTCGGGGGGACGGAATTCTTGCCTATCATTGTCCAAATTTTACACCTCACTTAGTATCAACACCAATAATACCAAAGAACGAAGTATTCACACAACAATAAAACACAGAATAATGAGCTTACCATTCAAGCGAATAACCTGAATCCCTGTATACCTTACATTACCCTTGTGACCTCAATGGGCGATATGCGTTCTTCCAAAACATTCACGAAACTTATTCATAATACCTTCAATCACATACTACAAAAATTTATGATCTGTAAAAACCACAATCAAGTTCAAATATAATTTAAAATATAACCCTTTCAATCACGCTTTACAATCTCATATACGTATCATATGCGATCAGTGTACAATGCGCATAATATGATAGAACCGAATGCAAAGCTAATTTAAATAGGAATTTCTTAGCCCGGCGCTTATGTGTATCCCAATACGGCAGTAATGCGTTATTCTATGTATGGACGGGACTGTCTTCACCTTATGTCTTTGTCATCTTGTTCATAGTCTCGTGCCACACAATCTAATCGTCCCTTACTGTTTAAGACAGCTATTGTACAACTGGACTAACACTATAAACCACATAGTAAGTATATACATACATATTATGGTAACATAAATATTTTCAAATCATGTTTGACATTAAACAGAGGATCTACTTAATTCACAAATGATTAAAGTCACCTTGTAGTACTTACCTCCTCGTGAAACCTAAACGGACGATGTACTAACAGAACAAACGAACTGTGCTTTATCTGAATAACACCTCACTATATATGTTACATCCCATAGAATCACAAATTATCAAAAGCAACGCTGTATTTACAACGAAATAAAGCACAGAATTATCGGTTTACTCTTTAAGCGAATAACATCCTCCCGTCCAGTTTACTTTACCATTAATATCTTGTGGCATCAATGGGCGATATGCTTTCTTCCGAATCATTCACGAAACTTATGCATAATCCCTTCAAGCACATACTACAAAAATTAATGATATGCTAACTACAGAATTAAGCTCAAGTATGAAATATGATCCCTTCAATCACGCCTTACATTCTCACGTACATTTCGTATACACTTTAATACTCCTTGAAAGAAATTGAGGACACACATCTTCCAAAATCAACCACTCACATAGCGTATATATTTAGCCATAAATGAATATAGCCCTAATGGCGACACGCAGTACTTCAATTTGACATTGAACAGGCGATCTACTAAATCCACAATTTGTATGGAGTTAGTAGATCCATACTTAAATGGGTGATATGCTTTCTTCCAAATCATGCATGAAACTTATGCATAATACCTCCAAACACATACTATTCCCCGCAAAACTTATAATATAAATGGACAGTCTAATGAGTCCCCAATCAAGCACAAAACTACTGTTCAACCGATACAATCACATTCATAACCAACAAAGCTAGCGTATTATCCCTCAAGTAAATACAATTGTTATGTAAATATGCTTACCCCAAAATTAATGGAGCGATCTCGTGTGTATGCAGTCCTTACAACCACATATCACACGAACGAGTGATCTACGCCTTATGCAATACTGCTTACATTCCCTAGGAACATCTATGAAAGATAAATGGACGGTCTATTAAGGCACAATCAAACGATCCTGTTAGAAATAAGTGAAAGCGCAACAAAGAAGCACAAAATTAACAACAATAATCACAAAGGATACTAATGTGTCAAGCAGCAATTACAGTGCACAAAACATCAAATGGAAAATAAAATTGATGCATTTTAAGAATTACTTATTTAATAATAAGTCCCAAATCAAATTATATATGGTTTGATAGTTATCTTCCCTTTTTAATGCTACCCAGAGTTTCACAGTTTTAGCGTCACATAGCTATGTAGTAAATCGGGTGTGAACAAATTTTCTGCGTGTTTTAGCTTTGTGGTATTTAAATAATCGTAGCACTTACTTATCCTTTCTTATTATTAGGGAAATTCGTTATTCCTTGCTTCTCGTTATCGATAACATAGACGGTAAGCGTTCTCTCAATTGTAAATCTGGTCGCATACTGAATAACTTCCTGCGAAATAATAATGTTATGTATGTATAAACTTTTAAAAATGTTTGTACATGAATATTTTTCACTAAAAAACTGAGCAAACATGTTAACCAACAGTAAGGCTCTCCTGAAATCATGTATGGTTTTCAAAAAATTACAAAGTATTTTTTATTAGATCACATTCCAGTTCCGCTGGATAAGTTTAGTTGTTAACGATATTGTAGGTGAATGTCTAATGTCATCAAAGATAGTGCAATTAAAATGATTTAAAAATGCAATGCATTGATATACAATATAGATAATTCAAACTGTATTATTAGACGTCAGCACACCTTCGTTCAAAACCGGTGATTATGGTGGTTTTTCACTTTTAAACAGATAAGTAGTCTCCTAGGTGAAATTGTAGTTAAGTGCATGCAATTCCAAAGCGACGAATTTAGCGACATTACTAGTTAAGAATCTTCACTCGAAAGTCAATTCTAAGTCATTCTCTACAAGTTTAAACATTGAATGCTAGGAGCAAAAACAAAAAGCAATTATAATTTTTTAATTTCATATCAAACGATCAAGACGTTGCAAACACAAAAAAAAAAAACAAAAAGCAATTATAATTTTTTAATTTTTTATCAAACGATCAAGACGTTGCGCTCTTAACGAAAACAATTTGTAAAAAATAACTCATTCTCTCTTCTTGCATCATTTAAAGATCCTTTTTACAATCATTCAATACTTTTCATTATGCCTCACACATACATACATGCATGCATAAAACCACTTCAATACTTGACTACTTCCTAACGAATATTCGAAATAGTTGTTCCCAACGAAGAACTCATAGCAACCCAGGATGTGATAATCTTCCGGTCTCACTTAACCCACATAACCTATATGCATTTAACAACACTGCAATCTTTTAGAAATATTCGGCTGCAAAACAGATTTTATTCAAATCTACCATAAAGGGTCATACTCTTTCCTTCACAGTATAAAGTTTGTTAATAAAGCAATAAAGGAGCCTATTGCAATATATAATAACACGCGTTCTTTAGACAAGTAAGGTAAGCCTTTCTGGAAGATATCAAAAAATCTTGGACTCTACATCATCCTAGATGAAAATTCGAACTTAAAAGCTGACACCACTTTTAATAACCGTGTAGTAGCTGCACAAAAAAGTTATGACGATACTGTCAGCAACGTAATGCGAAGTAGTATAGTCGTTTCAAGTTCTCAGGTTTTTGCAGACGAGTCTTACGTAATAACATCAAGGAACTAATAATAACTAATAACAACAGCAAAGCTCAGAAAACCACTAGACTTGGATAAAATTAGCAAACAGATTATTAAAAGCTTGTTCCCCTGTGTTACATTCCATGAAAAGCAGCGCTTATTGTGTCCATTATTAAACCTGTAAAACCAAGGGAAAATCCGAATAGTTATAGGACAATCAGCTCGCTTAATTCTATCAGCAAACTTTTTGAAAAAGTGGATTAAGAAAAATTTAATTATCGCGTAATGGGTAAAAACATTATACCAAACTTTCAATTTGGCTGCAGGAAAGAATTTAGCATGTCACCAAATATAAAGAATAATGAAAGTGAAAAGAAAATTTCTCGCAAAATCTATAACATCAATAGGCGGTGTACATAGTCCACAACTAACACATATTCAGGCACAAAACTATCGTATGATTCATTAAAAGCAAATAACATTTTCATGTATATACATTTTACATAAATTTTCTTACCAAACAATCGACACAAAATACTCTGCAATCCACTATCATATAACGACAATCATATCATTTAACTCTCGAATCAGCAGTTAAGAAATTCGTTTCATCCCATCCTACATTACAAACTTGGCCGGGAGTTAAAAAAAATCAGAAGAAATTTCATAAAACTCCAAGATTGATAATACTGGAACAAGACCACTTTTACAACCAGTTTTAACTCATTAACGTACGCCAGTTATGATTTTGACATACGTATTTTCTGGGAATCTAAAACTCTTGCGTTAGAACTTATTTTTGTCGTATTTGCCTTCGTTTTGTATTTTTTGTACGACACGTATTTCATAAATATTGTTAAGGCTGCTGAAATGAAACTACATATTATTTTTTATTTTTTTCTTTGCACAAAAATTTAAAGAGGTTCACTTTTAGAGACGGATTTCGTTGCACACCTAGGCAGAGAAAATGCATTTCGGTTAAAAAAATGTTTGTTGAAATTTAAGAAGTTGTTTAGTTGGGCGAGGAACTCGGTAAAACCCATCCGAATCTTGTAAATTAAGTTTTGATTCATCATCATATCCAACAACAAATCATCGATTTCGAGATAGTTCTTTCTGAGAACTATCACGTTTATATTTACTAATAACTTATTCTTTCTTAGCTTCTGAATATGAAGTTCTTGGCTTTAAAAAAAAGGGTGAATAATTCAGCGTATCACGCAACGTACTAAGGCCGAATTTATTTAAAACTTTATCGTTCGAATATTACATTAAAAAAACAGTCGAACTTGAGATTTTGAAATTGAGACATATGTACATAATACAAATAATTATGGACAAATAAATAGAGCATCTGCATGAGGACGTGTACAAACAGTTTATTACTTCATTTCCATTTAGTATATTATATATATATTTAATATTGAATGAATCTATCCTTTATAATTTAGTTTTAAATAAAAATGTACTGCATCAACATATGCATGCGACAGTTATTTACTAACAACTTCTTTTATTGTATTTGGAATAACAACGATTAAATATTAAATATTTACTTTTAAAATCATAAGGTAAAACAAATTTAAATTTATTGATGTTATAAGACCTTTGTAATTACGGAATTCGTCTCCATAATTTGTGTTGTCTTTATCTACGTTTGTACGGCTTCAACATAGTTAGCGGGATATAGGCCGACTTTACCGTTTTTTCTTCCTTTACACCAGCCCTGTTCATCTTCATCTTCTAACTTTTCGAATACATCACCTGTTAGATGTGAAAGTACACAGGAGGTTTAACGTTAATGTTTTTTTAAGTTATTAGTGATAACATCCGAATTACCCTGCTTGAATGTCAATTCATCACTTTCAGCGCCTTCATAATCGTATAGGGCCTTAACAGGAATGCCCGGTTCACCATTATCGACTAATACATTGTCAACATCAGCATCCCCCTCGTCCCACTCCTCTTCTTCAAATGGATTTGGTTCTGATTTTCCATTGCTATTAAAGTTTGATATAAATTTATAATATGTTTATATATTACATTGTATTATTATAACTTTCATTGTAATGCACAACTATTTCGTTATTACTAATCTTAACTGCTTATTTATAGAAAATAGAAATTAGTACAAGCAAATATAACTAAATACCATAGTTCCGAAATTTGATATCGAAATCCAGACTTACTTAACTGCGAAACTCCTGTTGCTAGGCGAAGGGCCTCGAGTATTGTTTTCAGACTTCAGAGATACCTCACAATTATTTGAAGTGTTGCTGCCAGACACTACCTTAGAATTGTTTTTACTCACAGAATTTACTGAAGTGCGTTTTAAACTATTTTTGGCTGAAGTTGGGGGATATTCCTATAAATGTATGAAAATTAATAAATTTACTATATGATTAAAAGTAGAAACATATAATTACATGTAAATCTTCTGCAACTGGTCGCTGATTTATAAGTGTTATTGGAGCTGCTGGTAGAGCTTCTTTAGATTTATTGCCCTTTGCGATATCTCGAAACTCCTCTGTATATTCCTTTAAAAACAATATTTTTTTTAAGCATATCATACATTATTGATGATATGGTGGCCACATACCACAAACGTAGGCCAATTCATTGCCATATTAACACCATGATTGTTTGACCACCATTTTAAATCCTTTTGATGATCCGCATTACTTATAGTATGATAAAATTCCTCATATATTTGAGGTAGACTGCATAAATACATATATAATTACATACTTTTTTTTAATTACGAAATATGTCACCTGGGAATCTTTGTAATATCCAAACAGCCGTGTATGGAAAAAAGTACTTCTTTAAAGAACGTTAACCTGGTCCTTTCTATTTGTTGGCACTTTTCAAAAACAGATGTCATATCCTCCATATAAACAGAATTGTATTTACTAATTTCAGCAATTGCTTGTTCGTATTTTTCTCGACATTTTTGAACTTCATCTTTTGTTTTTTGTACTCGATCATGCATTTTCTTCACCTAAAAATGTAAAATATTGTTCATAGAATTATTTTTTTTTTTGTCCATTTTTTTACCTGATCAGGTGATAAAGAACTATCAGCTGTAGCATTTCTTTCTTGATTTGAAGCTGATTTTTCTGTTTTACATGCAGAATGATAATCAGCTTTGGCCTTTTCAACTTTTGCTAGTAATTTCGCCCAAGGTTTCTGTGCTTTTTTAAAAAGATCTTCCATATCTTTTCTCTCTTTTATTTGCATTATAGTTTTATGGTAGTTGTCCTTTTGCCATGTTTTGATCTGTGTAGTCACATCTGTGCAAAGGTTTTCCTTTATTTTTAGGTGAACATCTGAAAGGCGCTCGGATTCTGTTAAAACTCCTTTCCAAGCAGCTTCTGTTGTTCCATATTCAGGACCTTTTGAACATATAAAATTGTAGTTCTAGCATTTAAATTGATATGATATTGTGAAATTGATAACTCAGTACATTTAAATATACAATGTAAAATTACTAAAAAAACTCTTTATTAAAAAAGTTATAAACTAAAAACAAGAGCTTTTGTTTGTTGATAAGGAAAGGAATTCGATTATTTCATGTGTTGCATACCCTTCTCAATAAGTTCGCCCCATTTTTTGGACCAAGCTCTTAAATTTTTTGCATAAGCCTTTTCAATTTCGGCCCTTTCTTGAATGAGCTGCTGAAGATCTTGACATAATCTGAAAAATAATTTATTATTTTGAATGACAAATCAAATTTGATTCGTGTTTACTTGTAACCGTCTTCAATACGTTTTGTTGTCCTTTTATAATTTCCTGGCTCCCAAAAGGAGTCACTTCCTGCTTGCAGAAGCTGATCGTCGCTGTGATGTGACATATTTTGTAAGTTCTAATGGGGAGCCTTTATATGACATGCAACCATGTCTTCATCTTCTTGTGGCGCTATAGTCCAGGGTGGACCTGGGCCTCAACCAACATGTCTCTACAGCCAGCACGGTCTTTTGCAGGCTGCCGCCAGTTACGCACTCCAAGTTGGTTAAGGTCCTTCTCCACTTGTGTGCGCCACCTTACTCCGGGCCGTCCTCTGTTGCGTTGTCGCAATGAACTGTATGTTTTTATCTGTTGCGTTGTATCCGGAAACGCTTGACTAGGCGTATGTCGCTGTACAGCCCATAGAGTTCATCGTTAAATTTTCTCCTCCAGATGCCATCAACGCACGCAAAACTTTTCTAACTAAGGGCTTCCTCATCCGCTTTTTGAAATGTCCAGGTTTCTGCTCCATAAAGTAGGACTGGGATGATTAAGGTGTTATATAAAGCAAGCTTAGTCCTTCGAGAGAGGGCCTTATTACTCAATTGCCTCTTGAGCCCAAAGAAACAGCGATTGGCAGGAGTGATTCTGCGTTTGATTTCGGTACTGGTGTTGTTGTCCCTATTAACCGCCGAGCAGAGGTAGACAAGGTCCTTGACTACCTCGAAGTTTCTGCTGCCTAGTGTGACGCTCTGTCCGAGACGCCGATGTTGTGTGTCCTTCCTTGATGACAGCATGTACTTCGTTTTGCCCTCATTAACAAACAGACCCATTTTAGCCGCTTCCCTTCAATGCAAGCAAACGCGCCATTGACGGCTCGCTGTTTTCGTCCAATCACGTCAATGTCGTCGGCGTAATCTAGCAATTGAACTGACATTTGGAAGATCGTGCCTCTGATGTTGACTTGTGAGTTACGCACGATCTTCTCAAGGATGATGTTAAAAAAGTCACATGACAGTGCGTCACCTTGTCTAAAACCTTTTTTGACATTGAAGGTCTCGGTGAGTTCGTTCCCGACCTTGACGGAGCAGCGAGAGTTCTCCATCGTCATCCTACACAATCTGACGAGTTTGGGAGGAATGCCAAAACTAGACATGACACTGTATAGTTCGTCTCTATGCACACTGTCATATGAAGCCTTGAAATCGACGATAAGCTGGCGAGTGTCAATTTGCACTTCTTGGGTCTTTTCCAGGACCTGCCGTAGTGTGAAGATTTGGTCGATGGTGGAATTCCCTGGACTGAGACCACACTGATAAGGACCTATCAGGTTGTTGATGAACGGTGTCAGGCGTTCACAAAATACGGCAGAAAGGAACTTGTATGCGATGTTAATGAGACTAATCCCTCGATAGTTGGCGCAGTCGAAGGTGTCTACTTTCTTGTGGACGGACAGACGACGCTGAGATTCCAATCATCGGGCATGCCTTCCTCCGACCATATCTTACAGATGAGCTGGTGCATGTGCCCTACCAGGTCATCTCCAGCTGATTTTAACAACTGTGCTCCAGCAGCTCTGTTCGACTTCAATCTCGATATTGATATCTTGACCTCGTCTAAGTCGGGGGGACGGAATTCTTGCCTATCATTGTCCAAATTTTACAACTGACTTAGTATCAACACCAATAATACCAAAGAACGAAGTATTCACACAACAATAACACACAGAATAATGAGCTTACCATTCAAGCGAATAACCTGAATCCCTGTATACCTTACATTACCCTTGTGACCTCAATGGGCGATATGCGTTCTTCCAAAACATTCACGAAACTTATTCATAATACCTTCAATCACATACTACAGAAATTTATGATCTGTAAAAACCACAATCAAGTTCAAATATAATTTAAAATATAACCCTTTCAATCACGCTTTACAATCTCATATACGTATCATATGCGATCAGTGTACAATGCGCATAATATGATAGAACCGAATGCAAAGCTAATTTAAATAGGAATTTCTTAGCCCGACGCTTATGTGTATCCCAATACGGCAGTAATGCGTTATTCTATGTATGGACGGGACTGTCTTCACCTTATGTCTTTGTCATCTTGTTCATAATCTCGTGCCACACAATCTAATCGTCCCTTACTGTTTAAGACAGCTATTGTACAACTGGACTAACACTATAAACCACATAGTAAGTATATACATACATATTATGGTAACATAAATATTTTCAAATCATGTTTCACATTAAACAGAGGATCTACTTAATTCACAAATAATTAAAGTCACCTTGTAGTACTTACCTCCTCGTGAAACCTAAACGGACGATGTACTAACAGAACAAACGAACTGTGCTTTATCTGAATAACACCTCACTATATATGTTACATCCCATAGAATCACAAATTATCAAAAGCAACGCTGTATTTACAACGAAATAAAGCACCGAATTATCGGTTTACTCTTTAAGCGAATAACATCCTCCCTTCCAGTTTACTTTACCATTAATATCTTGTGGCATCAATGGGCGATATGCTTTCTTCCGAATCATTCACGAAACTTATGCATAATCCCTTCAAGCACATACTACAAAAATTAATGATATGCTAACTACAGAATTAAGCTCAAGTATGAAATATGATCCCTTCAATCACGCCTTACATTCTCACGTACATTTCGTATACACTTTAATACTCCTTGAAAGAAATTGAGGACACACATCTTCCAAAATCAACCACTCACATAGCGTATATATTTAGCCATAAATGAACATAGCCCTAATGGCGACACGCAGTACTTCAATTTGACATTAAACAGGCGATCTACTAAATCCACAATTTGTATGGAGTTAGTAGATCCATACTTAAATGGGTGATATGCTTTCTTCCAAATCATGCATGAAACTTATGCATAATACCTCCAAACACATACTATTCCCCGCAAAACTTATAATATAAATGGACAGTCTAATGAGTCCCCAATCAAGCACAAAACTACTGTTCAACCGATACAATCACATTCATAACCAACAAAGCTAGCGTATTATCCCTCAAGTAAATACAATTGTTATGTAAATATGCTTACCCCAAAATTAATGGAGCGATCTCGTGTGTATGCAGTCCTTACAACCACATATCACACGAACGAGTGATCTACGCCTTATGCAATACTGCTTACATTCCCTAGGAACATCTATGAAAGATAAATGGACGGTCTATTAAGGCACAATCAAACGATCCTGTTAGAAATAAGTGAAAGCGCAACAAAGAAGCACAAAATTAACAACAATAATCACAAAGGATACTAATGTGTCAAGCAGCAATTACAGTGCACAAAACATCAAATGGAAAATAAAATTGATGCATTTTAAGAATTACTTATTTAATAATAAGTCCCAAATCAAATTATATATGGTTTGATAGTTATCTTCCCTTTTTAATGCTACCCAGAGTTTCACAGTTTTAGCGTCACATAGCTATGTAGTAAATCGGGTGTGAACAAATTTTCTGCGTGTTTTAGCTTTGTGGTATTTAAATAATCGTAGCACTTACTTATCCTTTCTTATTATTAGGGAAATTCGTTATTCCTTGCTTCTCGTTATCGATAACATAGACGGTAAGCGTTCTCTCAATTGTAAATCTGGTCGCATACTGAATAACTTCCTGCGAAATAATAATGTTATGTATGTATAAACTTTTAAAAATGTTTGTACATGAATATTTTTCACTAAAAAACTGAGCAAACATGTTAACCAACAGTAAGGCTCTCCTGAAATCATGTATGGTTTTCAAAAAATTACAAAGTATTTTTTATTAGATCACATTCCAGTTCCGCTGGATAAGTTTAGTTGTTAACGATATTGTAGGTGAATGTCTAATGTCATCAAAGATAGTGCAATTAAAATGATTTAAAAATGCAATGCATTGATATACAATATAGATAATTCAAACTGTATTATTAGACGTCAGCACACCTTCGTTCAAAACCGGTGATTATGGTGGTTTTTCACTTTTAAACAGATAAGTAGTCTCCTAGGTGAAATTGTAGTTAAGTGCATGCAATTCCAAAGCGACGAATTTAGCGACATTACTAGTTAAGAATCTTCACTCGAAAGTCAATTCTAAGTCATTCTCTACAAGTTTAAACATTGAATGCTAGGAGCAAAAACAAAAAGCAATTATAATTTTTTAATTTCATATCAAACGATCAAGACGTTGCAAACACAAAAAATAACAAAAAGCAATTATAATTTTTTAATTTTTTATCAAACGATCAAGACGTTGCGCTCTTAACGAAAACAATTTATAAAAAATAACTCATTCTCTCTTCTTGCATCATTTAAAGATCCTTTTTACAATCATTCAATACTTTTCATTATGCCTCACACATACATACATGCATGCATAAAACCACTTCAATACTTGACTACTTCCTAACGAATATTCGAAATAGTTGTTCCCAACGAAGAACTCATAGCAACCCAGGATGTGATAATCTTCCGGTCTCACTTAACCCACATAACCTATATGCATTTAACAACACTGCAATCTTTTAGAAATATTCGGCTGCAAAACAGATTTTATTCAAATCTACCATAAAGGGTCATACTCTTTCCTTCACAGTATAAAGTTTGTTAATAAAGCAATAAAGGAGCCTATTGCAATATATAATAACACGCGTTCTTTAGACAAGTCAGGTAAGCCTTTCTGGAAGATATCAAAAATTCTTGAACTCTACATCATCCTAGATGAAAATTCGAACTTAAAAGCTGACACCACTTTTAATAACCGTGTAGTAGCTGCACAAAAAAGTTATGACGATACTATCAGCAACGTAATGCGAAGTAGTATAGTCGTTTCAAGTTCTCAGGTTTTTGCAGACGAGTCTTACGTAATAACATCAAGGAACTAATAATAACTAATAACAACAGCAAAGCTCAGAAAACCACTAGACTTGGATAAAATTAGCAAACAGATTATTAAAAGCTTGTTCCCCTGTGTTACATTCCATGAAAAGCAGCGCTTATTGTGTCCATTGTTAAACCTGTAAAACCAAGGGAAAATCCGAATAGTTATAGGACAATCAGCTCGCTTAATTCTATCAGCAAACTTTTTGAAAAAGTGGATTAAGAAAAATTTAATTATCGCGTAATGGGTAAAAACATTATACCAAACTTTCAATTTGGCTGCAGGAAAGAATTTAGCATGTCACCAAATATAAAGAATAATGAAAGTGAAAAGAAAATTTCTCGCAAAATCTATAACATCAATAGGCGGTGTACATAGTCCACAACTAACACATATTCAGGCACGAAACTATCGTATGATTCATTAAAAGCAAATAACATTTTCATGTATATACATTTTACATAAATTTTCTTACCAAACAATCGACACAAAATACTCTGCAATCCACTATCATATAACGACAATCATATCATTTAACTCTCGAATCAGCAGTTAAGAAATTCGTTTCATCCCATCCTACATTACAAACTTGGCCGGGAGTTAAAAAAAATCAGAAGAAATTTCATAAAACTCCAAGATTGATAATACTGGAACAAGACCACTTTTACAACCAGTTTTAACTCATTAACGTACGCCAGTTATGATTTTGACATACGTATTTTCTGGGAATCTAAAACTCTTGCGTTAGAACTTATTTTTGTCGTATTTGCCTTCGTTTTGTATTTTTTGTACGACACGTATTTCATAAATATTGTTAAGGCTGCTGAAATGAAACTACATATTATTTTTTATTTTTTTCTTTGCACAAAAATTTAAAGAGGTTCACTTTTAGAGACGGATTTCGTTGCACACCTAGGCAGAGAAAATGCATTTCGGTTAAAAAAATGTTTGTTGAAATTTAAGAAGTTGTTTAGTTGGGCGAGGAACTCGGTAAAACCCATCCGAATCTTGTAAATTAAGTTTTGATTCATCATCATATCCAACAACAAATCATCGATTTCGAGATAGTTCTTTCTGAGAACTATCACGTTTATATTTACTAATAACTTATTCTTTCTTAGCTTCTGAATATGAAGTTCTTGGCTTTAAAAAAAAGGGTGAATAATTCAGCGTATCACGCAACGTACTAAGGCCGAATTTATTTAAAACTTTATCGTTCGAATATTACATTAAAAAAACAGTCGAACTTGAGATTTTGAAATTGAGACATATGTACATAATACAAATAATTATGGACAAATAAATAGAGCATCTGCATGAGGACGTGTACAAACAGTTTATTACTTCATTTCCATTTAGTATATTATATATATATTTAACATTGAATGAATCTATCCTTTATAATTTAGTTTTAAATAAAAATGTACTGCATCAACATATGCATGCGACAGTTATTTACTAACAACTTCTTTTATTGTATTTGGAATAACAACGATTAAATATTAAATATTTACTTTTAAAATCATAAGGTAAAACAAATTTAAATTTATTGATGTTATAAGACCTTTGTAATTACGGAATTCGTCTCCATAATTTGTGTTGTCTTTATCTACGTTTGTACGGCTTCAACATAGTTAGCGGGATATAGGCCGACTTTACCGTTTTTTCTTCCTTTACACCAGCCCTGTTCATCTTCATCTTCTAACTTTTCGAATACATCACCTGTTAGATGTGAAAGTACACAGGAGGTTTAACGTTAATGTTTTTTTAAGTTATTAGTGATAACATCCGAATTACCCTGCTTGAATGTCAATTCATCACTTTCAGCGCCTTCATAATCGTATAGGGCCTTAACAGGAATGCCCGGTTCACCATTATCGACTAATACATTGTCAACATCAGCATCCCCCTCGTCCCACTCCTCTTCTTCAAATGGATTTGGTTCTGATTTTCCATTGCTATTAAAGTTTGATATAAATTTATAATATGTTTATATATTACATTGTATTATTATAACTTTCATTGTAATGCACAACTATTTCGTTATTACTAATCTTAACTGCTTATTTATAGAAAATAGAAATTAGTACAAGCAAATATAACTAAATACCATAGTTCCGAAATTTGATATCGAAATCCAGACTTACTTAACTGCGAAACTCCTGTTGCTAGGCGAAGGGCCTCGAGTATTGTTTTCAGACTTCGGAGATACCTCACAATTATTTGAAGTGTTGCTGCCAGACACTACCTTAGAATTGTTTTTACTCACAGAATTTACTGAAGTGCGTTTTAAACTATTTTTGGCTGAAGTTGGGGGATATTCCTATAAATGTATGAAAATTAATAAATTTACTATATGATTAAAAGTAGAAACATATAATTACATGTAAATCTTCTGCAACTGGTCGCTGATTTATAAGTGTTATTGGAGCTGCTGGTAGAGCTTCTTTAGATTTATTGCCCTTTGCGATATCTCGAAACTCCTCTGTATATTCCTTTAAAAACAATATTTTTTTTAAGCATATCATACATTATTGATGATATGGTGGCCACATACCACAAACGTAGGCCAATTCATTGCCATATTAACACCATGATTGTTTGACCACCATTTTAAATCCTTTTGATGATCCGCATTACTTATAGTATGATAAAATTCCTCATATATTTGAGGTAGACTGCATAAATACATATATAATTACATACTTTTTTTTAATTACGAAATATGTCACCTGGGAATCTTTGTAATATCCAAACAGCCGTGTATGGAAAAAAGTACTTCTTTAAAGAACGTTAACCTGGTCCTTTCTATTTGTTGGCACTTTTCAAAAACAGATGTCATATCCTCCATATAAACAGAATTGTATTTACTAATTTCAGCAATTGCTTGTTCGTATTTTTCTCGACATTTTTGAACTTCATCTTTTGTTTTTTGTACTCGATCATGCATTTTCTTCACCTAAAAATGTAAAATATTGTTCATAGAATTATTTTTTTTTTGTCCATTTTTTTACCTGATCAGGTGATAAAGAACTATCAGCTGTAGCATTTCTTTCTTGATTTGAAGCTGATTTTTCTGTTTTACATGCAGAATGACAATCAGCTTTGGCCTTTTCAACTTTTGCTAGTAATTTCGCCCAAGGTTTCTGTGCTTTTTTAAAAAGATCTTCCATATCTTTTCTCTCTTTTATTTGCATTATAGTTTTATGGTAGTTGTCTTTTTGCCATGTTTTGATCTGTGTAGTCACATCTGTGCAAAGGTTTTCCTTTATTTTTAGGTGAACATCTGAAAGGCGCTCGGATTCTGTTAAAACTCCTTTCCAAGCAGCTTCTGTTGTTCCATATTCAGGACCTTTTGAACATATAAAATTGTAGTTCTAGCATTTAAATTGATATGATATTGTGAAATTGATAACTCAGTACATTTAAATATACAATGTAAAATTACTAAAAAAACTCTTTATTAAAAAAGTTATAAACTAAAAACAAGAGCTTTTGTTTGTTGATAAGGAAAGGAATTCGATTATTTCATGTGTTGCATACCCTTCTCAATAAGTTCGCCCCATTTTTTGGACCAAGCTCTTAAATTTTTTGCATAAGCCTTTTCAATTTCGGCCCTTTCTTGAATGAGCTGCTGAAGATCTTGACATAATCTGAAAAATAATTTATTATTTTGAATGACAAATCAAATTTGATTCGTGTTTACTTGTAACCGTCTTCAATACGTTTTGTTGTCCTTTTATAATTTCCTGGCTCCCAAAAGGAGTCACTTCCTGCTTGCAGAAGCTGATCGTCGCTGTGATGTGACATATTTTGTAAGTTCTAATGGGGAGCCTTTATATGACATGCAACCATGTCTTCATCTTCTTGTGGCGCTATAGTCCAGGGTGGACCTGGGCCTCAACCAACATGTCTCTACAGCCAGCACGGTCTTTTGCAGGCTGCCGCCAGTTACGCACTCCAAGTTGGTTAAGGTCCTTCTCCACTTGTGTGCGCCACCTTACTCCGGGCCGTCCTCTGTTGCGTTGTCGCAATGAACTGTATGTTTTTATCTGTTGCGTTGTATCCGGAAACGCTTGACTAGGCGTATGTCGCTGTACAGCCCATAGAGTTCATCGTTAAATTTTCTCCTCCAGATGCCATCAACGCACGCAAAACTTTTCTAACTAAGGGCTTCCTCATCCGCTTTTTGAAATGTCCAGGTTTCTGCTCCATAAAGTAGGACTGGGATGATTAAGGTGTTATATAAAGCAAGCTTAGTCCTTCGAGAGAGGGCCTTATTACTCAATTGCCTCTTGAGCCCAAAGAAACAGCGATTGGCAGGAGTGATTCTGCGTTTGATTTCGGTACTGGTGTTGTTGTCCCTATTAACCGCCGAGCAGAGGTAGACAAGGTCCTTGACTACCTCGAAGTTTCTGCTGCCTAGTGTGACGCTCTGTCCGAGACGCCGATGTTGTGTGTCCTTCCTTGATGACAGCATGTACTTCGTTTTGCCCTCATTAACAAACAGACCCATTTTAGCCGCTTCCCTTCAATGCAAGCAAACGCGCCATTGACGGCTCGCTGTTTTCGTCCAATCACGTCAATGTCGTCGGCGTAATCTAGCAATTGAACTGACATTTGGAAGATCGTGCCTCTGATGTTGACTTGTGAGTTACGCACGATCTTCTCAAGGATGATGTTAAAAAAGTCACATGACAGTGCGTCACCTTGTCTAAAACCTTTTTTGACATTGAAGGTCTCGGTGAGTTCGTTCCCGACCTTGACGGAGCAGCGAGAGTTCTCCATCGTCATCCTACACAATCTGACGAGTTTGGGAGGAATGCCAAAACTAGACATGACACTGTATAGTTCGTCTCTATGCACACTGTCATATGAAGCCTTGAAATCGACGATAAGCTGGCGAGTGTCAATTTGCACTTCTTGGGTCTTTTCCAGGACCTGCCGTAGTGTGAAGATTTGGTCGATGGTGGAATTCCCTGGACTGAGACCACACTGATAAGGACCTATCAGGTTGTTGATGAACGGTGTCAGGCGTTCACAAAATACGGCAGAAAGGAACTTGTATGCGATGTTAATGAGACTAATCCCTCGATAGTTGGCGCAGTCGAAGGTGTCTACTTTCTTGTGGACGGACAGACGACGCTGAGATTCCAATCATCGGGCATGCCTTCCTCCGACCATATCTTACAGATGAGCTGGTGCATGTGCCCTACCAGGTCATCTCCAGCTGCTTTTAACAACTGTGCTCCAGCAGCTCTGTTCGACTTCAATCTCGATATTGATATCTTGACCTCGTCTAAGTCGGGGGGACGGAATTCTTGCCTATCATTGTCCAAATTTTACAACTGACTTAGTATCAACACCAATAATACCAAAGAACGAAGTATTCACACAACAATAACACACAGAATAATGAGCTTACCATTCAAGCGAATAACCTGAATCCCTGTATACCTTACATTACCCTTGTGACCTCAATGGGCGATATGCGTTCTTCCAAAACATTCACGAAACTTATTCATAATACCTTCAATCACATACTACAGAAATTTATGATCTGTAAAAACCACAATCAAGTTCAAATATAATTTAAAATATAACCCTTTCAATCACGCTTTACAATCTCATATACGTATCATATGCGATCAGTGTACAATGCGCATAATATGATAGAACCGAATGCAAAGCTAATTTAAATAGGAATTTCTTAGCCCGACGCTTATGTGTATCCCAATACGGCAGTAATGCGTTATTCTATGTATGGACGGGACTGTCTTCACCTTATGTCTTTGTCATCTTGTTCATAATCTCGTGCCACACAATCTAATCGTCCCTTACTGTTTAAGACAGCTATTGTACAACTGGACTAACACTATAAACCACATAGTAAGTATATACATACATATTATGGTAACATAAATATTTTCAAATCATGTTTCACATTAAACAGAGGATCTACTTAATTCACAAATAATTAAAGTCACCTTGTAGTACTTACCTCCTCGTGAAACCTAAACGGACGATGTACTAACAGAACAAACGAACTGTGCTTTATCTGAATAACACCTCACTATATATGTTACATCCCATAGAATCACAAATTATCAAAAGCAACGCTGTATTTACAACGAAATAAAGCACAGAATTATCGGTTTACTCTTTAAGCGAATAACATCCTCCCTTCCAGTTTACTTTACCATTAATATCTTGTGGCATCAATGGGCGATATGCTTTCTTCCGAATCATTCACGAAACTTATGCATAATCCCTTCAAGCACATACTACAAAAATTAATGATATGCTAACTACAGAATTAAGCTCAAGTATGAAATATGATCCCTTCAATCACGCCTTACATTCTCACGTACATTTCGTATACACTTTAATACTCCTTGAAAGAAATTGAGGACACACATCTTCCAAAATCAACCACTCACATAGCGTATATATTTAGCCATAAATGAACATAGCCCTAATGGCGACACGCAGTACTTCAATTTGACATTAAACAGGCGATCTACTAAATCCACAATTTGTATGGAGTTAGTAGATCCATACTTAAATGGGTGATATGCTTTCTTCCAAATCATGCATGAAACTTATGCATAATACCTCCAAACACATACTATTCCCCGCAAAACTTATAATATAAATGGACAGTCTAATGAGTCCCCAATCAAGCACAAAACTACTGTTCAACCGATACAATCACATTCATAACCAACAAAGCTAGCGTATTATCCCTCAAGTAAATACAATTGTTATGTAAATATGCTTACCCCAAAATTAATGGAGCGATCTCGTGTGTATGCAGTCCTTACAACCACATATCACACGAACGAGTGATCTACGCCTTATGCAATACTGCTTACATTCCCTAGGAACATCTATGAAAGATAAATGGACGGTCTATTAAGGCACAATCAAACGATCCTGTTAGAAATAAGTGAAAGCGCAACAAAGAAGCACAAAATTAACAACAATAATCACAAAGGATACTAATGTGTCAAGCAGCAATTACAGTGCACAAAACATCAAATGGAAAATAAAATTGATGCATTTTAAGAATTACTTATTTAATAATAAGTCCCAAATCAAATTATATATGGTTTGATAGTTATCTTCCCTTTTTAATGCTACCCAGAGTTTCACAGTTTTAGCGTCACATAGCTATGTAGTAAATCGGGTGTGAACAAATTTTCTGCGTGTTTTAGCTTTGTGGTATTTAAATAATCGTAGCACTTACTTATCCTTTCTTATTATTAGGGAAATTCGTTATTCCTTGCTTCTCGTTATCGATAACATAGACGGTAAGCGTTCTCTCAATTGTAAATCTGGTCGCATACTGAATAACTTCCTGCGAAATAATAATGTTATGTATGTATAAACTTTTAAAAATGTTTGTACATGAATATTTTTCATTAAAAAACTGAGCAAACATGTTAACCAACAGTAAGGCTCTCCTGAAATCATGTATGGTTTTCAAAAAATTACAAAGTATTTTTTATTAGATCACATTCCAGTTCCGCTGGATAAGTTTAGTTGTTAACGATATTGTAGGTGAATGTCTAATGTCATCAAAGATAGTGCAATTAAAATGATTTAAAAATGCAATGCATTGATATACAATATAGATAATTCAAACTGTATTATTAGACGTCAGCACACCTTCGTTCAAAACCGGTGATTATGGTGGTTTTTCACTTTTAAACAGATAAGTAGTCTCCTAGGTGAAATTGTAGTTAAGTGCATGCAATTCCAAAGCGACGAATTTAGCGACATTACTAGTTAAGAATCTTCACTCGAAAGTCAATTCTAAGTCATTCTCTACAAGTTTAAACATTGAATGCTAGGAGCAAAAACAAAAAGCAATTATAATTTTTTAATTTCATATCAAACGATCAAGACGTTGCAAACACAAAAAAAAAAAACAAAAAGCAATTATAATTTTTTAATTTTTTATCAAACGATCAAGACGTTGCGCTCTTAACGAAAACAATTTGTAAAAAATAACTCATTCTCTCTTCTTGCATCATTTAAAGATCCTTTTTACAATCATTCAATACTTTTCATTATGCCTCACACATACATACATGCATGCATAAAACCACTTCAATACTTGACTACTTCCTAACGAATATTCGAAATAGTTGTTCCCAACGAAGAACTCATAGCAACCCAGGATGTGATAATCTTCCGGTCTCACTTAACCCACATAACCTATATGCATTTAACAACACTGCAATCTTTTAGAAATATTCGGCTGCAAAACAGATTTTATTCAAATCTACCATAAAGGGTCATACTCTTTCCTTCACAGTATAAAGTTTGTTAATAAAGCAATAAAGGAGCCTATTGCAATATATAATAACACGCGTTCTTTAGACAAGTAAGGTAAGCCTTTCTGGAAGATATCAAAAAATCTTGGACTCTACATCATCCTAGATGAAAATTCGAACTTAAAAGCTGACACCACTTTTAATAACCGTGTAGTAGCTGCACAAAAAAGTTATGACGATACTATCAGCAACGTAATGCGAAGTAGTATAGTCGTTTCAAGTTCTCAGGTTTTTGCAGACGAGTCTTACGTAATAACATCAAGGAACTAATAATAACTAATAACAACAGCAAAGCTCAGAAAACCACTAGACTTGGATAAAATTAGCAAACAGATTATTAAAAGCTTGTTCCCCTGTGTTACATTCCATGAAAAGCAGCGCTTATTGTGTCCATTGTTAAACCTGTAAAACCAAGGGAAAATCCGAATAGTTATAGGACAATCAGCTCGCTTAATTCTATCAGCAAACTTTTTGAAAAAGTGGATTAAGAAAAATTTAATTATCGCGTAATGGGTAAAAACATTATACCAAACTTTCAATTTGGCTGCAGGAAAGAATTTAGCATGTCACCAAATATAAAGAATAATGAAAGTGAAAAGAAAATTTCTCGCAAAATCTATAACATCAATAGGCGGTGTACATAGTCCACAACTAACACATATTCAGGCACAAAACTATCGTATGATTCATTAAAAGCAAATAACATTTTCATGTATATACATTTTACATAAATTTTCTTACCAAACAATCGACACAAAATACTCTGCAATCCACTATCATATAACGACAATCATATCATTTAACTCTCGAATCAGCAGTTAAGAAATTCGTTTCATCCCATCCTACATTACAAACTTGGCCGGGAGTTAAAAAAAATCAGAAGAAATTTCATAAAACTCCAAGATTGATAATACTGGAACAAGACCACTTTTACAACCAGTTTTAACTCATTAACGTACGCCAGTTATGATTTTGACATACGTATTTTCTGGGAATCTAAAACTCTTGCGTTAGAACTTATTTTTGTCGTATTTGCCTTCGTTTTGTATTTTTTGTACGACACGTATTTCATAAATATTGTTAAGGCTGCTGAAATGAAACTACATATTATTTTTTATTTTTTTCTTTGCACAAAAATTTAAAGAGGTTCACTTTTAGAGACGGATTTCGTTGCACACCTAGGCAGAGAAAATGCATTTCGGTTAAAAAAATGTTTGTTGAAATTTAAGAAGTTGTTTAGTTGGGCGAGGAACTCGGTAAAACCCATCCGAATCTTGTAAATTAAGTTTTGATTCATCATCATATCCAACAACAAATCATCGATTTCGAGATAGTTCTTTCTGAGAACTATCACGTTTATATTTACTAATAACTTATTCTTTCTTAGCTTCTGAATATGAAGTTCTTGGCTTTAAAAAAAGGGTGAATAATTCAGCGTATCACGCAACGTACTAAGGCCGACTTTATTTGAAACTTTATCGTTCGAATATTACATTAAAAAAACAGTCGAACTTGAGATTTTGAAATTGAGACATATGTACATAATACAAATAATTATGGACAAATAAATAGAGCATCTGCATGAGGACGTGTACAAACAGTTTATTACTTCATTTCCATTTAGTATATTATATATATATTTAATATTGAATGAATCTATCCTTTATAATTTAGTTTTAAATAAAAATGTACTGCATCAACATATGCATGCGACAGTTATTTACTAACAACTTCTTTTATTGTATTTGGAATAACAACGATTAAATATTAAATATTTACTTTTAAAATCATAAGGTAAAACAAATTTAAATTTATTGATGTTATAAGACCTTTGTAATTACGGAATTCGTCTCCATAATTTGTGTTGTCTTTATCTACGTTTGTACGGCTTCAACATAGTTAGCGGGATATAGGCCGACTTTACCGTTTTTTCTTCCTTTACACCAGCCCTGTTCATCTTCATCTTCTAACTTTTCGAATACATCACCTGTTAGATGTGAAAGTACACAGGAGGTTTAACGTTAATGTTTTTTTAAGTTATTAGTGATAACATCCGAATTACCCTGCTTGAATGTCAATTCATCACTTTCAGCGCCTTCATAATCGTATAGGGCCTTAACAGGAATGCCCGGTTCACCATTATCGACTAATACATTGTCAACATCAGCATCCCCCTCGTCCCACTCCTCTTCTTCAAATGGATTTGGTTCTGATTTTCCATTGCTATTAAAGTTTGATATAAATTTATAATATGTTTATATATTACATTGTATTATTATAACTTTCATTGTAATGCACAACTATTTCGTTATTACTAATCTTAACTGCTTATTTATAGAAAATAGAAATTAGTACAAGCAAATATAACTAAATACCATAGTTCCGAAATTTAATATCGAAATCCAGACTTACTTAACTGCGAAACTCCTGTTGCTAGGCGAAGGGCCTCGAGTATTGTTTTCAGACTTCGGAGATACCTCACAATTATTTGAAGTGTTGCTGCCAGACACTACCTTAGAATTGTTTTTACTCACAGAATTTACTGAAGTGCGTTTTAAACTATTTTTGGCTGAAGTTGGGGGATATTCCTATAAATGTATGAAAATTAATAAATTTACTATATGATTAAAAGTAGAAACATATAATTACATGTAAATCTTCTGCAACTGGTCGCTGATTTATAAGTGTTATTGGAGCTGCTGGTAGAGCTTCTTTAGATTTATTGCCCTTTGCGATATCTCGAAACTCCTCTGTATATTCCTTTAAAAACAATATTTTTTTTAAGCATATCATACATTATTGATGATATGGTGGCCACATACCACAAACGTAGGCCAATTCATTGCCATATTAACACCATGATTGTTTGACCACCATTTTAAATCCTTTTGATGATCCGCATTACTTATAGTATGATAAAATTCCTCATATATTTGAGGTAGACTGCATAAATACATATATAATTACATACTTTTTTTTAATTACGAAATATGTCACCTGGGAATCTTTGTAATATCCAAACAGCCGTGTATGGAAAAAAGTACTTCTTTAAAGAACGTTAACCTGGTCCTTTCTATTTGTTGGCACTTTTCAAAAACAGATGTCATATCCTCCATATAAACAGAATTGTATTTACTAATTTCAGCAATTGCTTGTTCGTATTTTTCTCGACATTTTTGAACTTCATCTTTTGTTTTTTGTACTCGATCATGCATTTTCTTCACCTAAAAATGTAAAATATTGTTCATAGAATTATTTTTTTTTGTCCATTTTTTACCTGATCAGGTGATAAAGAACTATCAGCTGTAGCATTTCTTTCTTGATTTGAAGCTGATTTTTCTGTTTTACATGCAGAATGATAATCAGCTTTGGCCTTTTCAACTTTTGCTAGTAATTTCGCCCAAGGTTTCTGTGCTTTTTTAAAAAGATCTTCCATATCTTTTCTCTCTTTTATTTGCATTATAGTTTTATGGTAGTTGTCCTTTTGCCATGTTTTGATCTGTGTAGTCACATCTGTGCAAAGGTTTTCCTTTATTTTTAGGTGAACATCTGAAAGGCGCTCGGATTCTGTTAAAACTCCTTTCCAAGCAGCTTCTGTTGTTCCATATTCAGGACCTTTTGAACATATAAAATTGTAGTTCTAGCATTTAAATTGATATGATATTGTGAAATTGATAACTCAGTACATTTAAATATACAATGTAAAATTACTAAAAAAACTCTTTATTAAAAAAGTTATAAACTAAAAACAAGAGCTTTTGTTTGTTGATAAGGAAAGGAATTCGATTATTTCATGTGTTGCATACCCTTCTCAATAAGTTCGCCCCATTTTTTGGACCAAGCTCTTAAATTTTTTGCATAAGCCTTTTCAATTTCGGCCCTTTCTTGAATGAGCTGCTGAAGATCTTGACATAATCTGAAAAATAATTTATTATTTTGAATGACAAATCAAATTTGATTCGTGTTTACTTGTAACCGTCTTCAATACGTTTTGTTGTCCTTTTATAATTTCCTGGCTCCCAAAAGGAGTCACTTCCTGCTTGCAGAAGCTGATCGTCGCTGTGATGTGACATATTTTGTAAGTTCTAATGGGGAGCCTTTATATGACATGCAACCACAGGTATAACGATATATTGCTGCAATTTTCGTTGTTGCCAAGTTTTCTGGTAATATTAAAATATGCAATATGTCGGGCTGACTTTTTTAAAACTAGACATTTATGTTGACACCGGACATATAAACATGTATTAGAGGTCCATTAAAAATGTTTTAAAAAATGTACAAAGTGTAAATCAATACTGTTCTTGTAATAAATTGGTAATGGAAAAACACGGGAAGCGGTTTTAGACCTAGGTTTGTGAATGACGTAATTTTTAATAAAACCAAACCAGGTCCAGCTTGCGTTAACGCAATATGTATAAGAGGTCAATTAAAAATGTTTTAACAAAGTGTAAATCAATACTGTTGTTGAAATAAATTGGTAATGGAAAAACACGGGAAGCGGTCTTAGACCTAGGTCCCAGCTTGCGTTAACGCAATAGTGGAAAACAGATATTTTACACCCTAAATAGTTAATATGTTTAAAGCTTTGTATTTTCTATTATATTAATATACATACGAATCGCTTATGTAACAATGTCAATAAGTTTAAATACGAACTTATGCTGAAAAATCTAAAAAAGAAGTAATAAATTTATATATTGTACATAATTTATATCATGAACAAAGAAAATGTGACGTGCGTGAAACAACATAACCGAAAATATTTAGATATGCTAAACTCTTAGCGATTATCATAGATTTTAAAATACTAAATGAATTAAAGGGGAAGCACAAATTCATTGAACTTCTTATGTTGGAATCATTAGCATTGCTATCTGTACTAAAGAGTAAACAACATTGTTTGATTAAGTCTGAAGTTCTTCACTTTTGTTTGAAGAAACTTATCTTATCTGAGAAATATTTTGATAACGATATTTAATATTAAATAACCGGTTTTGAAATATGTTTTATGAATATGACGTAATAAAAGGAAATAGTGTTTTAATTTAATGTTATAAATATTACTCTTTTTATAAACATCTGTTATACAACATATATTTCGCCACAACCCCAATACAAGACTCCACTGTTCTTAACTAATTGACTTAAAGTATTTAGAGTGTTCCTGTTTTATTCATTGTACATGAACGCTATTTACAACGCTATCACGAGTGGTTGATTTTGTGTGCTTTTGTGTTTCTAGAGTAAAACGGTAAACCTATTATTTCTATTTAAAAGAGAATATCGTCACAATCTCTTGTTCTTTGACATATATTTCCTGCAAAACCTATTCATTACAATAGAATAAATAAGTATATACATACGTATATATGCTTGTCTAGGTCTAAGAAGATTTTAAATAAGTTGAGTATAAACTTAAAGACAAAATAATGGTAACATAAGAAATATAAAATACGTAAGTATTAAATCACGGATAATTTTTCCTTTTAAGTTACGCATAAAGTTAGCTTAAAATAATTATCTTATTTTCTTTAATTGTTGTGTTGTTTTTTATGTCATTTTCATTCCAAGTAATAACTCAAATAAGCGAGAATCTAATACTCCAAAGAAAATATGTAATTTTTAGCATTAGTAAACATTCTGCTTATCATGCAAATATATACATTATAATCTATTTTACACATTCGGTCACTGATTTGTATTTACGGAATTCAGGCAAAACCATCTATAGTAGGTATTACAGAAATTCACAACTTAATATCCATCAGTACATTTGTAAGTTAGATCGACAGTTTCTAAGAAAATAAATATCTATTTTCAACTCTATAATCGAAATCTTAACATATATGCGTACGTGCAAACTTATAAGTAAAATGTATTTTACCTTGGAGTTATGTAGATATTTACATTCATTCACGACAAAATTCCAGTTTGCTGAATTACGTATTTCAAACTCGTAGTTAATACTTCTTAAAAAAAAACTTCTACATATACATCATCAGTAAACATGAAAATTTAAAACTTGCATGCATAAAAATATAGACAAAACACTTTTATATTTTAATCACTCAAAACATTTGCTTTTGCAGTTAAAACTTTGAATGACATTTGTTTTATTAGCGAAATTAGCAAGATACACCTATTCCGCTTTTTTCGAGTAAATAGGCATGTATGAATCAGTGACACGGGCAAGGAATGCCTTAAAATTATGGTTAGCACCCCATATATATACGAATTGCATTAATTATATGATTATAGTTCACTATCATTTCTTATTTCGTTTACCTTTTATAGCTTTGTACTAAATTTTTGAAACTTCAATTTATGTAATTTACCAAATATTTTGAGAAATCAGTAAAAACCTTTAGACGAAAGAAAAATACTTCAAGCTTGCAGAACTAAGCCTTATTTACTTTTGACAAGTATTTTGAAGTGCTTTCAAATTTCTCCAGGGGTGTGTCCAGTTAGAAATTTTACGTAAGTGCTGCCATATTTCTTTTCTCTGCCGCCAGTTTGCAACTGGTATAATAATATAATAACCAATAAGTCTGCTCGTGTTCCTCGAAAGTCAGTCTGCATCATTACACATATTTCCAGTTCTTGTTTAAGCACACCATAAAACTGGAAACTTAACGCATAAGAAAGCGTTCATTAATTAGACATACATTTTTATAGCTAGTAAGGTTTGGGTTGGAAACTTTTTCCCAAAACTGATATAAGTCAAAAGTTATTGCGGTCTCGTTCTTAGTCGCACTAATAAAAACTGTGATAGTTGTCAAGTTTAATAGCTGTCTGTTTGTCATTCTCGTACTTTTTCTCTATTACACTTGACAACTATCACTGTTTCTATCAAAGAATGGTACCAAGCTATAATTACTTGTGCAAATTTATGATCCTCACGAGCGTACTATCCTGAAAAAATCCATATATATTATTGTACACGAACGACATTTTCACACATCTGTAGCTCGTGTTCGAGCTGGTTTCTGAGTACTCGAACAGACTTACAGACAATCTTACTGGTTTGTATTGTATACGCAAATAATTTTTTGTGTTTGACTGAATGATGTTTTTTTTTCTCTGATAGACTTAGAGAACTATTAATGCCGTCTGTATTCTCGTTCCTTTCTTTACCACTATTTTCACACTTCATGACAGCATTTCATCTCCGATCCCAGAAATGAAAGGATATGTCAGTGTGTCATGTAATTTAAAAAAATCTTGCCCAAAGATGTGTTCTAATCAAATTTTGATAGGCTTATAATATCGTGATAAATATCTTACCCAAGTCTAAATTATTTCTTCATTATAAAATGTGTCTAGATGTTGTTTGGGGCAAAGATCGTTTGTGGTTGGAATACGTTGTACTCTAACGTCGCCAGGCAACATTCTATAAATTTGCTCTTATGCGAATAAATATAATTAAGAGTAATATTTAACTTAACGTAGAACCTTTTCTTTTCTTAATATTAAAAAATGAAGTAAAGTAATTTCATATCATAACTCATTTCATTACATTAATGGCTTAGTATGGACATTTTAGAATAAATAACATATAAATAAAGACAAATATTGGAGTATTTAAATTGGATATAAGTGTCCACTTGTGTGAACAATAACTTAAACAAAGTAAGTGCCGTAGTATCTATTTCTTGATTCTTTTTTTGTTCAATGCAATAGAGCGTAATTACATGTGCATACTCACAATATGTTTTCACTTTGCACATATAACATAAATATTACATAAAACAAGGGTACAGTACATTCTCCATATTGTACTTCACATCTTACTGGTATATTCCCAACATTCTTTGTTACTAATTTTACTTTTAGAAAGATGCAATCTTCGATGTTTAATAACGCCAATGAAGATTTTGAGATGTCTTCATCTTGTTCCTTTGTGCCAAAGACAGAGGACAAGGATCCAAAAGCAATGTTTATACCAACAACATTTAAGGTTCTTGTTAATATTGACTTGTGCCTAAACGAAAGAATGGCCATTACAGGCGCATGTGATGCTCTTGGGAACTGGAATCCAAAGTATGCAGTCCCTATGAGTAAAGAGGAAGGTAAGTTGTTTTCAATAAAATAAAATATTCCAGATTATCTTGGTTGTGAAAATAGAGTTTGTTTTCAGAATCAATTTAAAACCTTCATATATGCATATCAAAACCTTTAAAGTTTAAAGTTGCCATTTACAAACGTGAATTTTTAGGTTCTAACTTCTGGGAGGTTACAGTTCATATACCTCGAGATCCGTCTATAGGCTATAGATACTTTGTTTGTGCCATCGATTCGAATGAAGATCGTATTATGGTTCGGAAATGGGAAACGCATTTAGAAGTACGAACTGTCGGAGAACTAGGAAATGGAAGTAAAACATGCAGTGACACCTTAGGATACGTGAACGGAGTCGAAAAAATTGATCGCGGTTGGCTTACATTTGAGACAATTATACAATTTAAATTTTTTAATGCTCCTTTTAAGTGGAAGCAAAGGATGAAGAAACGTTTGCTTTTTGTAAAAGTTACTCCAATGAATCTCCCAATTCATGGTGATAATCAATTTGCACAAGCACTTTCACCATTGGAAGATTCATTATCAAATGACACTAGAGAAAATGGTGCCGACACGTCATTATTTGGGTTTTCGGAAGTAGCTAAATTAAAATATAATGAAAGTGTTATCACCTCCCAAAGTCAATTTGGAATGTCTTGTGGTGACGAAGATTTAGTAATATTCCACATGTCCATTGGTGACCCTGATACTACTGCATATTTAGTTGATTTATATGCTTATAGATCGAAAGCTTCTACAGATGAACCCCCAAATCATTTGGGATACCACTATATCCTTCCCAATATTCTCAAAAGATCAGAGGGTAATTTGGAAATTCCAATTACATGCGCGTCTAAACATCGCCCCATAGGAATGATGCAAATCGGTTATTTAAAAATTAATCCTTTTCGATCACATCATTTTAATATGGAAGTGTCTTACGAACGCTATTGGAATCCAAAATGGACTGGATTGGACGTTGGACATCGGGGTTCCGGCACAAGTTTCAAAACGAAAGATTCTGTGATACGAGAAAATACAATAACGTCACTGAAAAATGCAGCGGCGCATGGTGCAGATATGGTGGAATTTGACGTTCAACTTAGTAAAGACCTCGTGCCTGTAATTTATCACGATTTTAGAGTTTATGTTTCTCTAAAATCGAAAGGAAACTCCCACGATAATGAATATTTAGAAATACCAATGCGTGAATTATCCTTAGATCAATTGAAAACTCTTAAAGTAAGCGACAGTTGTATGGTTATACAAAAAAAAACAAAATTTATTCAAACTAATAGTTTTAGGTATATCATGTAGCAGAAGGGCGGTCAAAAGAAACACGGTCTTTTTATAACGACGACATTCAAGAGCATCAACCATTTCCACAATTATCTGATGTTCTTGAAGTTATTGACCCGCATGTCGGCTTTAATATAGAAATAAAATGGTCACAAAAACTGGACGACGGAACTATGGAAGAAGAATTTGAACATGTTGTGGATCGAAATTTGTATGTGGATTGTATTCTTGATGTTGTACTTCGGAAGGCGGCAGGGAGACGGATTGTGTTTTCCTGTTTTGACCCTGATATTTGCACCATGTTAAGATTTAAACAAAATTTATATCCAGTGATGTTTCTTACACTTGGCGTCACAACAAAATATAAAAAATTTTTGGATCCCCGAGGAAATACTATTGAGGCTGCTGTTTGTAATTCACTGACAATGGAACTTTTGGGCATCGTTGCTCACACAGAAGACTTACTAAGGGATCCAACTCAGGTTATTCATTTTTTAAGTCTTAGAAGCTTATACGATTTCCCATTTAATTTCAGATCAACTTAGCAAAAGACAGGGGGTTAATTGTTTTTTGTTGGGGTGATGATAATAATAGCAAAGATACCATACAGTTGCTTAAAAGAATGGGACTTCACGCAATTATATACGACAAAATGGATATTTTAACACCCAAAGAGAATAAAGTAAGATTTATGAAAATGTAAACAACAAAACAACAAACAATTAATATGAAAAATTTATTTACTGCAGCAAAGTGTTTTCCTGATGCAAGCAAAGCCGAACCAAAGTGAGCTATTTGAATTGCAGTGTTTGGAAACCCGCTCTGATTGGGACGAAAAAGAAAATGTGTCTTGTTTAGATCAGGAACATAAAAAGCATGATATACAATTTAAAAACACATTCAGTTCTATTTGAAGAGATGAAAATTAAATATTAAATTCATACTACATAAAAAATGTTTCTTCTATATTTCATCTTAAATTCGAAGTCGTTCTAATCTATAGCGTGCCCTCTTCTCATGTAGTAAGAAAGTAAAATGAGGCCGGTGGTTCATTGTTTAGAATATTCGCTATTTAATTACTATCACCACAGATATAGTGTTGACCATTATTTACCATTTACGCATAGCAATTCTCACTAAGTGTACTCATTTTTATAAACTATCCCCAATGTCCTTAACTTTTTATGAATTTGAACTCTAATTGAAAAATTCGTTTACTGAAATCACAATAATGAATTCATGAATCGGTTCGCATTTCACATTTGACTGGGAATAAATTTACTCTTGCGACTCTTGGGAATTTGATTTTCTGGACCCCGAGAGATGACAAGCTAATTTTTATGTTATTTTATTATTATAGCAGTTGGAATACACAATTTATAAATATATATAATATATAACATAATAAAAATATATATAATAAAATAAAATAAACGAATAATATATGTGTATGTACACATATATATGTATAGGTGTGTACTCCTTTTTGTATTGATTGAACCTGTTAATAAGAAAATATTGCATATGTTTATACATACATATACATATACACATATTTGCCAGTATATACATATATATACTTTTTAAATAAGCTCCCACAAATTTAGGATCGCCCACATGATTTACTTATAGATAATATACTATCATATTATGTATATAAAGACATTGTATTACCAGGTACAAATCGCCTGGTTGTTTTTGTTATTGTACCGTATCTAAATAAATGTGAGCATGATAAAAGCAAAAAAGGTAAAAGGTAAATTTTATCTAATGGCAGTTAAAATTTGAATACCTATAAACTTCGGAGAACATTTGGAATAATTTTATTACTAAGATGAATAAAGAATTTTTACAGAAATTCAGCTTAATATTCAATTGTTAACGAAACATATACAAAACTAAAGAAACGTTTATTCATGCAGATCTTAACAATATTCGATATTTGTAGAGATGAAGCCGCTAATTGAAGCTTGTCTTGCTCACATAAACGAATTATTAAAGATTTATAATTTAATTTATTTTAAACATGGAATACTTTTTTCTAGGATGAAAATAACAATTTCATACGCTTTCTTAAAATAATTGGAATTCATGCAATTAAATCTGATAAAAATGATATTTGTTAGTTTGTTCATTACATTTTCGTAGGTATATAGACAATAATGGCAGATATTTCATTCACTTGCTTAAAGGAAGGGGGATTCATGTAATTAAATCTGATAACATGTCTATACAATACTAAGAGCCAAGGAGAATAATGTGACGTTGGTTTGGTTGCATTCATAACGCGCTCACTACACCACTGCGGAAGAAATTAAGATTATATTTTACATTTTTGCTTAATGCTTCTACTTGATTCTTTCCTGCCGGAAAATATAAAAAAAAAATAGTAAAATTGCAATGTTATTAAACAATCTTTAATTTTTGTTATGAATTTGTATATTTGCTTGTCTATTATATTATTAACATTTTATTACGAATTTATAATATATTTCGCACAGATAACTTTCTGATACCTGCATATTTTTACGTACATGCATATATGTACATACATGTAAATGAATCATTTATACATATCAAACCTGAATAAAAACATGGGAAACAACTTGATTCATATTAATTTTCAGTTTGGCTTGATTTCAGTTGAATACTTGCTTTCAAAGGAAGAGGGTGTGGTTTATTTTATGTGTAATATGTGTAAGACAAATGATACTTTGTTAATTTTACTAATCTTGTGTATGCGAGTCTACTGCCTTCCTTTAAGAAATGATACACAAATCGTTTATGACCAGAAGCAAAGTGGAAAGTTCAATATACATATTAATATAAAAGATGTGGCTATAATTGACGTGAACAGTAATAAATTTATAGATGTGCGTAATTTTAACACACAAGAATTATTTATATTTTAATTGATGTATACTATGCATTCAAAGGATACGATTAATGATGCTGACGAATATTATTACGACGAAGATGATTTGACGGTAAAACCATTTCTTTCTTGGTCGCCTTCACCAGCAGAAGCTGTGATGAATTATTCACAAAATTACACATCGCATGAAAATCAGCCGAATCAATTTATTACCACAGGAAACGAAACTCACATGTCCAACTTTATCACTGGCTTTCAACAAAATACCGTACCAAGTAAAATTTTGCTAAGAATAAAATTTACTTCAATTTTATTTTACATCTTCTTTAAACATCACTGAAGATATTCTAAAACCAAAACCTGTTCTAAATCAACAAATCGAGTCAAAGGACAACATTCCAGTTCCATATTCAAAAGTAACTCAGGAGCATGCTGATCTGACTGATCAAAACGTCATTACCACAGTTCGAAAATCGAAAATCATCGATGTATTATCTAGATTATTTGGTAAATCTATTAGATGCAATGGCAAGCACAGATATCAGAATATTCAGAATTGCCTTAAGATAAAGCAGTCATCCTTAATGTAAGCACTTTATTGCATATTGTATATACACTTTATTTCACACGTGTTATATCTTTTCTTATAGTAATAGTGTCCTTGGATTGATACAATTAATAAAAACAGAAGACAATTAATGGTGCGAAGCAGTTGATGTTAATCTATAAATAAACGGCCTTAGGATAGTTGATGTACTGATATATTTACTGATTTGTTGCCCCATCGCGAACCAGTGTTGACACAACGTCGAAAGTTTTCATTTCTCAGAAACAAACCAGACAAAATTATTTTAAGCCATTTAAATCTAATCCAAAGTTGGAAAATAAGAGAAGTATAAGAAATCAAGTAATTTGTTTATATACATACATATATAATCTTGAAATTAACATTATGAGAATTTTGTTTAAGTCTGCATAATGTAGTTGAAATTAGTAAGGTTTGATTCGAGCTTAATTAATTTTTTAAAAAAGATTTGAAACAAATAAAGAAACATATTGCAGATTTGAAACAAATAAAGATAAAAATTACAGTTTTCAGGCAATTTAATCTAGTGGCACTTAATATGTTGATGTAAGTTATGGAAATTCCTTTTTCCATTTTATTTAGAATATTTTCTAACACAAAACAGTTATGATTTAGTTTCTCAAAAAAAAAAATGTCAAAACCTTCAGAACATTCTTTAGAATAATTGAATTGTACTATACATGTCAGTATTTAATGTATCAATGATGATTATAGTTGATCCGAACGGAAAAAAATAATTTCAAGTTTTTTTTACCGTTTTTTATTAATCAGTTAATAAATACAATTATTTTAATTAATAGATTTATTAATTTTTATTTCGCAATATCGGTATTAATTATTCAATACTTATTGAAAACCTGTGAGTAAATCCCCTTGGATTTTTCCATAGTTACATTTATGTATGTAGCAAATTTTGTAGTTTCATTCTTCCATTTGCTCATTTAGTTGAGCCAAGAGTGCAGCACGTTTGGATTCTAACTCACTTTCGCTAAGTGCTTGTTCGTCGCCATTTCTTGATGAACTGCCTGAAGGAGCCTTTTCTGATGTATTACTTGTCTGACTCACAGAGGGAGAACGTTGTTTTCGTACATCCTTTTCCTTTCGCTTTTTTTCCTTTTTCTTTTTTTTCATAACTTCTGTTGAAACTGGAGATTCCTCGGCCAATGACGGATGTGCGCTCTCAATTGATGACTATAAAAAAACCTTCACTGTAATCTGCAGACACTTTTAAACAAATATTTACCGCTCGTGACGACTTTCTATGTTTCTTCTTTTTCTTCTTCTTTGATAATTTTTCACTGCCGATGCTCTCGCTGCTACTTATGGTGCGCTACAAAAGTTAATTTTATTTGTTTATTTATAGATTTACATATTAAACTATTGATTTAGGATACATTACCGAACGTGATCTCGATTTCCGTTTTCGGGCTTTTTCCTGTTCAAGGTCAGAACCCTCATTTTCAAGGTCCTTTAAATAGATAAGAAACATTGATATTTGTATATAAATTAAAATGTCATATAACTTACAGACTTAGAACTGGAACGCGATCGTTTTTTGTGCTTTTTACTTTTTTTAGACTTTCTAGACCTTGAGTGATGATGACTACATGCATCCTCACACTCTTTAATAAAATCTTCCCACACTTTCTCTAGGCTATAGTCTTTTTCATACATAATATAAGCTTCCAAATGTTCCACCAATTTTTTTGCAGTATCAAAGGTATCAGTCGCAGTTAAATTTCCATCTAACCATTCGGCTTTGATTTCACTCTCTAGCTTTTTAATACGCCTATGTTCCTCTTTCAGCCTTTCTTTTTCTATTGTTTCCGCCTTTAAAATAGAATTTCTATTAATGTATACAAAAATTTTATTAAATATTTTACCGAACCTTTTCTAATAATGAGTTGTACGTTAATTTAACATTTCCTGCGTCTAAATTAGCAGAACGCTTGTCTTCACAAACAACTGTAGCGAAATCTTCGAATGTTGTATTTGCCTGAACTTGAAATTGTTTTTCTTTAAGAATCTCTCGAATGATTTTCTTTTCATCATGAAATCTTGCTTTAAGGTCTTCGACATAAAATTTAAATAAGTCTAAGGGTGTGGATCCAGACTGTCCCAACATTGCAGAGAACCTAAGATCTGCTGATATAACAGGATATAGTTCAACCCAGAGGGACATCGAAGTCAATTTTCCCTCCTCATGAAGGGAATCTAGTAGCGTTAAAAATGCGTCTCTATTTTTTCGGTGTTGTCTTTTAACCCTTTTTTTCTCTCGCTCTTTTTCTTCCTCCTCCTCCTTTTCAAGAGAGCGAATGTGTTCTTCGAAAACAATTAAAGCATCTTCCTTATCCATTCCTAATAAATTTACATCATTTTTAAATGATGAGTTCTCAAGTAACATTACTTGGGCTTCAGACCAGGTTGTTTGATAGCTTATAGATGCCATCGATTCGAGCAATTCGCCCAAAACTTTCATATTCCGTTTTTTCATTATTCGTGCTTCTTCTTTTTCTCGTTTGGATAAGTTAAATATACAATCATCAAATATATCTCGACGGTCTTGCTCTGGAACCGCAGTCCAAATTTTATTTGTCGAGAAAATTTCTTCACATTTGTAAAACTTTATTTGTGAATTCATTTTTTCGGAGGACATTAAAAACTTTTCAAGATCCTCCTTGGCTTTTTTAGCTTTAAGTCTGGATTCCTCACGTTCGTCCTTTAGCTTTTGTGTTTTGTACGCATTAAATGTTTGCTTTTTCTCATTTAAGCCCTTAAAAGAGTTATATCGTGGATCTTTTGAAATAATTTTTACACACTGATCCCAGTTGGCATTAGAGGGAACATTTTTTTCCTTAAGAAGCTCTTTAAATGCTTCTATAGCCTCCTTTTTGTCCTTGAAAACCAGTTTTACTTCATCAGCTCCAGACTTTTGATTTTTGTCTACAATAAAAAAATAATTATCGCTGCAAATTATTTATCTTTCCATCTACGAACAATCAGTAGTTAACAACAATGTTGTATAGATTAAGGGTTTACTTGTGTGTGATTTATGCTTTATGGACCTATGCAATTGCAATTTTGATATTATATATACTAAGATATAGGACGCTTTATTGGGACACAAAGGGTTGAATTCTTTAGTCCCGCACTTCAGAAACAGTACAAATTCAATTCTTCCTCCTTTCTGTTCTTTTTGAACTGCCCAATCGCTTATGTTGTTCCGATAAAACGGAGTCCATTGTATATCCATTCTCAAAATATTACTACTTACTGTCTTTTTCCTCTTTAGATATTGTCTGCGGAATCTCAATTGACGCTAGGGTTGCAGCCATCGCTTGGTCTAAAGCAGATGAGGAGTTTTCGTTGCTTCCAGGTGGTGTGTCACAAGCTGGTGAACTTATATCAGGTGTTGACAATTTTGATACCGCTGCTGGCAATACAGATGGTAACACCGATGCAATAGAAGGTGGTATAATCATTCCTGCCATTGACGACGATGTCATAGCGGCAACAGCTTTTGCTGCGGCTGCAGCTCTAAGATTAAAATTGATCATGAACTATTCTTTCAATAACATTATAGTATAAAGTATGAAAAAAATGTTCTTACTCTTCTGCTTTAACTTTTGCTTGCATATCTACATATTCCGGTGGAGGTTCCCATCGAGAATCTTTTGTGTTTACGTTGTGGTAATATACTTTACCATTATCTGAGCGATATTCTTTCCATGGACAAGCGGCAATAATCTTTTCAACAGGAGTTTTTAATTCATCTGGTTTATCCCACGAGCTCTGCTTAGTTATATTATTATAATAATATGGTCTACCATCCGGTGCTTTGTGCTCACTCCACTCTGCCGATGTTGCACCAAAAGCTGCAGCAAGTTCAGGTGGTGGCCCAAAGCCAGGCGGAGGCATATTAAATGATGGGACAATAGGCGGATACCCCATAGCTGACTGTATGCCAGCCATTGGCGGCACTGATGAAGGAACATTCATATTTGTTTGTGGCTATTCACACATAACCTCGTAAATAGATTTTATTAACTTCGTACTAATTTAAGTAAGCACGCGAATATTTAAATATACTAATTTTACTTATATTCTTATAAATGTATTAATTTATATATATATATATATATATATATATATATATATTTTTTTTTTTTTTATATATGGTTAATCACTATATTCTACAATCAAACCTCACTTCTTATAAACAGGAGTTCGTTAATATATAAAACGTCAAACCTGAACAAAGCTGTAGTCGCAAAAAATTACAATTACCTGAAAATGAAACAATTCAGCGAACTTTAAGTGAATGAACCAGAATTGAGACCACTTTAAATTTTAAGGCCCATTTGTGTACACATATTTATATAAAGTAATCTTTTAACATTATTGGAAAATTAACTGGAAATTCATAAGAAAACTCACGAAAACAACATCAAATATTCATATTAGAGCTAAGTTAATTAATTTCAATATCGTATACATCCTCCATTTTTTTTGTCAACAAAACTTAAAGCCGCATTATCACTTTAAAAAAGTGCGCTACAAGCTGGAAACATGTAGCGAAATAATGATTAAAAATTTAGCAAAAGAAGGAATACTGTCTTAAGAAATAATGTAAATAAATAGTATCAAGTCATAGACAGTTTCGCAGTTTGGTATTGGTCGTATAATTTTTTGTTAATTTGAGAGAATGTTCAAGCACGCGATCAATAATGATGTGCTTTTGTTGTAAGAAAACTAGAAAATAAGACAACTTAATCAAAACTATTGCTGAGATTCTGAGCAAAAATCACTGAATGCCATTAACATCAGAGACAAACAATGCTCATCTCCTTCCTTATTGGTTTCTGATTAACATTAACAAGATAAGCAGAAACCTAACAAAATTGTAGTAGAGAATATATCTGGAAAACTATGTAGGACCTTCGCAACTAATGCTACAATGTGGCAACGCTGCTTATGTGTCATGTGAGAATTGATAAAATATTGCCATTGATAGGGCTGTTCGAGTTACAAATGTTGTGTCTATAAATTTAACAACCTCTTTCAATTTCCTTTTGAATTTTCAAGTACACGAACAGGGTTGGAATCCATTGTTTCAAAGAATAGTAAAGAAAATAAAACTACTCCACTATAGTCTATATGTCCATTTAACTTTGTTTAGTATAGTTTATTTGATTTACGTATTGTATTTATCTTGTGATACTAATATACATTTCTATTTTTTTTTTAAGGAACTTTAATATTATTTTTTGGTACACACGTTGTTAAAGTTTAATTAACCTGACAATTGATTAGTTATGCGCATGGATTGGTTGCTATAAAAATGAACGTATTTAATATCAAACTCTTACAATCGAATACTTCTAAACATAAACGAAGTAAGTAATTTAGCGTGAAATTTTTCTATAATTGCTAAGTAATTGCAGAAAAAAAACCATGTTCTCAGATATCCCATTCTGAGAATAGTTTAAAGATGTCATTTGCGTTCTTACCTTCTTAATTTATTCTCAATAAAATAATACTTCTTTATAAAAATAAAACATTTAAATATATTGTAATTGCGGTTCCATGTACATATGCTTCTGTGAATTGATGTATAAGTAATCATATTGATTGATTGATTAATAGTAATACAATAGAAGATATGGTATAGCTGAATTCCTTAGAAGCGTTCATGAGCACGTAAATATGTATGGTTCTGTGACTAACGACATAATAATGCTTAGAAAAATAATTTTATATTTTGTAATAATTATAATAGTTTTAGATTCTCTGTAATATAATTTCAATAAAAAAATATTTAATTATATAGACTATATAAATATATAAACTATCGAATATAATATATACATACATATTCGTATTAATGTTTTTTATTTAAAAATGTTTCGTTATAGATGTGGTTGTCACTTAACAGGTGTTTGCATAAGGCTCAACAATATCGCTACAGATATATATTTTTGGCACTGTTACTTATATCGGCTACGAGTTTATTGGTGAATATCAACAACAACAGCGATGTGCGGAAATGTTTTATGCAGTCGAATAGAAAAAACGAAAGCGGTAAACTTGAGGATATACTTTTGAGTCCCAGAAAACCGCGACCTGGAAAAAGTATATTCTTTCACGAGACATCATGCTCACTCAGAAGAGATCAAACTCTAAAGTTGAGTGCACGTCAAGCTTGTGCTGTAGAATCGGCCGCATTGACAAATCCTGATTTCGACGTTTATGTTCTCTTTGCTAGTCCTACTTACCTGACCAATACAAGTGCACAACCAGTACTTCATGCTTTATTAGAATATCAAAATGTATACATTCGAAATTTAAATCTTTGGACATATGCGGCAGATACGCCTATATATGATTGGATTAAAAACGGCGAACTCTTCTCATCCAAATATCTTTTATCGCATGCTTCAGATTTTCTTCGATATCTAACATTATGGAGATGGGGAGGAACTTATCTAGACTTGGACGTCATTGTCAAAAAAAGCTTAGAAGACATTCCGTCGAATTATGCAGGGGCAGAATCAGATAATTTTATAGCTGCTGGTGTTATGAATTTTGATGCAACTGGTTTTGGGCACGAGATTGCTGAAATGTGTCTAAAAGATTTTCAAACACATTTCAACGGAAATGATTGGGGAAATAATGGTCCTGGTGTTATTACCAGAGTCTTGAAAGAAATTTGTAAAACTCATTCACCGCTGGTTATGACCCGAGAACGTTGCTTTGGTTTTCAAGTTTTTCCCAAAGAAGCTTTTTATGCAGTACGTTGGAAGAATTGGGAACACTTTTTCCATGAGTCACATTTAGAAGAAACCTTAAAGAAAACTGAAGAATCATTTATTGTCCATGTTTGGAACAAACACAGCAAAAACCGTTTAATAGAAGTCGGTTCTAATGTGGCATACGGAAAGTTAGCCGAGAAATATTGCCCGAAAGTGTACTCATCAAGTGGAAATTATTTTTAATTACGTATTGTATACACATATCTACACTGATGGAACTAAGCACACAAATAACTTCCTCAAAAAACTCAACCAAATTATTTAATTTTTTATTTAAAAATATCTTTTATTCAACGCGATCTGTAGGTATGCCAAGATTCTAAAAGATTAGCAAAGCAAACTAAATTGTAAAATGCAATGGCTACGGAACCATTAGCGTAAGGATATTCTTAGAAATAATTTACAAACGAGTCTACGTACATCAAACTCGAATTTAATTTTAGCTCCTCTCAGTGGCGTAAAAATTACGGACTAAGTTTAAACAATGCCTAAACAAAACTCATGGTGGAACTAGAAAACAATCAATACCGATTGTAGAGTCAAAAGTTGACAATAAAACCGAAGAAAGAGACGACGGGTTTAAGTAGCTTGGAGCAATAATTGAAAAAAAATTTCAACTTAGGAAATAGAATTCCAAAATAGAGCAAACGAGGACAGTTTTCTAAAAAAAGTTGTGGCCGACTTAAGATACTGCAGAGATTGTCCGCCTATTATATTGTACTATTCCTTGATGTTATCCAATTGAGCTTTTGTGGGGCATCTTGATCAAACGATTACAAAACCAGTTTCTGATGCTGAGACAACAACTTGAGACTACTATGGTCCGATAAAATTCACGTGTAGTAATTCATGGAAAATATGCTCCAAGGTGTCATTAAAAAGAAGCGAATCAACCAATTTTTTCATATGATGACGAATAACGTTATTTGTTACTCTCACATTTTCTAAAATGTTATACGAGCTCAAAAACTAGCATTTTAGATAATTGTCATTTCTTGTAATCCTTAATAAAACAAAAGTTGGGTTTTTAGGCAGTAAAAACACCTGCCGAATACTTTTGTCCTTCAGCGAATGTTGCTCATCATTTTAATTTGTAAAACCAATCAAAGTAACAAGTAACACAAAAGCCAAACAAACAAAAAACATAATTTTATATGTATGACGTTAAAAGTAAGACATCAAAAGCCGACATTTGTCCTTTACATCCAAAGATTGTAAATATTAGTAATTCTATTTAAACCCTATTTAACACTCCAAGTTTCAGGGTACTACTAGAATGTATAAGTCTTGAATACGTCATAAAGTTTCTCATAACATAGACAACAAAAAATGTATAAAGAAATAATATTACATATTAATATTATAACAATTTTATGTATTTGCAAATAAATCACTAACAAAAAAACTACTGCTAGTAAAATTACTTATTAGTAAAGAAATGGTCATTTGTACAAAGAAATAAAGAAAAATTAGTTTGAATATAATTTGAACAGTTAAGAGTTGAAAAATGTTGAATACTTTATTGACATTATCGATATTGACAGCCTTCTTCAGCGTCACCTATTAAAAATATGCTTATGGGCGATAAAGTAGTGTTCCAGTTTCAATAAGGGGCGTAATTGTGGCTGTAAATTGTTTCAGATTTTATATTCTTCATTGTTTTTACGTAATTTACGCTTAAGTTGAAAAATAAATTGCTTTTTTTGTTTTTTTTTACTTTATTTCACACTTTACTTGTGGGAAATACAATGCTTCTGATAGCAGACATTATCGAAAGGCTATCGTAATATTGTAAATAACCGCCATAATTTTCTATACATTTCGTGGAGGTGTGACACTTTCTTCTCGCCTATATTCTGCGCGGAAAACAGATGTTGGGTCAAATAATTAAAAAAAAACTCTAGATGGTCCAGCTTGTATACACATTTCAAGCAAGGCATTTATCAAAGTATTGCTTAAAGGATTAGTGAATAAAAATTGTTCTCACCAAACATCTTTAAATTTTGAGTTCGCCATACATTGTTGTAGAGACAAACCAGACTAACTTTTAAAATTATTGGCACTCGAGCTATTAAGGTCATTTTTTTCAGAAAGTTCAGTCTCATGGTGTAATAGTGTGTGTAATGAGTGTAAATTCTATTTGGTGTGCACGATATTTTCTGATTTTGCTAGACGACATCAGTAGAAAAAAGTTACTTGATGAAACAAAAATTCAAAGTGAGGAAGAAAATGAAAGATTTTATGAAACTCGCAGAGAATCAAACCAAAAGAAAAATACAGAACTTGGGCACCGACAACGTTTCCGATGTGTTCAAAATCACCAAAAATCAGGATGGAGTTTTATGTTCCAATGGAGTTGTTCTTTTCACACTCAACCGATTCCGAACTCCTCCAACGGTGAAAATAGACTGGTCCAATGCTAAAGTGTGGTCGTAGTTTCCGAAACCAATGCATTGCAGAAATTTCCAAATTCTGTGTCGCATAACAAAAAGCCACGCAAAAAGTCTAGATTCAATTCCCGAACGGGACACCTCGCATATTTTCACGGGACCATCTCTTCCGGGATGCTGACAACACTCAAAGAGTATTAGTTGTCCATTAAAAGCTTCTCAAATTCCGCCGTTCGGAGTCACCAAAAAACTGTAGGTCCCTTCTACTCGTGAGAAAACAGTAGCATGCACAACACGAGTAGTTGTTGTAGAAGCTAGGCCCTGGTACGTTGTTACCTGGAGTGCCACTTAATTATTATTATAACAAAAAGGTGCGTTGTTAGAATCTCACACATAAAGCTAAAAAAATATTTAGAAAACAAAATCCAAGTCCTGTGCTTGCAAAACTTTCGCAACAGCATTAAAAAACTCAGAAGATTTACCATCACTTCTTCCACCTCTTCCTCTTCTTCATTCTCTTTACAAAAGCAGTCATCAGTTTATTACAATAAAATATAAATTTTCTCTTCTGTCTCACACCAAACAACAAATAATAACAATAATCCGTTGTACAGAACAATAATATTCCTTAATCACTAATATCAATTATCATAATATCCAATTCGTTCACTAAAATACATATTACACTCCTATCGAAGAACCACATTCATCTATAAAGCAACAAACAATATTCATCTCATCACTGATGTTCCCCCTTCAGCAGATAATGGGTTATCTTAATCAAACTTTTTTTACTTTATTCAACTCCAATGACCCCGCTGTTGACAGTTCCGGTAGCATCTCTAACACCAATATCACAAATTCCCAATCCATAACCAAAACCTTAGTTGAAGATAAACAAATTTACTGATTGTTTTCGCTTTAACAAGCTTTTTTTCTCCCTTTATATCCTATTCTCTTTCAGGAGATTTCAAAAATATAAACAAAAATATCACTCACGAAATAGCATTAATCAAACTATACATTAAAACTCCTTCTATTGAAAATAGGTTTCAAAAGGGTAAATCTGTGAATGATTACCAATTTTATCTTGATTAGTTTGGTACCAACTTTTTAAAAGAAGTCATTTTTCTCATACATTGACTTTGTTAGAGCATGTGACGAAATTAGTGTTCATTTCATAATCGACCAATTTAAAGCTTGGAATATTGACCCTGACATCATCAAATATATATTCATCTTTATAAAAAATTTGAATGAAAGGCTGATATTTCTGAATTTAACCTTGATGCGGATACTCCTGTATAAAAACCAAGTGTCCCACTATATATGTACAAAAATTCGAATACAATACTGTACTCAATTGTTGCACTTAAATGTATGTATTGCGAGTCTTGCCTTGCAGACAAGAACCATAATCTTACAAGATTCAGACGCAGAAGATTCTTAGTTATCTTTCTTCTTAAGCCATAATACGCGAATCCTTTTAAGAATGTGAATCATCCATTTCTTAAGACGTGTAGACTTCTGCGAATTACATAAGCTTCATATTTGTGATAAATATTCGTTACCTCGCTGGCATTCCTAGCGAGGCGAGTATTGCAGGTAAATTCTGGAAGGGCTATGCTACTGGCTAACTCATTAGAGCATTTTTTTTTGTTATAATAGCAATAAAATAGTTATAAAGACCGAAATTAAATTAGCTTAACATACGCTGCCGTTCCAAGTCTATGGCCGAAGAGGAGGATCGAGAGCCATGGAACGAATATGAAAAGCTGAGGGTACTATCATCAGCGAAGGAGTGGATCGGATTAGAAGTGACAGACAGGAGATCATTTATAAAAATGAGGAAGAATGTCAGAGACAAAACGGAGCCCTGGGGGAACACCAGCATTAACATGCTAAATATCAGAATATCAAATACGACGCAAACGAACAAAGGACAATGATTTTCGGTTCAGCAAATGGAATGTGAGGTCCCCTAACAGACCACATGCAGCTGAACAACTTGCGGAGGCCCTTGACTACTACAAAGCAGATATCACCGCCATCCAGGAAGTGCGGTGGGATGGGCCGGGCAGAAAGAAGATGAAGAACTGCGACATCTACTACAGCGACTGCTACAGGGAGAGAAGGCAGCGCCTATTCGGATGCGGATTTGTTGATCGAGGCATACTTACTTAGCCTTAGTCTTAAGCTACGATCCCGTAACCGAACGCCTCATGACAATCCGCATTAAGGCTAAAATCGGGAACATCGGCCTGACATGCGCTCACCTCCGGCAGAAGAGAAGGATGACAATAGCAAGGATGAATTCTAAGATCTCCTAGAAAGAACATACGATCGATGCCCCAGCTATGACTCCAAGATCATTCTAGGAGATTTCAATGCGCAGCTGGGAAAAGAGGACATCTTTGCTGGCGTCATCGGGAAACACAGCCTGCACGACGACACAGCCGACCTCCGGAAACGGACTCAAGCTGTTGGACTTCGCCGCGTGGCGAAACCTCTCTGTGAGCAGTACGCGGTTCCCACATCTCAACATCCATGAAGCAACCTGGCGATCCCCTGATCAATCAACCGTCAACCAGATTGATCACGTTGCCATCGACGTCAGACACTCCTACAACATTCCCAGGTGCCATCCGAACATTCCTTGGATCATTGTTGTAGCTAAGGTAAGAACCCGCATATCGAGAGAGCATAGAAGAGGAATGGAAACGTTGTCAAAAGGCCATCAAAGAAGCTGTCACTGTTGTGCTGAGCTTCACGCCACCACCCAGAAGGAACCCATGGTTTGACGACGAGTGCAGGCAGGCACATGCAGCTAAACAGGAGGCTTACCAGGCAATTCTGCATCGGACAACGAGAGCTGTTCGTGAGCTCTACGAACAGAAAAGAGGGGAAGAGGACCGGCTTCTCAGAAGGAAAAAGAGAGAGCATAAGAAGCGCGCGGTTGAATAGATGGAGAGGTGTTATGGCAGGAATGAAGTCCGAAAGTTTTACCAAAAGGTGAAACTGCTATCCGGTGGATATAGGGTTCGGACCAAAGCCTGCCGGGACCAAAACGGAAACCTCGTATCAGAGTCGCAATCGATGCTGAGAATCTGGAAAGATCATGTCTAGTTTTGGCATTCCTACCAAACTCGTCGGATTGTGTAGGATGATGATGGAGAACACTAGCTGTCAAGGGAACGAACTCACCGAGACCTTCAATGTCAAAAAAGGTTTTAGACAAGGCGACGCACTGTCATGTAACTTCTTTAACATCATCCTTGAGAAGATCGTGCTTAACTCACAAGTCAACACCAGAGGCACGATCTTCAAGAAGTCAGTTCAATTGCTAGCTTACGCCGACGACATTGACGTGATTGGACGAACACAGCGAGCCGTTAATGACGCGTTTGCTGGCATTGAAGCGGAAGCACCTGAAATGGGTCAGGTGGTAAATGAGGTAGTCAAGGACTTCGTCTACTTCGGTTCCGCAGTAAATGGAGACAACAACACCAGTACCGACATCAAACGCAGAATCACTCTTGCCAATCGCTGTTTCTTTGGGCTCAAGAGGCAATTGAGTAATAAAGCCCTCTCTCGAAGGACTAAGATTGCTTTATATAACAGTCTAATTTACGGCGCAGAAACCTGGACATTACTAAAAGCGGATGAGGAAGCCCTTAGTCTTTTCGATAGAAAAGTTTTGCGTGCGATTTTTGGTCCTGCTTGCGTTGATGGCATCTGGGGGAGAAGATTTAACGATGAACTCTACATAGCAAAACCGCTAAACAAATATAACACTTTACTAAACAAGGATATACCTGCTAATATCCATTTTATGTTTTATAGATTTTTTTATGAAATATTATTTATTAATTACTTTTATTTAACTGAAAGCTTTAAAGTTGACGTGGTAACATAAATTTGCACTATTTGTGTGTGTTTGCATTTTTCACGATACTACATTTTACACGATACAACTGCTACAACAGTTTGCATGTGGTGTGGTAAGAAATCGAGGCTCATAATTTCTCCTCTTGCCTTAAAAGCTGCAAATATTGTTTCAATAGAGTGGTTATGGAAGAAGTAGTTATTATATTTTTGTGACAGTGACAAGAAAAATAAACAGGAATTGTTTGTATATTTATATTTTGTAAATATTTGTATATATAGATCGTAATTGTTAACCCTGAAGTTCAATTCCCATTTATAAGGATTGAAACAGTGACGTATGTAATGTTAGTATACAATAATATACGTATTTCCATGACTTTTATTGGTTTCCTTTAATTTTTCTGGGCGTTTTGAGCTGGCAGCGCTAGTAGGAGTGCTCTTAGGGGTCTTTGTATAGTAGACGAAAGCTTTGTGATCTATGATGTCAGGATTTAATTTGTAGCGTCTGTAAATATTTCCCAAGAATCAACCCCATTTACATTATATTTAGTCTTAGCCATTATTGTTTTGTTTGCGTTGCATTCTTTCTTATTTATTTTAATATACAGGGACATAATATTAGCTACCTATATTAATCAAACATATGAATGTATTACACAAGCAACTTATTACATTTGCATATACTTGCATATACTGAAATTATTTGAGGTCGCAATTAAAGCAATTAATAGGAGATGATTGCCTTTAATCTATTGTTCGCTTTGCATTCTTAGTTATATTGCCTTAAATACACTCACATAATATTAATGGAGCTGAAAGCTGGACGATAAGCAAATCTGCAGAACTGATTCTTGGTGCCTTCGAAAGAAAAATTATACGTCGGATATATGGTCCCGTCTGCGAGGAAGATGAATGGAGGAGAAGACATAACCGCGAACTCTACGAGCTGTACCAGGAAGTGAATGTAGTCCGGAAGGCAAAAATCCGTCGACTACACTGGCTCGGCCACATCGAACGTATGGACAGCAACGCTCCAGCGAAGAGGGTCTTCGAATCTGAGTCTCCTGGTTCGAGAAGAAGAGGACGACCGAAATTCCGGTATAGAGACCAAGTCATCGCGGACGTAAGACAGCTTGGCCTTGATGACTGGAAACAGCGTGTCCAGGACCGTCAGCGATGGAAGGCTGCAATTGCTCAGGCTCTGACCCTTCATGGGTCGCCGGCCTGATAAGTAAGTAAGTAATATTACCTACCTATAAATAACTTAAAGCTGTTTGTTAAAATTGACCAAATTAATTATTATTATGCGAGGAAACTGTTTTTTTCTTTCGTCGTCTTTTATGCCCCTGTTGATTCTCAATGAAACAAGGTTATTTCATTGTATCCCAACGTTTCGACAGGGATTGCTGCTTTCATTAGGGGATCTCTTTTAATTGAAACAATAAAACAAAAAAATGTTTACATGCACACATAGTAAGAATACATGTAAGATTGTTGGTTTTATTGTTTCAATAAAAAGAGATCCCCTGATGAAGGCAGCAATCCCTGCCGAAACGTTGGGAAAAAACAATGAAATAAACTTGTTTCATTGAGAATCAACAGCGACCAAAAAAGCCGCAGAAGGAAAAAAAACAGTTTCCTCGCATAACATAAACAACTTATCCCATTAAAAGCAACAACAATATTGAATTGATTAATTACTATCAGAATTGAGATAAAAAGTAGTACTTCTTACTGTCTTACCTTTTATATTATGCATATATACATATATATGTATTATTGGACCAACGAATTTAAATAAAAATTTATAATTACATATGTATGTATAAAATGTGTTTATATTATATCGCAGGTTACAAATTTATACAGCTAATTGGTCAAGATACATAGCATTATTACACACACCCACGAATACAAGCATACTGCGAGAATCATTATATTAATTTATTATTGATGAAAAAATATAGTACATTTAAAAACGTTTATTTAAACTAAAAGTAAATGAAATATGTTATTAAAAGCATGCTATCATTATGTAGACAATTTGTTCTCCGAACGTATTCATATATGCAGGTAAAATTTGTGTCACTAAGAAAGAAGTCTGTCTACTACCGGGATTAGTTACACGCATACTTAGGAAAGAGTTGCACAGAAATATTGACGAAGGTATTAGAGTGAGTACGAACAAATCCCATTCATAGATTACCTTCGTGTGAAAGTAGAATACCTATTTTGGTTTGCAAATAATTTATTAATATATCATTCCGTTTTATTTATTAATTACTTATGATTCGTTTCTAAAATGAAAAGTTCAATTTGAAAACAATGTTCATGTACAGAATATTGTTTATACTATGCAGTGTGCCTGTTGTATATAGTTTAATCAAAAACTATAATATTGAGAGAAAGTTTATGTCCAGAATCAGTCCTGCTGACCTGGGACCCAAGATTATCGAAACAGTTTCTAATTTTAATAATGATAATATTTATGAAAATATTTGGAAAAATAACATAGAAAGTAAAAGACATGATCGATCGAGAAAAACCAAAGGTAAAATATCAATATTATCATCCGGTATGATTAAATTAATTTTCTTTTCAGTCTTTAATTTATTCCCGGTTCCAGTTAATGGTGAATGCCTTTCTAATGATGGAAGAAGATCTGGTATATGCTTAAATGTGTACGAATGTCGTCTAAAAGGCGGTGTTGCAAAAGGTGAATGCTCGATGGGATTTGGAGTATGTTGTATATGTATGTGAGCAACTATTTAGTAGTAATAGAATATATTTAATATATTAATTTTCTTTTAGTTGAAGTTTCTTGTGGCGGAATAATTTCAAATAATATAACATATTTGGTGTCACCTAACTTTCCCAGCTCAATGCCAAACAATTTTACATACTGCAAAGTACAAATACAAATAATGGATTCAACAATAAGTCAACTACGAATAGACTTTTATCATTTTTCTCTTGGACAGCCGAATCGCAAAAATGGAGTTTGTGACGGTGATATTTTCAATATAACTGGTGGGACTTTAGGTACATTCTCACTTTGCGGTCAAAATAGTGGGCAGCACAGTAAGAAATATATTTACTTTAATCACAATATTTTTATTTATTGACAATCTTATTCTTTGTATAAGTATATTACGACGTAAATGGACAGAGCTTAAATTCAAAGAAAACTTTTCAAAGGGGACTCAGGAACCACAATTATAAAAATCAAAACGACGACCTAGAAATTATTCTTCAATTCACAAACAGATTCTTTCCGGTTCGTTTCTGGGAGATTCGAGTTTCTCAAATTCCATTCAGTCAACGAGCCCCAAATGGCTGTCTTCAATTCTTCACCGGAATTCAAGGAGTTATACAGGTATATAATAACCTTGTATTTTTTTTATTATTACCTTGTATTTTCTCTAAAAAAAATTGCAGACATTTAATTTTGCTGATAACGGACGTCATTTAGCAAACCAAAACTATAGGTCCTGTATCCGACAGGAATCAAATATGTGTTCTATAATTTATAAGCCGTGCAACGATCAATCATTTAAAATAGGTCCAACCGAAATATCAACAGGCCAAGATGATACAGTTGTTACCGGCAATTCAACAGCAGTTATCCCGTTAAATGGTGGTACTTCTATCTTACATTTCGTAAATTAAAATTTACGTTATTATTTTTGTATACAGATCAATTTACAAATAATACTTTAAGTGATACAGCAAATCTAACTGCAGCTGAAACAACGACATCCATTGTCTCTGGTTTAGATAATGTTGAAGGTTCAGGAGAGGCCGATGTACAGATGCAGAGCGTAACATCAAAAAGACCGATGCGGGGAGGGTTTGATATTTTATCTTTCTTTCGCACTGCTTTTAATCTCAAGAGGAATGACAGATTATCGAGGCAATTTTTTAATCCATGCAGAGATCGAATTACAATGCCCTGTATAATTGAAGACTTTGTTGGTGTTGGTCTTGGTCCTCTTCCTGGTTGTGAACCAGTGCATTGTGGAAACCAATTTTGCTCTTCGGGATCTAAGCCATGTCTAATAGAATCAACAGTAACACCATTTTATTTAGGCATCCACTTTGGAGATGGCATCGGCAAAGGAAGTCCTGAAGATAACATTGGAGCATGCATTCAATACAATCAAATGCAATGTATGTAGTCAATACTGATATCACCTTTCTTGACATTGTATAATTTAAATAAAATCAAAACTTGAAAAAATAAAAGCAGTTCAAATTTAATTTAACAAACTACCTAAATTCGTTGATCTTTGCTAAGATTCCTGAAGCTATCAATTCCTTGTTGAATGTTGTCCTTGTAATCTTATTAAAGCAGAACGAAGTACATCTTTCTTCATTTTAAGCAGGAAATTTTCCACAGTAATCATATTCCTGAAGATTCCTGAAGCTATCAATTCCTTGTTGAATGTTGTCCTTGTAATCTTATTAAAGCAGAACGAAGTTAATCTTTCTTCATTTTAAGCAGGAAATTTTCCACAGTAATCATATTAACAAAATACATTGGACTGTGTGTGTCATGTGTTAACCAAAACAATGCATAGAATTTGTTTAAAATTAATATTATATGTATGTACTTAAAGTTTTTTCTTGATATATACTTAAAGTGCAACATAAAATCGTTTACAGTGCTAAGATAGAATTATTACAGCCGAGTTAGAAGACTGGCCTCTATTGGAATATTGTTTTCCAATTGTTTTAAGTGTCAACCACAAATTGAAAGTTTCTTTGGTAAAACAACTGTCTAGGTAACATGACAGCTTTTCCAATTAAATAACTTTGATCTAATTTAACATAACAAAAAGACAAGATTAAGGAAGGGTAGTGAAAAAGAAAATAACACGTGGGAGAGAGTTAAAAAACTGTTTATTTTTCCCGCTCTAAAATAAATCATATAAACGGAAATGTGGTGTTGATTTCAAATATATTTCGATACAGGACACGTTTTTCAGTAATTCCTTGTAATGAAGTGTAGGTATTCATTCAAACCCTTCGGCTCAGCCGTCGGTATGCATTTGCCTTGCATAAGGGTTGCCTTTAAATCCATGTTTTATGTATGGATGTAGTGCGAGATAACTTATTTATACTTACAATTTGCAATTCTTCGCTGATATAAAAGGGTAAATGAACATAAAAGTGACTGCCTTTCTTTGAAAGTTATGTCATTTTTGTATCGGCGTTTTAAAGATCCACAATTATCCTTTCACTGATGCCTGAAATACGTTTTATACGCCACTGTGATTTCTTAATATTCAGAGCAGAGCAAATGCGCGTAAAAGTTTTTCACAAAATTGTAAGCGTATAATAAGGATGATTGACGTTCGAACTTCTTGTTAAGGATGTTATATAAGATTTTGTTGGACAAACTTAAAAAAATTCTGCTAACTATGTAACCGTGTAACTGTATAATTTTTTTTATAGGCTTGTAGTAAATACGAAATGTATTTTCTTTTTATTTTGTTGTTCCTATTATTAATATATAACTAATATCATAAATAACTCCCGTATAAGCTGAAACTTTATTGACTTTTCATTTATTCGTCCATTGGTGGTCCGCTGGGACTACTTTCAAGTTTTCGCCAAACAACGTTGCACATTTCTCTAACCAGGGCTTTTTCGCCATCATCCATTTGTTCAATTGGCATACCAGATAAATTTCCAAATCTATCTCTCTCCAATTGCTCACGTACCTCTAAAACCTGTAAAGCGCGAATAACAGCTTCAGGTCGATTAGGTATAGGCTCTGGTGTAACATGAGAAACATTTGGTCCGGAAAGACGTTCTTCTTCCAGCTGCTGAATTCTTCTTTCTAATGAACGTACGTAATGAAGAGTCTGGTCACTAAGGTTGGAACGTATGTGAATATCCTTAATAACATAACATGGAATTAAAGAATGATTTTTTTGATAAAACTCATATTTACCGAGTATTGGCGCTCATAGTTCCGTAAAGCTGATAATGTTTCATCTGCGTTTGTACTAGAACTACTACCATCCCCATCATCACGTAAACCACTTCGTATTGGTGATCCACATTGTATACAAATTGCATTTGCAGCTATATGAGCACGTTCTTCATCTAAATACAGACAAAGTTCTTTGAGTTCCAGGTTATCTGTTATTAACTCTTGTTGTTTGTCATCAAGTTGACGGAGTTTACTCTGAGAATTATAAAATTGTTGATTTACTTTCAAAAAGATTTATTAGAATTTATACATACATACATGCATACACATACATATGCTGCTTTAAAGCTTATTGCTAGTATACGTTTATGTGCCTATGATGTATGTACAAAGTCTGAAAAAAAACTGAAATCGTATTAGACTTACCTGGTATGCTGAAACTTCTTGTCTCATGACGCTTGCTGTATATCTGCCAAAACGTTGCCATTCCCTGGCTAACTTTCTTCCCTTCTGCCTATCATCGTCCAAGAAACAACATAGGTCCCTAAGTTCTTGATTGTCGTCAACCAATCTTTGATTTGCTTCTTTTAACGCTCTTAGCTCCGAAATCAAGGGCTGTGGATGTATATTATATTACAAATATATTACATAATAAACCTTTATATAAATATATATATATATATATATATACATATAAACACACCTGAATTTGGCGACTTTGCTCAGATGTTAATCTATTTACTGATGGAATTCCCGATGTTGAAACTACAGATGAATTCTGCAATGTGGGGTCTTGATCGGATTTTCTAACAAATTTCAGCATTTCTTGTTGCTGTTGACGTAAATGGTTATCCTGTTCAGGATTAGTGGCGAGTAGCAATTGGGTTCTATGTTGTGGAACGGACCTCTGTTGAATAAATCGTGAAGAATTTCCTTGTGTTTTAACAGATTCCGGAATATAAACTGAAGACAACTTTGGAATATCCGGTGGATATTTTATGTTTAAATGTAATGGACCCAGATCTGATGATGCCGGATAGTAAGCAGATTTTCCGCCTGAGAGATGCTTTAAAATTCCACTTGGAGGTTGTGGCGGAGGCTGATATCGCGGCGGAATTACGTGTGCCGGTTCGATGCCGATTGCGCCCTTCCCGGGTCGTTGTTGCTGCTGATGGATACGCTGTATACACTGATTGTTTGACGCTTGCGTCACCGAAGAAGATGATGGCGATTTATGGTGTACAGCAGCCACAGTCTGCAGTTGGGCGGATGTATTAGATGCCAATTGAGCAGATTGCAAACTAGGTGCAATATTTTGCTGCTTTGCTAGCTGAGTTTGAGCTGCTTGTTGTGTTTTCGAATGTTGCTGTTCAAATTTGGTACTTACAGAAGGTATTGCAATATTGCTACTGCTATTTATTAAATTGCCATTAATTTTGTAGCTATGGCTATTGACTCCGGACATTTTATAATAATTTGTCCCTTACTTATTCCGTCACACACTGCTTATCATTTTTGTTTGGGTGGTTTCTTTCCTTCTTCCTAAAAAATTGTAGTTGGTGATTAAAAAATGTTTATTTTAAATACATAAATATATGTTAAAAACGACTCATATATATACAAATAGGTACGTACATATATACAACTCAAATAAATATGTACTTATAACAGTAAATGTTTTGTAATAAAAAAAAACTTTCTAATATTGCTGAAAATGGAAACATTTATACAATCGCATATAATCGTAGTCTTTCTCTCCACTAAAGTAGAAGTGTTCAATTTGGTGAATGTTTACAAACCCAACCGAATCCTTTTCTTACATACATACACTTATTAACTTAAAACCTAATTGAGTATGTGACGGACAATTTCATCAACCATCTTACTTCGATATGTAAGTTCCAAATTTTCTTTTACAAGTTTTTTTACATAAACGTATACGCGGCTAATTGTAACACGAATCGAGGCTCAGGACACACAATATAAGAACACAAAATTTATTGCTAGTGACGAAAATATTAAACTTTAATGCTTCAGCCAATCTTCTTAACATTACCTTAATTTGTTGGCTTTACACGCATTTCGTTGTTAAAAAACAACTCAAGTCCAGGATTTGTTTAAAACAACTTAAAATGTATTGAAAATACACATATAAAACGTTTCATTGATAAAAGTATTACTACCGCAAAACAACATGTGTCCCTAGTTTTACTAATTGTTGCAATGATTAAGAAACTTAAAATAAGTTAATGTTATAATATCTATTACGTATGCAATTTAAAATTTCTTAGTTTTTTAAAATGAGAAAATATACAACACACAAATAATAAGCCACATTATAAACAACCTAAGTATTAAAACTGTATAAAACAAATTTCTTTCTTTGTAAATAGTACAAATTAAAATTGACAAGCAGCAAATACAATCCAAATCATGATCCACAAACCACCTATAGAAGACATGCGTCTTCGACTGGAAAATCCCCTTATCCTATAAAAAACACGCATACTATCTTATTCCCAAGCTGTTTTTCACGCATACTTACTCATGTGGTGTGTATCGGCCATGACACTTTCCAAATAATAGCGAATAGCACCCAACTTCAGAAGAAAAGTACCAAATTGGAACGCCTCTGGAAGTGTTTCAAAGGCAGTGTCCGCAGAGTTTTCTTACGTTAGTTTCATCCGACTCTTATCAAATAGTCGGATGTATATTTTGTTCTATATTTTAAACTTAAACCGGGTTTTCATAACTTTTCACGAATACGCAATGAATATTCCTTGGAGTTGGGAATATCCATAATTGTGTGTATGTATATCGTGATTTCAAAATGTGTATATAATCAATTTGAAGTTCCTTTTTCAATTTTGTTTACAGTTCTGAGATTTGGGCAAATACTAGTTAGTCTTATGAGAAATAATGTAACAATATTAATATACAACTTTCAGACCAAAAGAAAAAAAAAATGTTTGTACTGAATAAAACCGGATATGGACGGCAACCCTTCAAGCAAATAAAATATATATATATATATATTTATTATGTATCAAAACTCGTTTAGAAGTCGAAAATATTTGATATTCAATAGTTTGAAAGCAATCATCACCACTGAGGTGTATTTGAAGCCGTACAGTTTTGTGTTTACACGATAAGATAATATTTTTCATTTTGTTATGTGAAAGAAACGTTTTTATGCATTTTAATATTGGTTGCTTACACTAAATAAAATTTAATATATAAGTATTGTGCAAATAATTTGTAGTTTAGAGATTGATAAAGTAAAATTGATTTGATTTGATAATCACTTTTGAGTAAGTTTCCAGTCCATTTCCAGTTATCCAACTACCACGAAAATGAGTGCACCTATCGAACGCTTCTCGTTTAGACATCAACAGTTCGATTACCCCTACTTTCTGTGGTAGTAAGGACAGTGGAATTTGAAATTTGAAATTTTGAAATTTAAGAAGTAACTGAAAACAAAAAGTTGTTAAAGCATTAAATTGCCAACATTAAGAATATGAGAAATTGCATGCCACTAGCAAGCAACATCTTTTCACATGTACATCCTGGATAATTGATAACTTAAATTTAAATAACTTTATTTTAACATTTAGACCTCCATTAAAATTTAACATTAACGTGGACGAACGAAACAGTTTTGTTTATGTGGATGGATATAATGGATGTAAATGTTGATGCAAATGTTGAAAAAGCCATGCATGCACATTAACATTACCTATGTACCTTGGATAAAGATAACTTTACCTGGTAGTTTTTTATTCTATCGATCCGAACTATACATATTTGTTTACATACATATATATGTATGTCAATGGCAATGATAAACGATAACATATTCCACCACCGATTTTGGAGGGGAAAGCAATCAGCTCATTACAACGGCTCACATGTATTCACAGACGCTACAAAAACAACAAGCTGTCAAAAAATCCTCGGGGGCAAAGAGGGCTAAAGACGCATGTCTACTTTAGGTGGTTTGTGTCATGATCGCACAATGCAATGATCGCTATACATATGTTATCTATTACAACAGAAAGTGAGACGATGAAAAATGGATAAGCAGTACAATTTCTGCTACAAAACAGTGTAGCCACTTTATTTCGATTGAAAACTGTAGAGAAACTTTCAAATTTAAAAATATAACATAAGTATCAATATTTTCTCATAATTTTTTTTATATATAAACAGGTAAGAAGTAAGTAGCGACACTGTTAAGTTCAAATAACATAAAGAAAAATATATCACATTAATTAATTTTGTAATATGAGAAGAGAGTACATTCTTCTTATATGTAAGTAAAATAATTATTTAAACTGGCTCAAATCGATATAAAATAATCAAAATCGAGCATTTTCATCGTTGAATAGCCTGCGTCATTTTAACCTGGTAAGCTTCTCCTTTTTGAAACGAGTGCAAGGGCGCAGAAAATGTGATGGATGCTTTCTTTTTTTTCAAATCCACGGAAGCTTTATCTTGGATCTTTTCATGACCCTTTCGAAATAAGGAGTCTTAATATCAGGCAAGTGATGTCCATTATCCATCTGTCATATATTTTTATAGCTTAAAGTTAGTTATGAGAGAACCTAAATTACCAAAGGTATAAAGTATTCCACCACTTAAAACAAGATCTGTACTGGTGTACTGATCCGACGTCCGAATTTCGCGTTCAATGCTATTAAAATTTTCAATGAAAATTTGTGTCTACAATTTAAGTTGCATGTGAACTTTTTTATATTAACAAAAAAGATAATGGTAATAGCGGGAGTACTCAAACCATATTCCCTCTTCATTTATAAATCATTCCCTTATAAGTTAAGATCTTAGATACAGATCAGAAACCAATAACCCTTATTGGTCTCTGCTACATATAACGAAATGTCGAATACAAAAGGGAAACGGAAAAGACTTCAGTGGTCAAAGTTAGATATGGGCGAAATCCGATTATCCGGCCTCCCATTAATCCATAAACCCGATTATCCGGCGTCCCATTAATCCATAAGCCCGATTAACTGGCCTTCCATTAATCATCCTTTAACCATACGTATATATTAGTCTGCTGGTCAGAATCATGTCTTCATCGTCGACACACAGACCATCCGATATTAAGACACGACATTGCTAAATTTTAAATAATTCGAATTGCTCATCCATCGGGTACCTGTTGTTAAGCCGACACCTCAATAAACATATTCATTATATATTTATATATTCAAATTGTAAATATTTTTGTTCAATAAATAATTGCCTGATAAACATGAAAAATATACACCACATCAAAAATTTGCAAATACAGCAAATTTAGTTGAGGAATTGTTAATTATTATCATTTTAGCCTAAAATGAATTATAGATTAATGGTTAATTTTGTTGCTAATTCTTTATGAATTAAGCAACAAGTAACCGAAAAGATTAACTTTTGCTATATTAACCTTTCTTAATCTATTTCTCATTTAAAATACGAGTTTGTTGCTCTTCACTCGTTATATTCCTAGGAATCTTTTAAGTAATTCTTACTTTTAGTTATGAACAGATGTTTTTAATTCATCACGGGCCGGGACTCTGCAGTGGTCATTCTAGGATGTTAATATTATTGTCTTCAATATATTTTTATACGAATTGTCCAGGTATTATTACATCTTTTAGAATATTCAAATAAAGAGAAGCTGTTTCTTTTCCCTCTTATTAAACAATTTTGCCGACGCGTTTGGAGCAAACGCATCCCCACATCATTATGCCTTTATCTTACCATTTGAAAATAGGTTTGATGCATTTGTATGCAAGAACTTAACACAACTGTGCTTCAAGCGAATCATTGATGCATCTTTATCCCAAAATTCAATGGGTTCTTTTCACCACATTTTTTTAATTAAGTATGAAATTTTTTGCGCAAATCATACGCTCTTATCGTTATCGTGTGATTTGCGGCGAATAGGTTGGTTTCATGGCGGCCTTGGCGCTCTGATTTTTAGAACTTTGATCAAATTAGATCAGATCTATTCTCAGTTTTGAATTTTGATGAAGCTTTTTTTCTTTAAAGCAAGTCAAATATTTAAATTTGCCTATTTGTTAATCTATATTACCAATTATATATGTAAAATAATATCATTATCCCGAATTTTTGTACTTATGGCTGAACAAAAAATGATCAAGAAAACCAAAAGAATATGACAATTATATTATTAAATAAATTTATTATTATCCTGGATTTTCGTATTTGAGTGCGTGATTACTTGCTCTTCTAAGAAAAACGACTGCGATGCAAGATCTGTTATGCAAATAAGAATAAATTGATAAAATTTCCCCAGTTTCTATATGTAAACCTATTTATGGTAGCATGTTTAGATAGATGTTTGGAATCGTTGTCCTGAATCCCGTTTTTTGTTTGGTTTTAAATTTTCTCCCCTTGCTTTGTATTACCATCATCATGTCTCATAGTAGACTTTAAATTTATAGTTTCCAAAGCTTTGTATGTCCTAGCCTTGCGTCACACAAATCGACGACCCCCAGCCCTAAATACTTTAAGTTTACGTCCGTCTACGAATAAAGTCATTCGATTTTGCAAATAATTATTTGCACATGGCAAATGCAGGTTTACATTTGACTTGGTAGTGTATTGTTTTTCCTTCCTATTTGTCATGTTATTCTTTTGTGGGAAGGAAATTTCTTATTGTCCGAGCAAATACTGTTATAGCATCCTCGTTAGAAGGCGCTGCACCTATTTTTGAAGGTTTTGCGATTGTTATTCTTAAGGTTTTTTTTATAAATAATTGCCTAACACATTTTCGCGATCACTACATCGAAGCTTTTATTCTTGTAATATAGTTCCATAATCCTTTGTATAGTTCAGCGAGGTCCGTACACAAACAATCTTATTTTTACTTTTATTGAAACGTTTCTGTCCATTTTAGACATTTAAGTGATTCGCAAGTACAAAACACCTCTAATATCAATGTTGCATAAAGATTGCTAGACAACTAGACTTTCAATAATTAGCAATGACGCCGAAAGGGAAAAAAATATATCAATAGCTTAGCTTAGAGCGCCCGCATAGAACCAGTAAGTAGTTATAAGGTTTCATTTTAGTCGTACCTAGGTTAAGCGTTTTGTACCTAGTTTTAAAATACTATTAGATAAAAAATAAAAAAATAAATGTCTTTTGAACTAAACTAAAACTAACAGCTAGACTCTAAAATCAATTATGTGAGATATCCCTTTTTGTATGTATGAATAGACCATAGTTCCAGAAATTAAACTCAGCGCGCGCAGTCGTTCGCATTTTGAAATACCCACACTAAGCTATTTCATTTGTAATTTTTGATGCTTTGAAGGTTACATACCCTGAAGTTGATCGTTTCATTCAGAATTTAACTAATTTTAATAACATTTTCCAGGAATTATGAATTACAATTTACAATAATCAAAAACAATGCTTTCATGTTGTATTGAATCATTTTGAGAATCTTGATCTGAGCTATTTATTGCGTGTATTAGCACATTTACTACACACAGGTGATCCATAAGTAATCACTGCCTAAAAAATAAACTTTGTGTTTAAGGATCAGCATCTACTTACGATTTATCAGTGGATACAGCATTTTAATGGAGATGTTTAATTCACTTACGATGTTTTTAACAAGAACATTACAACTTCAACATTATATTTAAATAGTGTTGTTTGTTATGTTGCATTAAATGCGTCGAAAGATTAAATCAAATAAAACAGTTGATGTAACATGTTATACAAAAATATATATATTTAAAATATCTCAAACATTGTTAAGAAACGATGCAGGATAACACATTTTCTGGTTAAGAAATGTCGATATGATGTGTATACAGTATAAGTATATAAAATATTGTGGTCTTAATTAAAATCGTTGCAATTAATATAAAAATCAAAAATTCGAATATTATATTAACTTAGTCATTACTACTTCTTAATTTAGAAATATATGATTTTTTAAGGCAAATGCATTTTTGTACTTCTTTTGTTAACAATTTTTGTCCAAATGGTTTCCTTATAACATTCGAATTAAATATTCCGTTTTTTATAGACATTTAAATGGGTCGGAAATATTTAGTGTCAATTGACAGACTGAATTTCATTTATGATTGGTAGTACACTAAATACGCATATAGATCAATGGAAAGAAGAGATTTTAATTAAGATTTAATAATTAATCGATGCTTATTAAAATAAATGAATGCTACATATTTTAAAGTAAAATTAAGCTACGCGTAGGGACAGATGTAACATATGTATATTATGTGGGTATTTTTTTTAAATCGTCGAATTTTTTAGTTATATTTAGATTAAATAATATATAATATAAATGTATTGTTTAAAATTGGCTTTCTTCCCTGGTAGTTGTTTTTGTAGTAGTGATCGTTTCGGGTTCTCCATTTGTTTTTTCATGTGAAATGCTCGTAATAACGGATTTAATTACAACGGAACTGGTACTAGTTTCAGTAGTATTGCTGTAATGAAATTACGCAATGTGCTTACTGTTAATAAAACATTACTAAATATTCACCGATTTTTACCTAAGTGGTGATAAATCCATCAAATTAGGAATATTAAAGTCTGTGATGTCCTTCATGTTTACATTGGTAATTGTTTGGTTAGTTTGTGTACTTATGACTGAAAGACGACCTGTAAATAAAGTTGTGTAATTTTTTGTTCATATCTTAAAAGAATCAGGTTTTATATTGAACATCTCATTTTTAAATTGATACTTTCTTCCCAGCGTAAAACTTTTACGCATATTTATACATATTGGTATTATTATATCCACATTTTGCTAGAAACCGAACTTGAGTTCATCTTTCAAGTTTTTCAAATCTTGGTGTTCGGAGTTAGTGTTAGAGTGTAGGTCCCCTCAATTTACGAGCACCCACGAGTGTTTGTTAAAAAAGTTAAGCTCCGATGCCTTGTGAACTGCAGCACCACCGAATTTATTTATTATTTTATTTAAATGATGACTTTATAGCACTAAGCTATAATATAATATAATATATATATATATATATGACGAATATTCATCGACAAATTGCCATGGTTGAGTGCTTCGACTTACACACCCGAGTTGTTACGATTAATACCTTTCGATTGAACTGTAGCAGCACCCGATGTATTTGTTATTTTATTTAGTCTAAGATCTATTTTTAGGCGTATCTAGAGAAGGATTTAGCCAAACACTCGTTCAACCATTTAGCAATAAGTTTAAATTCTATCATTTATTTGAAAAAATGGTATTAAACGACAGTCATAAGCGACTTTAAAGATGACCAGAGTAGTAATAAAATAATTGAGTGGCACTACAGCCCACATGTGGTTTTGTGCGTGCTACTGTTTTCTCACGATTAGAAGGGACCTACAGTTTCTTGCAGACTTCGAACGGCTAAATTTGAGAAACTTTTCATAGACAATTGATACTCTTTGAGTGTTGTCAGCAACTCGAAAGAGGTGGTAAAACATACAAATTTAAAAGTGTTAGAGTAAAAACAAGAACAGCTTTATACAAATATATAACTTTTTTTTAACCTTTAATATATCTCTCATTTTGTTATGTAAAAAGCGAAAAACAAGGTTGTCGAAGGGTTTTTTTTTATCAGATGTGTTGTAGGTATTATTCACATATACTAGATAAAGTTGATAATACATTTTACAAAATTCTATATATGTATTTTGTAATTTTTTTTATAGACTATACCATAGTCTTTTACCTTAGAGTTAATATTATATTTGTCTCCACCAATAATGCATGTTACCCTACTTCACCCTCTCGCGATTCCTATGAACAAAAAAAATAATCGAGTTGTACTTTTATTAAGAAAAAAACTAAAACTCCACATTTTTAGGACATTGACTAATGCAATATGTTTCTTGTGATTCTCAATTTTGATGTTTGCACACTGCTGTTATTAAAGTTTTTAAAGATAAAGATAATAATTTTGAAAAGAATATCAAATAAACTAAAATAACACCACTGTGTTTATTATGGGCACACAAACGTGCCGCGACACTATGGTTGAGAATCACTGCTCCGATTTTATGAACCAAGCCATTTTAGGTTTAACATTTTCCCAGCAACAAAATAGACAGAGTTCACATATTTTAAGCAAACACATATTTAGAAAAGCGTTATTTCAAAACTGTAGACCGTTTACCACATCGACAATGAATTAACTCAATAATATGAAACTTATAAGATACTTTTAAAATTTGTAGACATAATGCTCATAAGCATATGTATATATTTACATATAATTAAGTGATCAAATATACTTACCAACTGTTTCTTCAGTTGTGGTCGAACATAAGGTGGTTGTGGTGGCATTAAGATGATCGCGCACTGAATCAACTGTTATGTCACCTATGGAGCTGGATATAGTTTCATTGCCCCGATTCGGTGAACTCTCAACTCCATTTATAAGACCATTCGATTCCAAACATACATATTCCTTGTTTATAGGTTTAGTTAGGTTTTCTGTAGAATTTACTTCTACTGTCTCTTGTCCGTTAGCGCTGTTCTCGTTTTCATCGTTTGCTTCTAAATGTTCTACATAAATTTCACCTAATGGAGCAACAACTTTTGCAGTTGCTAAGCTTATACGTTGTAATTCTGATGACGACATCATGTACAGAGCTTCCCCAAAATTTGTGAAGCATAGTGATGAAATGCCACTACAAAAGAATAATACTATAAGACTCTTTTACGATACAAAATAGAAAAAGCATACTTAATGTCTTCTCGTCTTACAGCGGCAGCATTTAGTTGACGCCTTAATTCTGGAATGGATAGAACAAGAATATCTCCCAAATTAGTTAGGCATAATAGTCCCACTTCGTGATATTTCCTTGCATCTGTAGATGTCTCTACACTGTTGATATTAGAGTTTTGTTCAGCAAGATCAGACCTAGTAGATTTTGTTGGACTACCCTGTAACATTTCTGGAGATACATTGCAAGTAAAAGTAGCAAATGCTAAACGCCTAACGCGTGCGCCTTCGTGTGCAGTAAGTTTGTATTTTGTAATAGGTTTCAGTTGAGGAAGTGAAAATACTTTAAACTGTTCTTCAGAGGCTATCAATACACGATGTGGTGCATTCCCCGGGCCATTAAGTTCTAAAGGAACACCAGTCTGATCAAACACAGCAATGCCAACGACAGGAGCCCTATGTTTCATTTGAATTTCTTTTGCTAATTGGGCTGTTATTCGCCTTGATGCCATAGTATTTTGGTCACCATTATTATTTAAAGGAATTGATGGCAAGTGCAGGAGAAACACAGATACGCAACTTGAATTGGTAGCAGACCAAAGAGTAGCAGATGTCGTATGAACTGAAAAAAAGTGTAAAATTTAATTTAAGAAAATGTTAATTGCCTATATTAACTGCAAAGAAATATTTATACCATTTGTTATATAGGTTTTTGCGAATATTAAACAACGGACCATTGATCCCATTCCATCGTCTTGCGACCTTGCTTCTACCTGTCTTTCAACAGGTCGCGCATCAAGCTAAAGTATGATATTATAAATATCGTAAATATAAAAAGTATTTCTGAAAGATTACTGTTGTAGTAGGCTGATTCGCATTATTTCTCGTAGACCGCCCTTTCCGCAATTTACGAAATGATTCCCTTAAAGATTTCTTAAAAGACTTTCGTCGTGACAGTTGCTCTCCTGCTCCAGTAAGATCTATATATCAATGATAAGTCACTCTAGTAAACTTAAAAGCGTTCGAAATATTTGTTGTTTAACATACCATTTGGATTTAAAGTACACCTGTGGAAGACAGGCAAAAACGTTTTAAAGTCAAATAATACCAGACCATGAGCAGTTCCCCCAGACAGAAGTCCCCAATCCGTCTGCAAAGCCAAGCATGTGATGCTAGCCGGCGGCAATACTTGTAAAATTCCGCTAATGCAAACACCTGAGTCTCCCACCGGAACACCATGTTCGGCTAGCAAATTTTGACGCACATTCAATTGATCGTGTCCTTTCCAAACAAACCCATCCCGATCACTAACCAAATTCATTGTAGAAGCTTTAAGAGGCTTCTTGTTTTCATCATCATCTTCAAAACTGGCAATAATTATTTGGCCTGCTGTGCCTCCAACAATAATATATCCCGTTTTGGGGCATAGGGCAAGCTTTTTAACAGCTAAGCGAGGATCATCTGAATAAGGGTCAAATAATCCAGCTTTACGAAAAGGTGGTTCTGATTCATCAAGAGGTTCTGATAAATCCGTATTGTTCTCCTCCAGGTTTTCGTGGCTAAAAATGTTTAAATAAATTATGAAAAATATATCAAAGCTTCTCTTGTGCACAAAACATGTATTTTTATTACCCAAATAAAACTGAAGTTTTAAGATGATAAATCGGTGTCATTACGACGTCGGTACAGTTCCAAAACTTAACAGAACCATCTTCATGGCCTGTCAGCATTATTTCGTATTCTTTATTTTCGCTAGGTTCTGTTTCATATTCGTTTGGTAGAATTCCACCTGTGATTGGCCAGTCAATCTTGCTACATTCTGAATCTTGTTCTTCCCCAGCTTTGCGAATTTTGAGGTAAACTTCTTCTGTGACTTGTGATATCAATTGATTACACGTGACAGCTGATGCATGGACAGAATGCAAATATGGAGCTTTTATCACCGGTAATTTTGAATTTGTTAAGTCGTATGCACAGAGTTCTTCTTCTAAAAGGACAATTAATACTTCAACATTATTAGTATTTTCCTGGTACGTAACAAAAAAGTCTATAACTTTCGAGGTAAAGTCAAGACACATTTTATTTTCATTGTTTACGTGTATAGATACGCAATTGTGATCGCCATATGCAGAACGGGGCATACCACCAGAAAATATAATCACATTGTCAGAACTGTAATAAATGTTGTTCATTAAACCGTATACTATTTTGCATTCTTCTTAGTTACCCTCTGGTGCCTCTATAAAGTCGATTAATGCTTTTACATGGATCCGGCCCATATGGAACGTAGTTCAAATCCACTGGAGGTTCTGATGCATTTAAATGCCAAGTAGCAAATGAACCATCAGCATGGTACCAGGTAAATTGAGTACCATCTGCATTAATAAACAAACCAACACTCTGCCCATGTCCCGGAGCAATAAATGATCGTATCACAGATGAAGTTTCTATATCCCATAATACACATAGCCCGCGATTATACGCCACAAGCAATTGATTCCAGGCATTTGGTATTTGTTTTATTGATTCAATTGCTCCGGGGTTTAATTTATAAGATGGAGGCACTTGCTCCAACACAACATCATGATAAATCGCTGGCTCTTTTACATTAAAATCCTTCAAATCTAATTGATAAATGTTACCTCCTTCTGTACCGATCCAGACGATGTCTTTCGAAAAAGAACAACATAATGTGGACACTTTTTTTAATTTGCCGTCAAATGAAAGCGTTTTAACGGCAACTAATGTAGACCCAACTGGTTCCCATAAAATTAATTGATTAGCTGCCGTTAATGAAAGAAGATTTCCTGTTCCGTGGACCCACTCCAAAAGTTGAACATTTAAATCAGCTGCCGTATTGGACATCGTATGTTGTCCATAAAACTCAATACCAGGTCTTCCGAAAATTTTAATCGCTCCATTTTGTGTGCCGATTGCCATGAGCTTACTCTTGGCATCAAATGCCAAAGCAGACGGTTTGTGGGGAAAGCCATGTTGCGCGGTCTTTTGTGAATATATACAAGTATAAAAAAGTTAAATTGTAAAACGTTAACATTCTACAAATAAAACCTACGAAAACATAAAATATATGCATTACAGTTTATTGCCATTATTTGACAAAATATTCACTTTTATATAAATATAATTCACAACTTTATTACAAAGCATGCAATATTAACATTTGGCTAACAGCTCCCATGAAATGACTCATTTGTCGAGATACATAGCGGTCATAATACAATCTAATCTGAATATTATATGTATATCTAAAATGACTTTGTGATTCGTTAATAAAAAAACACGCACACTAGACGATAAGGTAGCCACACCCATAAGTTGGTTATTTGTCTATGATAACAAGAACATCTACTTTAATTATTAGGGACAACATAGACAAATAAAAATAGAAATGGAAGTGATATGCACAAACATGTCACGATGCCTTCGACAGTTATATTTTACAACAATCAGTTTATACTTTTATATGAGCCTTCTTAAATATACGCGCAGTTTCTAAAGAAACCAACTTTTACTCAGAAGTAAACATGTTCATTATTTCGACATTATCATGCTTTTTTTTAAAGGTGCGACAGCCTACTACGTAACCCTTGCTGAGATAAGATAACTCACGGGAAACAAGTGTATTTCACAGAAATATTTTACACTTCTTGCCTTACTTCAGTTATATGTATAAATGCGCTTTAAGCTTTATATTACGTTGTATTATATTTATAATATTGAGCTACTATAGACAATTGACTACAATTGAAATGTTGATTTAATATATGCTCAATACGTTTAATCCAAACGAACTACATTTCCAGCATGACTTTTCTGTATTATTATTTATCCAGTTAAGGTTCACATTTTAAAGCAAAAATTTTCTTAACTAATCCGAGGGATGGCTAGAAATGTCGTTATATATTAAATTGTTAAATTAATTTTAGAACCTAATTTGCTCTCAATATCGTAAAACACAAGTTAATTATAATATGGAAGTCTGTAGATACCAATAACATAAACATAAGACCTTTAGTGTATAGCTTTCTAAGACTCTAAATTAATTTAAAGAACGAATTATAATTTTCTTTACGGCTTACCTTTCTGTAAGCAAATAACTCTTTCTGCAAACGTTGACGTTCCGCTGATGGCTGTTGACCCTTTCCTCTTATAAACTTCAGCATTTTATTAAATAACGTCCTTGTAGCTTAAAAACTTTCAAATTTGTTTGCATATATGAAGATCTGCAGTAAATTTCAGTGGATCTAAATTAAATAAAGACAAAAAATAAGAAATTCTAAAAGCGTGAATCATTGAGGCCCATGGAAATTGTTAAAACATTTTTCTTTAAATTAAAAACAAATCTCTTAATGTATATATATTTATATATTTTTTCCGAAGCATGCAATAAGTGATAAAATTAGCTAACCATATTTTGACAATGTACTTAATGTAATAAGCAATTTAAATGATTTTATATTTTCTATTTAAAGTTTCCTATCACAAAGATAAATATACAAATGCAAACGGATTTCTCTTTAATGCAGCTTTAAATGTTAATGTAAAATTAAAGCGGAAAAAGTTTCCACTTTGACATATGCAGCTCTCTTCCCCTAACTCCAAAATACCTTTTCCAAACATAAGCATATAGCATATTTATTATATATAATAAATACTTATAAGCATTATCACTGATGTAATCCGAAAGAAATAACCAGCACACATGGAAATATAAATGCCAGATATGCTTTTGATGACTAATGCATTGTTGATTCCTTTCGGCAACAGGTGAAGTAATCCAAAAGGTTTCCAACAAAAGAACCTATGCAAAAAACGTTAACGTGAACAATAATAATCAGTACATCAAAAGCCGAAATTGTTTCAATAAAATACAATGCTATCTCATAAGCCGCACCCTAGTTGAGAAAATTGGCTAGCTCATTATTAGGTTTTTGCGTAAAGTATTAAGTGATTCTTGCGACACGTCAAAACACGACAGCACGTAAATCAATGCTACCTTTCTGATTAACCGGAGATACAAATTTATCACTTATAACTTTATAAATGAGTATCTTAATCGAATAAATTAAAATACGTAAATTTTTAGTACTGGTATCTTGCAATGACTTCATTAAATAAATACACTTAAAGTTTAATACAGATATTATAATAAAATATAATAACCACACAAGCTCGCAAAAATAAATCACCTATACTTATAATGCCTTCAATGCGTTTAATGACTTTTCTATTTAACTAACGCCGGTGAATGTTATGGACGATTTAAATAATTATGAATACTGGATTTGTAAGACTTAGATGAGTAACTAAAGAACAAAATAAAACCTTCAGATCGCGTCTCCAACACCTTAATTTCTTAACATATTTTCATCCACTGAACTGTCTATACCCAATTTCTCAGTGATTAATCCAGTAGATGGCGTTGCATTGTATACGAAGTAATCCCCTTTTCCTAATCTTAAACAGTATATCAATAAAAATTCAAAACGGTTGGGTCTGCATAATATTATATTTGTACATAGCAGCTGTATTTTCGCAATCTGTGTATTATACATTGAAGGAATTTAGTAAATGAACTACTGGAACAAAAATAAATGCGATTGACATCTTAGAAAAATAAATAAGATTTACACCAGACTCACCCATCTAGAAGGTTGTAACACTTAAATCTATATAGATTGTGTTTTTTAATCATCTTATTTTTGGAAGAAAATTAACAATCAAATTTGATACTGAAATGTTAGTGAACGAATTTGTTGTTAAAATCGTTAATTTCGTATTGCTGTTTTTTCGACAATTTTATATATTTTGGTTGGTGTAGTTTTGTATGACAATGAAGAAATAAGATATAAAAGCAGTCTATTAACCAAAGGATGGATGTGGGCGAGGCATTAAGAATGACTTTTAAAAATGACCATTATCACTAAGAACACGTTCAAACTTGTTCGTGTAGTCGGTAATTTCTCCAGACAATCAGCGCTTGTTTTTCTTTTCCACGCGTTTAAATGAGAAAACCACAAACTATTTAACCACCTAGGTGGTTTGTGGGGAAAACTAGTCAGGGTTTTTACGCGAACAAACGTTTCTTTTTGCAAGAGGACAGCACTGACGCTAAGAGAAATTACTCTTGTTTTGTTTAGTCATTTCATAATTTGAGAAAATTGTGAAAACTGCTATTGGTGCAAGCGTAATTAAAAAAAACCATGGAATTCCCAGAGCTCGGAAAAAATTGTTCGGAGAAATCGTGCAACAAATTGGGTAAATATAATCACCAAGGAGTCTAGGCAATAGTTTACAATTTTAAGTATATACTTTTTTTAGATTTTCTCCCCATGCAATGTGACTCCTGTGATAAAGTGTTTTGTTCTGAACATTTTAGTTATATTAAACATTCCTGTCCTGGAGCATACAAAAAAGACATCCAGGTTCCAGTATGTCCTCTTTGCGGTGAACCTGTGCCTACTCCCCGTGGAGTCTCACCTGATCAATCTGTGGGACAACATATGGATCAATACTGTAAATCAGAAACTAAAAAAATATTCACTAACCGCTGTTCCTATAAAAATTGCAAAAAGAAAGAACTTATTCCAGTCAATTGTTCAACTTGTAATTTAAATTTTTGCTTGCGTCATCGACATTTAGTAGATCATGAGTGCAAAGGTTCTCTAGCGCAACCACGAGAACTAGCAGCGTGAGTACCTGATTAAATTTTTTAAGAATATTTCGTACAAATACAAAAAAATATATTTTTAGAAATGCTGCGGAGTACCGCAAAAACAATAAACCTACAACGTTGTTTACGTCTAGCTTGAAATCTACAACCAAAAAACAGAATTTGAATATATCACGGGGCAGTCGTGAAGCTCAAAATATTCAAGGCGATATGGTCTGTATATATTTATTATTTATGCATATATACAAAATTACAATATGAATTTCGATTAGACTGAAGACGAAGCACTGGCTCGTGCTTTAGCATTATCTATAATGGAACTTGATGAGTCTGCCGATCGGAATCGTAGAAATGAGCAGCAGAGTCCAACCATTACAGTAGGTGGCCAGAGAAGTTCTAAGGAAAAATGTTCCTTATCATAGCAATTATATAAAATAACAGAAGATATATAAAATTTAATCTTAATAACGACAGTGAATTATATCGAATACAAAATTCAGCCTGTAATTGTAAATTGTATGTGTGTATATATTGGCGTATAATAAAAGTTTATATATTGAGATATGTCTATCTCATCTCTTTTTATACGGATAAACTTGGATTGTTCTCTCGTATTTGTCTCAGTTTGCAGTTTAACTACTGTTATCAAATATGCGTTTGTAAAAACATATTTATTTTCATTGATTTTTGATTTCAATGCATTTTTATTTCAAAACTTAATTTCTTAAGTGCTAGACAAAAATACTTAAAACTAGCTTTCCAATATAATCCAGTGATCTTAATTCTAACTTACTGACTCTTCACGAGTACTCTTAGCTAATCTATTTATTTTTTTTCTTTATGCCTTTCGGCCTCTTATAACTTTAAATTAATCGCTTAAAACTAATTATATTTTTTTTATTCCTCCAAGAAAATTGAAAAAATTTGGAATTATGTGTTATTCTTGGCTCTTTACCTAACTTAAAAAACTAATTAATAAACCTATTCTACTTAAAACTAAACTAAAACTTATAACTATATACAATTCAAACTAACCAAAAACTTAAGTCTACTTAACTATTTGTATTAAACTTAACTATGTCCGTAAAACTATACGGACGCGTGCACCAGGGCGTATATGTTAGGTTTATTATAAACTAACTAAAACTAATTAATAAACCTATTCTACTTAAAACTAAACTAAAACGTATAGCTATATACAATTCAAACTAACCTAAATCTTAAGTCTACTTAACTATTTGTATTAAACTTAACTATGTCCGTAAAACTATACGGACGCGTGCACCAGAGCGTATGTGTTAGGTTTATTTTCATTTACACTATCTTTTTCTCAATATGTTTGAGTTGTGCCAATAATAATAATAATAATTGAGTGGCACTACAGCCCATAACGGACCAGGGCCTAGCTTCTACAACAACTACTCGTGTTGTGCATGCTATTGTTCTTCACGAGTAGAAGGGACCTACAGTTTTTTGCCGATTCCGAACGGCGAGATTTGAGAAGCTTTCCATAGACAATTAATACTCCTTGAGTGTTGTCAGCAACTCGAAAGAAGTGGTGCCGTGAAAAAATGCTAGGTGTCCCCCGTCCGGGAATCGAACCCAGACTTTTCTGCGCCGCAGTCGATGCACTTACCACTGCGCTACGGCGACCACAGTTGTTGTTGTTGAGTTGTGCCAATAACAATCGCAAAAAGTTAGCCTTTTAAGAAGTCGCAAAAAGGAGGTTTGTATTAAAGCAGTTTTATGATTTTCGTTGTCATTGTAGTGTAATGGGTAAGTGCGTCGATTCACACACCATAGTCCCAGATTCGATTTTCGGACTGAACACCTCTCATTTTTCATGACACCACCTCTTTCGAGTTACTGACAACACTCAAAGCGTATCTATGAAATGCTTATTAAGTCTCTCCTTTAGGACTCGGCAAAAGATTGTTGGCCCCCTCTACTCTTAAGAGAATAATAGCATGCACAGCACGAGTTGTTACTGAAGAATCAAAACCCTGATCCCTTTTGGGCTGTAGGGCCAATCAATTATTATTAGTTTTAAGGTTCGTTTTTTTTTTTTTTGTTTACTTCTATAATTAAAAAACATATTTTTACTTTATATGTTTTTGCGCCGTGGCGCAGTGGTAAGTGCATCGACTGCGGCGCAGAAAGTCTGGGTTCGATTCCCGGACGGGGGACACCTATCATTTTTTCACGGCACCACCTCTTTCGAGTTGCTGACACCACTCAAAGAGTATTAATCGTCTATGGAAAGCTTCTCAAATCTATCCGTTCGGAATCGGCAAAAAACTGTAGGTCCCTTCTACTCGTGAAGAACAATAGCATGCACAGCACGAGTAGTTGTTGTAGAAGCTAGGCCCTGGTCCGTTATGGGCTGTAGTGCCACTCAATTATTACTATTATTATTCAACCAATAAAAGCTACATGAGGAAATCCTCCTTAAGTGAAGAATTTAGTGGCAAACTCCGAAGAATTTTCTGGTAAACAAATATCGCTTCAGAAACTCGATCCTGCGTAGTGTAGCCTTGCTCATTCCCCGCATAGATTCTAGTTCATGGTACTGCCCTCCGTTGCACAAGCATTGCTTCAAGGAACCAATGATTGTGAAGCAATTTCCTTATTTCGAGATCAAAGTCATCTTATTCTTTGCCGTAATCAACAGCACAGTCAAAAAGAGAACCAATCAATGTCAGAGTTTATAGAAGCAAATTCAAAAAGTGACGTGAAGTAACGTTCTCCTACATCCTTTTAATTGAATTTATTTAAAAGTTATTTAAAATTATTATAAGTGCAAAACCATGGTGAAGGAAAGATTTGCTTGTGCCAAGATAAAAACTGATTCCACAAAATTCAGTTACGTTGCAGGAATGCTGGACCCACGTTTTGCTCTGGAAGTTCGTGATTTTATAGTGCAGAAACCATTGAATGACGCCTTACACAGTTTTAAAAAAAACAACTCATTAAGCGCCGTAGTACTTCACCAGAGGAAAAGACCCGAAGTTGCCTAGAAAGTGAAGAAATGGGAAACAGGAAGCCATCGCAGTTTCTTCGTAATCTTGGAAGACTTGAATGCAAGAATTTTCCAAAACAAATGCTACGTTCACTCTGGCTAGCGCGTCTTCCAAGAAATATGGAACAAATTCTTTTTGACCTGAGCTTGCAAACCTTAACTTTCAGGCGGAAGGCAACATCAGCCACGTTTAGTCGCGACGTTATAAACTATCATATAAATGCACCATGAAAGCACTACCAGGTGCATTCAAACGTTCAATGCACATCATTGGACAGAATTGATTTAAGTTTGTCATGATCAGAATTTAAGAATGCCGTTTATGCATTATTTGCTGATTAATGTTGCATAATTGAATAAATCTACAAGATGAAAGTTGGTAGATGATACGAAGCGCGCAGCAAACATTTGCTGTGTAGAGCGATACAGAGATTTAAAAAAAAACACTGAATATACATAATTGCAGCAAATAGTAATCTTTAGCCACTGAAATATAAACATTTGGTGTATACGCTTTCATTTTAAGTTTCTCACATAAAAACACTATTCATGTCCGAACGCCATAACCAAAAGTAGGGGTGAACAAGGAAAAATGTTTCTTGGTTCGTAAATAACTTTCAGAAATAAACCTAAATCTACCATAACTCGTCAATAACTGTCAAGCTTTGGATGCCTAAAGGGGAAATCAGCTGATCGATCAGCTGTGAAGCTGTGCATCTCCTTCTTCATTCATTCCTGCTTGAAACAGTAGAATTGGTTTTTGGGGCCACCATTCGTAAATAAACGTCAAGTTCGTAAATTTGCTATGGGAAATCAGCTGTTTTATCAGTTGTGAAGCAGTGCATCTCCTTTGTCTTTTATCCCTGATTGGTTGTTGAAATAATTGATAAAACAGAAAAATTATTTTTTAGAAAACATGGTCGATATAGCCTCAGTTCAGAGTGAAAATGAAAATCTTAGGAAAGTTCGAAATCGATTACTTCGATGGGAATCTAAAGAGTTCGCTATAGCAAAACTTACTCGTAAACAGGAGATCAGTATAGAAGTACTTTCATCTAAATGGAAGAAGCAATTCGAAGAGGTAAAATTAAAAGTGGTTATTAAATTTATTAATAAATGCAGTGTTTTCCATGTATTCGCACAAGGGTGGAGATTGTGCACCAATAGCAGTGTCAGCTATCAGCTCCGTGCCAAAATCAAATAATTTACAGGACCTTAATGCCAACACCTTAAAAGAAATCCTTGGATCGTTATCGGTTATCCACAGTACTCATGACTTTTTACTGTGGTATGAGCGAGTTAATAATGAAATACATTCCCATTCTCATATTACATATGAAAGGTATTTACGTCAATTAGAAACACGTAGCGAGGAGTGTCAAATTATGCTGGAAAAGATAGAATTAGCTATGAAGAAATTAAATAATTTAAATACACAGTATGAATTCGTCTCGCATAAAACGGGATCTTTAAATACTGCAAGTCAACAGCTAATAGACGAACAAAATAAAATGCAAGAAGTTAATGAAGAGATCAAAAACAAATTTCAATTTTTTAATCAAGTTGAGCTACTATATCAACGTATTCAAAGTCCGACTCTGTCAGTGGCAAGTGAATCTTTTAAGGATTGCTTAAACAAAATTGATGAGTGCTTGGAGTATCTTCAACAAAAAGTAAAACTATACAAATCTTATATAGTACCTATGCAAACACGCATTATATTCCTTTGCGTTTATTTTTAGCAAAATTACAAGGATTCATCGATGTATGTTGTCAAGTACAAACATATTCTGTCGAAAGCCATAACTTTAATAAAAAATTATGTTACGACTATAATGTCACAAGCTACACACTTGACGTTGGGTACAAAAAATATTGTGTCACAGGAAATTAAACCTCAGGCCGAAGCTGCTTTTGCACTCTACTATGGAAAGTATCAAACATCTGCTGTAAAAATTAAACGAATTTCTGAATTGGTAGAGTCTCGTATCTCTTATGCATTGGAGTATGAGCAACTACTCTCCGAAATGCACAATAATTATTTATCGGAACGAGCAAATATTATGTCTCCAGCGGTAGAGAAAGCAATACAAGATTTGCGAATGAATCATAAAGGAGACCAATGTTCCCTAATGCGAAGTGCGTGTGGGTTTCTTGTACATGTTTCTCAAGATGAGCACCGATTATTTTTTCAATATTTTTCACTGCCTAGTGAACAGCTAACGTATGTATATACTCCCAATACTTCATTAAAATAAATATTAAATTCTTTGTATTGGTTATAACAGTTCATATTTGGAGGGCTTATGTACCATTCTGTATGACACAATGAGGCCAATGATAATTCATTTAAACCACTTAGAGACGTTAGCTGAAATCTGTAGCATTTTGAGGATTGAAATGATTGAGGAACAAGTTCAACAAAATCGTAAGTGTCGTATTAAATATTTTTGAAATTGAGGAAACTGAACTTTATGAAAACTGATAATTCAATAATCAAAGAATGTTATTTATTTGGCCCATTATGTGTTTTTTAGCTGAGCAATTAGAGGCTTTTTCTCGAACTGCCAATCAAATGTTGCAAGACGTTCAAGAAAGATTAGTCTTCCGAGCACATTTGTACTTACAGTCAGATATTTTAAATTACAATCCATCAGCTGGAGACCTTGCTTATCCCGAAAAATTGGAAATGATGGAGGTAAGTAAAATATTATGTGATATTTTCTTGGTGTAAAACATAGGAGTAACCATATCATTAAGTACAAAATAATGGTACATATGTTATTATACTTAAAAGAACCTCTGATTAAGATAACAATCCTTGGGATAAAAACAATGGGATAACCTGGTTTTATTGTAATTCAAAAAAAAACCAAAAAGCCGATGACCAATAAGTTTTTTCAAATTATTATTATTATATACGAAAAATTTTACGAGAAAATGTCATTGACATGCGACGGTAGCTTACTTATTCAAACAAAAAAAATTTCCTTCCAAAAGCTAACTCTCTAACCTAATATCTGCTAATTTTATTCCCACCTAAATTCCTGCAAAGGTGTTGTCAGTGGTCCTTGTTTGTTTACAATCCCCAATACAGAAATCATCAACGATCAATTGTCTATGAAAAGCTTTTCGCACAACACGAGTAGTTGTTGTAGAAGTTAGGCCCTGGTTCCTTGTGGACTGTAGTATCACTCAATAATTATTAAGGTATTATTGGTGTAAATTTGAAAAAGAAAAAAAATCTATCCGAATCATATGCGCTGTTACAAGTGCACACAAACAAATAATGATTCCGCATGTGTTTCATGGAATCTTAGTTCTTATGATTTAAAAGTATTCGACAGCACATTATGTGCTAGTTGCAAACGAGAGAACGCCGCATCTGATAAGAATTACCTTAAGTACGTAGAAGTTATAGAAACCAAATAAATATTCCCCACACGAAGCCAACAAAATGTATACAACTTAAAACCTCTGCCCATAAATTTGAAGAACTAGGCCGATGCGATGGAAAATAGGACCAAATCTTCAACTCGAATCAATAATTCTAATCAATCACTAACGAATCACATTCAAATCCAAATAACAATACTGTTACAACCCAATCTACAAATCCTCCATCCGACAAACCAGTATTCAAACCAAGAATAATTTATATTCACCCGAAACAAATCAAATAGAAAAACACATTTACCTGAATCAATATCCAACAAACAACATCATAAAACTACTACAAAATCAATTTCTACTTCAAGGGGGCTCGGTCATATGCCTTTTCCAAATGCAAAAAAAAAAAATAAAAGTTGGTTTATGTTCCTTAAAAGCCTTCTCAAGTACCATTCTTAGAGTGAAAAGCTGGCCGGCTGTGCTTCTGCCGGGACGAAAGCCGCGCTGTTCATCCCCCACCCTGGACCCATCCATAGTTCTAGAATGAGCCTCCAACACCTTAGCTTAGACCTTGAAAGAGATATGCGCCAGAAATTGCAACAATTTCCGCTATCCTTTTTTTGAAAAAAGGAACAATATTTCCAATCTGTCAATGGCCAGGTGTCTCGCCACATTCCCAGGTGGACTTGCCTGGCTTCCTATACAGTTGAACTATTCCCGCCCCACTCAAATTAATAAGCCTGTGTAAAAATAATAAGTATGAGTCTTTATATTATTATGTTAATTATCATATCTAAGATAATTTTTTTATAATTATCATTGAAATTTTTTATTTTGCAGAGTATAGCCTTATCACTCCAAGAAGTCCCAATTAAGCGTTCAGATTCAAGGTCATCACTATTATCAAGTGTTTCAGGATTTACAGAAGCTGAAAGCATTGATACTAATTTCAGAATGCGAAATCTAAGTACGTCATTTTATAATGTAAGCTTTTAATAACAATATTTGTTTGTTTAGATTCTCCGGCAGACTTGCATGGTATGTGGTATCCTACAGTTCGAAGAACATTGGTTTGTTTATCAAGGTTATATCGATGCGTGGATAGACCAGTTTTTCAGGGTCTTTCTCAGGAAGCACTTAAACTATGCATTCAGAGTGTTTCTAAGGCCGCTGGAAAAATAACAGCTTCAAGGGTAATCTTGATTTGTTTCATGTGGTATCATATCACACTCACATTACTTCTCTCCTTAGACTGCAATAGACGGAGAACTATTTGAAATAAAGCATCTCCTAATTCTTCGAGAACAAATTGCTCCTTTCCGTGTTGATTTTATCGTAAAAGAAACCTCCCTTGATTTCAGCAAGGTCAAAACTGCTGCTTTTGGGCTTTTACAAAAACGAAAACAACTATTTTCAATGGGAAGCAATAACGCAATACTCGAATTTCTATTAGAAGGAACTCCGCAAATTAAAGAGCACCTTTTAGATTCTCGTAAAGAAGTTGATCAACAATTGAAAAGCGTTTGTGAGCGGTTTATAAAAGACTCCGTTAATATGTTAGTGGGTCCATTACATGGATTTTTAGACAAGGCTCAGACACTACTAGCACAAGGCTCAGGAGATTCAAATCAAGGGCAATCGACTTCTGGTAAAGTCAATTATAACCTTCGTCATAGCCCGTGGGCAAGTCCGCAGCATATCAGCAGTATTATACAAGAGACTCAAAGATTGATAAAGAATAAACTTTGCATTTTACAAAGATCCATGCAGCTATATCTCAGTAATCGAGATACAGAATTCATAATATTTAGACCGATAAGAGTAAGTTTGCCTGTTATTATCTATATACTAATATTTAAGTACTTAATTGCAGAATAATATTATCAGTTCCTTTGTTAAATTGGAACAAATTCTGTCCACAAATGGATATTCTAAGGATGATATGACTATAGCTGGTTGTCCTTCGGCGGAACAAGTTTCAATTTTGTTATCAAGCGCTAGTATTCTGGCGGCTGAGGGCATCATAAATTTCTCAGCAAATCGCAAAACAAGCACGTCATCAAACGAGAGTCACATTGCCCATAAACAAACAATAGAAAAGAAAGTCAGCTTTGATAGCTCTGTTGTTACAAAATGTTTATCTAAGGCAGAATCTGTTAATGATGCAGCGGATACGCCAAAGTAAAAGATGAATTTTGGTCGAGGTACACCTACATAAATAGCTGTCAACAGATAGAATGGTACATTGGTCTACGGGCAACATTGGGTATTAAGGGCGTTAAATATAAATTAATGTTAATGTACTACTTGCTTAAAAGTTCAAGATTAATTTTCCTTTATAAAACAGCCAAAATGAAATACATACATATGGAAATTAATGTTTGTGTATTTTCCCCTTTTTGTTATGTAGATGCCTACAATGAAAATGTTTTACAGATTTTTCAGTAACTTTTTAACACGGAATTTTGTTTTTAACAAATTTAAAACGAGTGAATTGGGATTTATCCGTCATTGAGAATGGTTATCAAAAACTTCGTAACATTGAATTCCAATAGAAGAGTGATAACAAACTTGAATTATTTTTCTGTTCTGTTTATGTTACAGAATATGCTCCTATTGACATTTCATTTATGATAAATTTTAATTGGTATTTTTTCTTCAACAAGTGCATCCTAGCTGTTGTTGTAATAATTAATAATTGAGTGATGCTACAGCCTACAAGGGACCACGGCCTAGCTTCTACAACAACTACTCGTGTTGTGTGTGCTACTGTTCCCTGACGAAGGGACCTACAGTTTTTTGCTGATTAATAAAACTGTTGACTAATAAAAATCATTTAAACTATTAGTCACTACTTTTAAAAAGTTAAAAGCCAATAAGAAATTAATGGAGGTAGTCTAAAAAAGTTGTCTGCCAAAGAAATAGGTAAAGTTTTAATATTTCCATCGACTTTTTTTATTTGGATATTACGCAAAAATATGAACAAATTAAATATCAACTTTCATGCTGTTTATTTCAGTAAATATACTATCAAATACATTTTTTGTACATGTGTGTCGAAAATATTTGAGAATCTCTCTATTAACATAAAATATAATTAACTACGTACATCCACCCAGTTGAAAAGAGTTGCATGAGCACTGCCTTTAACACACTTTCAGATTTCAATTCTTTCAAATTTTCAATTCCATGCTCTATGCCATGCTTGCTACCAGAGACCTTCCTTTTTGGTTTCTGTTTCTTTTCCTTTCTGAATGCCTTGTCGCGGCGGAAGGGCTTAAGAGTGAATGAACCTCGGCTCGAAAGATCACAGGTGAACCAAAGTCCAGAAGCGTCTTATCCTTGGACGTCCTATATAAAGACTATGGAGTAAAACCAAACGGATTTTAATACTCCAGGTGGTAATGGCTAGTCATTGCGATAATCCATCCTTTGTGTTTTCGACATTGGCCGGAGCAAGGATTCTGGAGGCCCCTCCCACCATACAACCTACGACCACCACAGGAAAACGTCCACTGACGATAACAATGGTAGCTCCTCCTGCGTGCAAAATCCGAATGATATCGGTGCCGCAACTAATACAGGCTGCGATTCTGGTGGACGGAAATTGACCTGTGCAGGAGAAGCCGCCAACAGGCACAAACGCGCGGAACAACGGATGTGCTGGCGCGACTCCATATTTAATACCCTGCTTCACATGGTAATTCACAATGCCATTGTTTAACCAGATCAACCTTCATCTTTATTAAGATGCTGCCTCAGCCCTATGTAGCAGACTTTCCATGGTGAAACCAAAAGTTTACATGATATCGATTTAGGAACCATGGGTGTGGAAAAAACGCATCTATGGTTTTGGTGGCCTGTGGGGTTTCTTCTCACTCTACGACGAGCGATCAGAAAGACCGAGAACTTGTCTTATTGTACCGAACCTTCTCCCAGTAACCAAATTCTTTGAACTAACTTGCCCAGTTCATCTGTTACCACGACATCGCTCGTGGTAAAAGATGAAGCTATCAAGTACGCCATCGCGTCCTTTAATGGCTTCAAGTCACCTGGTACCGATGAAACATACACAGCCCTGTTGCAAAGGGGCATAGACCAACTACTACCGGCTCTGAAAGGAATCTTCACTGCTAGCCTTGCCTTGGCATATATTCCAAACTCCTTGCGCACAGTTGGGGAGCCTTCATACCAAAAATTTGTAAAGGGGATTACTCTTTCGACAAAAACTTCAGGCCGATTAGTCTTACTGTCATGCTGAAAAGCTCCGAGAGACTAGTCGAACTGCATCTGCACAAAAATGCTCTGCGACTACACCCTCTACATCAAATGCAACATGCTTACCAGAGCGGAAAATCTTGGGAGACTGCGCTTCAAAATCTCTTTGGAAGAATTGAAAGTGCACTTGACAGGAAACAATACGCGTCGGGCATTTTCATTGATATAAAGGGTGCTCTCGAAAATGCAACTTTTGATGGCTTGTGCAACGCGGCCAGAGAACACGGCGTAGAAGAATCATTGGTGTTGCGTAGGCGGAGTGTGACCAGTATGTAATGTCGGGGGGTAGACAGGGGATGCCCCCAAGGTGGAGTCCTGTCACCTTTTCTATGGTGCATGCTGGTCGACTCTCTACTTTCAGCCCTCAACAGATCTAACATCTACGGCTAGTCTTACGCGGATGATGTAGCCGTACTGTGACAGACGGCCCTTGACATAATCGAAGACTGGTGTACTAGGAATGAGCTTTCAGTCAATAATCTTAAAACCGAAGTTATTCTCTTCACGAGAAGGAGGAACCTAACTGGTCTAACTCGACCAGTACTTAAAGGTGTCAGCAAGTCTCAGTGCACTTAAACTTTGATGACCTCGCGCACCGCATCTCCTATGACACAAGTCTCATGGACATGCCGTCTGATGCAGGGTTACCAGCGATCCAGCTGCGTCGCTTATTCTGTGATAAAGAGCACTTAAGCTCTTTATCACAGACGCGCCTGCTAGTCTGTCTTTGGAAAACCAGAAAACTACAGTAAAGGTAGTTCACTGCTTGGTACTACAATGCACCAGTTTTTTAGTCTAAGCGCTCCAGTGCAATGTTTCCCAACTTTCAACAAAAAAAAATTGGTTTCTGCTTGCTACTCTCCAATAATTTTTTAGTCTAAGCGCTCCAGTGCAATGTTTCCCAACTTTCAACGTTTTTTAAGGTGTAGTCGATTTTTCCTGTCGAATTCCCGTGCCTTATTGGCCATATCGCCTTTTTCATGGAAAGCCATAAACAAGTTGGGTAAAATAAAAAAAAAACGTTTCTCCATTACTGTCAAAAATGAAGCGTTATTCACCACAACTCGAAAATAAACTTCAAATTTTTGGTTTAATACGGGAAATCAGCTGTTCAGTCAACCATTCTTATTGGTTTCTCCTGGCAAGGTTTTAAACGATGTCAAATAATACAAATTGTCAAGAAACAAGAAAGTTGAGGGTTTTTTTTTGGGTGTTTTGTGTCTCCTATTGAAAACAAGTTGAAGACTTACGTGAATTAAACGATTCGTTATTTTAAATTGTTAATTTTTAGAAAATATGGCTCCCCAACCTGTGGTTACAGGACTCTCTCCTAAGGAGGGTCCACCAGGAACTCGTGTCGTAATAAGGGGCGAATTCTTAGGAACTCGACCAAGTGATCTTGTTGGTATGATAATTCCTATATATGCACTCACGCCTATGTTCTTCATTCTGAGTATTCGAATTTCTTAGATATCGAGTCCTACGAGCTCACATTCAGGCTGTGGGAAATTTTGTCTTAATACATTTAACAAAAGGCTGAAGTAAAGTAAAGATTTTTGCACGCAGAGTTCTTAATGTAAATGATGAAAATTGTTTAATGGCGGTTTCAAGATTTAGCGTTCAACGAAGTGTTGCAGTGTACAAATATAACACACAATGGTGTTATAGTTGTATATTGATGCAGTGATTAGAAGGGAAGCAATAGTCCTGGTCAAATTTGTCCTAAAATTATTTAATATGATCTGACGTAAGAAGATATTTTTTTAGTCTTTTGTTATTAAACCATTCGGAAGAAGATCATCAATTTTCACTTTCGAAGTTAGCGCTTTTCAGAATACGAACTCTTGTTATGAAGTTCATAAAAAGTGAATTTTATAATATAATGAGTGAAAACCCTTTTATTATATGATTATCCTTACACAATAATTATCAAAAGCTGATATCAGCTATTATAAATTTCAGTGTGAGTGAAATTATTAAAGCCACTTTTATTGATTTAACCACAGGGTTTCATATGATAAACAGACGAAATATAATTTCTTTTAACATATGTATAGCTTAATTTGCTCCTTATACAGATCAATATATTTTGTCAATATTTGCAATTTTTCCATTGAAGTTTAATTGATGAATGAACATATATATATTTTTAAATCAAAGGCTTAACAATATGTGGATCAGACTGCCTTCTATCAGCGGAATGGAAAAGTTCAAATAAAATTATTGCACGCACTGGACCTGCAAAAGGAAAAGGAGATATAATTGTTACAACGCTTAGTGGAGGTGTTGGCACATCCACAGTACAATTTCGGGCTTATCATGAAACTATAGGCCCCCTGAAGGAGTCGGCCGTTTGGATAGAAGAGTCTCCAACACAGACATTATCTTGGGGCAGACGTACGTTGGCACAATCTGGTTATACTCAAGAGGATCCCCTAGGATTATCAATTGAAGGAAACGAACAAAAAATTCCAGAGGATTTAAGGGAACTTTTTCCAGATTGCAGCGGGGACTTATCGCAAGAAAACTTTTCACCATCTTGGTTTTTATTAGAAAATCATTTAGCAACTTCTTTTGAGGACTTGAAAGCCGGTTTATCCTACTTGAAACGCAAGGTTGAGAGCCAAAAGGAGGGACAGTTGTCTTTTTTGAAATCAAATGCAGGATCTGTTATTGATCAATTAGACACTCTGATGAACATAAGGGACAAATTCCAAGAGGATGTAAAAGTGCAAGGACAAGATCCACTTTCTCTTCTTCATAAATCAATTGAATGTTGGTAAATTTGTCTGGACATAGAACAACAATTCATTCGTATTTTTTTTTAGATTCGATTGTTGAGTCCAAGAACATATTTAACGAAGTTTTAATTAGAAAAGAAAAGGCTGATTCTACAAGAGCTGTACTGCTTGCCCTTTCAAGACATAAGTATGTAAATTTACGTATGTAGTTATTGAAACGAAGTGCAATTCCTTACAGGTTCCTCTTTTCGTTACCAAATTCAGTCGATCGACGAGCCGCGGCTGGTGATTATGATATCCTTGTAAGCGATTATTCAAGAGCAAAAAACTTATTTGGAAAAACCGATATTCCCGTGAGTTAATTCCGTAGAGTTGAATATACATACATATTTAAATTAATTATCGCTTTTTGTAAAGATTTTCAAGCGTGTTTTGGACGAAGTTGACCGGAGGGTTTTAGATATCAAAAGAGAGCTGCACGAAAAAGTGATTAAAATGCCCCAAAGTGTTGAACAACAGAAAAAATTTATTAAAGCACTTACCAACATTGAGGTAAGATTTATACATATGTATACACATAATAAAATCTCATTAATCTGTAAAAGTTACAGCAAAGTGGAAACTTGGTTAGTGACAAGGTTAAGGATACGGATCCAGCTTGGGATGCAATAGATGCACGTGCAAAATATCTGGAGTCAACCTTTAAGCATACTTTCGATCAGTATTCCAAAGATATGGGACCAGAAAGTAAATGTTTTATTAGTTTAATTAAATATAAATTTAAGATATTTTTTTGGCAGAATCAAAAAATCGCGATCCTAGTCAAATGCCGAACCGAGTAATTTTTTGCGAAGAAATATGTGAAATTGCTGCTTCTCAAATACCAGATCTATGGAGACTTGGCCAGCTTTATTTTACCGGGGAGTTGAGGGGTCCACAGGACCCAAAGCCTGGAGACTTTAAAGTACACCCTATACATATGTTAATATAAAGCTTCTATATGAACATGTCTTCATCCATTATAGCGAATGATCATGACAGCTATAGAGAAGCTATGCACATATTTACGAGTAACTATTTTGATTGCATCTGATCTACGTGCTTTGCGCCAAACCACCGGTATCTCATGGCCAATAGGGTCTCCTTCTGCTACTCATCAGTTTTTACCATGGATTCAACAGTGTCTTCGTTATATTCGTATCACATATGCCACATTAATTCGTTTGGATTTGCCCAATAATGCACTAGATATAATTCAAAAATTAATCAATGACGTCCGCTTATTCTGTTTTTCAATAATATTCAAACGATCTAATGATAAGGTAAAGAAAATAGGTTCTCGTGAAAATTGGGTAACAGGAGTTGAAGAATTTCCCGGTGCTACATTGTTACCATCCATGCTAGAAGAAATAATAGTGGAGACCTTAGAAGAAGGCCAAAATACATGTATGAATCCAGAGATAAGGTAATTATAACTACCGTAATACGCATTAAGTTTTGCGAAATTCGTTATACATATGTTTAGGTATAAGAAATTTATACACACGCGAGGTAACCAAAATCTGACTACCTATGTTAAGACTTTACACGTACACATACACACACACACACACACACACACACACACACACACACACACATCTATATATATATATATATACATCTATATATATATATATATATATATTTATACATATTATATATTATATATATATTTATACATATATATATTATCATTCTAACTTGCTTTTCTAAGGGAGGGGAACCTTTTAGAACCGCAATCAGATGGCCAACGTGAAGTCTCACAACGATTACAGGAAATGCTATCAACATTCTGTGGCGTGATAGAAGAACTTGCATTTCAAACAAATGAGGATGAAGCTAATACATCAACTATATCGCAACTACTGGGCTTTCCAAACTCCCAACAAAGTGGTCCAGATAGTAAAATGTGGGGTTCGGTTATCTCTTGGGAGCAACGAATGTTGTGTTGTTTGGCTAATTGCGCATATTGTAGCAAAAGTTTTTTTTCACACATTGGAACAGTATTTGTAAAATTTGGGTATCCATTACCAAATTTGGCTATAGAAAGTTCCCGATATTCGATTAATCAACTTTTCACAAATTTGCTTGAAGCTTATGTGGAGCACAAGGGTGATCCTCTTGTAGGAACTATTGAACCCTCCATGTATTTGGGTCGCTTTCAATGGGACAATGAAGTGGAAATCGGAAAATTACGCCCTTATGCTCATGAATGTTGCGACAATTTAGTTGGAGTATACTCCGAAATTTTTACAATTTGCCCATCGCTTCTTAGATCAATACTGGAACCACTCGTGCAAACTGTTGCAGAAGAACTGGCACGTCTTATGAGTTGTGTACAAAAATATAGCTACACGGGTGTTATTCAAGCAAATTTAGATATACGGTTAATGAGAGATGTGCTAAAATTGTATAGCAATGAGACAGCGAAGTAAGTTTTTATTACCTAATTCGTATAAATTTTTAAGGTTACATTAATATATCCTATTAGATCCTTTTTTGTAGAAGCCCTTGATGCCATTAACCCACAAATGAATACAGACCAATCAAAAAAGGTTGATTCTTCGCTGCAAGACGTAAAAGAGAGAATGAAACTTCATTACGCTTGTTTCAGTGTTATCAATCCATAAACTAATAAGAACAAATAAAAGTGTTTTGTATACATATTATTGTCATTGATTTATTTTAAATAAATATATGAATAATAATGAAGAAGTTGCAGCATTTGTAAGTTTGTATTTGTTCACTTTTGCAATAATAATTGTTAATTAAAAATAATTCTATGTACAATAATGCGTTAAATTTTTCTAAACCTAAAATTTAAAATCAAATGATGGATTTTTATCCATATTATGAAATTTGTGAATGTTTTCTTTTATAGCACGTTCTACATCAATTTGGTTGAATTTTTCTTGAATTCGTATTTTTATGGGATTTTCTATTGCTGCCATTATTTGATAACGCAACATATTTGGTAATACATTAACAAGAAATTCCATAATATAATCAATTGTACCCGCGCCATCGCAACGCACTTGAATATTTCCTAAATCTATTTGGAGGTCATTGATTTGAGGCTTCTTACGTGTATCTAATGATTGGCTCACATTCACAGTCACTTTTATGTGCTGAACAGTAAACTGCGCGTGTCCAATTCTTGACACAAAGCCAACACCAAAACCTACTTCCCATTGAGTTGCACCGCTTATTTTTTGGGTTCCCACTTGGAAACTTAGAGACATGGTGTTATTTTCCATGGAAATTGTCATATTACCTACGCGATAGAAAGATGATACCCCAGTAATCCATGTATTAACCATTTGCATTGAAAAAACTCCAACAGTTCGGTTGTAATTAGGCACATGGTACGGGTCATATGCCATAGCACGTACTTTTTTTCGCGCCTCCGATATTGCCATATCTAAAGGTGATATAGAATTGGGAAGTTTTCTATCGCCCATAAGATTTTTAATATTATTATTTATTTCCTCTCTGAGTTGTTTGTCTGCTTCTTTTAGCATAAATGGTTTCATAGCATCAAATACTAAATTCGGTGCAGAATTTATTATGCTTTGAAACACTGTGCCTAAGAAGCCGAGGTTCTGAAAATCCATGGACATATCCGAAAATGTAAGGTCCATATTAATTTGTTCGGTAGTAAGCTTTCCATCTAATTGCACTCCCAGTGTCGCAGTAGCTTTTGCCATAACATTCTTTAATACAACCGTAAAAGGACCCTGTGCTTTGGAGAAGAAAGAACTAAGTGTATAAGATCCTTTGACAGTCATTGTGTCTAGTTGAATCCCAGCGTTAACCTTGAACGTAAATAGCTGTACATGAGTAACATATATCTTTCACAGAACATTACCTTCATTTCCTTAAGGTCCGCACTGACTTGTTTGATACGAAATTTAGATAATCCGTGTGCATTTACATTTTTCATATTTAAGGTAGACATCGCTATGCTTTTTGTCATATCTGGAACTTCCATTGGGTCAGGAATAGGTGCTCCAGGGAATCCTACCGGGTCTTCTTGTTTATAGTGTTCAAGTATTGCAAATAACTGTGCAGCTACTCTATTTTCGGTGACTTGCATATTATGTTCATCCACATTCATCGGTAATGAGTAGTCGTCTTCATGAGAATAGTTTTCGACAGCTAAAATTAAATTATTATATTTTTTTCTCGAAAGTAGTTTCAGATTTACCATCGTCATAGGCACAACTATAACTTGAAGTTAATAAGAAGGTAATCATCCACAGTATATACGTCATATTATGCTGTTTTTGTTACTTGTAGAACTCTTATTTTGTAAAGAAAAATATATTTTCAATAGTTAACGTCCGTACCACAGTACCGGAAAACTGATAATGAATACACATTCTACATTGTCTGGATCTTTAAATGGTCAAGGGTCACGCGATTGTGAGATAGTAGCTGATATATAGTTGTGCGTTAAAGAGATAGCTGCTGTATGTATGTGGTTTACAGTCAAAGCAAGTTTTGTAGCAATGCCATCTCTCAACAACATACTGCAGAGTTATAATTTAAAAGGAGCTGTTTGACGATTTACATATTTTGGATATAGATGAGCGTCGATGATAAGTTGCAACGGTTGAATTAATAAATATACGCATAGTTACGTCGGGATAAGTATTTTAAAGAATATTAATATTCTGTAACAGACGGGTATATGAAAATAAATCGCCAGTGAATTAAAAAATTTTAAAACATGTTTTATTCTTACTTCTTTGATAATTGGGCCTTAAATGTATTTATTGTTAAGACTACAATTCATATATGTATGTATGTATATAATTAGAACCATATGAAATTCTTATAAGTAATCTAAGGTCTAAATTTTGCATTGTTCTTTTGTTTTTATTTAATGTGAAAATAAAAATTTTTTAGTTTGATTTATTATTCGACGGCACTAAATTAAATAAAAATTAACTATACAATTTCGGTACAAAAATTATCTAATGTTTCAACTGGCTACTATAACTTATGTTTTACCTAAAGGAGTAAGCATATTTAAAGAAAGGCAGGTAAGTGGTAAACCCATTAATATTCACTTGTCTCAACAACTTCTGGTAATGAAGGGTGAGATATTGACAGTGGTGAATCTCCCGTTGAAGCATGTGAACTGGTTAAATAGTCATCATCTTGAAAAAGCTCGGAAGTGAATGAGTTGGGGGATGTAACAATGATGGGGGATAAGGTAAACGTAGTCGGAGTTGTTGACAGAGAGATTGATGAATTTTGGGATTGTGTAACAACATTGTGAGATGGTACTGTATGAACTGTGATAACATTATTCTGTTTTGTGAAAGGAGAAACATGAGAATTTGCACATATAGATGATTTATTATTTGATGACAGCTGAGGCGCTGGTTGCTGCATAATTATTTGTGGCAAAGTCGTACTGATTTCTGGAATCTGATGTATTGATGATGAATGCTGAGAATTTGAATTAGGAACGATAAAGGTGTTCCCAGTATTATTTTGTGAAATTGGGTGGATTCTCTGGACATTCGGTTGACTTTGATGTGATGTTGATGTAAAAACGTTGACAACTGAAATTATAAAGAGGAATAGATAAATTGCTCTTAATAATTGTAATGAAGAGAAAGGCTTTAACATATATATTTATTTATATACATTTATATATATGTATATATTTATACATATATATACTAAAAGTACCATGAGTTTATCATATTTTTTAAGTTTCTAAATTTTACAAAGATAAATCTTTAACATACATTTTGGACTCCAAATCCGTTTAGAAAACGCAAAAATTATTTTAGATAATACCTATTAGGTATTAAACGATATTACCTTGATATTTTCCCTCAGGCGATTGAATTAAAAGGGATTCTTGTGAAAGACCTTCAAGTTGCATTACGCCTTGATCTCTTTGTATTTTATTTGTATTCGCTGGTGTAAACGTTTGTTTCAGATTTTGTTGTTGTTGTTGAACGGATTGATTTCTATGTGGAAGAGATCCACTATTTGACATAACAGATGTTACCGTCAACCTTGACGTTGCTGGGACTTCGTTTGGAGCATATTCCTTATGATTTCTGAATGTAGGTGTTGGTATTAAATGTTTACTTGGATTTGAATTGTCTTTCGAAATGGGCAATTCTCCTGTGAGGCTTGTGTTGTCATCTGCCATGTATATTTCATAGCAAGCAAGTTCTGGTATGACAGGTATAACTTTTCCACCATCTGGTCGGTGAGGATTTCTGCATCCTCTACATTTACACCCAATACAAGATTTTGAGTCTACATAACAAGGACATCTTTGTCCACAGCAAGTTAGTTTCCCAGGTGTAGCTGTTGCATTGCCGCATCTGCATCCTCTTCGTTTATTATTCTGTTTGGTAACTTGTCGAAAAAGTGTGGGAGTTGCAGATTTCTGAAATTTATATTGCGTTTATCAAATAATTTTAACAAATTCAGAAAAGTATACCCTTGGAGAGTTTTCCTCGTCCACATCTGTTTTTCGTTTTATAGTTATTTTATTGCCAATTCCCGTATAAAGGACTGAATACATAGCTGTCCCATTTGATACAGTTTTAATAGGAGGAGGATTCCTTATTTGAGTTGCAGTTGTAGCTACTGGACCCACCATCATTGTTTTGTTCTCCAATGGTGTTGTACTTAATAAATGTCTTGGTTGTTGAATAAAATTCGGAGGCTTGTTAATTTGGCGCAACTTTATTGAAGAATTTGCTATAGCTGGTACGCTTGAAGATGTTGGGCTTATTGAAACGGAAGAACTGTTCAAACGCGATGAAACTGAAGATGCGGTCTGCGTAACAGTAACAGGAATAGTTAGAGACATATCAATCATTGGGAATTCCTGTTTTATTATAAGTGGCAACTGAGAAGTTGCCCCCGTAAAAGCTTGTGTAGGCGAATTTGTCGCAGGCACTGAAGTCGATATTGTTTGATTCAACTTTGCGTATGTTTTTGGCATATCTGTTGTAAAAGCCATCAGAATATCCTCAAAATTAGCTCCTTCTTCAATCAACTCCACCAAACTTAAATTGGGAGTAATAACACCGCTAACAACGCTGCTTGTTTGAATAGATTGTTTACAAATAAAATTATACAAAGTTGTTGACATTATATGTTCACACATGCTTTTGTAACATTGAAGTAGAATACGCATTTGTTTGTTTTCTTCATAGGTTCGAAAATCTTGACAATCTTTACAATAGTTACAAGTTGGTCTCACATTCTTTCTTCCACGTACACATAAACGACACACATTATGTTGACATTTTGCATCCTTTGGCGAAAAGGGGTCCTTTAGAAGACGTCCGCACACAGCACATGACATAGACTGCCGGAGATATGGTACCAAGCGATACAAATCCCCAATTTTTCTATCATTTGCATTGGGATCATTATGCAGGATGATCCTAGATGTAGACACATATAGACTAATTGCATTCATTACAATTGCAGAAAGACCTATTTTGAGTAAATGTCTAGGAAACTTTAAGCATTTCAACGAGATTTAGGATTTATTGAAGACCAACTGCTTTCTTTTATAAACTTTGAAGGTATTTTCTATAGAAATATTGCTTCAGAAACACAAATATAACCTGAGGAGCCTTTATTTACAATTATATTTTGAAAAAAGTTTAAAGTGCGCGTCAGTAGAAGCACTTCAATATCGTTCTTATTTTTCAGCACAAATGAAAGGTACTCTTGGACAATAGAGTGATATATTTTCAGTGTATTTTATTTAATAAAAACAGTTTTTAGTTTTTTATGATGCGAATATTGAAAAACGATTCAGAATCTTAAACAACATATATATTTTCGCCGATTTATTTTTTGGCGTTTTCTTATAAGATTGTCATTCGTGACATTTCATTAAATCTCATATTTTACCTTCTCCTCAGTTTCGCTTGGTAAAATATAAGCCAATGTCTTATTACACTAGTGTGTTGAAACCGAGTGCGTTTTACGATGATAGGAGTCTTTAAATGTATGTGCTAAAAAGAAACGGAGAGTATATGGAGAATGAACCGAAAATAGCGTTCCTACATTCATTGCTACAAGAGTAACAAAAGTGCTATCTTTTCTTATAAATTTTTTATTTTGCTTCTATAATCTTTAAATTTTCTATTAAACCCATACTAAAACTCATACATCTATTATTTAGATAGACCTAAGAAATGTTTTGCTCTGCTTTACTAAAAAAAAGTATTACTATTATTATTATTATTACTATTATTATTATTATTATTACTATTATTATTATTATTATTATTATTATTATTATTATTATTATCATTATTATTATAATTATTATTATTATTATTATTATTATTATTATTATTATTATTATTATTATTATTATTATTATTATTAGTTTTATTATTATAATTGTTATTATTATTATAATTATTATGATTATTATTATTATTATTATTATCATTATTATTACTATTATTATTAGTATAATTATTATTATTATTATTATTATTATTATTATTATTATTAATATTATTATTTTTATTATTATTATTATTATTATTATTTTTATTATTATTATTATTATTATTATTATTATTATTATTATTATTATTATTATTATTATTATTACTATTATTTTCATTACTATTATTATATTATTATTATTATTATTATTATTATTTATTTTTATTGTTATTATTATTTATAATGTTTCTTATTGAATCATTAATTATTCTTGCAAATGTTTTTATTATTATTTCTTTATTTACTTGCTATCCTTATTTTTATTTTTTATTCAATTACTTATTGCAATTGTTAGTAGTAGTATTTTATTGAGTATTGTACGTAAATGTTTAAAGGGTCAGAGAATGTTGCAACATAATTTCGAAATCCGTGTGGTAAATAAATTATAGAATGAGATAAATACATATGTTTGCATGGGCATCAAGCTTCTCACAATGTACTTATATTCGGCTCCCTAAACAAATTTTAAAAAAGTTCTTTTCAAAAAAATTTCCTAGAAAATATCTAAGTTTTTCAGTTAGTGTTTCGTTCTCGTCGAGTGTTGTTCTCGTTTTAAAGAAGATCGTTTTATCTATTCTTTTTTCCATATTCAATGATCATTCAATTCAGAGTTTGCATTTTTTTAGAGAAAATTTTCAGTGCAACTTCTTTTGAAAAATCACTTGTAAATTTTTGTAAACGTGTGGTGAAATATCTTTCCTGTGTTTATAGGTGGAAAATGGTTTAAATTCATTAAAAAGACCTGTATGTGTACAATTACATAACTCAAATAATTTTGAAGAATATTTAATTTAGAAAAAAAATTGATGTGCGAAATTATAAGCAAAGAATATCTGTGATGCGTTCGAAAGTTCTTAAAATTATTCTGGAAATGCGGTCGTTTTTTAATTCTGTATATACTTATGAGCAACGGGTATTTTCCAAGTTTAACAAACTGAGTTCATTTCTATTTTTGAAGAGCCTACACATCTAGATTTTCATGCAATTTAAACGAAAGAATGCGTCTTTGTGAGGAAATATTTTCTTAAAAAAAAGTTCCAGTAATAAGAATTTAAGAATTGGCGTTTAAGCTGCTTGAAAGGAAGTAACTGAAAATTACATTTAAGGAGAAAGTGATAAAATGTTTCATAGAAATATGTATTATACTAGGAAAAAGTTAGAATGTAATTCTATTTTTGGAGACCGCACTACACAAAATTATAGAACCCAATATGTGGAGAATATGCGGAATCGTTAAATTTAGATATGGGTTCATTCTACTTTCATAGATTATATTTGTGCCTCGTGCTAATTTTGTTTCGTATATAAATGTCTGTCGGCTATAATAACGGAAGTAAAGTGAAATGGAAAACGTTTTCGTGATCTTTTCTGTATCCAACATATGACTTCATACAAAGATTTTAATGTTTTAAAATAGTCATAATGTTATCTATAGATAATAAAAATATTAAGGAAGACGTAAAGGTTTTTTATAGAGCTAATTATTTATACATTCTTAGTAATTAATAATATATATATACATATAACATATATAACATAACACATATATGTCATGTATGTTATATATATATATACACATATTAATAATACCGATAAATACACTACTTTCAAATCGTTTAAGTATTTTGCAATCTCTATATATTTCCTAATTTTCTAAATGTGTTCTATTGTCTAATCATATTGTATCAGAAACTGCCATCAAGTAACTTTTGGACTCACTGTTTTTAATAATAAAAGATTTTATGTATTGAAAATATACATAAATATACTTTTAATGCACATAGACCAGTAACTGAAAAATGAAAATATGAAAAACACTTTACGATGGCACCCTGTAACATGTCCTGTATTCACTTATTTCTTTTTTTAAATAAGTAAATAAGTAAAATTTTTCACTTTATACTGTACAAGTAGTGCAAAAAGATATGCATATTATATAGAATACAGGTATGAGAATTAAGCCTGGTTAATAGACTGTATTTGTCATTAATTTTTAAAGGTCTAAAAAACACTAACTTTTAGGTGATATCACTAGGAATGATATTAATAGATTTTTCACCCCAAACAATACCTCAAAATGATCTGAAATTATTTACAAAGGCTCTGTTATGTTCACATCTACGTATTGCAAATATTCAGATTTGGGATAAAGCACAAATTTTTCTAATAGTTACTAGAAATAGTTATATACCTTGATGCAAACATAGTGCTTGTATTATGCAAGTTTTGAGAAGAGACTATGTTTTCACAGATACTCATTCTATACATGCATTATACGAAATAAAAAAAATATTAAAGTTAAAAAAAATGCTAAAATGCGGTAAAAAAATATTTTGTTATTTAATTATCTATGTTTATTACCGTTCCGATATCAAGTGGGCGTTCTGAAGTTGATGAAAAGTGTTAAAAAAATAGCAGGTGTATATGTTTTAATTTTAAACGAAGAAAGAAAAGAACAAGATTTACGGCCACTTAATTTATTTACAATTTATAGACAGAATTTTTATTTGAACTTTAAAAAAAGAAAACTGTATGGCTTGTTAAACGGCCTTTTAAAATATGTCATTACAAATATGTACTTTTATATTGCTTTGCACGTAAGCTGCAATAACTTTTACGAATGAACTAAAAACATTAAACCTTAAAAAAATATACCTACACATGACTTAGCGGTACAAAACTTGGCACAAAGACCTATTAATTAAGCAAGGTCTGCTATTAATTAGTATTACATTCGGTTGATCGCATCTCTTCAAATAATTGTGTTACGAATTGATACTATTTTAAGAATTTTTGGACGCATCTGTAATCTCGAAGGAATGTTATTAAATGAAATGTTGCATATAGTTGTTCGTCTGATAAATGAACGTTGATATAGTCAAAGCAAATTAAAGTGAATGTAACAGTGAAAAACGGTTTTTTAAAGGAATAAAAGCTATAATATTTGGTGTGTTTAAAAAAATAAACCAAAACTGAAGAAAATGTCTGGGCAGCAACCGCCGCCTTCACATCAGCTACCATTTGGGACTAGCGGACGAGGTGTATGGAATCCCCGAGCTAGTAATCCAACTTCACCATCACCTTCATTAATGTATAGACCCCAGTCGCCCTGGACACCGGTTGCACCTTCACCACCACCGATTATTTCTGGGCCTCGCAGACCGTCTATGCAATCTCCAGGACCAATTATGGGTTCTTCAATGAGCCCAACACCTGGTAGGATTCACGCCATGTCGCCAGGTCCCCAGGGAATTTCTGGATTACGTGGATCACGGGGTGCAACTAATATTCCACATCCACGTCCTCAGTGGCCATATCGTACGCCTCAACAATATTCGGAAGATATTCAATCGCAGCAGACCTATCAGTCTCCTTCATATGCAACAGCTTCAAGTTACTATACACCACCTCCGAAATTAGGACCATCGCCCACAGCATTTACAGGAGTAAATGCTCCTAGACCGTTTCGACCAATGTATAATTCCGCTCATCAACAAAATCAAATATATGAGCATGGACATGGAATAAGTTCCTTTCAATTGTCCCCAACTCCTTCACCAGTTGTGTGTCAAACATCTCCTGAAATGTCGTACATTTGTCAGCCACCGACTTCTTTATACGAACAACATTCGCCGAAACCACAATTCGAATACGTCGGCGTTCCTTTGGAGCCTCCACAACCTAAATCTTATATAATTTATGATGACGAAGAGGAACAAGGTCCGTCAACAGCCGAAATAATAGCCAACCAATCACAAGATTATATTGATGAAAAATTGGCAGAATATCAAATGACAATCCTGCAATTACAAGGTGAGTTTGGCTTTATTACATTTACAATATATTCGCTTAAATCTTATTGCATTCTAACAAATATAGACTCTTTGATTACCCCTTGTGTCGCTGTTAGATTTGTAAGCGTTCTCAAAATCAGCCCGTATGTTGTCCGTGGTATGCGAAATTCTCGCAGTTTCGTGCAGAAAGGAGAATTCCTTGAGAGTGTACAAAGTTTATAGTTTTGTTTCCACGGATCGAACCCTACACATACATGTGTATCTTAGTGTGCGTATTTAAAAATTCAGAAAAATTCAGTGTGTTAAAATTTTAATCTAAGTTGGACATGGATAGTTTTACATATTCCATTTACATATTAAATAATTCGCAGCATAGTACATACTTCGATTATTTTTATCAATTTAAAAAACGAAACATTTCGTGTTCGAGCGTTAATCGCACTTTCTTGGTTTATTTTGAAATTGCAGACAAGAAGACTAGAAGTCCTATCGTTCAAGTCTGTGAAAGAGCGTGTCACAGTACAGCTTTTAATAATAATAATTGAGTGGCACTAAGGCCCACAAGGGACCAAGGCTTAGATTCTACAATAACTTCTTGTGTTTTGCGTGCTACAGTTCTCTCACGAGTAGAAGTTTTTTGCCGACTCCGAACGGTGAGATTTGAGAAGCTTTTACAGACAGACTCTTTGAGTGTTGTCAGCAATTCGAAAGAGGTGGTGCCGTTGGTGCCGTGGAAAAATTAGAGGTGCTCCGTCCGGGAATCGAACCTAGATCTTTGGCGTGCTGGTCGACGCACTTACCCACTACTCCATGGCGACCACAAGTACAGCTTGTATAAGCTCTTAAACAAAACCTTTGAGCAGCTGTCCTAGCTATGACATTAAAACCATAATAGACGTTTTTAACGAAAAGTTAGTGACACCGACACCTAAAATAGAATAAGGCTCATTGACATTGCTGCGGGGTGAAATGTTGTAGTAAAAAGTACACGATTCTCAATTCTCAATATTTGCGAAGGAACGTGGTGATTTTCTGATAAACAAATCGTTAATCAGATTTATCACACTGTGATCGACTCAAGGCAATACTTTAGTGTGCTTTCGAATGTTTCCAGGCGTTCACATTAAGTCGGTCTATCTTGTTGTGACGAAGGCAAGTTTGCAGATATCTTAAACAACAACATGAAAGGAAATTTTGTCATAAAGTTTAAAATCTGACGACTACAATCGCCGAAGTTTCTGAACTGAACAATAGAATGCATTAATTTCTGAAATTTTTGTTATTCGATGGCCAATTGTGTTTTTGTGTTATATTGCTGTGTTATAAAATACATGGTCACGAAAATACTATAAATATAGGATTTGTTAAACGAGATTTATGCAAATTTAAGGTTTTGGGTTACATTAAACTTTTCATTATTTATGGTCAAACAAAGCAGAATACTCCTCCAGTATTCTCGATGTCCGAATCTTCCGAGGTGCTAACATTGACTCGGATCATTTCCTTGTTGTAGCCAAGGTAAGAACCCGCATATCGAGAGAGGAACGGAGTCGAGACAGGCCAAAACGGTTTGACGTCGGAAAGCTACAATCGCAGCCGATCGCTAGAGCCTTTACCGATCGATTCTCCCTGAAACTGTCTCAAAGTTCGACGCTGCCTGCACAAACAATAGAAGACAAATGGAAACGTTGTCAAGAAGCCATCAAAGAGGCCGCCACTGATGTGCTGGGTTTCACGCCACCACCTAAGAGGAACCCATGGTTTGACGACGAGTGCAGGCAGGCGCATGCAGCCAAACAAGAAGCATACAAGGCAACGCTGCATAGAACGGCGAGAGCTGATTGGGGGCTCTACAAACAGAGAAGAAGGGAATTGAACCGGCTTCTTAGAAGGAAAAAGAAAGAGCACGAGAAGCGCGCTGTCGAGGAAATGGAGAGGTGCTATGGTAGGAATGACGTCCGAAATTTTTCCGCAATATAAAACAGTTATCCGGCGGTTACAAACCTCGGACTGCCGATGACCTCCCGGGACCAAAATGGACAACTGGTGGTAGAGTCGCAGTCGGTGCTGAGAATCTGGAAGGATCATTTCTGCAGACCCCTAAACGGCGATGACGGCTGGGAATGAGCTGGTTGGGTGCATGCACCAGCTCATCTGTGAGATATGGTTGGAGGAAAGCCTGCCCGACGAGTGGAATCTCAGCATCGTATGTCCGGTCTACAAGAAAGGAGACCCCTTCGACTGCGCCAACTACCGAGGGATCAGTTTCCTTAACATCGCATGTAAGATTTTCTCTGCCGTATTGTGTGAGCGCCTGAAACCGTTCGTCAACAACCTGATAGGTCCTTATCAGTGTGGTTTCAGGTCAGGGAAGTCCACAATCGACCAGATCTTTACACTGCGGCAAATCTTGGAGAAGTCCCAAGAAGTACAAATCGAGACCCCCCCATCTATTCGTCGATTTCAAGGCCGCGTATGACAGCCTGCATAGAGACGAGCTATACAGTGCAATGTCTAGTTTTGGCATCCCTACCAAACTCGGATTTAGACAAGGCGACGCGCTGTCATGCGACTTAGCCGAAGCGGCTAAAGTGGGACTGGTGGTAAACGAGGGCAAAACGAAGTATATGCTGTCATCGAAGAAGGACGCAGAACATAGACGTCTCGGACAGAGCGTCACATGGGCAGCAGACGTTTCGAGTTAGTCAAGGACTTCGTCTTTTTCGGCTCCGCGGTGAATAGGGACAACAACATCAGTACCGAAATCAAGCGCAGAATCACTCTTACCAATCGCTCTTTCTTTGGCCTTAAGAGGCAATTGAGTAACAAAGCCCTTTCCCGAACGATCAAAGTGATGCTTGATGGCATCTGGAGGAGAAGATTCAACCACGAACTGTATGGAATAGGGACAACAACATCAGTACCGAAATCAAGCAATCGCTCTTTCTTTGGCCTTAAGAGGCAATTGAGTAACAAAGCCCTTTCCCGAACGATCAAAGTGATGCTTGATGGCATCTGGAGGAGAAGATTCAACCACGAACTGTATGGGCTGTATGGCGGCATGAGCCTAGTCAGGCGTCTACGGATACAACGCTTAAGGTGGCTAGGCCATGTAGAGCGGATGGACAACACTGCTCCGGCCCAAGAGTCTTCCAATCCGAACCACATGGACAACGCAACAGAGGACGTCCTAGACTGAAATGGCGCACACAGGTGGAAAAGAACCTCAACCAACTTCGACTGCGTAATTGGAAGCAGCTGGCAAAACATCGTGTTGGCTGGAGAGGCATGTTGGTTGAGGCCCAGGTCCGCCCCGGACTGTAGCGCCATCCGAAAAAGAAGAAGAAGAAGATTTCCATGTCTTAAAATTTGCACCAAATTTCATCTGCCTATTTAATATTTCCTACATGTGTGTTAGCAAGTAATGCGATTTAAGCTACAGTGTTAACCAGAAAATAAGAGAAGATAAATCAGAAAGTTAAGCCCAAATCTAACAACAATTCGCTTATTGGAAATCAAACAAACTCAATATTATCGAAAAGCCAATATTTTCTTGATTGCAAATCAAAATTGTCTTACTTTATACCATCAGATTCGCTGTGTTTTAGTAGATAATTTTAATGCGCTTCGATATTACGCACCTACATACCTAGTATTGTCAATCACGTGCACTCATTTAAATATAATATTCTAATGCGTGGTGTAATATAAATACCATTTGTTGAGATTTAATTTCCTATAAACCAATATGACCGCAAGCAATATTTTTATTATTATCGTTACTTTAGAAATTTGTCTATTATGAATTAACTGCATGCTTGCGGAAACTTAAGATTAGCTTGGTGTCAAATTATACAAAGCCGATACAATTTCTGGTGTGAAGTATTTCAAGTGCCTTTGTATGTTTAAAATGTTTTATAAAATTTGAAAACATCCTAAGAATCGTTTTTTTTTTCAGATACCTATTATTATATGTATAATTTTAATAATCGTAAATTCATCCTCCTTGAAAAGGGAAAAGTGAGATAAATTTTCATGACTCTGATTTTCGGGATTCCGATTTTTTTCACTTTCCTTACATCGGAATGTGTATAAAGTATTTTCAAAAATCCGAAATCTTTCGATCCTCTTTATTATCCTGCCACTTTGTAACTAACTTTAACTTGTTTTACTTAGACTCATTCTAATTTGGCCATGAAATAATTTTATATGTAATAATTAATAATTTGATTATTGCGTAGAAAGGTATAATTTTATTATTTGAAAGTAAAACTTTTGTAAAAGTCTGCATTAGTATAGTGCGAAAGACTGTTTCAAAATGGGGTTAACTTTTGTAAGCAGGAGAGGAAAGTCACTGTATAGAGGTATTTTAAATCAATTTGTATTGTTTAATTCCATAATAACACATAAAACATTTGTGGTAAGGGTAGAAACTTATGGTGACTAATAAGTTCAACAACATATACCAATGTGTTTAAAACATGCCTAAGGCCTTGTGTTGCTCCGGCATTTCTATACTTACATTACAATTTTACACTGTATTGTATGTTTCCTTATAAATAAATAAATAAATTTTTAAAAGACAACTTCAACTTTGAACCAAATATGTTATTATAATCTTAAATTCTTTATTTTTCATTATTGTGGCTGTAAATAAAATATTGATATGATTTTCAATTTGTAGTGGCTCTAGCTAGGTAAGGGGGAGGACGGGGTAGAACCCAATCTTAATTTGATTCATGTGGGCTTATTGTGATGTCATCTAGGATAAGTGGCAATACCTACTCCCTACTTTGTCCACGAGCTGGCCTACAGTTGGTCAGTGACTAAGTCGTTATCTGGCCTCCGGAAGTATGATTTTTAAAGTGGCAGTCCATAGATTAACGCTCACTTCGTCGTGGCGGTTGTATGGTATAATATGTTTTATTTACTAGCGCCGTCTTTTTCGAAGCATTTTTTTTTTTATTTTTTTTTTTTAATTCATTTTTATTTCTGACTTCATGCAATTCTTAGGTACTAGACAAAAAATGCTTAAAACTAGTTAATCGAACCAATGATACAAGAAACTTAATGACCCTTGGCGGGCACTCTAAGCTAAACCTAAACTTATAATATGTCTTTCGACGAATGTAAATTAAAAAGTATTTGCACTAATCATGAATATTGAATTTAGTGAAATTAAGAAAAACAAAATCTTAATTATTGGACTTTTTTTATTGAAAAACTTATAAACTAACTTAAATACTACCTTAAAATAACTTAAACTACTTAAAGCTAAATTTACCCACGTACATATACACATGTATATACAATGAAATAGACATGTATATCTATATGTGTATATATATATATATATATACATACATAGGTGCACGGTGGTGCATGTATGTGTATACCGATACTTTTTCGAAGCATCGATCATATGCAATGGGAAGCATTAGCTTCAGGAAGTGTGTTAACATCACTTCATACATAGGAGAATTTTTAGCGATGGTGTCTCCCTGATATTTTCGAACAAAATACACGAAAATTGTCGCCATGCCGTAATCTATTCGAAGCTTTCAGTCCTTTTGATAGCGGTCATAGGTTACTTCGACAACTGCTTAATGATATAATGATGGGGATAAGTTTCATTGCTATCTGGTAACACGAATTAATGTTTTCCTCGTATTAGTATAGAAACAGTGACAACCCACAAGGAAATATTAAAATTTTAGAGCATACGTAGATAGTAAAAAATTTTTAGTGTCATTACTTTTGCAAGGGCTTGGTAACTAAATATTATATTTTAGACTATAAATTTATTTATGCAGGCTCTCCTTAAGTGTCACAATAAATGACAAATATTATATTGAGGTCGTGTGAAAGTATTACAATATCCATGAAAGAAATATCCTGGAAAATAAAAAAAAAGTATTACAATATGTTGATTTGGAATAAAATTATAGATGTAAAGCAGTATAAAAAAAAGTATATACATTCAGATCTAAGCTATGTTTTAAATAAAATTAATGAAACAAATAAAAACATATAGATACTAATTTGGTTGAGGTTCTCAATTTGGCTCAGGTTCAACCCTTAAAGAAGATACAAATTTACACTATTCATTCATTTATTGTTATATGTATGTATTAAGTCACTTCTGGGCTTTATACATTTATAAAAGAATAAAATGTTTTTAATTACAGATTCTGCTTACAATATGTACATATAACAATTTACTACATTTACCGCGCTGATGATAATAATATAGTTTAAAATTCATTGTTTTTGTTACCTAGATTCAAAATACTGCTATACAATTATATGATTAAAGTATTGTAAGCTGCGAATGCAATTGAAACTTGTCCTTCGTATATATGTATGTAATATGATGTAATAAGTCGTCGTATAAATTTTAATATACGCTCCTACGCATGTTTTCTTCGAGTATACATATTCATTTTATGTGTTATGTTTGCTATATGTCTGTATTAATTGAAGCGTAAAGAGCCATAGTGTGTCAAATAGCGGCCTTAAGAGATTTTGTAGTTTTAAAAATCAAACATAAGTTAATTTAGTTGGTTTAGGACGATGGTATATACAAAAGAAGAGAACTGACTAAAAATTAAGAGATGCGTTCACATCTCCATTTCTCAAGAGTAATTTTGTGGGAGTTTGTTTGATTAGGTTTTGCTAGACGTGGGTGTTTCTCTTATTCTGAGAGCTTTATTTTGTTGTACAATCATAGAAATCAACAATCTCCCCACCTTCATATACATGTATCTAATATGTACAGCGTTAAAGAATCTAATCTATGTCAATGACTGTGGTCGCAGCGATATATTATATGCATATAACTATGGATTAAAAACAACATTGCAGCTTAACTGTGTTGTAGCCAGTTTAAGCTCTCATATAGAAACTTTGTGGTAGTGGGCTTCAGTATCGAACCGGCTTTCTACAAAAACGGACTTGAATTCGGAAAAAGATGCTTAATAAATCGTTGCTTATATGTGGAATATAATAAAAGTGAAAGAGTAATAAATATTGGAAAAATATGTGAATTTTAAAAATTTTAATTTTATTTGTCAAACATTCCTTTATACATGACCTTAATAAAACTTTATGTGTTAAAGCGAGAAACTTTTCAATTACGTTTCAAATAACGTTTCAATTACAGATAAATAGAGAAGCCTTTTTATATGTGATATTTAATTCAAATGCTAATTTCAAGATATTTTGTGATTCTGTGCTTAAAATAGTTTCCGCAAAAGTAAAAGGTGTTTATAATTATACATATCAACTGATTTCATGGACTGATGTGTGCTATTAATGTTGATGCTAAATCAAGTTGCAAATTTTGATAAATTAATGAAATGGATAACGCATCAAAACATACGGATCCAAAAAATGTGGTAAAAAAAAATGAGGATGATGGGGATGGAGAAGCGAGTGGCGAAGATGGTTCTCGACTTCAGGTGCAGATCCACGAAATCCAATCCTTGGACGAGGAATTTGCCTTTTCTACTGCTACAAGGAGTAGTACCCCTACATCAACACCAACACACCGACTTAGACAGAAAATCGCCCTTTATGAAAAAATATGGACATCCGGCAGTGGAATGAAACGTCACTCAGAGGAGTCGTCTGACAGTTTTTCCATTGAAGTAGAAGATGACGCTGAAGAGAGCATGGTTGAAATAGATGTTCATGCTTATGAAAAACGTCTTAAAGAAGAACGTGATGAAAGGACAGTCGAAAGCTCTAGATTTCCCTTTGTGAAACTACGATCTGCACCTCAACCCATGCCTCGTAGATCAATTACAGGGTCTTCCTCCCAAAATAGCCCTTTCAATGTGAAATTGCGCCACCCAAATCGCTTGGGTTCTGAAGAAACTGGGGATGGCGACAGATATGCATATGAAATGGGTGAAGAACTGTTTACTTTTGAGAGCAAAATGAAGCAAGGAGCAAGTGAATATACTTTATCTAACGACACTAAAACTATTGTGTCTTGTAGTAGATCCGAGAGAGTTTCTCCTTCTCCAATACATACACAATGTATACAGGAGAAAATTATACGTCAACAACGATACCCAAGTGGCGGTGACTATGAGCGACCATCATCTGAAGAAGTTGAGATTCACACACGAACTACAACTCGTTCTAGTGTTACCCCCCCTCGCACAATTGATTTAACTGCTGGAGGACAACGCATTCTTATAAAACTTGAAGGAGTTGGTGCAGACGAGGTTGATACTACCAATCCTTCCGAATTCGATGGTAGAGGTCAAAATGTTATGGATACTACTGAAAGTATTATAACCGTTGGTAACAGCGGCTACCATGGACAACTACAAAAACAACCATCGTCATGGAAAACGAAAACAAAAACTACTACCAGGATAGTTACAAGTTCTTCCTCGTCGCCTTTAATAGAAACGAAAACAAAGACTAGTTTATGTGAGGGCGGTGACTTAAACAGTGATGTTAACCATCTTCGTGATGTTTCTGATGGTGGTATATCAATTACTTCATCTGCAATTCATATAAGTGGTGATAATAGTGAAACACAAAATATCCTATTGGAACCTAAAATCGAGGCCGCAACCCCCGAGAAACTCATATACACAAGTATCGACAATAGTAAAGTAACGAAAAGTGCAATCGAAAATAAGCAACGTATTATATTAAGCAGCGGCAGTAATAACGAGTATAAAGAATTTCAGTCCACTATGGCCGCTATAAATTACGCTCGAAGCAATTCGCAATACGACAGTCACATCAGGGAGAAAAGAGGTAACGCTTAAAGCTTTATGTGCATTTATATATTCACTATAATCGGTTAAATCAATCATCAGTTTTGTCGGTGACATACGTAGTATTGATTTTTAATGCTTTATATCATGTTTTCTTTATAAACAGATGTAATATATGTAGAGACGAGTATACAATGAGTTCTTGAAGTTTTTTAATCATTTTTATTATCATACAGATTACCCTGTTTGCTTACTGTTTACTATGTACAAATGTGTCAACTTTTCTATGAACATATTACGAAGATGTTAGGTACTGTTTTTTAAGATTATAAAAGAAAAGATAGTTCTTTACGAAGTGCTGGGGTTTTTTTTCTATGACATTTCAGTCAATATTGATTTTTTTAAAACTGGAAGGATGTATTTTATTTTCTTTTTTGTTTTTATTTAATTTATAATATGCAATGCTACTAATATACTTTCAATATTCAGTAATACTTGTATTTGTGCTGGGTAGGAAAATGCTGGATTATGATATGTATATAGCAACATTTTCTTGATTGTAAGATGTAGATATACATTGTCCAATTATATACATGAGTTACACTTTTCATGAAAAAAATTACCTTTATAATTTCGTATTCACTTTCTTCAACCCTCGCTTTTGCTCTTATCCAAGAGCTTTTACCCAACCATATGATGATCCCTCAACTTTTGGTCATTGAACATAATAGGAAGAAAAAGTTCTAAATTCATTGCTTAAATAATGTTTCAGTCCTAAAAAGTAAATTTTTGTTTTTTACCGAATTAACAACATTTTCAAAAATTACTACTTACAAAACAATAAGAAACGCTTGTAAATAATGTTAGTCAAGGCGCAATATTAACCCCCCCTGAAGGATGTGTACTTAAGTGGAATTGTTTTTATATATAATATTTGGGGAGAGAGGTTTGTCTTAAATTAATATAGATAGTGTTTTTGCGCTGGGAACATAAAGTTAACGGTACCAAAATCGTCACGGTTGCTAACGAATTCCCTTAGTCAGAGTCCAGGAGAGTAATTATATTGCCATGAGTCTAATAATAATAGTTTCATAATTTTACTTATTTTACATATGAATTAATAAAGAATACTAATAATAATAATTGAGTGTCACTACAGCCCACAAGGGACCCGGGCCTAGCTTCTTCAACAACTACTCGCGTGTGCGTTGTGCGTGCTACTGTTCTCTCACGAGAAGAAGGGACCTACATTTTTGCCGATTCTGAACGGGAGATTTGAAAAGCCGACAATTGATACTCTCTGAGTGTTGTCAGCAGCTCGAAAGAGGTGATGCCGTGAAAAAATGCGAGTTGTCCCGTCCGGGAATCGAACCTAAACCTTTTGCGCGTGAGTCAACGCACTTACGCACTACGCCACAACGACCACATTTATTATATTATTTTATATTAATAAAGAATACGTTTCTAAAAAAAAGTTCTGGGAAAAAATTTCGGTGGAAATGCACAATAATGAGACGATTTTTATTGAAATGAAAATAATTAGATGTAATAGATATCACAAGTAAAGCGGAAATTTGTTCATGAAATAACACAACCATAAGTTGAAGTTCAGTTTTAGGCATTTCATATAAAATTAGCATATACAAAGGAATGCAGGAAAAACAATTTTCTTATTTTATCTATTTTATTGAGTCGTTCTTAAAATGACCGTTGTAAAAATCCGTAGTAGAAACGGATTTACTTAAAACTGGTATCAAAACATTAGTAAAAGATACCCTTAGAAAAAGCAAGGAAATTCAACAAAGTAACATTTAAGTTATTTAAATGGAATAAATATTCAATTCAAGAAACATGTATAAGTGATCATTGAAATTTGTCTGCTGATGCTTGTACATTGTATAGCGGCGCACATACATATTTAAATTAATAGATATCCTTTTTGTGAATAGCAAATAAATTGGATTTTGAATTTATTTTTATCTCATTAGAAAACCAAAGATCGTGGAGATATAGAAAATATTTATGTATAAATACGTAACAAGTGCACTACAATAAAGGGAAAAGTAAAAGGAAATATACTGATAACAAATATATGTAACTACGCCTAGTTTAGACGCATTGTTTTATTAAATTTTGATTGACAGCAAAAAAATTAAAATATGCAAACAAAAAACAAAATCAACATCAAAATACTCAAGCTCAATTTATTAAAGTAATTTGTACCGAAAGAGCAAGGTCAGACGATAGAACACACGATGACATCATTCTTATCTCTAATGCAAAAATAAAGCAGTCAGTAAAGAGTGATAACAACGTTATCTAACTAAATTAATCTCGTAATTAGAAAATAGCTGTTTCCTGTGCGCATCGACAAATTTGTTTCGTTACCTTTTGATAAAAATAAATATAATTTTAAAGTTAATTTATCATTTTTTTTTAAACAAAATACTCCCACAACATTTTTGTAGGAGAAATAGCACCTTCATATGTATATTTTCTGCCGTATATGCAAATCACAACCAAGGTAATATATTCCATATATGTATATTCTATACAATATTTTTTTTTAATTCGAGAATCTTTTCGTAAGCCTATATGAAATACATATATTGTATTATATATATATATTATACTGCCCTGATTGACATGTTTTGAAAATACCCTAACATTTTAAAAGTAATCTAAAATGTTTCATCATTCTATTCCTTGAATTGATTGTTCAGTTGATATCTTATAATATAGTATTATAACATTTCTCATCTTTCTCATCTTATAGTATTTCTCATCGTTTACTAGCTAATTCAATTTGTCAAAAGGAATACATGTTTGGAATGATTTAAATTGATTCTTCTTCTTGTGGCGCCACAGTCCGGGGTGGGCCTGGGCCTCAACCCACATGCCTCTCCAGCTAGCACGATCTTTCGCCAGCTGCAGCCAGTTGCGCACTCCAAGTTGGTTGAGGTCCTTCTCCACTTGCGTGCACCACCTTGGCCTAGGCCGTCCTCTGTTGCGTTGTCCCAATGGCTTAGATTCGAAGACTTTTCGGGCCGAAGCAGTGGTGTCCATGCGCTCTACATGGCCCAGCCATCTAAAGCGTTGTATCCGAAGACGCTTGACTAGGCGCATGTCGCTGTACAGCCCATACAGTTCATCGTTAAGTCGTCTTCTCCAGATGCCATCAAACAGGACCAAAAATCGCACGCAAAACTTTTCTCTCGAAAAGACTTAGGGGTTATTCATCCGCTTTTAGTAATGTCCAGGTTTCCGCGCCATAAAGTAGGGCTGGGATGATTAAGGTGTTATACATAGCAAGCTTAGTCCTTCGAGAGAGGGCTTTATTACTCAATTGCCTCTTGAGCCCAAAGAAATAGTGATTGGCAAGTGATTCTGCGTTTGATGTCGGTACTGGTGTTATTGTCCGTGTTTACCGCGGAGCCGAGGTAGACGAAGTCCTTGATTACTTCGAAGTTTCTGCTGCCTAGTGTGACGCTCTGTCCAAGACGTCGATGTTGTGCGTCCTTCTTTCATGACAGCATTAACTTCGTTTTGCCCTCATTAAGTACCAGACGCATTTTAGCCGCTTCTGCTTCAATGCCATCAAACGCCTCATTGACGGCTTGCTGTTTTCGTTCAATCAAGTCAATGTCGTCGGCGTAAGTTAGCAATTGAACTGACCTTTGGAACATCCTGCTTCTCGAGCTGACTTCAGAATTACGCACGATCTTCTCAAGGATAATGTTTAAGAAGAAGTCTCGATATTGCTATCTTGACCTCGTCTAAGTCGGGGGGACGGAATTCTTGCCTATCATCGTCCAAATTGAGAGGAACATTCTGCCTAACAGCGGGATATGGGCCATCATCGCCGTTTAAAAGTCTGCAGAAATGATCTTTCTAGATTCTCGTAGAGCTAACGAACACCTCTCGTTGTTCGATGCAGTGTTGCCTTGTAGGCCTATATACTATACATTATTTGAAAGATCTTGACATAACCTACGAACGACGCTATGCATGTTTAGTTTGGATATTGCGTTTAAGAGTTATAGACGTGTAAACATGGAGTTCACTAACGCCGAAATTCGCGCTATTTTATAGTTTTCCAAGCCGGGCTTGACGGCCAGGAAGGTTTTGCTGTGTGTTTGGTGGGATTGGAAAGGAATCATACACTTTAGGCTGCTCCCATATAGCCAAACGCTTAATTTTCCCATCTACTGCGAACAACTGGACAGCTTGAAGCAGGCGATCGACCAGAAGCATCCAGAATTGGCCAACAGGAAGGCTTTAGTGTTCCACCAGGACAACGCCAGACCACACACTTCGTTCATGACTCCTCAGAAGCTACGAGAGCTCGGATGGGAGGTTGTATCGCATCCATCATTTCCACCTGTTTCTTTCCATGGCGAAGTTGTGAAATTGAACTCAATAGAGGCTTGTGAAATGTGGCTGTCCGAGTTCTTCGCAAATTAGGAGGGGGGCTTCTACGAAGGGGGTATTATGAAGTTGCCGTCTAGATGAAAACAGATTATCGAACACAACGGCGCATATTTGAACTAAATCCGATCACTGTAACACTTTTTATGAAGCATTGAATGAAGAGCAAAATAGCGGAAGGGATATATTTGACGTAAAGTAGACAGGATGAGGTTATGTGTGGAATAACCCATCGGCCAGATGGCCGCCGCGGCTTTGCTGCCACATGCGATACTGTTTTGCATAAATGCTGCGGTATTTCATTAATGCAGCTTCCAATTTCCTATTTTAAGGCTTGAGTCGTCGTCGGCTTATTCGCATAAGCCATGGACTTCAAAAAACCCTAAAGAAAAAAGTCTTATGGTGTTAAATCGCACGATCTAGGCGGTCAATTATGGTCTTCAAAACGCGAAATAACACGACCGGGAAATGACTGATGCAGCAATTAAATTGTTTCTCTGGCTGTATGAGATGTGGCGCCGTCTTGTTGAAACCACATCTCCCCCACATTCATTTCTTCAATTCAAGGCACGAAAAAATTGGTTATCATTTCACGATACCGAACACCATTGACTGTTTGCGCTTGACCTGACTCATTTTCATAAAAAAAAAGGTCAAATGATTCGTCCAGCCCAAAATCCACACCACACAGTAACACGTTGAGGTTGCAAATGCTTCTCGTAAATCACGCGAGGATTTTCCTCGTCCCAAATGCGACAATTCTGCCTATTGATGAAGCCATCAAGATGCAAATGGGCATTTTCATGTTGTCCATTTCGGTAAAAGAATTTCACAATGAGAATGCGTTGTTCATTCGTGTAGCGCTCCATTTTTATTAATCTTATACCTTCTACTAACAAACAATAATAATTGTTCAAATGTCAAATAATGGCAATTCGAATGGCGCCAAATTTACATCTTGTGTTCTTCTTTTACGTTAAATGCATTTCCGTTTTTCTAGCAAATCATTTTATTAATTTAAAAACAATAAAAAAGGTTCTGTTATCATTTTGAATAGCTTAGAATTACTTTTCCTGTTTTGAAAAGCAATATTGCTGCGGAAGTTACAACATCACATACTGTTACGAAAAGTTGAGAAATAAATACTTTTTTAAACAAACAAGTCACTTTAAATTGAAATTATTTATCAAGAGTATTTTTATTTTTACTGAAAAAAGATTTCATTAAATATTTAAATTTATTTTCATTTTATTAATTTAAAAAAATATAAAAAATTCTGTTATCATTTTGAATAGCTTAGAATTACTTTTTCGTGTTTTGAAAAGCAATATTGCTGCGGAAGCTACAGTATCACATACTGTTACGAAAAGTTGAGAAATAAATACTTATTTTAAACAAAAAAGCCACTTTAAATTGAAATTATTTATCAAGAAATATTTTTATTTTTACTGAAAAAAGATTTCATTAAATATATTGCAATTATAATGACCTCCTTGTTTCTCATACGTCTTCTATTTATTTTCTTTCAGAGGAACAAGAACGTGTACAAAAGAAAACGTTCACTAATTGGATAAATTCATATCTTTCTAAGGTAAGTAATTAAAGTTTTATTATTTTGTTTATATATTATATATAGATAGTACATATATAGATAGTACAGCGATGAGTTTTCTGAGCTGACGGGGGTTGAGTAATTTTAAAATAAAAAATAAATTAAAGCGATAAATTAAAAGCAACGATATTCGTATACAAACAATATAAAGCTAAACTGTGAAAATATGTAAAGTTAGTAGACAGAAAATATGCTATAATCTAATGGACATGATACACTTTAGCTTAAAAACTCGAAATAATTACATGGACTTTGAGCGAAGAAAACATTTTGATCGTTAAAATTACAATTTTTCAATAATTAGAAATTATTAAAGAAGCCAACATGAAAATGCCACCGTAGCGCTAGTGAGGGCTTAGGATTCAGGTTCGATTTCGGTAGTGAACATTTTACATTTTGTTCACAGCATCATCTCTTTAAAGAGTAATTTTCTACGAAAAGCTTCTTAAATGATAAATGATAAATACACTTTTTTGGAAAACCTCTCCTTTTGCCTTCTAGGCACATTCAATAATGAAGAACTCGTTGTCTAACAGAACCATCGAACAGCCTCCAAATTGTTATGACCCTTCTTTCGGAAGATTCGGTTGACATGGGGAAACATACCCGGATCGTTTGAACGCACAGCATGAAATTTATTTCCCCACTGTGAATTGACAACAATTCTGTAGTTTATTCGAATCAAACTCTGGAGGTTTTTTAACTGCGACTTGAGTCTGGTCGCCTCTGTCAGTAAAACGTCTTTGCAATGTTATAAGCCGTGACGGCAGTCTGCTGTTCTACACGTGCAGTGCATCCATTGTATCGTTCGATTAATGTCGCCATCTGCTGTAGGCGATACATTAGGAAGCCATAGTACGTTCTGTCTCTTGATTAGCCTTAGACCCAAATAAGACCCACTTCTAGGAAATGACGGTCTTTACGGCGCTTCCAATATTTTGAAAGTTTGCCCTTTATCGCAATACACGATCTTATGACGTACGTTCTTTTTAATAAAATGGAGTGAGGGCGGCCCCTACGCATAACGGTATAACTTACTCACCTTAGTACGTGCTTCCGGCTTAGCTTTGTTTCACTAACCATCAACATATCAGGATTAGGGTTCTGCAATAGGTTGTATAAAGCAAATCTTCTCTCGATCTTGACAAGTGAATTCACATTCACCGCCGCTGGCTGATTCATTGTATTGGATACGCCCTTGGCCCAGCGAGTCTCGACAAAGGACTCGGCCAAATCGCGAACTGTTGCATCTTGGTCTTCATAAAGCCACCATCAGAAACTGCACAGTGAATGCCTTATTTAAAGCGTCCACTGGTGCCGTAGTTATATCTGACAGTGTTCGTTGAGCCGGTCGCGTACTAGACACCATCTGAGCTAAGGAAAGTACCAACGTAACATGTGTGACCTTTATTCTCGGCATCGGTTTTGACTTCGTCATGTTTTGTTTTTGCCAGTCTCTGTAGTTGGAATGCTTTTGATGTGCCTTTTCCCCACACTGCACGCACCTAATCGTGACTTGTCTTCAAATTTCCCCTCTCCAAGGGCACATTGCGCCGACAGATGCTTGTCCGCGCATTAACCGCAACGAGGTTGCTTATTGTAGTTCGCTGCAGCGTAGCCAAACGTCTGGGATTTTGCGCAGTTTGGTTCCCCTTGGAGTTGAGGCGATCAATCTTCCTCAGGTTATCAAGTCTGCTCCCAGGTGACGCCTGTAGTAGTAGGAGGGGAAGCCAACGCTCAGTCATCATCTTTGAGCGGACAGTGGAGAAGCGCCTAACCACCCACGTCCTCTATCTGTATTTCTTGTAGCGACTGCAGGATGATCTAAAGCTTAGACGAGGCATCCACTCCTTGTTCACTGATAAGCAGATACCGTTATTGTGTCTGTTGCTGCTTGACCTTCTGCTGCTGATTTTGTTGGCAGCAGTTTTCCAATCTTCTCTTTCCCCTACCTGATGGAACCGCATTTAAAGTAAGCCTCCGATGTCGTGATAAAGGAGACATCAGTACCACGTGGCAAAACAAACAAAACATAGCGCTTTCCATTGAATTGCTTAACATTGATTTCCCTGAACCGTCGTATTTCTCCGCCTATTACGGCACGAAGAAATCTCATCTTTCGGTTATTACCCACATTTCATAACCACAGACGATGGAACAAGCAATGTGTTAAAAACCGATAACTTGGCTTTGACACCAAGCTCGGCCTTCCTTATTACTAATCTACCAAGCCGTTTCAAAATTGATCCAGCCCTGCCAACTTTGCACCTCCATCACTCGCGAAAAATATACCGACATACAATACTTAAGTTTCTCTACCTGTCTTAATCTGATTCCACTCACATGAAGAGTGCGCGCTGGAGTTCCGTCTTGTAGGATGTGAGGGTGCCTCTTCTCGATTGCAACATCTAGTCCATATATGTATATAAGGAAAAGGAAAGATGACAAAAAGCCCGCTTGGCGAAGCCCAACGCCCACAATGATATGTGTTAATTCACTTCCGTATACCTGAACACAGCTGCAACAGTTGATGTGAAGACCTCAATCTCTTACTAAGTGTCGAGATGAACATAATCAACAACTTAACAATCGTCGTCAAAATCTTCGGCGTATGGTAGCAGTTGAAAGGATTTTTGGAAGATCGTGCTTCTGGTGTTGACTTGTGAGTAACGCACGGTATTCTTAAGAATGATTTTGAAGAAGTCACACGACAGCGTCTCAAACCTTTTCTGACATTGAAAGTGAGTTCGTTACCGACCTTGACAGAGCAGCAAGAATTCTCCATAGGCATCCTACACAATCTGATAAGTTTGGTAGGAATGCCAAAACTATACATGGCCCTGTATAGCTTGTCTCTATGCACGCTGTCATATGCGCCCTTAAAATCGACGAATAGCTGATTCTGTCGTTGGTGGATTTTGTAGCCTGAAATCACACTGATAAGGACCTATCAGGTTGTTGAAGAACGGTTACAGGTGTTAAAACGCGATGTTTAAGAGACTGATCCCTCGATGGGGTCTCCTTTCTTGTGGACCGGATTGTTTTGAGGGAAAGTCCTTATTTCATATATTATATATGAAAAAAGGAAAGTCCTTATTTCATATATAATCATCTTGAGCTGCTGGGACGCTTGCATTTGCTCTGGGCCAAACTCAGACTCAAAGCGATTTTCATCATTTCGTGAACCTATCTACCTAACGATACCCAAGTTGCGAATTTCGGTATGAACTTGCGGAAGTATCCTGCTAATCCGTAAAATCTATGGTCCTCTATGCCGTCAACAATATACTGAATTTTAAACTTCAATTCCACGTCAGCCTGACTATTAATTTCAAGTACGCGATAATGTATTCTTGATATTGTTTCCCCACATCGTCGTTTTGTGCCTCTTTACTGTTAACAGTTTTTGCAAATTCCGACAATAAATATGTCGTAAAAGCCTTTCGGCATAAACTATTTTCTGTGCGGTTTCTCCGAAATTTCTGATACAACTGTTTATGTTTAGCGATTCTTGACCACTTCAGAGTTCCCTACACATCCATATATGTAAATTTGTTGTACAGAGTACACTGAGACTTAAAAATATGTACCATTCGCGTCGTCATAATCGTATTCGGTGTATTTGCTTCTTCCGCACTTGATATTTGGAACGAAGTTCTACACATCCATAAATGTAAATTTGTTGTACAGAGTATACTGAGACTTAAAAATCTGTACCATTCGCGTCGTCATAATCGTATTCGGTGTATTTGCTTCTTCCGCACTTGAATCCAGTGTTTTTTTTTTTTTGCTAATGCTGCTCGATATTTGGAACGAAATTCAATTTTTTTACCCGTCTTTTCCAAATTAATTTTTAGCAGGTTTCTTTGTAATTCTGCAACAGTCATCGATTTAATACTTGTCAAGAAAAATGATTGCGTAGTCGTTCGCGTAGGTTAAATTTGCTACCCTTTAACGAGAGATGAACACTTAAATTTTTTGACAACTACAATGGATGTCATAATTTTGCGTTACTTTTTTATTGATTTAGCGGCACCGATGTTATTGTGAAATTCCTAGGAAATTATGTCGTTCTTCTTCTGTTTTATTTATTTTTTCGATTTTGCAGTTTTATCTCACTTTTGAAATCAATTGTCCATTTTTCTTTGTCCATTCAAGAAAGAAGGATAATATATAAGGTTTTCAGGCCTTTTTGTCTTTTGAATTTTCCGGCTATGCACAAAGTGGTACAGAGCTCGTATCTGGGAATACAATACATCATTTGAAAGGTCTTGCCATAACCTACAAAACGGCATGATTAGTTTGGATATTGCGTTCAACAGTTATAGACGTGTAAACATGGAGTTCACTAACGCCGAAATTCGCGCTATTTTACAGTTTTCCTTCGTTAAAGGTAAATCCGCTAGAGAAATGTTCCGTGAGATTAATAGTGTTTTGGGGGTGCTCTATTACATCCGCGGAGGAATGGTTTTGACCATTCAGAGCCGGTGAAAACGACACCATGGATAAATCAGCCGGCGGAAGACCTGTGACGACGAATACCGGTCGAATCATAGAAATCATCGAGTTAGACCAACATCGCCCAGGTGATGGGAGTAAGTCACCAAACCGTTTTAAACCATCTGCAGAAGGCTGGATACAAGAAAAACTTGATGTTTGGGTGCCTCATGATTTGACGCAAAAAAACCTTCTGAACCGAATCAACGCCTGACTTAAAGAACGGTTTGTTCAAGGAAAAATAAAAAAAAACAATTCTTTTATTTTTCTTCTTCCGATCTTACGACCTTCTTTATTGGTCTCCACTTAAAGACTAACTTAACATTTGCGTCTGAATACATTTAGTAACTATTCTGCTTATGTTGCATTTTCACAGCGAAGCTTCAATGCACCGAAATAGGATTCATATTTCTTGACGTTGAATTTCCGCTGGAAAATGTGCTGCAATATGATTCTTATTTTTTTAAGTTCGGACACTGCATTTCTGGTGAGAAAAATGTTGCAATATGATTCTTATTTATTTAAGTTCGGACACTGCATTTCTGGTGAGAAAAATGTTGCAATATGATTCTTTGATTTTGCTTTCGTAAAATTTGGACTCAGTATTTCTGCTGGGAAATATATTGCAACATGATTCTTTTAAAAGTATGACATTATGAATTCCAATTAATGGGAATTGTGGTTGTCGTCGGAAACTTCGACGTAACCCCTCCACCCTTTAAGTCGAAACTCTCCTGGGTTTCGTTATTAATTACAACTTTTATCGATTTGTACTTATGAATTATGAACAAAAATAATAATATGAAAAGAATAATTATTACCAGAAAAGCAGTTAGATATATCTAATTATACAAAGTATGCTGTTTCTAATGGAATTTTATTTCTTCTATTGCTTTCATATTTTCTATTTCATTGATTACAATATCATCAAACGATAAATCACTAGTATTATGTTTAAATTGGTTATTATTACTTTCGATTACAAAATTTTGTATAAATTCTTCATTTTTTCCAAAAAAAGTCTTATTTCTTATTTTAATGTTACAATTATAAAAATTTATTAAGAAATTCCCATCTAGGGTTATATTTCTTTCGTCACATGAACTTGATTTCAGATCTAGTATTCTTTATTTTAGGACAATTGTTTTGGTAAATACAAAGCTTGGACTCTTTTAAGGTGTTTTCATTTACATTTCCATCAAAATCATAACGGATATTGTTCAAAATTACAATTTCTCGATTTTCAAAATTTAATTCTACAAAGTTTTTATTAGTGATTGGTGTTACAATAAATCGTTTAGCTTTAAGTATATCTTTCGGAATTTTTATTGCAAATACAATTTTTTCATTTTTATATTCAGCTGTACCTAATCTAATGTTCTGCAGTTTGTACATATCTATGTCGTATTTTCTAATTTCGTCGTTTGTTAAAATATTACTACTCATAAGATTAATCCTTGATGATGCAATATTATCTTGTATATGTTCTATATTATCTCCTAGTATTTTTATTTTAAGAAGTGTATCTAGATAAATTAGTTCTCTGTAAATTTGCTCGTTATTTGTTTTAATGTCATTAAATTTTTCTTGAATCTTGTCCCTGTCTGCTTCAATTGTCTCTTTAATTTTGTTAAAAGTTTCATTAAGTTTCATTAAAGTGGTTAATCTGTATGTTTTTGTTCAAATTGTTAATTATACTATGGTTATTTTCGTCAATGGTTCCTAAGTGTTCTTCTATTTCTATTCTGTCATTATCGTCCATGGAGCCGAAGAGCCATTTTAGTCCAGTTCCTATCATGTTAACTAATCCTCTCTTATATCTATTTGGTAGCAGTGTTTTAACTTTTGTCCTAAGTAAGTTAAGTTCGTGTAATAAAAGGTTTCTGTTATCCACTCGTATTTTTCCTAACTGATTTATATTATTTTCGAATGTGTCTAAGATTTCTATAATTTGTTTAGGTTCTATAATATGTAAAACTATGTTGTAGTTCTGAATAATTGGTACTTCTTCAATGCTAATTTCAGCGAATCCGTTTTCGTTTTCAATTTTCTCGATTATTAGAACCGCTTTCGCTATGTAGAGTTGTGACAGTATTGTCATTATCGTAAATAGTATTGTCCAGTTGATAGAAGTAATTTTGCACGTTATGGCTTGATGATGGAGTTTGTGGTATGTCTCTCTTACACCGAAGTTCTTCTTTAGTTCTTCTTTGATGCTTTCCCACGTTGGATTGGGGCCCAATGTTCTTATACACTGAAGAGCTGCTCCTTGTATTTTGTTGCGAATGTACCGTTGATATATAAATTCTTTTAGCGGTAGATTGTCGTTGAAAAGTGGGAGGATGAGTTCCACTTCGCGAATGAACGACGATAAGTCATAGTTTTCATCCCCGAAAAACTCTTTTATTTTTGCGGCTTCTTTAATGAGCTCGCAGGTATTCCGTCCTGCATCATTTTAATTATTTCACTTTGTATTATTGTCTTTAGACAATAAAATATTTTTATTCACTTGAATAAACAATTATCACTTCACTACTGCTTTTTTTTCACTGTCTTTAGACAATAAAAATTACAACTTCATTAGCATATATTTTTTTTTCCACTGTCTTAAGACAAAGGATTAATAATTCACTACTATTTCTCTTCTTTTTTTTCACTGTCTTAGGACAAAGAATTACCACTTCACTAGTAAAAAGAGATTAACTTAATTATCTTGAGATAACAATTATTTTATTTAATTCACTACGACTTTATTATCTTTAGATGAAAAAGTCTTTTATTGAATTCACTTCTTCGGAAGGAGGTTCGATTTTATTATCTTTTGATAGTAAAATAACCGACTGCGCCACTTAAAGAACCGTTTGTTCAAGGAAAAATAAAAAAAAAACAATTCTTTTATTTTTTTTCTTCCGATCTTACGACCTTCTTTATTGGTCTCCACTTAAAGACTAACTTAACATTTGCGTCTGAATACATTTAGTAACTATTCTGCTTATGTTGCATTTTCACAGCGAAGCTTCAATGCACCGAAATAGGATTCATATTTCTTGACGTTGAATTTCCGCTGGAAAATGTGCTGCAATATGATTCTTATTTTTTTAAGTTCGGACACTACATTTCTGGTGAGAAAAATGTTGCAATATGATTCTTATTTATTTAAGTTCGGACACTGCATTTCTGGTAAGAAAAATGTTGCAATATGATTCTTTGATTTTGCTTTCGTAAAATTTGGACTCAGTATTTCTGCTGGGAAATATATTGCAACATGATTCTTTTAAAAGTATGACATTATGAATTCCAATTAATGGGAATTGTGGTTGTCGTCGGAAACTTCGACGTAACCCCTGCGATATGCTGCTAAAACGGAACGAACTCGACCCATTTTTGAAGCGGATGGTGACTGGCGATGAAAAATGGATCACATACGACAATATCAAGCGAAAACGGTCGTGGTTAAAGGCCGGTGAGCTGCTCCCATATGGCCAGACGCTTAATTCTAGCATCTACTGCGAACAACTGGACCGCTTAGAGCAGGCGATCGACCAGAAGCGTCCAGAATTGGCCAACAGGAAGGCTGTAGTGTTCCACCAGAACAACGCCAGACCACACACTTCGTTGATGACTCCTCAGAAGCTACGGGAGCTATGAAGTTGTCGTGTAGATGGAAACGGATTATCGAACAAAACGGCGCATATTTAAACTAAATCTGATCACACTTTTTATGAAGCACTGAATGAAGAGCAAAAAAGCAGGGATACAAGCAAATACACTTTTCTATATGGAACATTTCGATAAAATTCAAAAATTATTTAATCAAATATTATGTAAATTTGTGCAAGGTAACATATGAATTTTGATATTAACCCAATAAGAACGAAAAAGACAAAAATATTAATAAAAACGTTAAAATATTTGACGAAAAAATCAATTTAGATGCGTTTGCGTCCACTTCTGTTGTTGTATCACAAGTAGAGAGGACCTACGCTTTTTTCCCGACTCCGAACGACGGACTTTGAAAAACTTTTCAAAGTCTACTAACTTTCAGTTAGTACTCTTTGAGCGTTGTTAAAAGCTCGACGGATTTAACGTCGTGAAAAAAAAGATTCGAGATGTCCAGTCCCGAAACCAAACCTGGGATCCTTAACGTGTAAGGCGACGCACTGTGTATTAGCGTAAGTTTGATGTTTAAGAATAAATTCGTTAATATAAGTGTGATTTTGAAGTGCGAGAAACATATAGAATTACAAAAATAAATTGAGCGATAAAGGCCTAGATTTTTCAGTTACTACTCGTGTTGTTCTCTTATTAATAGAAATAATGTCTTGGAAACTGGCTTCCTAAAAGCAGCTGATTTAAAAAAAACATCTAATATGTGTTGGTTGTATTTCAACATAATTTTTTCAATTTTGTTTTTTATGACATTGGCAGTGTACGACGTTGGCAATTTGTGGTTTATGCATTATACACATAATAATAATAATATTTATTTTTCAATTTTTCTTTATTGAACAAATATTTACAATTTTAAAATTTGTTTAAAGCTTAAGACTATAATGAATATATATAAGTGTCGGCTCAACAAGGGGCCCGACGGATGAGCAATTGTCTTACATAATTTTGAATGTGTACATTTGAATTATTTACAATTTAGCGATGTCCTGTCTTAACATCGGGGTGTTCAGATTCATGTGTCGATGGTTTTCTTTTGTATGGGTTGAGTTTTTATTCACCAGTTCAGCCTCGATGGTAGGTTGTATCACTACTGGAGTAGAAGTGATACGGCTCACATTCAGTAGATGTCGGGGGGAAAATCTCTTCGTGTAGCATGTTGTGCGCGTTAAGAAATCGTTGTCCAGGAACTGAGCTCTTTAAGTTCCTGACGATTGTGTTTGGATCTGTTCCAGTTTCATCTAGCTGCTTCTTGAAAAGTTGCACCAAGAACTGTTGCAGGGGGATGATGCGCGATTTTTCATAGACCTTCTTGTTGTTGTAATGTTTCATCCGGTCCTTGTCAAAAGTGAGACCGGTGCAGATGCGAAGTATCTTCCTTTCGAAGATCGATAGTTTCTCCATGCTGGTCTTGGAGATGCTGTACCATACAGGGAAGCCATACGCTATGATGGGACGTATGAGCTGCTTGTATAGTAAGAGCTTCGTCTTCTCGGCCAGTCCGTTCTCACGTCGCATCAATGAGTAGATGCGATGGAAAGCGAAACTAGCCTTTTGAAGGGTCACTTTGGAGTGAGGATTAAACTTCAACCTCTCAGTGAAGTTCACTCCAAGATGCTTCGTTTTGTCCAGTGTTGCTAGTGCTGTCCCGTTGGATAATAATAATAATAAGGTGGCACTACAGCCCACATGAGGCCAGGGCCGAGCTTCTACAACAACTACTCGTGTTGTGCGTGCTGCTGTTCTCTCACGAGTAGAAGGGACCTTCAGTTTTGCCGACTGCGAACGGCGAGATTTGAGAAGCTTTTCATAGACAATTGATACTCTTTGAATGTTGTCACCAAATTGAAAGAGGTGGTGCCGTGAAAAAAGCGAGGTGTCCCGCCCGTCGAACTTAAACTTTCTGCGTGGTGGTCGACGCACTTACCACTACGCCACGGCGGCCACTATAAGACATTATACACATACGGACTATAAATTTGTATTAATGATTTAATGTAACTTCATTGTGAAATTCATAAAGTTCTGGTTTCTTAAAATTTCTAAACCTCTTGTTGGTTTCGCCTCCGCATATTGAACGACATTTTTAGCTGAAATATTTGGAAGAGAAACCTGCTTCCATTTAATAGCTACAATTTTTTTAAACCATTCATGAGTAGACTAGTTTAATCCAAAAATAGATTTCTTCAATTTGTAACCCAAATTTGTATCTTTGGCTTCAGGATTGCATCCAAATCTCTGTACAAATGTAATGAATAGCTATTCTGTTGCGACTGCATATAGTGCTTATTTCAGTAAAAGGAGCAGGCTGAATAATCTATTACGCATAATTCTATGCAGCCTTTTGCTACAAGTTTAATTTTCCAACATTTGACGTTTCCATCCTGATTGTATTTTGTTAAAAAATAAACTTTCACTGCCGATTATTTTCTTATATTTCAGGCTACTTGTTCCTATGACGTCTTTTTATTTAAAAGGTTTTTTCTTCAGTAAATGTGTTGAGCAGTTTAGATAAATGGAGTTTCTTTTTATTATATTAAAAATTATTGCCATTATTTCACCCATTGTCTTTGTTTGTTTACATACATTCTTGACGATCCTACATTCTTCATAATTCCATAATAGTGATCTAGCAAAGCACATGTGAGAACTTCTTCCGCTACTAACCACCAAAAGCCCCGACAAGTGCAATTGCTCCAATGACTAGGTTGTGTTAATAGAACCCTTGTTGCTCTGTCGTTTTCATCTTGAATATATTTATTTTTTAGCTGTAAAACCAACACCATTTTACCTTAATTCCTTTTCTACCACGTTGTTAACAATCCTGTCACTGACCTGTCCACATTCCTAAGTCTATTCTATTGGAAATTAAATTAGATAATAATAATAATAATAATTGAGTGGCACTACAGCCCACAACGGACCAGGGCCTAGCTTCTACAACAACTACTCGTGTTGTGCATACTACTGTTCTTCACGAGTAGAAGGGACCTACAGTTTTTTGCCGACTCCGAACGGCGAGATTTGAGAAGCTTTTCATAGACAATTAATACTCTTTGAGTGTTGTCAGCAACTCGAAAGAGGTGGTGCCGTGAAAAAATGCTAGGTGTCCCGCCGGGAATCGAACCCAGACTTTTCTGCGCCGCGGTCGATGCACCTACCACTACGCCACGGCGACCACAAAATTAAATTAGAGTGCCCCTTGAAATATCTCTGCAGAAATCTTTCTTTTTTTTTTAGTCACACCTCAATGTACACGCATTTTGTTGCAACAATTAATGATGTATACAATTATTTGTTGCAAGGTATGTAATAGAGCTATTATAATTTTTTTATTTTAAATTATAACCCCACAATGGAGAAGTTTTTTTCGAACGAACTTAAAAAAGTATTCGAATACTTTCGGGAAACAAATACGAACCTATTTCTTTTTAAGTTTTATCAAGTTTCTAAAATTAATTTTTTTTATGTAACGTATTATTAAAACAGTACCAAAGTAACAAAAATATAGCGTTTTTTCATTTCATTATATTTGTAGCTCATTTTGCTGAATTCCTCGCATTTACTTTTTAGTTGAAGTTGTTTGTTCGGAAAAAAACCGGTTAAGGTATATACTTTTAAATCAACACTCTTCTGCTTTACCGATTTAAATATTGATGTTACTCATACATATAAAATAACATATACCCCCATTCAAGGTGACATAATATCATCGTATAGCGTCACATATGATGAGTATGTAAATTTATATTTTTAACAACAAATTGACAGTATTGGTGGTCATTTGTGGCCTCGTGAAACACATGCATGTAGACTTCAAGGTCAACCACGAACAAATGTTTTGATACTGTGTTTGATAAGTCAGTTTCACTTCATTTATCATTGTTGACACTCATGTGTGATGAAATGCGTCTTTCAGATCTCCGTTGTTTGTTCTTTCACTTTTAGTAGAATTCTACATTAAAATTTTCTTCATGGTCGGAGAAAAAGTAATAAGTGATAATTGCACAAAAATTTTGAATATTTTAATACGAAATTATTTTTCTTTTGTATATAAAATATATTTACTATTGTATTTTGTATTCCTATTATAAGATCCCATTCGACACATAAAGAAATTCATATTCTTATGAGAATACTGCAATTCCTGCGGAATTAACGTTGATTGGTTTTTGATGTGATTTTTAATTACCTGTACCTGTTTTTTAGTACTTTTTAAGTCGAAATACAGCCATATATACTAAATAGTATAGTATTTAATTGTATTTGAGAGGAAATAATTAATGATGGATTCACCTTGAATGTCGAATACTGAATATCTATGTAGAATATAAACAAATATATGCTTCTCTTAAGCCAATGTTTAAGTTATACTCTGACCTGATAATCATACAAGTAAGAATAATGTAGTCTATTTAGACATATACATTACAACATTCTTAAACAATATAAATAATAATATTCCTTTATTTACTATTTGCAGCGCATACCACCGCTTCGAGTAGACGACTTAATAAATGATCTACGTGATGGTACAAAATTAATCGCATTACTAGAAGTCCTCTCCGGGGAACGCCTACCTGCAGAGAAAGGACGGGTTTTACGACGACCCCATTTCTTAAGCAATGCAAATACCGCTTTGCAATTTTTAGCTAGCAAACGAATTAAGTTAGTCAACATAAACCCTGCAGATCTTGTGGATGGGAGACCACCAGTTGTGTTGGGATTAATATGGACAATTATATTATACTTCCAAGTAAGTTTGTTTTGTTGAAATTGCATTAATTTGTGTTATACATAACATACATAACTTTGGGTAACAACGGGACACAGTGCAATGAAAGACGCTTTAAATGTGCATATTATTGCACTTATTTAGTAATTTTAGAAAATATGCTTTATAAAGCCACCTGATATAAATTGGATTTATTAATCGCACATAAAACTTGCTTAACATAATCTATTTCATTTGTGATATACATTTAGAACATAATACTTTCTCTTATGCAAGCTTCGCAAAAAGAGGCGGAGAAGAATAGTAGTCATTAGTTACAAAGCTAAGGTATGTTGCTAGAATGTGTTGTTTAGATAATGTTGTATACTTTTTTTAATTAAAACAAAAAAGTGCTTTCTTAGTATCACTTTCTATTTTTAAAGTCTATGGAGTATTTTTGGGTATCATTTCTGTTGTTGTTAATTATTTTTTAATTAAATAAATGTGAAAGACGATCCTAATGAACACCGTGGAAAATAATAAAAGTTAACCACGTTACTTTTATTTCTTTCCTCTTTATAGGATGCGATTAGTCTTGTTGTGCAAATTAAGTCTAAAACAGTTAAACATTTTTAAAAAAGTAAATAAATAAGCTTCATGGAACATAAATGTATTTTGCCAAGTTCGCAACTATTTCTATTTCATATTTTTTATATTGAATTGTTTTATATGACTCGAAATTCGTTCCAAAGTACAAGTTCTTTTAGGTTGTCCAGATAAAACAAAAAGAAAAATACATACTTAAATAAATATAATTTATAACTTGCTTTAAGTTTATTATTGTTATAAAGGCTTCCATTTCGCATTCATATATTTATGCTTTGTTATCATTTAATTTAATTTTCATTTATTTTCTGTAGTATGTCTGTACATTAAGCTTTACATCATTCTTTGAAGTAAACTCAATTAGAAAATTTATCTTAAAAATGTATTTTTCTTGTTGTAGATTGAAGAAAACAGTCGGGCTTTAGAATATTTGGGGCAAGGTATAAGTGGATCAGTCAGTTCATTGGACAGTGTTGGTAAAGGTGCTGGAGAAGTTAAAGCCGAAAAATGGAAACAAGGTGCACGTAAGACCCTCCTTACATGGGTTACAAACGCATTACCAAAGTAAGTGGCCCTGAATCTTTTGAACACTTACTTAAATACATGGTAGATTATAACAATATATATGTTATATACATATATATATATTGTATTATATATATATGTATATATAATATGTGTATTTATTTCTACATATGCACATATATAAAATATATTATATATATATAAATATATACATTTTACTAAAAGAGAAAAAATATAAACAGTTCTTATCATTGTCCTTTATACCATGTCACATTTTTGATAAAAAACACACACATTTATTATTTTAGAGATATTGGTGTTGAAGTGCGTGATTTTGGAGCTAGTTGGAGGGATGGTGTAGCTTTTCTTGCTCTTATTGATGCAATCAAAGCTAACTTAATTAATTTAGCTGAGCTAAAGAAAGCTAGTAATCGCCAGCGATTAGAAACAGCATTTGATGTTGCTGAATCTAAGCTGGGCATTGCTAAACTTCTAGACGCAGAAGATGTTGATGTGCCCAAACCAGACGAAAAGAGTATTATGACTTATGTTGCTCAATTTTTGCATAAGTATCCTGAACCAAAGGTAGGTTAAAGCGCCACATAACAAACAAACAAATTACTACTTTAATTTAACTATTTTAGGGAGCTTCAATTGGTTCGTCGGACATTCAAGAAGAAGCAGATGCATTAAGATATTGGTTAAAGCAAAAGACAACCGATTATGAACCAATGGTAACGCAAAATTCCTTCCCAAGGGATTTTGGCGAATATCTTATAGCCAGATCAGAAATTGATGCTCATAGTTCCATATACAATAGAGTAAAAAGCCTTGCTGAAACACAAAGTGGTTTCTTGCAGTTGTCTAAGCAAACATGGGAAGAAATTCACAACTTGTGGCAGTTAGTACAATATCAAATAATGTACTGGCTATGGCTTTTGGACTCTAGTCTTCCTGGTGAACTCGGCACAGTCGGCAAATGGTTGGCTGAGGCTGAGAAACTTTTAATGGATAATGAAATTCCAAATATTATGAATGAAGAGACAGCTTCTGTAATAAGTAGAAAGTTGGAAGAGCACAAAGTTTTCTTCGCACAATTACCAAAAATTGAGGCCTTATTCGAAAACGCAAAACGATCTTCATATGCACAAAATGTGCCATTGGAGCAACTTAGAAATATAGAAGCTCGACTGAAGGAAATTGGACCAAGATCAGCCGAGAGAAGGATAAAACTGAAGTTCCTAGAACACAAATGCTGCCTTATAGCTTTCCTAAATTTAGTAGAGAACAAGATGAAAGGGTGGACTGGAAAGTACGGCGCAGAAGATAAAGTTCAACAGCAATTAGAACAATATAAGAACTTTGTATCAAGAAATAAAATTTTTCAAGAATTTCAAAAGGCATTTGTCGATATGCAGCAAGTTGTTGATGAATATAAACGGGATGGAAATGTATCTCGAAAAGAAGCTGTAAATATTGATCAGTTTATGTTCGAAACAGAAGAACGTTGGAACCGTGTTTCAATGGAACTCAAATGCTGTCAGAATTCCTTAGAAGAGGTTGTAACATGTTGGAAAAATTGGAATTCTTTGAGTCCTGTTTGTGAGAATTGGTTAAATCAAGCCGAAATGAAGGTCAATGAATCAGAAGATGAACGTTTAGAGTTTTTCCAAGATATAGGTGTATGGAAAGAAAAATTCCAGATAATTTACAGCTCCGTAACATACCTAATTGCATCTTGCCAAGAAACGATCGCCAATGATCTTAAGAGCAGACATAATAAATTATCAGAAAGGTTCGATAGACTTTTTGCAAATACAAAACAATATATGCATGCAGGTGATATTCTGCGTTCCAGAAAGGAATATAAAACAGGCATTGAGAAATTAAGTAACTGGCTCAGAAACGCGGAGTCCAAATTGCATCAAAAACTTTCTCTTGGTGATGTTGAAGAAATTAAGATGTATGGTGATGAGCTACAAAAGTTAGCCAGTGAAATCGATGATAATGAAGACTTATTCAAAACAATAAGCCGTAATTTTCAGGGATTGATTCAGGACCTATCACGTGAAGAAGTAGACAAGACAATGAAATTGCTAAAACAAGAAAAAGAGAGCTTAGTTCGAGTTCGGGCTCGTATCCCAAGCAAGCTTCATCTCATACATCAGCTTCTTCTGCAACAGGAATCATTAGAAGCTGGCGAAAAAGAAATAAATCAGTGGCTGAATGAAGCTGAAAATATTTTAAGTAAAAATACGCTGGTTGGTGGAAGAGACAGTGTAAATGATGAACTGGGCAAAATAAAGGGTTTTTTCTCAAGAACAGTATACTACCGATCTATGTTGGAAAGCAAAAATAAAGTTTTTCAAAATTTATTAAAGTCGGTGGCAGAAGATGAGACCATAGATACAACAACAGCCAGGCAAAGAATGCAACTAATTAATGATAGATTCAATTATGTCATACAAAATGCACAACAATGGGAACAAAAGTTGACAGAAACGATTCGTTTCTGGAATAATTTTAAGGAGAATGAAAGAATAGTTAGTGACTGGCTTTCACAGGCTGAGACAGCGTTATCGGAAAAACATATTGAATCTAAAATGATGATAGAAAGCCAAAAACATTTCTTCGAAAATGTAAGCGAATCATGGATGAACAATTTGGTACATTCTGCACATGAGCTATCTAGGTGTCTTCCTGAAAGTGAACAGGTTCCAATTTTGGAAGCAGTTGAAATGCTTCAAATGAAATGGCAGGATGTTCTTGCTCAAGCTCCGTTACATTTATTAAAATTGGAGTTCCGGTTGGAGGAAAATATGTTTCACCAATTACTTAAAGACGTTGAAAAAGAGATTCATTTAGAAGAGCAGGCCTTAAACCGTAACGAAGATATCGAATCAATTTTAAATCGGAACAAGAACTTCTTTAAAACTCAAGGAACAGTTCATCGAATAGAAAGATGCTTGGAGACAATGCAACGATTGAGTCAAGCTTACACAACGCAAATGCCAAAAGATAACAGTTTGATGACAAGCTTCAATTTAGCGGAACAACAATGGCATGAAGTTTCCAATAAAATTGATGAACTTGTTCAAACATTACAGCAAATCCCAGCTCAGTGGGAAAATTATCAGAAAAAGTTTAGTGAAATGGTTGACTGGATGAATTCCGTTGATAGAAGTTTAAAAAATATTGTGAATGAAGTAAATAGCATGGAGGAATTCGAAAAGGAGAAAGTTGTCTTTCAGGTATGATAACTAAAAAAACTTAATCTAAATATTTCTAACCATTTCTTTTTCAAAATTAACTAACATGCAGCTAAGAGAATTAGTGGTAATAATTGAATTTGCTTGTATTTTAAGTCTTATTGATATTTATTTGTAATTAATAAAAATAAATTTTACAGAAAATTTGTCAAGAAGCTGATATGAAACGCGAAGATATGAAATGGCTAGTAAAGACATTGGATTTCCTCTTAAGTTATGCGACAGAAAATGAAGCCAATATTGAACAAAAAAAATTAGAGGATCTAATTGCACGATATAAGAATTTAATTCCGACAATAGAAATAACAATGGTGAAAACTGAAGTTTTTTCGAAATGTTTCACTTACCGCAGGGAAGTGCATGAAGTTGTAAGTCTTCTGTCTAAGGTTAAAGAACAAACAGCAAATGCTTCTGCTCCAGATAGCCTAGAAAAGGTCAATAAAATGATTCAAGAGCAACAATATGCCATTAATCAATTGGATCACCAAAGACCTCATATTATGTCTATGTTACAACGTGGTCGGGATTTGAGCAAAGATGTTCACGCGCCGTCATTTGTAGATGCTGAAGTTAGAAATCTTGAGACTGGTTGGAATGAGGCATATTCAGAAACGGTTGATAAGCTCCAATCATTGAAGGGTACCCAAAACGTTTGGAATGATTTCGTTGACCAAAAGAACGATATATTCTCACTTCTTCAAACTGCTGAAACTGAGCTGAGAGCTATAACTCCCTTGCAAACAGATCCAAAGAATGTGACTCAAGATCTTAAGGCTAAGCGTGAGCTTAATGTGTCCCTTCAACAAGCTTCGCATCAACTGCTGCCCAAACTTCACGCGTTAAGAACTCAATTAGCCCCATTAGCAGCTTCTGAAAAACGTCCAATTTTAGAAAAAGAAGTAGCCGAAGTCGAGAAATTATTCTTTAACACAATGGAACATGTAAAGGACCGTGTAGGGTATTTAGAGGATTACAGCGCTAAGTGGAACAATTATAAATCCCGTTTAGCCGAGTTGCAAGAATGGGCAAATAAAGTTGCTCCCAAAAATATTGAAGCCCTACGATCGGATGATCTAACTCCGGATGAACGTGTAGCTAAAGTCAATGCATTCAAGAAAGTTCTTACTGAAAAAATGAAACAACTAGACATTCTTGCCGGTGATGCTTCAGAGCTTTGTCCCAAAGAGGGTAACGTAGCTGAAGCTAAGCGTTTAAAAGGGGAAATAGTTAAGCTTCAAGAAGTGTTCAGTGCAATCAATCGGAATGTGGATCATCAAGCTCAAGCCGTTAAGGAAGATTTAATTAATTGGCAAAGATACCAAGCCGGTATTCAGGAAATTAAGCCATTAATTGAGGATTCTGAAATAAAGGTAAATACAATAGTCCCCAAACCCCTCACCCTTCAAGAAGCCGTTCAGTTACAACAGAACGCTAGCCAATTCGAAGCACAATGCCAAGAGCAATTAGACAGACTCCAAGGCATATCAAACATTAGCCATCAAATGTTATGCAAAACCAATGCCCCAGATGAATTAGATGCTTTGCACTCTCGTTGGACCGCTATTCACGAAAACGCCAAGCAGTCGAATGCCAAGTTACAAAAACTTGTTTCTACTTGGCAATCTTTTGACACGGATGCTGGTAAATTAGAAACGTGGGTAAACGATGGTGAAAAGATGATTTCCAAACGTCCGTCCGTTTTAAACTCTCCGCATATTGACAAACTTGAGAAGGAGTTAGTTAAATTAAAATCATTCAACAATGAAATTTCTGAGCAACAAGCAAAGTTAGTGTCTTTAGGACAGTTTTCCGATCAGATAGGCCTTCACTTAGCCCCAGAAGGTGCGGCTATGGTAAAAGATCGTGTAATGGGAATGAAAGCAAAATTATTGAAATTATCTGAAGTAACGAGAGCGAAAATAAATGAAGTATCAGATGCAATAATTGCTCGCCAAGACTTCAATGCTAAAATGGCAAACTTTTCAACATGGATGGATCAGCTGCGCAATCAAGTGGCGCAGGTAGAAGAAATAAGCCCAGAGTCAGTTGAGACTAGCCTTCAAGTTATTCATGCCCTAATACAAGAACATGCTGATAAAAAACCCAGCTTCAATGCAATTTATGATGAAGTTAAGCAGCTTTCATTGAACTCTTTACCGGAAGAAGCCAATGCATTAAACGACTCCTACACTGCTTTGGTTGTGAATTTTCAAAATCTTGAAACAAATATGCAACAGAAAAAGGTCCTACTCGAAAAGTGGAATGAACTACTGGGTTGGAGAAATGAAACTGAAAATCATTTGAACTACTTAAGGCATCAGCTTGAAAAACCTGATCAGGCGTCTTCTGATGAGCTTAAAACAATTATAAGTGAGATTGATGAAATTACACAACCATTTAACTTTTGGAAGTCTCAGGCAAAAGAAATTGATGAAAATGCTGTCATTAAACTGAGGGAGCCTCTAAGCAGAAGACCAATTATAGCCACAAAACTCGTAAATGATTTGGAAAACAAATTAGATAATCTTAAAATAAGATCACAAAATCAAAAGAGCCAATATGACCAACTTATTGTTCGCAAAACTAAATTTGAGAGTCTTGAAAATAGCCTGGGTCAAAATCTTCAGCAAAATCGAGCGAAACTAGCCGAAATATTAAAAATAAAGCCCAATTTAGAGAATATTGATCAGATTATTGCTGACTTGATTACCTTAAATGAAGCAATAAAACGCGATGAGAGCCTGAAAGATAAAATTCATGATGAAGGTTCCATGTTAATGAGGGAAGATATTGCCAACTTACCTGCTATACAAGAAGTCCTTCTAGTTATGGATAAAAATTATGATGCACTTCAGCAAGACATTCTTGATCGTATTCAGAAATATAATATAATTAGTCAAAACTTAAAAGAATATGCAGATTCGAAGGATAAATTTAAGAAAGAGCTAAAAAAAGCTGAAGATTTGTATAACGCTGTTCCCAAGCAACCGAACGACGAAATTGAGCTTCATCAAGCAGCAGAAAAAATTCGGCGATTATTGGATCAAATACGAAAATCTAAAATGAGTTTGGATGAATTAGAGCGCAAGGGAAATAATGTTGGAAAGTTATTTAGCAGCATTGGTGAAGTGACCCCAGTTGAGATTGCAAATGATATTGTTGACGCTAAAGGACAATGGCAAGACTTACATGACAAAGCTTCCAAAAATGCCCACCAATATGAGACGGAAACGGTTATTTGGGGCCAAATTGAAGATGCAAAAAAAGATCTCCTGCCTTGGTTGTCTGAAACAAATCAGGGATTATGTGATGCTGCTGATAATACACTTGAGATTGAATTCGCTCCTATGAGATTAACTAAATATAGGTCTGAATTACCTTCGTACTTAATTTTAAAAGACAATATAGTAGAAAAAACCCAAGAGCTTCTTAAAGTTAACAATAGCGTACCGATTCCAGCACTTACGGCTTTAAACAATCTTTTAGCTGATCAATTTTCAGAAGTAGAGGCAAATGCTGAACGCTTAAATTCCATAACTACATCATTTAATGAAAAGGAGCAAGGAATAAGAAAGAATATCAAAGCGGCTGGTGAAAATCTAAGCAAGCTGCGTGAAAGCCTAGTCAAATGTGACGATATGTCAGGAGATAATGGTAAAATAATGGAAAGACTTCAACTTTGTAAAACCCTAAGAGCTCAACTAGATGGTAATGGTTCCACAATCGATAATTTGAAACAACAAGTAGATGAGCTTCGCACCTTATACCCAACATTTAGTGAGTCTATAATCCCCAAGGAACTGAATAATGTACAAAAAAGGTTTGAAAGTGTTGACCTTTATGGCAAAAAAATTGAAAAGTCATTACTACAGTTCTTAAAGAAGTTCCATGCTGACAAAGTGGGTATGCTCAAGCGAATGATAACCACACAACAAGAAAAGGTAGATTGGTGTCAACCCGAAACCTCAAGTGATAAATACAATCTGGATGTAAAGAAGTCTTCCCTTCAAGAAGTTAATAAAGCCATGTCGGACTGTCAAAATCGTTATGTAGAAATATTGAAATCGCTTGAATATTTAAAACTAGTCGACACTCCTGAAAATACATTGGAATTGGAAAGAGAAGTAAAAGTTATTGGGGATGAAATGAATGCCCTTCAGTGTAGCTTTGACAAAATAAAAAGTATTCTTGATGAAAATTTTGATCTTTGGAGTCAGTATGAAGAGGTAAATGAACAAATATCTTCTTGGTTACGAGAAATTGAGGGACGTGCTAAAGTTGAGACTAGTAATCAAATAAGCTTGCCACAAATCGAAATAAAACTCACTGAATTACACAGCTTTCAAAAGGAAGTACAAGATCAGCAACCGAAAATAAATAAATTGGAGAAAATTTCACAACTTTTAGTTGAGAAAAATCCTGAGGCTCGTATTGGACAATTTGTCAATCATTTAGTACAAAGATACCAAACTATTGTAAAGAGCTTGGCGACATATATTGACCGTGTGAATAATGCCGAAAAACATAATAAGAACTTTACGAAAGCTGTAAATGATTTCAAGGAATGGTATGACGAAGCTAAGATAGAATTCCAGGAACTGGCTAGAATGGGATCTCCAGGATCATCTTCAGCTACAGCTCAGCAGTTAGAAACCGTGAAATGTTTTTTAAAGACATTTGAGAATGGTCAAATGCATCTCAATAACGCTGTGGACGTTGGAGAAGTTCTCTACCCAATGGTAACCCCAAAGAATAGGGATAGTATTCGTGCTGATTTAAGGAAATTGCGCGAAAGCTATGACTACTTAAGAGATGAAGCAAATGCACTAGTGCAACAAGTTGAAGCTGTTTTAATTCAGAAAACTTCTATTGAAGAAAGTTGTACCCAAGTTTCGAACTGGTTGAGTGAATCCAGGGCTAAAGTTAACGATACAAACGAGTTGTACCCCACTCTTGTAATGAAAAAAGCAGCACTTCAAAATTATAAGATTCTGCAACAAGAAATAGAGCTACATAAAAATGCATTAAAGCAGTTACGAGATAAAGCAGTGAATCTCTGTGATGATAATTCAGAACGTAAAGCAGAAGAATCTATTCAGGAGTACATAGATATGTCAAATAACATTTCCGATCGTATATCTGTTGTTAATAATCACGTCTTGAAACATGAAGCTTACGACCAGGTTCTTGAAAAGGCACAAGACTGGTTAAATACTATTAAATCCGAAGCAATTGATATTTTAAATGAAACAACTTTTGAAAAAGAAGGTGCTGAAGAAAAGTTGGTTGTGGTAGAGAATTTGATTCAACAAAAACCAGAAGGAGATTCAATATTTGAAACCTGTCATAAACTTCTAGAGACTGTATTGGGTCAAACGCATAATTCCGGCCACAATCTCTTAATTAAAAGCTTTGAGGAGCCCCATAAGGCTTGGCAAGAATTCATATTACTTTGCGAAGATTCACTAGTTAAACTAAAACAACTTTGCAGTAAGTGGGATGAATTTGAAGTTCTGATCGACGGAATCGACGCATGGATGAAAAATGTTGAAAATGTTGTAAAAAATCCAAGTCTTAAAAGTACTGCAGATGCTAAAAATGGATACTTGAAGCAGCTGAATGATATTGCTCATGATATTCAAGACCGAGCTCCGACCATAAATGAACTACTAGATCAGGGTCGTGAAATTGAAAGCGAAACAGATTTAAATCTAAAATTATCTCGTCTCAATACCCGCTACCAAACTCTTAAAAATATTTGCAAGGAAAATATTTCAAAGTACTCTATCTACGTCAAAGATCATACAGCATTCAATAACGACTATGATGAATTTAAAAACAAACTTCAAAATTGTATTACTGAACTTGTTAAAAACAATGAAGTTATTGGGGATTTTAATATCTTGCAAGAAAGACAAAACAAAATTCGAGAAATGTCTGATAATCGTATTAATGATTCAACAGCTTTTGAAGCTATTATTGACAGTGGTGAAAAGTTGTATAGCCACACAAGTCCAGATGGGCGTGAAATTATACGGCAACAATTAAGATCATTAAGAACTATGTGGGATAACTATACAGATGACCTGAATTCTTCTATGCAAAAAATTGATCAATGTCTTTTGCAGTTTAATGAATTTACAATTGCCCAAGAGCAATTAACCAAGTGGTTAAAAGACGTAGACAAGGTTATGCAAAGCCATACGGAGCTAAAAACCACTCTGCAAGAAAAGCGAGCACAGTTGCAAAATCACAAACTTCTTCATCAAGAAATTACAGCCCATAATGTTTTAGTGGACAATGTTTGTGATAAAGCTCAAACTCTCGTCGATCAAATTAAGGATTCTTCCTTAAATGTTTACTTAGAATCAATTAAACAGTTATTCAATAACATTGTCACTAAATCTGAAGATATTTTAAGCAACCTTGATGTCTGTGTGGAGGAACATGCCGAACTTAACAACATAATTTCATCGGGAAAGTTTTGGATTGCAAACGAAAAAGAAAAATTATTGGAATGTGACGATGCTTATGGAGAAAAAGCTGATATAAAACGTAAGCTCGATACATTGGCACGCCTCAAAGATTCTAGTCCACAAGGTGAAAAAATAATTACTGAAATTCGTGAACAGTTTAAGAAGGTCAAACCCACCACTTCGGAAAAGGGAAATGATATATTGCAAAAAGAAATTGATGAATTGGAAACGACTATAAAAAGCCATTTTAATGACATTGAAGGGATAGAAGGAAAACAGAACGACGTCCTTAACCAGTGGAATAATTTTGAAAAGAGCCTTGATGAACTTACTAAATGGTGTCGAGCTTCTGAAAATGTTTTCAGAGATCAACAACTGCAATCTACCCTAGAAGATAAAGCGGAGCAATGTGAAAAATATAAGAGTCAGAGAGATATAATTTTGCAAAAGGAGAAAGAAATTGACGCTTTTACAGATGCAGCACATGCGTTACTCAATAACAGTGGAACGGATCGCTTGAAAAATTTAACGTCGCAAATTACGAACCGATACCACTTGCTCCAAGTTCTAAGCAAAGAAGTTGTGAATCGCTGGCAAAATTTGGTACAGGACCACCAAATTTATAATGATAAGCTGAATGAAATCAATCTTTGGTTGGAGCCTATAGAGAAACAGCTTGAAAAAGCACTAAAAGATGAACCCTCTCAGACGGAAAATATACTTTCTGTGCTTTTATCAGAAAAGGAACAGGCTGTGAATTTGTTGGCTTCTCTGAATACAGCGGGAGAGAAAGCTTTGCCTGAGACTTCAACACAAGGAAGGGAAAAAATCAGGCAACAATTAAGAGATGTTCATGATCGTTGGGATAAACTCGACGAAGGTATAAGAAACTTGCAGAAACGCCAAGAAGCCCAATCGGTACAATTGTCTACATATCAAGACATATATTGCCAATTAATTAACTGGCTTGACTCAGTAGAAAAGGCTTTGAGTAACGAAAATCCCAGTTCTTGGACATCTGCACAGGAAATACGTTCAAAGATTTTTAAATACAAATCCACCACCCAGGACATCAACTCACACAAAAGGATCATCGAAGCAATTAACGAAAAGGCAGCTACTTTGCTGGAAACATCGGCCCCAACTAATACAAATGAAATTAAAGCATCAATTTCTGACATTAACAATCGGTATGAAAACGTTGTTCAAAATTGTGCAAAATTGTTAAATGACCTTGAAAAAAGTTTTGATGTCTATCAGCAGTTCACAGACCTTCAAAAGTCCCAACAAGATTATCAGAAAAATCTTTGGGATCGTTTAACTGGTTATTCAGATTACTCTGGTAATAAAGTAGCTCTACAAATTCGTTTAAACAAAGTTTCTGAAATCCAAGACACTCTTCCCGAGGGCCTAATAAAACTTGAAGCCCTTTCCGAACATATAGAAAAAAATGCAAGCAGCATTCCCCCACGATCTAAAGAAGGTATGACACGCGATTTGGCCAATTTAAATGCAGATTTTGAAAAGTTCAGCGGTTCCTTAAGTGATGTAAAGAGTAGTTTGGAAAATCGTCTTCAGCAATGGAATGATTACGAAGTAAATCTTGATCGCCTTATTAATTGGCTTGGAGAAGCAGAAAACAGTTTGAAAAATTATAACCCTAAATCTACACTAGAAGAAAAGATGGAGCAACTCAATAGATTCCAATCTCTTACGCAAAATCTTCGACGAAATGAGGCAGAATTTGAAAAAATTAAGGATGATTCTTCTGAGCTTATTCAAAGTAGTGGTGAAACAAGAATCTCTGTTAATGTTCAACAGGTTTCTTCCCGTTTCCAGTCCATTCAAGCAACAGCTAAGGAAATTCTAAAGAAATGCGAACAGTCAGTAAATGACCACCAGCTATTTGATGAAAAATACAAAAATTGCTCTGATTGGTTAGCTAACGCTCAAGCGAAATATGATGATAGCTGTGATCTCTCACAAGTTGGGTGTAGAGAAGACCTTCTTAAAAAGCAGATCATAGTTCAAGAACTATTAGCACAACAGCCCAGTATAACATTGCTACTTAACGGAACTATGGAGCTTGGTGAAAAATGTTATCCATCAACTGCTTCTGAAGGAAGAGAAGCAATACGATCACAATTGGATGAACTTCAGCAAACATTCGACCAGTTATTTGATAAAATTAATGTAACAGCCAGAAAAATTCAAGACAAAATGTCAAAGTGGTCTGGGTTTGATGAAATCGCGGAAAAATTGCAAAATTGGTTAAATGACGTGGAAAGTCAACTTTCTAATGAAATCGAACTTAAAACAACTTTAGACGAAAAACGTGCTAAGTTGCAAATTTATAGAGACATTCTGAATGACATAATAAATCATAAAGTAGAACTAGGTAATCTTCAGGAGATTTCATCAAACTTGCCAGAAAAAACCGATCATGTCGATGATACAATCAAAAAATTAAATAATCAGTACTCAGCTTTAAAGGCAAGGAATGAAAAATATGTTGAAAGATACGAGAACATTGTAAGTGATCATCAGCAGTATTGTAAAGCAGTTATGGACGCCCAAGAGTTTATTGAGGCAACCGGAAATACAGTCAATCTTTGGGGTGATCTCGAAATAGAACAGGTATCTTTGCATACAAACTTAGACCGTTTGAAAAATCTTAAGGCTAATCTAGGTGATGAATTTCCGCGAGTGGATCAAGTACGAGTGTTAGGAGAAAAAGTTATACCAGGAACTGTTGATATCGGTCAAGTTAATGTGAGATCTCAAATTGACAACACACAACAGGAATGGGAAAGTCTTTTAGCTTCGATAAACTCAACTATTGACGCCATTGAAACTCGTCTTGTACAATGGTCTGAATATGAACAGCTCAGAAATCAGTGTCTCAATTGGATACGAGATTCAGATAACAAGCTCCATGCCATTGACCTTAAAGAAACTTTAAATGAGAAAAAGGTACAATTGGATGAATTAAAATCTCTCCAAGGTGAAGTCCGTGCTAAGGAATTAGAGATCGATAATGTGTCTGAAAAAGGGCAACTGTTGCTTAAAGGACCTTCGAGTGTTAGAAGCTTACAAGGTCCTGAATTAGTCACGAAATATCAGCATATATTCCACAAAGTAAAAGAATTAAATAACCGATGGCATCAATATGTTACCACTCACCAAGAATTCGATAACCAAATTGCTGAAAGTTCTAATTGGATCGACTCTATTAAAGAGAAGTTAGATTATTGCTCTGATACTAGCACAGTGAGCCAAACTGATTTAGAAAATAAATTGTCTACAATTCAGGATCTAATTCTGTGTAAAGAGGAGGGATCTGGAAAGATTCAAGGATTGGTGGAATTAGCCCAGAGTGTTTTAGCAAATACTGCCCCGGCAGGACATGAACATATAAATAAGGCACTTTCTCAAATACAAGAAGCATGGTCTTCCATTGCTTTGAGAATGATTGATGTTAGAGCCAGTTTGGATGATTCAATAAGTCAATGGAGTGGGTTCCTTGAACAAGTTCAAAATGTTCGTAAGACCAATGATTGGCTTGAGGATATATTAAAGGAACTTTCTGAATTTCAAACGACGATGACAGAAAAACGTGCACAATTGGACAGAATAAAAAGTACTGAAGAAAAAGTGCGAATGGAAAAAATTGATGTGGATGCTTTAAAGGCACAAATACCGGAAATGCTGGGTTCTGGACAACAAAGTCAACAAGCATTCCAAGCGCAAAAAGTTCTTACAAAGTTTGATGATCTAGCCGCCCGCATTCAAAAATTACTATCCTCGCGGCACGATCAATACCGAGATCATAGATTGTACAAAGAAGCGTATGATGACCTTGTGAGTTGGATAAGCCGAGCTAGGGAAAAGTTTCCTTCACTCAAGCAAAGTAGCTTGAGCGACAAGTTAGCAATAGAAAATGCAGTTCAGGCTACTGAGGCACTTATAAACAAGCAAGCGCAAGGTGAACTGCTTGTGGAACATTTGGTACACACGGGAGAAGTTGTACTGGCAAGTACATCACCTCAAGGACAAGAAATTATCCGAAATGACATTCGAGCTTTACGAGATAGCTTTGAAGGTCTTTTCCGAGAAATTATTCAACAAAAGGAAAATCTTGAGACAACAATGCTGCAGTGGCGATTATATAAGGAAGAATATGAGCGCTTAATGGAATGGCTTCAGCAAATCGACATACTTGTAAAAAATCATAAATTAAATCTCCTTCCGTCTGTAGAAGAGAAGAAAAAACAGGTTAACGATATGCACAGTATATTGGATCGTCTTCAAAATGGAAAGGCTGATGTTGAAAAGTTTAATCAATCTGCCGCGGGACTGTTAAAATCTCACTTGGATACTTATGTCAATAATCAGTTGAGGCATTTAAACTCAATGTATCAAGTTCAAGTGAATCTTGCCAATGACGTTTTAAAGAAAGTTGAAACAAATTATGAACAGCACATGGGCTTTAACAAGGATATGAAGAGTGCACAAAACTGGATAGAAAGTGCTAAAGAAGTTATTCGCAATTGTAGTGAAGCTTCTAGTGCTAATTCAAAAGAAGTTCTGCAGCAGCGTCTTGCACAAATTCAAGACCTTATTAAAAGAAGAGAAGAAGGGCAAAATCTAGTTCACGCCACAATCAATAATGGTGAGAAAGTAGTGCGTAATACGCGGTCAGACGGCAAAGATGCTATTAATTCTGAAATGAGAGACCTTCAAAATGATTGGGAACGTCTCGTTAAAAAAATGTCAACAGCAAAGGTTCATTTAGAAACAAGTCTACTACAATGGGCTGACTACAGTTCAAGTTATTCTCAACTCCAACAATGGATATCTGACAGAGAAGCTAAACTGCAGCAAGCCTGTGAACAAAAAATCGTTAAGTCCCGTAAAGGTCAACCTGGTTTGAGTTCAGGATTAAGTGAACGAAAAGCATACCTAAGACAAACAAACAATATTGTACAAGATATTGTTTCATTCGAACCTATGATTCAATCAGTTGCTTCAAAGGCTTCTGACCTTCAGCAGGGTGCCCCAGCTACAGAGATATCCAACAAATATGAAACCTTGACAAAGCAAGCAAAGGATTTATATGAAAAGCAAAGGAGTGCGATTGAGCAATATCAGTCTCTAATTGACGCGGGCAATGAATTTGCACAGTGGCTTCGCAATGCTAAAGAGAGATTAAGTAAATGCTCTGAACCTACCGGTGACAAACAATCTTTGGCGGAAAAAACTCACCAGCTAAAAATACTTCAAAGTGAAGTGCCAGATGGTCAAAAGAAGTTAGAAATTGCTCTTGAGCAAGGTGAAAGTGCATGTAAAAGTGCCGAACCAGCTGATCGAGAAATTATAGAAGAAGAAGTAGCACTTCTTCAGGAAGAATTCGATAGCTATGTTGAAGCTCTTAAGAAAGCAAAAGAGTATCTCGAGGTTGGCATTGTAAAATGGACAGATTATCAAGAGCAGTATACTGATGCTTTGGAGTGGTTAACTAAAACAGAATCATTAGTTCAGTCTTATAATAAGCTTCAAGATAGTTTGGGACAAAAGAAAATTGTGCTTGAAGAATTCCAGGGACACTTGCAAACACTGTTTGACTGGCAAAAGGAATTGGATAGATTAAATATGAAAGCACAAATGCTTTTGGAGACATGTTCAGATACCAGAATAAGTAATGCTATAACTCAACTAACAACAAAGTACAATGCCCTCTTAACACTGGCTAAGGAAGTAATGAGAAGGCTGGAGATGCATTATCAAGAACATCAACAACATCATACAATCTACGAAGAATGCCAATCATGGATTGAAAAGACACGTGAAAAGTTAAATGATTGCGAAGTTATCCCCGGAAATCTGAAAGATGTTCAAATAAAGCTTAACACTGTTAAAAATCTCCGCCAAGGTTTCGAGACTGGACAAAATAAGTTGCGTTATCTTCTTGAGCTAAAGGAAAAGGTTATAATGAATACTGAGCAAAATGGAGCTGCAAAGATTCAAGAAGATACTGAAAATCTTAAGCAGGATTTCGAAAAGCTGCTTATTGATTTGAATGATATCAAACAGAAACTAACTAACCGAGCTTCACAGCTTGAGGAAGTAAACAAACTTTATAAGGTGTTACTTGAATGGATGGAAGATATTGAACCTAGTATCAAAGCAAGTGATGACTTCCTTAATGATTTAAGTGAGAAACGTGCAGCTCTTGAAAAGTACCGAGCAATTCATCGTGATATAACTGGTCACAACGACTTGGTAGAAAAAATAAATAACCGCCTTGAAGAAAACCAAAGTTTAGAGAGAAATGATTTTATTGATGGCCTTAAAAAATTCGAAAAAATTCAAGAAACTGTTGGGAAAATAATAGAAAATTTAGAAAATCAAGTTAACAACCACGACAAATACAAACAGGCTGTAAAGGAATCACAGGATTGGTTGAGAAAAACACGAATTGCGATCGAACAATCTTGTGACTCGCACGGCGAAAGGGATTTAGTCGAAGATAGGCTGAATAAACTAGGTGACATCTGTAATTCAATTCCAGAAGGCAAATCTTTGCTTGATGCTACGGTCGAACTAAGTCAAAATGTTTTAGCTACGAGCGGCAGTGAGGGTCAAGATGCGGTTGCACAGGAAATAAAACAATTGAGCGTAGAATGGGAAACCCTGCAAGCATTGTCAAGAGATGCTCGTTCTTCCCTGGAAGAATGTCTTTCTTCCTGGGACAGTTTCTTAAATAAATTTAGTACGATTAATAATTGGATTACAGACATGATGAGCAAGGTTACCACAATCAGTGATTCTGAAAATAAAACTCCCAATGATCTGGTTAATGCTAAGGTAAGTTTTTAGCATATAATTCATATATAAAAAAATCTATTCAATCTTTATTCATCAACACCGTACCCTGTATTTTTAAATTAATATGCATGCTTTAAATATATTTTATTCCGTGTGATTCACAAAAAATTTACTTTAGAAACTTTTGGAAGAAGTCCTTAATCAAAGGGATAACGTGGAAGATCTGAATGATGCTTGTGAGACTTTGATGGAGCATAGTGCCTGTTCCCGTGTAAGGGATCAAACCATTGAAACCCAGGCAAACTACACTAAATTGCTAACGGCAGCCCAAGGTTAGAGATCATACAATAAAATTACAGTAGGGTTTTTTTCTAAATTAGCAATATAAATTAAATTTACGTTGAAAAACAGGAGTCGTAGCAAAGATCGAAAAGAATCTCTCGGATCATACAGAATTTTTGAATTTTAAAACCGAAATGGACGCCTGGATAAAGAAAGCTAATGAAATCCTTAATGCATGTAGCTGTGAAGGAGATACGAAAGTACTTTCTGAACAATTGGATATTGTAAATGTAAGCTTATTACAATAGTTAGTCCAATAGCAATTAATAACAAATGTTATCTGTTCCACAGTCGCTCTATTCTCGTCTTCCAGAAGGACAGCATCTACTTAATATGGTGCAAGAAGCTTATAATAGGGCAAGTAATATTACACCAGAAGAGCAGCAAGAAAAATTACGTAACCTCATGACTAAAGTTCGCGAAGATTGGGACATATTAGGACTAGCAGTAAAACAAAAATTAAACGATCTCAATCAAGCACAAGCACGATGGACCGACTTTTCGGCAACCAAGGAAAAACTAAAGAAATGGTTAGACGATACTGAAAATGTGCTTAAGTCAATACCGGATACAAAGGGTGAATTAAGTGAAATGAAAACAATTCTGGAAAGGTACAAGTCACTTCTGAACGACATTAAGCAAAAGTCACCCGATGTTGAAAACCTTATGGGAGAAGCAAATAATTTGGGTACAGAAGTAGATGAAGTTAAAAGCATACAGAACCGATTTGAGAAAGTGAAGATAGACTGTGCAAATCGCATTAAATCACTGGAAGCTGAAATACTCGATTATAATTCGTATCATCAATCTTTGCAAGATGTTGAAAAGTGGCTTTTACAAATTTCATTCCAATTGATGGCACATAATTCACTATTTATATCAAACCGTGAACAAACCCAAGAGCAAATTAATCAGCACGAAGCACTGCTTGATGAAATTCAAAAGTATATGGGAACCTTGGATGATCTTAATGCGAAGGGTCAGGGTCAAATTAAGCGGTATGAACCCACTACACCCACCATACGTGAAACTGTGGAGGGGCAATTAAGTAATATTCAAGACAGTTACAATTCATTGTTGCACACTTCTGTTCAAATAAAAAATCGTTTGCATGAGTCATTGGCCAAATTCCAAGATTACGAAGATACTTTGAGCAGTATAATGTCAAATCTCAACAACTTTGAGCCTATAATTCAGACGGAACTTGATGTTCCCGCAACCAATTTAGAAATGGCAAAAACACAACTAAATCGTGCCCAGGAGCTGCACAACAAATTGCAGCAAGAAAAATCACGATTGGCACTGGCCGTGCAGGCATGTGAAGCAGCGACTGCATCTATTAGTCGCCCGAGCTCTCCACTCGAAACAGCAATGCAGCCAATTCCAGAAAAAGAGCTAATTGTTAGAGCTAAATTGGAAGATCTTCTTGATCAGGTAAGACATATTTTATTTAAATTATCAGTTTAATTCAAAATTATTCGTACTTTTTGTAAGTAAATTCTTTTGTGTGTGTTTCATTTATTTGCGGTTTTGATTGATTGCAAACATTCAATAAAATGTCAACTTTGCAATACGCTGTACAATTTGTTTTAAAATAAAAAAATTGCTGTAAAACAAAAGCCAAATATTCGCATGAAAGTAGAAACATCGGAGCCAGCTACTTGTAAAATTTCTTATAATGATTCGCACAATACAATAGATCAAGTAAACACGCAAACTGAACACTTAACTAACTTGCACTCACTAATAACCAAGGTAAGTAAGGCAACGAATAAATAAAAAAAAGTGCGCTGCACATTCGAATGCTTCCTCATTTCATGTCTTTTCTCTTATCACCATATTCCTTCTTTACTCATATGATGCTCTAGCGATGGTTGCAATTTCATTACTTACTTTTTTTTTCAATTCATGGCTTAACCCATAGATTCCAACAAAATAATATATATTTAATTAAGTTGAAATTTTAATTTTAAAACACTTACATTACTTTATAGATTCAATCCCATCTAAGCGGATTGACACAATCAGTTGGTGAATTAGAAGAGCAGCAGAAACAAAGAGCTGAACTTCAGGATTGGATTAAGAAGCAAGAGAGTTCTGTATCGGACTGGTTATCAAGGCCATGTAAATTACGACCAGAAGCAGCTAAACAGGAGTTAGCTACCATGAATGATCTTCTTAATACAATAGAAAATAAACGATCTCAATTATTGACCGATATGACTGGATCATGTAATGATTTAAATTTATAAATGTGGCCGTAATTAGAAAATAATTAATTTTGCTTTCAGTTGCAGATGATGACACAACGGATCTCGAAGAAAATCTTGATAAATTAGAAACTGAGCTCATGAATGCAATTGCCAAAAAACAGAGTGGGCAGAACGTCATTGATGATTACCGCCAGGCATTACTGCAAATGCATGGTTGGTTTGACTCGTTAATAAAGCGAATGGATGTACTAGATAAAGGAAGTGGTTTGAATTGTGGCCAAAAGATGACAGCAATTTCTGAGCTTAAAAATGAATTTGATGAAAATGGCCCTATTAAATTTGAAGATGTGAAGAGTAAGGCAGCCGCTATTTCTGAAATAATAAGTAATCTCGATGGGCAACAAGTAGAAGAACAAATGAAATCGTTAGAACGGAGATACAACGACATAGGGAAGAGAATTGACCGTAAAGCCCAATTGCTTGACGTCACTAACAAAAGTGTTGAAGCTGCTAAAGCCGAAATAGATCAACTACAAAATTGGGTAAAGGAAAAAATAGAGGAATTACAATCTCCTTTGCCAATAGGATTTGAAGTGAAATCCGCTGAAAAACGCCAACAAGAAATTAAGGGAATGATGAAAGATGCTGAAGCAAAACAGTCACTTGCGGAATCTCTTGAGAAGAGAACCGCAAACTTACAGCCCGAGTTAGAACCAGTAGAATATCAGCAACTTATGTCGTCCTTAAGAAACTTTGGTTCTGACCAAAAGAATTTATCAAATCTGCTAAAAAGTGAAATGGAAAGAGCCTTAGAGGCTGCAAATAACAGACGGGCCTTGGAAGTAGATTTTGAAAAGGCTCGCGCATGGTTAAAAGCAAAATTAATTGAAGTCCGAAAACAGCCAGGTTACCATCCACTTTACTCTGCAAATGTTGAAAAGGAAATACAGGCTAATAAGAAATATGATGATGATATTAAGGAATTCAATGAGGGGCTTCTGAGTGATGTTATTCGACAGGTAAATAATATAATGAAGGATTGTCCCACTGAAGAGAGAATTCAACTGCAAAAAACTTTGGGTGAACTTGAAAGTGACAACCAAGCACTTAAGACCGAAACCGCAAATCGAATGAAAACTTTAGTTGACATTTTACAAAGTAGAAGAAACTTTGAAGATGCCCTAAAAAATATTGATAACTGGTTAAATGAAGTTGAGACGACAACATCTGTTGAACTCCGAACATCTAGCCTTCCTATTCTTGAAGAACAGTTAATTAATTACCAGAAACTGGCTGAGAACGCAAATAAAATTGGTGAGTCAATGAACAATGTTACGGAACAAGGAAAGGCTATCTCTCCAACTCTCAGTAATCCCGATAAGCTAAAATTAAATGAAGAGTTGAAAAATTTAAAAGATAAATATGGAAAAATTACCCAGACCATTAATGATCGCGTAAATGGCTTAACAGATAACATTAAGAAATACAAGGATGCTAAGAATAAATTGGCAGATTGCATGCAATTCTTAAGCTCTGTCCAACAGCGACTTCGTGACCTTAACAAGCCTATAGGAAGCAAAATAGAAGATGTTCAGGATCTGTTGGGATCTTATGAAGGTTTATTAAAAGAACTTAAAGATAGTAAACATAAAATGGGAGACATGCATTTTGATGACCTTCCCGAGCTGCAAAGTATACTCTCACAGCAAGATGATATGATAAAACTAATTGAAGATCAATTAGCGCATCTAAGACAGCTTCTTTTGTTACGTGAACAATTCATAGCTCTTATCAATCAAATTATAACATTTATAATGAAATACACAGAAGTAATAACTGATATTGAAAATTCGCCAGACAATCTTGAAGAAAAAATTAATAAATATGATGACGTCATAGTAAAAATTCAGGAGTGTGAAGCCTTACTAGCTGCTGCTACAGATAAAGGACAAAAAATAGCTTCAGAAGGCACAGCGGCAGACAGAAATAGTATTACAGAACAACTGCAATCACTTAAGAAACAATTGCAAAATCTTCGCAAAGCAGTTGAAACTCAAAAACAAAAACATCAAAACCAATTGGAACATCATAAGAAAATGGCAGGAGAATTGTCTGAACTCCTTGATTGGTTGCACAGCATTGAAGGTGAAGCAAAGTCTAGACCATTATTAGATAGAGACCCGGATTCTGTTGAACATGAAATTCAGAAACACCACAATTTGTCAAAAGATGTCAAACAAAACCTTGATAAGATCTCTAAAATAATGAATCAAGTTCAATCGGAGATTGGAATGCCAAGTGCTTTAATTGAGATGATATCAGAAGGACGTTGTTTAGTTGCAAGTTTGCCTGGTGATTTGGATGAGCGTTTGAAATATCTAACAAATAACAAAGATAGCCGTATTGAATACATGAAACTTATATCAAAGTTTAACGCATGGGTACATGAAGCTGAAACCCGTCTCCAAAACGCAAAACACGGTATCAACTACGAAAATTTAGTGAAAGACATAGATGAACACAAGATTTTCTTTGGAAATGAATCAAGTGCAAGAAATTTAGTACATAAACACATTCAGGATGCCGCTGATAAGATTTGGCCCTCATTAAGCAACATTGATCAAAACGAACTATCGCGAGAATTGCAAGAACACCAGCAGATCTTAGAGAAGATACTTGCGGCTGCTAAAACTCAACAAAGTGAACTTGAGGCGGAAGCTGAACGCTGGAAAATATATAATCAATGTTGTGAGAAAGTAAAGGCAATCGTGGACCGTACAAGTTTTGTTGATGAGCCGGTAACTAATTTGGCGGGTGTGCACTTTAATATCCAAAAACTTTCACATGCAATTGGAAACATTGAGGTAAGTTGGCAGTAATTTTTTAAATATTATTAATTCGTATATTTTTTGTACATATATACCATTTTTCATTTATTTCATGCAATATTTTTTTTTTATTTTATTATAAAAATGGGATTGAAAAACTTACAATTCAGTAATAGCTTAGGGTTTGGTACATAAATTCGTTGATATTTAACATTTAACATTAAATTAAACTCATAAATTTGAAAATATACTATTTTAACTAAAAACTATTATTGCACAATTGTTGGCACTTTGTTGGGCGAAGATGAGTCTTGATGTTGGTACAACTATGGCATTGATATTTCAAAATTGGCGGGCCGTTACCATTGCTGAGTAAACCTCCGATATGTTTTGTGTGTCCTGCTTCCTCTTCATGTTGTTGCTGTTGTTAACAATGTGAAGTGTTTCTAATGTATACCGTTTGCTGGTGTGTTTTCCAGTTTGCAGAATTTTAATGTTATTGAAGTTCCGATGGTTGTTAGTCAGTAGGCAGTGGTTGCAGAGGGCTGTTTTTGACGCGTTCCTATTGTTTATGCCGGATTTATGGCCAGTCAATCTATGCCGTAAAAATTGCTTTGTTGTACCTACGTAGCATAGATTGCATGTTTTTCTTCATTTCCTTGTATTTTGCATATGACGTCAGTTTTATTTTCTTCGTTAATTTTTGGCTTGGATTTGGTGAAGAGAGGTGTAAGACTCTGTTGTGATCTGAAGGCTACCTTAATGTTGTCACAATGGTCGGATATAATTTTTTTGAAATTCTTTCGAACAATGGGTCTGTTATGTTATTCGTCCGTGAAGCACACCGATTGTTACTTCTCTTATGGTGCCGTAAAAGCCATTTCTTATCAAAATATTTTCCACAATCCTCCGATTCTTCCAACCACCAACTTATAAAAAATCTGCAGTCTTTTCTATCTACAGATAACAGAAAATCCTTGAATTTCTTGCCCTAACCAAGGGCGCGGGTATTCCCAAGGAGGGTTCGGCCCCTACGAATGTCTCTTTTGATCGTTGCCTTGTAAGTAATCTCGTTTCCGTGACCCAAACAAATTTTAGCGAATTCAATCTGCCGACCACATTAAGGGAAGATTTGCTTGCCTGGGCTATCTTGAAAGTGGTTAAAGGGTTGTGAAAATCCGAGTTTCCTTCCCATCTTAGTTTTTGGCCAGAGCCAATTCTGAAAACCGGAAAAGTCGACTTTGTATGAACGACGCAGATGGATTGTAAAAATGGAATAATGATACCTTTAAGCCCGATTTCTCCTTATCGTAAAGAGGACAAACTCTGTTTAAAGAGAATTGACTGGCTCTAGACACTAGGCCAGTGTCCTAGTGTCTTGCGGGCAGCTCCTAAACAATTTGTTTTTCTGGGATTCCTGCTCTTCTGCAAAATTATGGTTTCGTATTCCATTCGGAACTCTATGCATCTATGGTCCGACATTGACACTTCCGACTGATCTCCTATGTTGGAAAAGTTGACTGAGAGCCAATATTGTTAATGTTCAGGTCAGACCATAGTATGAAATAGAGAAAATGCGATCCTCTCTTGTTGCACTTGCTGCCGCCCCAGAAGAGGTTCTGAGATGACAGATGACTATGCCCATCTTTTTCGTTTCGCAGTACTCTACAAGTTCCGTTAATGCTTTTAGTGGTGGTGGAAGGACAGAATCGTAGGGGAAGTAAGCTGAAGCAATAGCAAAGTTGTGGCACGCAGCTTATGATTGCAGCAACCAAGTCTTGTTCACAAAATTGTCCAAGCTTGGTTGCTGGGAGAAGATTTCGCACAATAAGTCAGGTTCTTTGTCTTTCTGCTTTCGCGGGTATCATCCCTTATTCGTATTCCTTGGAAATGAAGCGGAATTTGATTCTTTCAAGCTGCAAATAAAGACGTGAGTCAGGCTGGCTTAGTCCCATAACGAGAGTGAAACCATCTTTGTTTTCCCGATTCTTGCTCTTCTTGTGGGAGAAAACCCCCGGAATCCAGCAAACGGCGCGCGTGAGCTTTATTGGCCTGAGAATTGTGGTGCCCTGGCGGGAATCTTCGACACAGAAGTAGTCAGCAACTTAAAGGATTGATGTGTGGAGCACTTCACTAAAAAGGGTTTCGTTTTGTAGAGAACAGGCCTTCACTTGGAAGCAAGCATTCTCTGTTTTACCAATGTCGTCATTGCCAGTTTTCCTTATTCACATAGGAAGAGATAGCAAAGTCTACTGCACAGGTTCATTTCCGTCCACCAGAATCGCAGTCTATACTGGTTGCGGCACCGATATAACTTGTTTTTTTCGCGCGCGAGGAGCTACCAACATGACCGTGCGAAGACATTTTCCTTTTTTTGCTCTCGGAGCCACCAGAAAAGGTGGCAGCGTTGGTTTCAAAAGCCAGCAGCTTCGGTTGGCGAGACTTCTGCTGAACTGTTTTCCTTCGCCGTTGCCATTGACGGGCCATGGCTCTCGACACTTGCGCCTTCGGCCTCTTTCGGGATACTGCCGATACGTTTTTGTTCAATTCATTAATGTACTCCACTATATTACCCTCGTGGATGTTGATGTATTTCCTTTCAGAACATCTCGTTCAGACTGCCTGAACTGTGCCACTAACCACTCCTTCAGCCCCTGGTAACGGTCTGTCCCGATGGAGTGGGGGAACAGCTTAGCGGTACCACTCACAGCACGACAAGTGCATAGAAACCTAGACCGATCATTGCACTTGAGATGTTCAAACAGCTCCTCGCAAATCACTTGCGTTATCCTTGCTTCAAGCGTTTACAAGTTGGCAGACGGTACCAGTTGAAAATATGGCAAAAATACAGCAACATCACGGCGCAACAACATCAGCTCTTAAGTCTTTCTCAATCTTACTTACTTCTTGCTCCAACATCCAATAGTAGCGACAGCAGTAGCGGTGAGAGCAGCGGTGAGAGCAGCGGTGGTGACTGCTTTGGCTTCAGCGGGCTGAGTTCCGAACACGGCTTTCTGGTTAACGGGACTATGGCATCAGCTTTTGCCACATACGGCTTCCCTGAGCAACGTACATACGTAGCTGCAATATTGTGGCAGATTTCTGGTTCCGGCTTGCTACACCGTCTCCTTCAACTCCCGTGTGGTCATTGGCTCATTACCTATTAGTTTCTGTTTGCGTTCAATCCCACTTCTTAATTAAAACTACACTGTAAAATATCTGTACTTTTATTATCTCGTGAGCACACCCACTATACCGAAAGGGTGCACACCCACTTGAGCACACCCACCATACCGAAAGGGCCTACGGTCATCTTCTTCTTCTTCTTCTTCTTGTGGCGCAACAGTCCGGGGTGGACCTGGGCCTCAACCAACATGCCTCTCCAGCCAGCACGGTCTTTCGCCAGCTGCGGCCAGTTGCGCACTTCAAGTTGGTTGAGGTCCTTCTCCACTTGTGTGCGCCACCTTATCCTGGGCCGTCCTCTGTTTCGTTGTCCCAATGACTCAGATTCGAAAACCTTTCGGGCCGGAGCAGTCCATACGCTCTTAATGGCCTAGCCGTCTTAAGCGTTGTATCCGGAGACGCATGACAAGCCACATGTCGTTGTACAGCCCATCTTCTCCTCCAGATGCCATCAACGCAAACAGGACCAAAAATCGCACACAAAACTTTTCTCTCAAAATAATAGTTTTTCGAGAGAGGGCTTTATTAATTTTGAACCCAAAGAAACAGTGATTGGCAAGAGTGATTCTGCGTTTGATTTTGGTAGTAGTGTTGTTGTCCTTATTTACCGCGGAACCGAGGTAGACGAAGTCCTTGACTACCTCGAAGTTCCTGTTGCCTAGTGTGAGACTCTGTCCGAGACGTCGATGTTGTGCATCCTTCCTTGATGACAGCATGTACTTCCTTTTGCCCTCATTAACCACCAGACCCATTTTAGCTGCTTCCGCCTCAATACCAGCAAACGCCTTATTGACGGCTCGCTGTGTTCGTCCAATCACGTCCATGTCGACGGGGTAAGCTAGCAGTTGGGACACCCTTTATATGCTGCGATTTCGCTTTCGGACATACCGACTTTAGTCAGTTCGGAATTATCGCTTGCTCTTTTGATTCCAAATATATTTTTGCGTTGGTTTATAGCACATACTTCTATGTGTTAAGAATTATCACTAAAAAATGTAAAAAGTTCTCTAATGACTGTTATCTTATATTCCTTCTGATGTTAAAATTAAAAACTCGTATTGCTTAAATCCATTTTATAATGAGATAAGTCTAACTGAAAACATTTTGTCACGGTATAAAGATGAGAGACATATTTCATAAATGCATGCGCATCTCCAGAGTCATGCCGTCTCTGCTTGTGTTGTAGAGAGACCCAACTTCCGATGGATGCCTTGACCAAGGACGCAGCTTGTCCCAAGGTAGGTTCCACCCCTATGATTGTCTCTTTGGATCCTTGCCTAGCAAACCTCGTTTCCCATGATCCCGTGGTGTCCCGAGTCCTAGACAAGCCTTAGTTAAATCTGTCTGCCAACCAAATTAAAGGAAAAAGTTTGGTTAAGGTCTTAAGCACAGCTTGGCTGTTCTTACAGATGCAGATACTTCGCCCCTTACACCCGTTCTTTACAACACAGTTCTTGGCTATAAGGATCGTAAAGGTTTCCAAGTGGAAACCATTTTCCACGAAGGCCCCGAATCCAGAGCCCTCCAGATCTTGGAACAGTCCGTCAAAATCGAAGTACATTCCCTTCCTGTCCTAGTTTCTGGCAAGAGCCAGTCCTGGACACAAGGAAAGTCAACTTTGTGTGAGCGGTGCAGGGGGATAATTCGTGTCCTCGCATTTTACTCCATATCCGTGAGACTAGTGTCATTCAGATCTTGAACTGCCTTCTCAACCTTACACCTCGTTTTGGGGTGAAAAATCTAAAAATCTGTTGACATAGTGGGGAGACAAAAGTCTTTCATAGAAAATTCTGCTATCAAACCATACGTTAGAGCCACTTTTAAGGCGTAGAAAGCCTTTGATAGTAATACATTTTCTTTGATAGTAATAATTTTCTCGCAATGGCACCAAGAAGCAACGAAGTTTCTTAAAACGTCGGACTTAATTATTAAGCTGCATAAAGAAAATACAAGCGTGCGGAAAATTGGAAAATAATAATAAGAAGTCCATTCACAATAACAACAGGCCCGACGGAAAATTTGGTTAGAAGTGGACGACCACGTAATTTCACCAATAAAAAGACTCGTATTGTTACACGACAAGTTAAAAACGACCCAAATTAAGTGCTCCAAAAATACAACAAGAGATGTTAAAAAAAACTGGTAAAAAATGTAATTTTCGGATCATGTCGCTTTGATCTTCTTACTCTATCGGATTTAAATCCGACGACTGAGCAGGCCACTCTAAAAGAGCAACTCCATTATTGGTAAACTATTCTTTGGTTGCCTTGACGGTGTGTTTCGGACTGTTATCTTGTTGGAACGTCCACACAAACAGTATAATATCCTCGGCATGTGACAGCATTATGCTCTGAAGTATGTTAATATAAATTTCCTTGGTCATAATCCCTTCTATAAGATGTATGTTACCAACTCCATACCAAGAGAAACATGCCCATACCATAATGCTGTCACCCCCATGTTTGACGGTCTTTTTTGTATACTTTGGATTGAATTCCGTGTTGGGTGGACGTCTCACATTATGTCTGCTGTCAGATCCAAACAAATTTAATTTGCACTCATCACTCCAAAGAATGTTTCGCCATTTTTTTATGCCTTGATCGCTACGACTACATTTTATGCTCAGAAGCGAACATCTTTCTACGCTTAATATTTTTTTTGCTACGCATTGGAACTTTCCTTGGTGATCTCGATGGAAGTTTGAACTCCACAGGCCCTCTCATGATTGTTCTAGCGCTGATGTTAATCTTAGTGGCGTTCAAAATCTTGTTGGAAGAGATAAAAGTGTCCTTTTTTTTTCCTCTAACACTATTAAACGGTCGATTTTCTTGCTGGTTTTCCGTGACCGCCCTTCTTTAGAGTTTTTTTTTAAATGCATTTTGCACCATACCTAAAGAGCACCCTAGAGTTTCCGCTATATTCCGATAAGAAAATCCGTCGCTTCTCATTTTTCTTATGATATTCCTTTTTTCATCCGAACAATGCTTGCTACGCCCCATTTCTTTCTAGAAAACATTGTTCATCTATTGTAATATTCCAATATAAATATTTCTTTAAGCAATAAAGGGCACCGTTTTGCTTTTTAACTGTAATCAAATAAACTTTTTTCCTGTTTTTTAGTAAAGACAATTCAATTTCAATACGTGTATTTATTATTTTGTCCAGCCAACAAACGACATAAAATGCCATTTGATAATTTTAACGATAACGGTAAACGATCTTGCTGGTTCTTTTTGTGGGATTTTTCTGCATACTACTTACCTACTTCCCAAAATATTTCGGGATATTTGATGGAGCGTAAAGGAAGGAAAAATCAGAGTTGTCTGTATTTATTTTTTCGTCCATAAATGTATGTAATTCCCGTCGCAAATGCGTATGAAGGTTTGAGTGTAGGTATATTTATAGCTTGAATACCATCGGTAGATGTTCAGTAGTTTTTCCTAATTTGAGAAAAGTTAAGTATCACAATAAGGTTGTTACCATCGGTTTTCTTAATATGAGAAAAGTTAAGTATGACAACAAGGTTGTTAATTCCGTGCTTTTTCGCATAAGTGGACAAACATGTGTACATATTTCTTGGTACCGTCAATGTTTGCTTATGAGAGAAGTGTATTCTTTTTCAAAAACAAACAAACACAAGTTAAGGGCTTAAAAGAAAAATGGATATGGTTCTTTCAATATCTTCAATACATATGTAATTTTTTTTGTTTGTATATAAGTTATTGTGACTATTAAATAATCAAGCGCCTAGTTAAGCATTAAGGATATACCTTTTGCCGGTTAAAAATTGTGATAACAAGGAAAGCAAATTCTGACTAACCAACAATTTACTCTGGAAAGTCCCATACTGTACGCTAATTATTACTTACATTGCTATTAAAGATATTAAACACAAATTAACATTCATACATATGTATGTATAAGAACCTTATTCTTGCTGATCTCTTAAAAACGTATACCTAGTGATACTTCAGAATTTGGATTTGCCAAATTCAAATAAATAATTGTTAAAATAATAAATAGGAAAAATAATCCACTTTAGGTAGTTTATAAGAATATGAATGGGCACTCTTAAAAATCGTGAAAAATAATAAAAATTTAACTGTTATTGTCTGCCATACAGTTGTGTTCATAAAAATAGCAGTGCTCCTCCAAAAAGAAAAAAAATTGTTATTAATTCAAATTGTTCTATTATTTTTTCAAGAAATGTATACAAAAGTAAATAACTTCAGTCATAACATAAACAAAATAAACGTTGTTCATAACTTTTAACTATTTTTTTTTGTCGTATTAATATTTTGCAGTTGTTCATAAAAATAGCAGTGTTTAGAAATATGCTGTGCCTAGACAACAGAAATCAATGAAATCATTATTATGTACAGCTTGTTTATTTTCACTCCGCTGCATCTTCGTGGCATTGCGTCCACCAGACTCCGACATCTCTCAACTGGTATAACTTCCCATGAGTCTCGAACTACCTCCCACAATTCCTTGGCGGTTTTTGGTTTGGCGACATGGACAGAATTTTCAGCATCGCCCCACAAGTTCTCAATGGGGCATAGGTCAGGTCAGGGGATTGTACCGGCCACTCCCTAACGGTTATTCTTTTTTCATCAAACCAAGATTTTGCCCGTTTTGACGTATGTTTTGGGTCATTATCTTGTTGATATACCCAAACTAGTCGAATTTCCTCCTCGGCATATGGCAGCATAATGTCTTCTAAAATGTTAACGTACTCAGCACCATCCAGTATACCCTTGATAGGATATATAGGCCCAACCCCATTATATGAGAATCAGGCCCAAATCATTAGTTTTGCTCCTCCGTGTTTAACAGTTATAACGGGGACTATTTTCTTCATTCTTTGGTCTTCTTATATATTCGCGACGACCCTTGGACCCAAATAAGACTATTTTGCTTTCATCGCTCAACAGAATATTCCTCCATTTCTCCTTGGCGCATGCTTTTTTGTCAAAAACGCTACTTTTCGCGGACTTCGAGCTGGTAGTTTAGCCTCAGAAGACGTCTTCTAACCTTTACAGCATTCACCGGATGTTGGAGTTCATCCCTTATCTGTCTGGAGCTTATTGAAAGGTTCTCCTTTGCCATGTTAGCAATTTTTCGGTCAGTTCGCTTACCCGTCACTCTTTTTGGACCGCGTGTTTCAGGCCAAGCTTTCCAGTTTAGCACATTGCTAACCATTTTCGCTGAACATCCTATGATGAAGCATATGTTTTTCCCTCTGAACTCAATTTTTTGATCAAATTCCGCATATCTTCAGTACAATGTTTTGATCGACCCATATTTCAAACTTTAAAGTATGTTAATAAAAGACAACATAAACAAAAACATTCACTTACCAAACAAGAATACATAAATATTTTTAAGCTCTAAACAACAATTTCTGAGACACTTTATGGTAAAACCAAAAAACACTGCACTCTTACAACTGCGTAATATTAATACGACCAAAAAAATAATTAAAAGTTATGAACAACGTCTATTTTGTGATATACCTGTTAAGACTGAAGTACTTTACTTTTGTATACGTTTTTTGAAAAAATAATAAAACAATTTGAATTAATAGAAAATTATCTGTCTTTTTTGAGGAGCACTGCTATTTTTTTGAACACAACTGTACATGTTATATTTTTTTTACGTTTTTCCATACTATAAAGTTATACAAATCTCATTCAACAAATTAATTTAATAATTAGATATGTATGTATATATGTTTGTATTTTGAAAAATGTGTTTTTTGCTTAACAAACCCTAGGGCTGTCAACTAGCTGTGAGGTTACTTGGAATACTATTTGTTCCCACGTTAATAGTTAAAATATCATAACAACTCTGATTATGGTATTGATCCCATTCATTTGATCGATAATAACAGCGAAAATGTGACATTTAACGTAAAAATGCAGATGACAAGCTACCCTTGTGATCACAATTCTAAAAGAACAATGGTACATGAATGTTAATATTTACATACATACATATGTATGCTACAGAAGCGTTATAACATAAAATCTTATAAAACAAATTTGGCTTAAAACATGCATATATGTATGTATGTACATATTAACGCAAACTATGTAAGTGTACCAAATTATGTAAGTGTAAGGTTTCGGAAGGTTTCGTTTTTACTTTTAATATATGCGATGGACGTATGTATGTTTAACGCTTTTCTGAGGCATGTTATTTTCAAAAAAAAACATTTTTCTTTTTGGAAATATTTCTTGAAACCGAGATGACATCACGCTGTGATCACTCAAGACAGTTCGAATATATTTTTAGGGCTCATTATTTGGAATTCTAAAATAAGTACTTACATATGTGTATATATGTATGTACATATGTACTTGCTTACTTTTCTTCCGGTTTTACCGTCGCTGCATAGAACACTGATGCTCAGCTTAAGTTTATTGCTTTAACCGGCATCACCTTTAAGATAATGAACTTGCAAATCTGTTCGGATACAACGAGATCACACAAAATTATATGTACATACATATGTATGTTTTCATGCATACCAATCCGGCTCAACTAAATATTCTCGTCATGTGTTAATTCAAATAAAAATAAATTTCCTTGGCTAGCTGCGAAAATGACATCATCTTCTCTATCACTGACTTATATTGTCTACACATAAAAATGTGTTAAAACGTTATAGAGCTTTTGAGTATTCAGTTTTCATACAAATACATACATAAGTGATGACAAGTTTTGCTTAAATAACATACCACCACTTCCAAAAGAAAGCAGAATATTTATTTTATTCGGCTCTGAAACTCCTAATCTATTAATCCCTCTACAAGAGCTTTTAATGCACACAATTATCGATTACAAAACGCGAATGCTGCATTCCGACGTATACATATGCATATGGATGGATAAGATAACGAGTAAGAGACCGGCTGTCGTATTAAGCCCTGGTGAAAGAGTATTCATCATTCATAGCATTATGACTTAGAGTAGTTGAAAGAGAAGTATAAAGAGAACATGTTTGAAAGCTCTTCGTTAATAATATGGTTACAAACTGTGAGCACGTGCAATACTCTGGGAGCTTCAGCTGATTCTTGCACCTGTAGTGGTGTTAGAGAGAGCGACAGTATATATGAAATACATAGAAAAAAGCCGGCTTGTTGAAGATAAAAATGAAACTTTCGTTCGCTATTGTAGCAATGTGATATTCCCTTATGCTTACATACATATATGCATAATCATTTGTATCTTTCAACAGTTGGTGGAATGCCGGTGATGAGACCTTTGCTTATTGCTATTTGGAAGTTTTCGTACAGAGATGACGACATTCAGTCATTCTAGTTCAGAAGGTGTTTCTGAGAATGTGTTAGGCGTATACATTTTTACAGTATTGTACGTATACGATGCACTCAAATAAGAATTGTATCTATGGTAGTTATGTTTTCATACCGTATTGTATAGTAAGAAATACCGGTTTCATATTGTATTAGTGAACGTTCAAATGTGGGTACATGTATTCGACAAAGAAGAGTAATGGAGAGCAGCCAAATCATTTAAGCTGTGAGAACACCACATTATAAGTTGAGACGTTCGTTGGATTAAACTTGTTTTTTTTAAGAAAATAGGAAGTTGATTTTAAATCAAATACATTAATTTAATTTTTATTGGAAATTCATTCAGTCTATCTTAAATATAAATAAACTAAAACATATTTATATATGTATGTAATATGTATTTTATATTTACTGTTTAGAAGTGCGTTTTAAACCATATTTTTTATATGTATACTTTCGAAAATAATATTTTATACTCAAAAAATAAATATTTGTGCTTTCTATCTTCCTTAGAATCAAAGCAGTGATATTGGTAATTTAAATCAACAAGCACAAGCTATAATTCGTCAGGCGGATTCATACAATCGTGAAAAAATTGAAAAAAATAATTTGGAGCTAAATCGCCTGTGGACAGACTTGGTCAAAAGTTTGGAAAGTCGACGGGACAAACTGCAAAACGCAGCTGAGAAGTGGGAGCAATTCGAAAACAAGTTCCATCTATTGGAAAAATCAATTGTGCGATTGGAAGAAAAATTCCGAAATGTCGACCCAGTGGTAAGGTCCAGACGACATTTGGAAGATACAAAGCATGCCATCCAGGTAAGCTAATCATTGAATACTTTCATTATTTACCAAGGCACAATGCATGAGATTTATACATATTATAAACCGGCTTCTCAAGAAAAGAAATCTAAAAGTATAATTTGTTTTGTTGTGGATTTTATGAGAATAACTAATTTTTGCTAAATGCAAATATCTACTTTAATTACATACATCCGTATATATTCATTGTATATCAAATGTATATATCTACATACATGTATGGTTGCGTACGTATTATATAATTTTTTCAGTGACAAATTGTTTATTTTGGTTTAAATTTTAATTTTGCGATATTAGTTCAAAGTGAAAAGAGAACAGTAACATACGACAACTTAAACGCCGGCAGGTGTGGTTCTCTCATGCCTAATGCATTGTTTTATACGTATATATGCATGTGTACATTGGGTACAAATACTGATAGTCTGTTTTGGCAAATATTTTCTATAAATAATTTAAACAAAAAAAAAAAAAAAACATATGATAAAGACATGTCTAAATTGTGAAAAACGTGCATACATATGTTATATATGTGTATTGTTGCGTATATTTATTTAAATGCTTGCAAATATCAGTGTGAATATGGAACTTCAAAATAAGTATCATGACGGCAGTACTTGTTATAATTGAAATATATTATACATACATATGTACATATGTTGTGCAAATCGAACTATTACCTTTTTATTAGTTTTAATAAGTAACGTTATTTTTTCTTCTCTGAATTTTTTTGTTTTGTTTGTAGGAAACACTCTGTGAATCTGAAGAACTTAAACCATCACATAAAGAGGTTGAGGCGCTCTCAAAATCAATCGTCACATTCCTTGGGGAAATACACAAACCCTCGGCGGAGGCCATTCAGGCCAAAGTGGATAACATAGTCATTCAGAATACAAAGTAAGTAAATATAACTTTATTGTTTTTACTTAATGTTAAACCAACCTCATATCCAAATAATTACATACTTTAATTAAATGGGGTTTGCATACATTAGTAATGCGCATTATTAAATATATTTACTTTTCTTTATCTTAACATCTGCAAAATATTGGGATTGTCTAAACAGCTTAATAATTATTTTTAAATTGTTAATATGTTTATAAGTTCTAAAATCAAATCAAAGCAAACCTTTCGATTTTCTATTTATAAGGTAGATGTTTTGTTTAAGCCAAATGTTCCCAATAGAATGTTTCGACTTTTCATGTGCTCCTCTTAAGGTAAAAATTCCTTTAATGGACCATGATAATTTAAAAAGCTTTTTTATAGATAGCACTATATTTAGAATGTGAATGTTTATGGCGCACATGTTGTAAACAATATCTTTTGAAAGTGAATCACAGACGTAAATTATTAAATGTACATCCGAAGTTGGTATGAATATGAACGGTATTCGATCCTAATTCTTAGTCGGTAATAATGGTCTGAAATTATGTCAGCCAAAGCAAATTTAAGAAAAGCCACAGATTAATCTTAATATCGTCATAAACACAATGATATAACGTTTTCAGTTTTAATGTAATGCTTTCTTTTTGGGATACATATTTTTACATATTTTCAAAAATTAAAAAATTTAATCTGCAAGCACACTATAAATTGGAACATGAGGAAATATTCGAAAATAGCATTCAAAAGCAAATGTGTAAAAAAATCGTTCATCCTAGATTCTGTGAATCCAAAGTAAATATTGACTTAAAACAAGTTAAGCGCAAAACGAAGCACATACCAATAAGTTGAAGGAAAGCAAATGTTATTGAAATCACGTCATACGAATGTATGTATCTCTACAGGAGATGACTTCATTGCTTATTTATTTGCCTGGTACAAAATACATTTATTCAATTATTTGTATGTATATAAACTTCAATGCATACACACAACTATTAAATTATTTCCTTATACATAATTTTTAAAAGAAATATTTCCGGGTGACAGATAACAATATAAAAAACAAATGTCACTAAAATTTTTTTCGACAGAGTTTTGATTGTCAAAGTTGGAGACTTAAGTGTTCACTCAAAAATATTGTACTTATATACATTTCTTGAATATTTTCTAACCGGCAAATAACGTAAGACAGAATCGAATCAAAATAAACATTATTTCTCTTTAAAGACGTAAAAGCTCTGAGCATGACGTCATTACTAATTTTATTTTATTTGAAAGCTTTGTCTTCTGACCCTACTTAACAATTTGTTGTAATGAACGTATAGTTACACACGGACAAACAACGAGTCGTATGTATAAATAAACTCAATAATATGTAGACGGTGCATTATTTTTACATTCTATTGAAGATAACGAGAGAAATGGGATTACGAAAATAAGCGTTTGACTAAGCACGCACGTACACAAGTATCCATGTGAAATACGTTGCTCACTTGACATAGTGACTAATAATATATGAAGGTATACTGCAAGTTTGCCTCTTCTCTTCTAGACTTTTACTCAAAGTTATTCATGTGTTATGGCCATTTCTGTGTTTTGATATACATGTTCTTTTTTTATTTCGCTTTCGTGTCTGAAAACAACTTTTTGGGGTTGGCCTTCTCTCAATTGATAGGCAAACTAACAAGAACGCAGCAGAAAAATCGAAACGTTGTTTTCAGTTTTAATTATAACCTAGCAATAAGCGGACGTGAAAGACTGGATGGCTGGAAATCATTGCATAAGAATTAAAGAAGAGCGCAAAATAAGGAATACACTAGAGATCTATAATAAGTTGATTATTCAGAAGGATAAAAAACATTTAGAGAATATACATTACATAAAGGGATAAACATTGTTTACAAATTTTGTATAAGTACTTGCTAAATATTTGGAATTAAACGAAAGTCGATCCGAAATATAGGTTTGTTGCCGGTCTCCAGTTTATATCATTTGAATTTTTATTGTTTCTCTTTTTTAAGTTGATTAAGTCATCACGCGTGCGAGGCTGTTGAGTATTTAAATTATCGTACTTTAATTCCATATGTACATATTATTTTACTGTGAAATACTATAATGACGAAATGTTTTAAAATAATTCTTCAAGTCATATTTGAAGTATGTACACATTTACGTATGTATGTATATACATGCGTATAACGTAAAACATACGTTTCACTTAAACATTCTATTCTATATTTTTTCTGCGCAGTATTCGTAACTATATTTTTATCCAAATAGTCTTCAGTGAAATATTTGTTGTAATTGTTTAAAAAATTGGCAGCAATCCAAGCAAGCTTTTCCGGTGTGTATTGGAATTGAAGATCGTGCATGAGATCATTGCGAAGAGAATGCAGAAGCTTAATACTACGCCTTAACCATGTGCCAAAGATTTTATTCTTTTAGCTTTGCAAAAAAAAAAGAGCCCGTCGTAATGTCTTTATCTAAACAAGGAAACTTAGAAAATAAAATATTGAATATATTTTCAAATGAAATAATTTCTTTTTCAGATTGAACGACATCCTTAAGTATAAGGACCAGACGGTTAGCAAGGATTTAGAAGACATCGAGAACTATTTCCGTCATATATCCGAATTGCAAGACAGATTTAACGTTCTTCTGGAGAGTATAAGTGAAATTCATGTATTTGACTCTAATGTAAAGAAAGTTGAAAACGAATTAGAGAAAGTGCAGACGTTTGTTGATCAAGCACTTGGAGAAGTGAATAGCTTCATTAAATCCACACAAGAAAAATATATTAAACAACAAAATCTTATCCCATCGGATATAACACAAGAGTTTACAGCATTAGAACTACTCTCGGAGAGAGTACAAGGAGACATGGACGCAAAACAGAGAGATTTCAAACGCGCAAAAACGGTAAGGACTGAATATTTGACAGGAGTTGATGAGATTCAGACATGGCTGCAAAAAGCTGAAATTCAAATACAAGATCGTAGTTTAGAACCTGCCAAGTTAAAAGAAGACCTGCACAGGATCAACCAAGAAATTGGAGGAATATATGAAAAGTTTAATATGGTTAAAAGCAATGGAGGCGTTATTATTGATAACTGTCGAAACAATGAAGAAAAGTTGTTGGTACAGAATACAATTGATCAACTAGCTCAACAGCTTGGGCAAGTGAGGTCCTGGTTAGATGAAAAGAAACAACAAGTTGGTGATAGTGTCGATTCATGGACAAGATTTATGAATTTATATCAGATTGTTATGTCATGGGTAACTGAAAAAAGAGCATTCCTTGAAGAACCACTTGATTTAAAGACATTGCACGAAACACGTCAAAAATTAAATGACTATTCCAATGCTGTTAAAAGTATAAAGCCTATTGTTAAGCATTTGGGTGAAATGGATAAAGAATTAGAACACATCGGACAAGTCACAACAGTGGGGGATCTGAAAGACAAGCTGCAAGAGGCAGAAGAAGCAAAAATCGGCGTAGAAGCAGTTCTACTGGAGAGGGTATATTTATTTAATCATACAAAAATTTATTTGTCTAAATTTCATATTTATTAGAACGCACTGCTTCAAGAAACTAGCGAAGAGTGGGACCAATGTGAACGCAAAATAAAGGATATTAGAAGTTGGATTGAAAAAACTAAAGCCTCATTTGATACAACACAGCATAAAAAGAAACCCCTGCGTGATCAACTGGGTTACTGTGAAAAGACTGTAGCTGATATTAACGTGCAAAAGACTAAACTCAGGCTATCAATTGAAAAACTTGAAGTTAGTTAGACTCGTATTGATTTATGAACCTGCGTATGAATTGTTTTCTAATTATTATTTTTTCTTTATTAGGTTCACTTTCGCTCTGGTATTGGCGGAGATCCCCGCCTCAGCGAGAATGTTGATGATCTGTTGCGTGTTCTCTCCGATCTTAACGATTTAGTTAAATCAAAGTCGAATAATTTGGAGGAAACGCTAAGTCAGATCGACGTTTATCAACAGCAAATGCAGTCTCTCAGACAGAAAATTATTCAAGAAGAACAACAGCTTCGATTGTTAATGGCACCAACTTATCTTCCTCATGATAGAGAGCAAGCATTAGTTGAACAACAGGTATGTGTTATTTGCATTAAAATCAATTTTGTCAGGACTGTTAAATAATGTAGGTAGGCGTGCAAGTATTGCATTTTTGAAAAGGCGTAAATAGGCATTTGCAATATGTGGTTATTCCAGGGTGTGCAGTGACTAATATATTATATTGTTTAAAATAGCGGTTAAAATGAGTTAAATTTAGTTTATACCCCGTTGCAAACATTTAACTTCTTTATACATATTGTTTTGGTGTCTATGTTGCCATTTTTGCCTCATTCGAAAAAAACTCAGATTTTATAACACATTACAACTGATGAAGAAAATCTTAATAAAGTTGTCACATACAAACGGAATTCTATGGGTTTCAAGTTGTTTCTATTTATTTACAAATGACAATTTAGCCAATCGTTTACAGTTGTTTATTTCGTGTTATAAGAAAATTGTTTCGTTTTATATTTCTATATAAACTTAATGCAAAAATTAGTGTTTTCACCAGTATTTCCCGTTTTAATAAACGGATTCAGTATGTATCTCACAGCAATTCTTTTAGTAAATGCCAATTCATAATCATGTTACTCAAAGTATTCTAAAGAATTCAGATACAAAATTTGGCCATTATGTGTAGGGAGCAGTATATTTAAAGACCATCAAGGTTATATGTATTTTAAAATGCTCGTATAAAAATACTCATTCATATTAATATTTCACTGAACACGCTTTCGATTGCAATCACATTTTGTTGTACAAAAGCACTCATTTGCGTAAATTTTGTGTATAGTAGTCCGTATTGTGGTGATGGGATTAAGTATGATTTTTTTTTCTCTTCGGTTGAAATATTTCTTTCACATACTTATTAAATTTGATCATAGTTTCTTCAAATCATTACACACATCTAAACATAATGTATTTTGAAATAGCTTTTTGACCACAGATTTCATATTTTGTTTTCTTTGTTTATTCTGTCAGTATTTGTAACACATATACTGAACCTTTTTTATTGACTTCACTTATTTCATTATATAATTTAGTTTACCTTTATTTTTTTCTTTTATGTTCCTATATTATTCTGGTGTTGTTGCTCTATTACAAAAATACGAAAACGAATATTTCTCAAAACTTTTTCACGAACACTACTGCTTGGGCAAATTGCATACCGTAATTATTAAAATAATCCTTAATCAATACCCTTCAATAAATCAATTAATATTCTGTTTGTGTCTAAAACTACTTTCGACTTCCCCATTAAAAACTTACATTACTTAACATATAACAAAAACTTCTTTCCTGGTATCTGGGTGCTTATCGGCAAATCGCTGTCTGCTCTGAATTATACAAATATTAATCTCATATATCAGGCATGTCGGGAACGCGTAAAAAATCTACATTCGAAAATAACATCCCGCAGTGAGCGTATAAAATTACTTATTAACCGTGGAACACCGGATGACGCAATATTAGATAAATAGTAGTAAAATATTAAAATAATTAATTTTAATATAAACCTTCGAATGAAAATATTTTCATTCAAATATTCTTGGCAATAACAACAGCAAAGATAATGTTAATTAATACATAAATTATATAGATTTTTTACTTTTGGAACTCTTTATCTCCCGACTTGTTCCAAAATGTATAAGTAGTTTAAAGAGGCAATATTTTTACCAAATTAAACGCGTACGCGTTAAAACTAATAAGTTGGAAGAAGAAAAATATACCACTTATATATCAAACAAGAAAAATCGTTTTTATTTTCTATGTTTTAACTAGGTTTTCGTTAGAGTAGAAGGGTAGGAAATCATATTTTTCGTTAATTATATGTCCATTTTATGACGATCTTACTTAACCAATTTGGCACATCTCTTCAATTCCATTTTCCACGCGCAGGCTGTTCAAACAACAATCGATGGTATGAAACAAAAATACGATGGATTAGCCGCCTTATCCTATGCACTGGATGCTTATTCAGTGGTAACAACATCATCATCTGTATCGATGCTGCTTAAACCATCGAAACTGGGTTTTACTTACGCTGAAGTATTGTCGGGCAGATCAAGTCCATTAAATTTAGTTATTGATCAGTCAAAAGAGCAACATGCAAAACCGAAAACTCCTGTTTCTAGTTTTTCTGAGCCAACGCTTAAACAACAATTTGTACTTTTACCGCAGTATGATAAATTGGCAACTGCACAATGCCATCAACCGTCTGCAATAGATACAAGTCTCGCAGATCCTAGTGAGAATACGCTGCAGCAATACACATCATCTGGTGAAGAAATATACCATGAACAACCTACAATACAAAAAGAAGAAGTTATAATTGGTGCAAGCGATATTAAAGAGTTAGATGTTAGGCAGTATTCTGCCATCGATCAGTTTATTCAAAATGAAAAACTTTCTGGAAGTCGTCCAAGAAGGCAACCACGGCGAGCAAGATCTCCTAAACGGAAATATACTTCAAAGCCTAAGAGAGACGAAGGCATAGTGGTAACATCTAACGAAGAACAAAATATTTTACAAGCTCCTGTTGATACGAGGGCTCGTTCAAGGAGTCCTATATGGTTTCCGGGATCAACATCCTACGCTGAAGTTCTACGTGGTGCTGAATTAGAGAGACAGAAGCAGGAAATGTTATTACAAAATATTAATAAAGGGCCTGTTAAGGAGGATCATATCGTAGACAAACAAACTATTGCTACGACTGAAGCTCATCAATTTGAAGGTGCCCAAAAAGAACTTTTATCAAATTATGAATCAACCCACAAACAATCAGTTGACAGCATGTCAGAAACGGAGACAATCTATCCCGCAACAACTAGTTATCAAGAGAACTACGAAGCTTACAACCCCGCACAAACAGTACAAGCTCCTATAACAAATAATCAGGCGGCTTGGCAATATAGTAATCAACCAGTTCAACCAAGTTATTATGAACAGATCCTGCAATATCAGCCAGCTCAAGCTACTACACAATCTAGCTTTGGTGGCTACAATATTACGCAATATCAACCAGGATATCAAATTATAAGTCAAACTATGACTGGATATTATCATCCACAACAACCAAGCGTTGATACGTACCAATATCAGAATTCAAGTGGTAATGTTATTTATTCTGAACAAGCACCTATGTTTTATCCACAAGTTGAGCCATTACCTGTTGATATTACTTCAGTGAACATGGCCGCATATCAGCAACCGGGAGAACATGTAAATGTTTTATCCGACGAAATTGAGAAACGAAAATATCAGTACGAACAAGTTGTTTTAGCACCCACTACTAATGTAATTCATGGTGATTCGTCTATAACATATTCTAATGTGCAAAGTTCAGTAGAAACATCTAACTATGACAGTGAAAAAATGAACAGAGTACTGTTCCAAGAGCCGGCTACCATTTGCGACATTGAACCACGGCCTGATATTACATTTGGGCAATTCGGAATTAATGAGATTGATAGTGAAATAAGTAAAGATTCAAGTCCAACCGAGGTTCGCCAGCTTGAAGTGAATACATTACCTATTGAAGGGATACCAATTTCAAAATCGGAAGATCCAACAAATACTGATCTTCCTCAAATAATAAGGAAATCACCTCCATTGAGAGTGGAAGACACAGATCGAGCAGAAAAATTGACTTACGGAAGTACATACGCAGAAGTATTGTTTGGCACATCTAAATCAGTATTCCAGCCATCCAGCAGCCAATATTCGCAAAAAAATACGAACGTTGCTTCTAATATGATTCACGAAGAGCAAAGACAGGAAACTTCAAAAAGGGAGAATATTGATAGAGCAATTCCTTATCAGACGACAAAATTTATTCGAGACGAATTGCACTCAAATGCATTAACGAATACAACTTGGCAACGAACAAAGTCTCCTCCCATGGACCTTAAGGAGGTTCATAGAAGAGAGGACGTAAATGCTCCTTTAACGAAAGCCAAGTCACGTTCAAAAAAGCATGAAAAGTATACGCCGATTATGAAGACTAAAGACATACAATTGACAACGCATAGTAGGATCGTGGAGCCGGTTGTTTGTAAAGAATCCATTGCTCCTACGGCCAGCACCTCAAAACCCTTCGTTGCAACAACGGAAAAGGACAATAAAGAAAAACAAGTTTTCTTGAAGCCTCAGTTAAAGCATAAGGGAAAAAGTGAAGAAAAGACAAAAGACATTAAGCTGAGAAGTGATTGTATAAGCACTGATAACCAAATTTTGAATACAAAAACTAAAGTTGTGCATGATGTAATGGTAAAAAAGGGAGAGACTTTTACATCTAGTATTAAAGAAAAGCAAGGTAGAAAAAAACAAAAAAGATCTCAGAGGCACGACGATGAACATAACTTTGAAAAGTCAGACTCCAATGGCCAGATTCCAATTCAAGATGTTATCGTCGATAATGATGAAAAGATAGATATGGATTATCAGGCAACATCAACGCTAATAAAAAAACATGGAGATCATAAAAAAAATACAAGAAAGCACATAAAAAAACTTAAGGTACGCGAAGCAAAACCCGAACATTCAGATAAGGAATCATCACAGTCTAGTTCCGAAATGGAAAACATAATGGATTCAGGCACAAAAAATGCTAGTACGATTGAAACAAATGTTGAATTGGAAAGGAAAATAATGAAAAACGATATAATTGAAAGCGTGCCACAAGCATCAACAACGAGTACTGTGATTTCATCACTTATAATTGAACCAAAAACGGTAAAAATAACAGAACTAATTAAAGAAAGTTCCGATTTACCATCAGAAATGGACAAACACAAAATAACTGACCAAGGAATACAACCCTGGACTCTGAGGTTGGATCAGATCAACGACGAAACTAACGCTCCTCAAAGTGGAACCTACAAGACAACTGTAACAACTACGAAACGTATATACAAAAAGGTAAACTCCAATGGGAAAGAAGTCATAGAAAACATATTCGAAGACAAGCCACTAGTAAAAACAAGGGTTTCAGAATCTCAAAGCGCGGAAAATGAACCATTAACAGATGCCGTTAATAGGACACAGGGAGGTGGTGTGGTTAAAACAACAACTACGAAAACTACAAGAATAACAAAAAAAATGATTTCACAAGGCGATAGTTCTAAACTAAATGTTGCATTCGAACCACAAATAAGCACAGCAATAGAAGATATAGAAAGCAAACAAGAACCACCTACAACGAAACAACAAATTCAACCACCCCAAACAATTGACATTTTTAAGTCCTTAGATGATGGTGTAAATGTTTTGAAATGTGAAGATGACAGAAATTCCCAAAATGTGATTACACGTTTCGAAACTATAAATTATGAAAATGAGCCCATATCAATTGATACGACCCAGATAACTGATGGCAATACAATCGTAAAAACAACCACAACGAAAACTACCAGAACGACAAAAAAGATATGTCAAAGCGGTGTTTCTCATCAAACAACTGATGAAACGGATCCGGACTTAGATCCACTACAAGTACAATCTATTTATATTAAAATGCCGGCATCTTTGCCACCAGAAAGAAATGAAGAAAGGATTATGGTGAAGGAATGTGCAAAAAAACCGCTAACATCTGATTTTATAGATATCCACCAATACTCCGACGGGGAAGTTTTGGAAACATTGCCACAAGTTGAGGAATCATTGCAGTTTAATTTCGGAAATATTCAATCTGTGAAGGAAGTTAACCCTGATCAGCAGATTTCGGAAAGTGAGGAAACCTGTCAAAAAGTTGATGTTAAAAAAATAAACCCTGAAAACCTGTTTCCATTTGAAGATTTATCGAAGAATGAAGCACCAACAAAAAATGCCTCACCAATTCACGGCAGTACTATAGAGAGAACAACAACTACGAAAACAACAAAAAAGATCAAGAAAATTGATGGTGAAGTTGTTGAAAATGTTTTAGAATTTGAACCTCAAACGGAAACTACGAGAGTGTTGCCATTTAAAGAAGAACAAATACAAGTAAAGAATAAGAATGACAATGATGGAAATGAGCATTATTCAACAATGAATTCGTCAAAAGGAAGTGTTATTAAAACTAAGATAATAAGAACAAGGAATATCATTAAGAAAGTAACTGTCGATGGTAATAAAATTATTGAGAACATATCTGAAATTGATCCAACAATCGAGGCCGTTGTAACGAATGTTGAGCCATCGTTTGGTTCGGAAGAAAATTGTATCTTGACTCCAAGTCAAGTTGAGGAGATATGTGAAACTAAACTGCCTGAAATCGCGGAAAAAGTTTCCCAGGGCACGAATAAATTTGTAAAAACAAAAAGGATAGTAACGAAAGCAACTGATGGTGAAACTGTGGTTGAAAGTATTCGCGAAGTTGAACCTCAAGTTGAATACAGTCTAAATTTATTAAATCTGGCGGGTATTGAAACAAACTTAGCGGCAAATCAGGAAACCTCTGAAGAAAATCTTACCCCGTCTACTGATGTTATTCAACAGTTTATAGATTCTGAACGCAATGTAAATTTGCCGAGGGTATCTACTGAGGTTAATGAAGTCATAAAAAAATGTCTTACTCCCGAACAAAGTTTAATTCGTGAAACACAATCAATGGAAATTGGAGATATTATACAATCAGATGCAAGTGTAACTACAACAAGAACAACATATGGAACGATTACGAATAGAAAAACGATCACGACTAAAACAATCACAATAAGGATAGATTCAGAAGGAAACGAAATTGTTGAAGATGTAAACATAAGTGAACCCCAAACTGAAATAATTGTAAGTGAAGTGCTTCCTACAGTAGAAGAAAAAAAATTCAATGTTGGAAACATGGAACAAAAATCGGTTGACATTGCCGAGGGCATCAGTAAAAATCCATCGATGTCATCTGCGGAAAGTCTTGATTATACCAAAGTTCAAATTGTGTGTTCGGCTGAGGCGAATAGCGAAAATAAAGACTTAGAGTCTGTAGAAGCTTGTGTAACAGTTGCAGGTAGAGACGAACAGAACGATGAGACTGACAAACAATTTATTCGAACGACAAGGACGACTGAATATAAAACCATATCGACGAAAACTTTACAGGTCCCACAGATAGAGCCAGTTGTAGTAGATAGCGTAGAAAACTTTAATTTCGTCTTACCACAGGGTAATAGGCAAAAAATATCTTTAATAACGCATGAGGAAAAATTAAAGAAACCCATTGTTCATATGCACATGCAATTACCAGATGTAACTGTTAAAATTACAAATACTATAACCGAAAAATTAATTCCTCAATCAGAAGTAGAGTCGTTAGCACCTAAAACAACAAAATCCTCCGACGAAGAAATTGAATCAGAAACAGACATAGGGCATGTGAAAGAAGCGCGTGATTTAGACGATAAACCTATAGAGGAATTTAATTTACCTGAAGGTATGACAGGTGAAGAACGAGAGCTATTTGAACAGATTCAAAAACAACTTTTAAAGAAAGATAAAAAGAAACGACCAACAATACCAGAAGAATTTTTAAGGTCAAACCAGACAGACCAAAGCTTTGTCGAAAACAAAAAAATTTCAGAAATAATTTATAACTCAATTAAGAATGTAGAAGAGAAAATTATAGAAACAGAAAAATTGCGAACCGTTTTAAATAAAGAGCAAAAACAATTAGATTTCGGTCAAACGCATACTATCTTAGATGATAATTCAATTATTAAAGCGGAAAACGACTGTGAGGAAACAATTCGTGATGGGAATACATTGGCTATTGATAACGAAATTGAATTCCCGGACTCCCAGGAAGAAGTGATTGGCGATTCCCTCTGTAAACCGTGTGTCAGTGTTGAAACTAAACCCCAAATTAACATTTCAGATAACTCAACACAAATCACTATACAAGATAATAATAGTGTAATTGCAGATGAATCTAGTAATAATTGTCATAACACATTAACATCTAATTTTGCACAAATAACTAGGCTAGCATTTAAAACTGATGCCATTAATTGTTTTGAAGTGCCACGTTATGATTTGAAGCTTATAAATAGAGCGGAAACTAGATATTTTTATGATCGCATTAAACTAGACACTCCTGAAGGTTCGGAAAAAGTTGAAAGTAATAAGCAACTAGAGTTCTTGTCACCAAGTCATGAAAGAGTAAAATATGTGGATTCAAAAGAGGTAAGAAGTAATTTGCTAGTAGAACAAAGTAAATTTCCTACTTTTTACAATTATGAAGTGCCTAAACATGATATCATGAATTTAAAACGAACTGAGTGCCTTTATGGCCTACACAACTCAAAAACTGTCACTATTGAAAACGTGGATGGTCATACTACAAAAGACAAATCTACAGTCGAAGAGTTTAAAACACATAAAGAGGAGGAGAAAATTGATGAGGATGAGCACGTTAAAGAAAGTATAAAAAGACTTAAAACATCAACAATACCAATTACAAAGGTAGAAGAGATTGAACTCAAATTTGAAGATAAAACTGTTGACGAAACGGTTGAAGTAAGGAAACGAAATGAAGAGGAGCAAATAATTCAGAAGATTGGTGATACACTTCAAGCAACATATGTATCTGTTTTCACTCCAGAAGAGAAACTTTTAGATGAACCAGTGGAGAAATCTGTTGATGTTCAAAAAGTGTCAAATATCGAAACTGTTGTAACGAAGACAACGACTACGAGTAAGTTGGAGGACCCAAAGAAAATCGATTATGTAGGCCTTCCTATTAACGAAAGTACAAGTGCCTGGATGGATGTTATTGAGGAACCACTGGAAGTTTCTTCTGATGAGGACGAACCAGTTGATAAAAATATGAAAGAACTTCAAACTTCTGCAGTAACTGTTACGGGGGTATACGAATCGAAACCTAAGATTGAACACAAACCTACGCATCAACCGGTTGAGGACGTGTATATCCAAGAAATCAAAAAAATTGTAACTGGAAGTGTGGAAACAGCTAGTACTGAAGTAAAGAAAGCAACTGAAGAGAAACCAACCGATTTAATAGCGGCCATTGAAACGACGACTACTGAGTCAAAAGAACGGAAGGAAATCGATTATATTGGCCTCCCTATTGACGAAAGTACAAGTGCGTGGATGGATGTTATTGAGGAACCAATGGTACTCTCCTCTGATGAGGAAGAACCAGATGAAGAAATAATGGAAAATCTGAAAACATCTGTAGTACTTGTTACGGAGGTAGAAGAAGCTGAACCTAAAACTGATGAGAAGGCTCCTTTACAACCGGTAGAGAAGGTGAAAACCAAAGAAATCAAAAACATTACAAGTGTGAGTGTAGAAACAATTAGTACTGAAGTAAAGACACCAAGTGAAGGGCAACCAATAGATCAGAAAATTGTTGAAATTCTTAACGCACCATCAATACCTATTTCCATGGCAGAAGATGAAGAAACAGAAAAGAAAGTTTTGGACGAATTGGTGGTAAACCTGGTTGAAGATGTAAATGTTAAAAAAGTGTCAAATGTGCCAACCGACGTAACAGTGACCATTGAAAAGACTATTTTTGAGTTAGAGGCACCAAAGAAAATCGCGTATGCTGGCCTTCCTATTGACGAAAGTACAAGTGCGTGGATGGATGTTATTGAGGAACCAATGGTACTCTCTTCTGATGAGGAAGAACCAGATGAAGAAATAATGGAAAATCTGAAAACATCTGTAGTACTTGTTACGGAGGTAGAAGAAGCTGAACCTAAAACTAAAGAGAAGACTCCTTTACATCCGGTAGAGAAGGTGTATACCCAAGAAATCAAAAACATTGCAACTGCGAGTGTAGAAACAACTAGTACTGAAGTAAAGAAACCAACTGAAGGGGAACCAACAGATCAGAAAATTGTCGAAATTCTTAACGCCCCATCAGTACCTATTTCCACGGCAGAAGATGAAGAAACAGAAAAGAAAGCTTTGGACGAATTGGTGGAAGATCTGGCTGAAGATATAAATGTTCAAGAAGTGTCAAATGTACCAACCGATGTAACAGTGACCATTGAAACGACTAATACTGTATCAAAGGAACCAAAGAAAATCGCTTCTGCTGGCCTTCCTATTGACGAAAGTACAAGTGCCTGGATGGATGTTATTGAGGAACCAATGGTACTCTCTTCTGATGAGGACGAACCAGTCGAAGAAAGTAGGGAAAAACTTAAAACACCTGTAACACTTGTTACGAACGTAAAAGAGGCTGAACCTAAAACTGCAGAGAAGACTCCGGTACAACCTGTAGACAAGTTGAATACACAAGAAATCAAAAACATTGCAAGTGTGGGTGTAGAACCAACTAGTACTGAAGTAAAGAAACCAACTGAAAATGAACCAACAATTCAGAAAATTGTTGAAATAATTAAAACACCATCAGCACCTATTTCCACAGCAGAAGATGAAAACCGGGCTGAAGATGAAAATGCCACAAAAGTGTCGAATGTCGCAACCGCTGTAACAGTGACTATTGAAACGACTAATACTGTATCAAAGGAACCAAAGAAAATCGTTTATGCTGGCCTTCCTATTGACGAAAGTACAAGTGCCTGGATGGATGTTATTGAGGAACCAATGGTACTATCTTCTGATGAGGACGAGCCAATGGAAGAAAATATGAATAAACTTAAAACATCTGTAACACTTGTTACGGAGGTAGAAGAGGCTGAGCTTAAAACTGCAGAGAAGACTCCGTTACAACCTGTAGACAAGTTGAATACACAAGAAATCAAAAACATTGCAAGTGTGGGTGTAGAACCAACTAGTACTGAAATAAAGAAAGCAATTGAAAAGGAACCAACAATTCAGAAAATTATTGAAATAATTAAAACACCATCAGCACCTAATTTCACGGCAGAAGATGAAAACTCGGCTGAAGATGAAAATGCTACAAAAGTGTCGAATGTCGCAACCGCTGTAACAGTGACCATTGAAACTACTATTACTGAGTCAAAGGAACCAGAGAAAATCGCGTATGCTGGCCTTCCTATTGACGAAAGTACAAGTGCCTGGGTGGAGGTTATTGAGCAACCAATGGTACTCTCTTCTGATGAGGACGAACCAGTCGAAGAAAGTAGGGAAAAACTTAAAACATCTGTAACACTTGTTACGGACGTAGAGGAGGCTGAACCTAAAACTAAAGAGAAGACTCCTTTACAGCCGGTAGAGAAGGTGTATACCCAAGAAAGCATATACATTACAACTGCGAGTGTAGAAACAATTGGTACTGAAGTAAAGAAACCAACTGAAGGGGAACCAATAGATCAGAAAATTGTCGAAATTCTTAACGCACCATCAGTACCTATTTTCACGGCAGAAGATGAAGAAACAGAAAAGAAAGCTTTGGACGAATTGGTGGAAGATCTGGCTGAAGATATAAATGTTCAAGAAGTGTCAAATGTACCAACCGATGTAACAGTGACCATTGAAACGACTAATACTGTATCAAAGGAACCAAAGAAAATCGCTTATGCTGGCCTTCCTATTGACGAAAGTACAAGTGCCTGGATGGATGTTATTGAGGAACCAATGGTACTCTCTTCTGATGAGGACGAACCAGTCGAAGAAAGTAGGGAAAAACTTAAAACACCTGTAACACTTGTTACGGACGTAAAAGAGGCTGAACCTAAAACTGCAGAGAAGACTCCGTTACAACCTGTAGACAAGTTGAATACACAAGAAATCAAAAACATTGCAAGTGTGGGTGTAGAACCAACTAGTACTGAAGTAAAGAAACCAACTGAAAATGAACCAACAATTCAGAAAATTGTTGAAATAATTAAAACACCATCAGCACCTATTTCCACGGCAGAAGATGAAAACCCGGCTGAAGATGAAATAGCCACAAAAGTGTCGAATGTCGCAACCGCTGTAACAGTGACCATTGAAACTACTATTACTGAGTCAAAGGAACCAGAGAAAATTGCGTATGCTGGCCTTCCTATTGACGAAAGTACAAGTGCGTGGATGGATGTTATTGAGGAACCAATGGTACTCTCTTCTGATGAGGACGCACCAGTCGAAGAAACTATGGATAAACTTAAAACATCTGTAACACTTGTTGCGGAGGTAGGGAAGGCTGAACCTAAAACTGTAGAGAACACTCCGTTACAACCTGAAGACAAGTTGAACACGCAAGAAATCAGAAACATTGCAAGTGTGGGTGTAGAATCAACTAGTACTGAAGTAAAGAAACCAACTGAAAATGAACCAACAATTCAGAAAATTGTTGAAATAATTAAAACACCATCAGCACCTATTTCCACGGCAGAAGATGAAAACCCAGCTGAAGATGAAAATGCCACAAAAGTGTCGAATGTCGCAACCGCTGTAACAGTGACCATTGAAACGACTAATACTGTATCAAACGAACCAAAGAAAATCGCTTATGCTGGCCTTCCTATTGACGAAAGTACAAGTGCCTGGATGGATGTTATTGAGGAACCAATGGTACTCTCTTCTGATGAGGACGCACCAGTCGAAGAAAGTAGGGAAAAACTTAAAACACCTGTAACACTTGTTACGGACGTAGAGGAGGCTGAACCTAAATCTAAAGAGAAGACTCCTTTACAACCGGTAGAGAAGGTGTATACCCAAGAAATCAAAAACATTGCAACTGCGCGTGTAGAAACAACTAGTACTGAAGGAAAGAAACCAACTGAAGGGGAACCATCAGATCAGAAAATTGTCGAAATTCTTAACGCACCATCAGTACCTATTTCCACGGCAGAAGATGAAGAAACAGAAAAGAAAGCTTTGGACGAATTGGTGGAAGATCTGGCTGAAGATATAAATGTTCAAGAAGTGTCAAATGTACCAACCGATGTAACAGTGACCATTGAAACGACTAATACTGTATCAAAGGAACCAAAGAAAATCGCTTCTGCTGGCCTTCCTATTGACGAAAGTACAAGTGCCTGGATGGATGTTATTGAGGAACCAATGGTACTCTCTTCTGATGAGGACGAACCAGTCGAAGAAAGTAGGGAAAAACTTAAAACACCTGTAACACTTGTTACGGACGTAAAAGAGGCTGAACCTAAAACTGCAGAGAAGACTCCGGTACAACCTGTAGACAAGTTGAATACACAAGAAATCAAAAACATTGCAAGTGTGGGTGTAGAACCAACTAGTACTGAAGTAAAGAAACCAACTGAAAATGAACCAACAATTCAGAAAATTGTTGAAATAATTAAAACACCATCAGCACCTATTTCCACGGCAGAAGATGAAAACCCGGCTGAAGATGAAATAGCCACAAAAGTGTCGAATGTCGCAACCGCTGTAACATTGACCATTGAAACTACTATTACTGAGTCAAAGGAACCAGAGAAAATCGCGTATGCTGGCCTTCCTATTGACGAAAGTACAAGTGCGTGGATGGATGTTATTGAGGAACCAATGGTACTCTCTTCTGATGAGGACGCACCAGTCGAAGAAAGTAGGGAAAAACTTAAAACACCTGTAACATTTGTTACGGACGTAGAGGAGGCTGAACCTAAATCTAAAGAGAAGACTCCTTTACAACCGGTAGAGAAGGTGTATACCCAAGAAATCAAAAACATTGCAACTGCGCGTGTAGAAACAACTAGTACTGAAGTAAAGAAACCAACTGAAGGGGAACCAACAGATCAGAAAATTGTCGAAATTCTTAACGCACCATCAGTACCTATTTCCACGGCAGAAGATGAAGAAACAGAAAAGAAAGCTTTGGACAAATTGGTGGAAAACCTGGCTGAAGATGTAAATGTTCAAGAAGTGTCAAATGTACCAACCGATGTAACAGTGACCATTGAAACGACTAATACTGTATCAAAGGAACCAAAGAAAATCGCTTATGCTGGCCTTCCTATTGAAGAAAGTACAAGTGCCTGGATGGATGTTATTGAGGAACCAATGTTACTCTCTTCTGATGAGGACGAACCAATCGAAGAAAATATGGAACAAAGTAAAACTTCTACACTAATTGCTACGGAGGTAGAAAACGCTGAACCTGAAATTGAAGAAAAGATTCATTTACAACCGGTAGAGAAGGTCAATAACCAAGAAATCAAAAACATTGCAAGTCTGAGCGTAGAACCAACTAGTACTGAAGTAAAGAAAGCAACTGAAGGGGAACCAACAATTCAGGAACTTGTTGAAATATTTAAAACACCATCAGCACCTATTTCCACGGCAGAGGATGAAAACCCGGCTGTAGATGAAAATGCCACAAAAGTCTCGAATGTCGCAACCGCTGTAACAGTGACCATTGAAACGACTAATACTGTATCAAAGGAACCAAAGAAAATCGCTTATGCTGGCCTTCCTATTGACGAAAGTACAAGTGCCTGGATGGATGTTATTGAGGAACCAATGGTACTCTCTTCTGATGAGGACGAACCAGTCGAAGAAAGTAGGGAAAAACTTAAAACATCTGTAACACTTGTTACGGACGTAGAGGAGGCTGAACCTAAAACTAAAGAGAAGACTCCTTTACAGCCGGTAGAGAAGGTGTATACCCAAGCAATCAAATACATTACAACTGCGAGTGTAGAAACAATTGGTACTGAAGTAAAGAAACCAACTGAAGGGGAACCAACAGATCAGAAAATTGTCGAAATTCTTAACAAACCATCAGTACCTATTTCCACGGCAGAAGATGAAGAAACAGAAAAGAAAGCTTTGGACAAATTGGTGGAAAACCTGGCTGAAGATGTAAATGTTCAAGAAGTGTCAAATGTACCAACCGATGTAACAGTGACCATTGAAACGACTAATACTGTATCAAAGGAACCAAAGAAAATCGCTTATGCTGGCCTTCCTATTGACGAAAGTACAAGTGCCTGGATCGATGTTATTGAGGAACCAATGTTACTCTCTTCTGATGAGGACGAACCAATCGAAGAAAATATGGAACAAAGTAAAACTTCTACACTAATTGCTACGGAGGTAGAAAACGCTGAACCTGAAATTGAAGAAAAGATTCATTTACAACCGGTAGAGAAGGTCAATAACCAAGAAATCAAAAACATTGCAAGTCTGAGCGTAGAACCAACTAGTACTGAAGTAAAGAAAGCAACTGAAGGGGAACCAACAATTCATGAACTTGTTGAAATATTTAAAACACCATCAGCACCTATTTCCACGGCAGAGGATGAAAACCCGGCTGTAGATGAAAATGCCACAAAAGTGTCGAATGTCGCAACCGCTGTAACAGTGACCATTGAAACGACTAATACTGTATCAAAAGAACCAGAGAAAATCGCGTATGCTGGCCTTCCTATTGACGAAAGTACAAGTGCCTGGATGGATGTTATTGAGGAACCAATGGAATCATCTTCTGATGAGGACGAACCAGTCGAAGAAACTATGGATAAACTTAAAACATCTGTAACAGTTGTTGCGGAGGTAGAGAAGGCTGAACCTAAAACTGTAGAGAATACTCCGTTACAACCTGTAGACAAGTTGAATACAAAAGAAATCAAAAACATTGCAAGTGTGGGTGTAGAAATAAGTAGTACCAAAGTAAGGAAACCAGATGAAGAGGAACCAGCAACTCAGAAAATTGTTGAAGTATTTGAAGCACCATCAGCACCTATTACCACGGGAGAATTTGAAGTGGCAGAAAAGGAAGCTTTGGACGAATTGGTAGAAAACCCGGCTGAAGGTGAAAATGCCGAAAAAGTGTCGAATGTCGCAACTGATGTAACAGCGACCATTGAAACGACTAATACTGTATCAAAGGAACCAAAGAAAATCGCGTATGCTGGCCTTCCTATTGACGAAAGTACAAGTGCGTGGATGGATGTTATTGAGGAACCCTTGGTACTCTCTTCTGATGAGGACGAACCAATCGAAGAAAATATGGAACAAAGTAAAACTTCTACACTAATTGCTACGGAGGTGACTGAGGCTGAACCTAAAATTGAAAAGAAGACTCATTTACAACCGGTAGAGAAGGTCAATAACCAAGGAATCAAAAACATTGCAATTGTTAATGTAGAAACAACTATTACCAAAGTAAGGAAACCAGCTGAAGAGGAGCCAGCAACTCACAAAATAGTTGAAATGCTTAAAGCACAATCAGCACCTATTTCTACGGCAGAAGATGAAGAGAAAGAAAAGAAAGTTGTGGACGAAAAGTGGGAAAACCGGGCTGAGGATGAAACTGTGAACAAAGTGTCAAATGTCGAAACCGATTTGACAGTGGTCATTGAAAAGACTACTAGTGATTTGCAGGAACCGAAGAAAATTAATTATTTAGGTCTTCCTGTTGACAAAAGTACAAGTGCATGGATGGATGGTATTGAGGAATCGATGGTACTGTCTTCCGATAAGGACGAACCAATTATTGCCGAGCATGAAGAGGCCCAACATTCCTATGAGTATCATCAGCAATCTGACTATGTTCACATATTACATGACGAGAAAACCGTTATTGACACTTGGTCGAGTGTGTTAGATGAATCCTCGCCAGCAACAAATACATCGGTTGTATCTAAGTTGTCGGCAGATGCCCCTGAATTTATGCCAGCAAGTATGCGAAGTGCGCAAACAGAATCGCTTCAATTTTTACCATCACACAGAGATTGCACAACAAAATTAAATAATAATAAACCAACAAGTAAAACGATTTCCCGTTCAACAAATGAAGGAAAGGAAAGGAACACTCCCCCCGTTCATCGATTATTGGATACTAAAGTAAAATCTGCAAATTCATTCACGAAGACACATTCCTCATCAACTTCCGATACTAAAAGTTATGCAGATGTTCTGTTTGGTGACCATACTAAGCCACCAGTGCTCAGTGAAGTTATGCCCATTTCTGTAAAATCTAAAGTAATTGAGCATGAAACTAAATTAGATGAAGCTCAACAAAACAAACCAAACAAGATACCAATATCTCAAAATAACTCTCAAATCTCAAACAAGAAAGTAGCTTTTGAAACAAATTCGAAGAAAAGGGTTAAGTCTCAATCAGTGTTATCAAAAGCTGGAAATGCAGGAACAACAAGCGAAAAAATTAGTCTCACAGAGGAGGCTTCTGCCCTTTCAAGCGAGAAAACGGGTCTCAAGGAAGATGCTTCTGTGTCAATTTCCTGGGCCTCGTTGGTAAGTCGTCCCGGAGAATGGGTTGATAATACATTACAAAAGACGGTAAAAGTAAAAACTAGTGAAACTGTTAAAAAGGTTGACGTAAATAAAAAATCCGACAAAAGGCGCACATGTGAGAAAGATAATGAAAGGAAACCTAGAAAGATGGAAACAAAAATAAATTCTTCTGATTCTGATAATGAGGCATCTTCAGTTTTGGCAACAACTAGTTCTCAAAATGTGGCTAGGGGGGTAATACGTCCAGAAAATAATGAGACCGTTTTGGAATCAGAGAGTTTAACTTGGGCTTCATTAGTTCGAAAGCCAGGAGAATGGCTAGACAACACAGGTCAACGGTTAAAAGAATCTAATAATAAGTCAAAGGATAAACCGCATAAAAAAATGGAAAAACAAAATAAAACTAATAAAACAAGAGTTCAACGGACACATAAAGATAACCCAGTCTCCTCTGGTACTTCGAACAATAGCAGTGACAGTGATGAAACACAAGAACATATGATTGCTAAAAAAGATCATGTAGAAGAATTTATGAAACAACATCCAGATTCTATTGCTGTTAATGATAACTACGCTGAAGGAAAAGAAGCGACAGGACTTACGTGGGCTAAAGTAGCAAGCCAAATCGATTCTTGGACAGATTTGGAACCTAAGGAGCAAACGAAGTTGCTTAAGGTTGAAAAGAAGAATGGCAAGGATATAAGTAAATCCAAAAAAACAAAACAACATGCTGCAAAAACTCCGGTTAGCATTCACGCTATTGATTCACCAATTGCCCTAAAGATTACAGATTTTGACAATATACCATCAACATCGACTTGGTCCACTGTTGCTTGTCAAAAAACTCAAATTACTTCTGAAAGCAAAAAGGAACCCCGGTACACATCACATTTGACTGAGAATAAATATACTGTCATAATGGACGTTGTAGTTCCAAAAGTAGAAAGCAATGTCGAAATATCTCCAGACTCGGATAGTGAAAATATTTTAAGTGAAACATTTGAGCCACTTGGTATTACTAATAAATCGTGGGCTGAACTTTTAGAAGATGAAGTTCAAGATGAAATAATTTCACTTACAAAAGAAGAATATACAGTTGCATTTAAAGAAGGTAAGCAAATAAAAGAATGTAATGAAGGTTCACCTGAAGAGGAATTAGTACCAGCAATTCCTCAAGCTTACGAATGCATCCATACCGAAGAAAATATACCATTTGATGAGTTAATTACACTCAAAAAACAAGAAAAAGTTTTCAAAAGGTGCGGTGATAACGTTTGTAATATAAAGGAGGGATTGTTACCTGACTCTTCACCCGTTGATCCAGATTTTGACAACTTTTTGTTCTGGAAAAATCCTCCAGAGGAATTGAATGAGAATCAAACATATCCTCGAAAAGATTCAAAGGTTTCGTGGTCAATAGATTTAATTCAAGTGATTCCTGAAGGCACACCATTGGAATCCACCGAAGACGACTTCTCAGTATGTAAAACTTATTCAGGTAGCAAGGAACATAAAACCGAAATCGTAACTGTACTTCCTAAAAATGAGAAACCAGAACCCATACAACCGGAGGAAAAGATAATAAATTTGAACTCTGAAAAGAAGGGAACAATACCACAACTATCAACATTTGATGAATCAGCAATTTCGAAATTAAGTGTACCACAAACAAATCTTAAAGAACTTTCCCCAGAAGAATCCCTATTGGGTGTGGTTCAAACTACTAGAAAGGATGATCCATCTTTAGAACAGCAAATGGTTTGCAACGTAGAAAATTCATCCGAAAATGTAATTGTAACTAAAGAACTACAAATATCGACTGAAGAAAGTAGAAAACATGCTGAGAGTCAAGTAGAAGTAGAACCCCAAACGAATTTGGAAAAAATGTCGTGGTCTCTCATAGTGCAACAAATAATTCCTGACCCTGTTGAGACGGATGAAAAATCTACATATAGTGTAGAGAGAGTCGGTTTAAAAACGCCCTTGTCACTACTGGAAAAAGACATTTTAAAACTGGGACAAGACGGAGAAGGGAATGACAAGGCGGAAGGAAAAAGCACAAATGATCAAGAAGTTAACGATTGTAATATTCCAATTGAAACGAATGTTCAGACTGATACCGCAGAATTGATTCAGCATACGGTTGATTTTATTTGTACAGAGAAGAGAGAAACGATATTCTCAACTCAAATTAATGTTGATGTAGCTAGTGACGGATTGATGAAATCAGACCCAGAACTGAAATCACAGCCAGACGCGTGGCAAAAAACTTCGCCGGTACTCCCAACTGAACAACAGGGCGAAATTGTTGAATCTATGCAAAAAGAAATCGATTTCTTACCGACGAGTGAGAGCCCTTGGACAAAACCAGAACATAAGGCCAAAAACGATAAACCAAAAAAGAAGTCAAAAAAAATGTTAGACGAAGTGGCAATTAGCAAGCAAATCACTCCAGAGAAATCTAGCACACAATCTGACACATCAACACCAATACAGCCTAACATGGCTAGTGGTAAAACAAATATAGAAAACATCCAAAATTCAATGCTGATACAGGAATATTTAGAAGATTTTATCGAAAAATCCGGCGTTGAAATTGTAGAACCTCGTTCTGAAGTAGTATGTTCTATTGGACTTAAGACAGGTGAAGGAGAATTAAATGCGATAAAAATTGAAGAAGATGGAAAGCCTAGTAATGATTTGATTTGCCAAACTGAATGCGAAAAGATGTTGAATAATGATAAAATTATAATTGAACGCGTTTTCACAGAAGTTGAGAAACTTGATGTACCATTAGAAACTCAAACAAAATTGAACCAAGAACCTGTCATGGAAAAGGAAGTTTACGGACACATTACAGAAGATTGTGTTTCAGAACTTTCGAAAGAAATTGAATCAAAAACTTCTCCAGGAAGTGACATGCAATCAATAAAACAGCAATCTTATAAACCTAACATAGATAAGCCTAAAAAAAGGAGTAAGAAACAATCAATGCAAATGAATATTACTGGCACAATGGTTCCAGAAGAAATAAAAGTGGACCTTGCAACTTCCATTCAAAAGACATATGATGTCAAAATAACAGACAAAGAAAAAGATGCAGCATATGAAACTGTTTTCATAAAAGAGCCAATACTTGCACCAAGTGAATTAAATCCTGAAATGTCAGATGAAAGTTATGTAAAAACCGAACCACAGGTGAAAGTTAATTCAGCATCTTGGTCTCTCATAGTACAGCAAACAGTTCCTGATGCTTCAATGAAACCTTCAGATTTCAACAAACTAAATAGAGAAACGTCTTCATTACTAGTTAAAGAAGATATGTCAATAAAACCGGATAAAAAACCTAAAAGAAAAAAGAGGAAACCATTTGAGCCAGAAGTTATCGGCCCAATTGATACTGATATTAAAACAGACAATGCAATGCCAATTCAAAAGACAATTGATTTTATTGCTACGGAGAAAGAGGAAATGAAATTTGCAAAATCAATACCCGAAACCTCTACTGCAATTAATTTAATAACGCATCCAACTGAATCTAATGTAAATGTTACTAGTCAACATCAGAGATCGTTAGAACCAGAACTGAAATGTGAAACAATCTCTTGGTCTTCCGTTCTACAAAAAAGTAATCAAGAATCACCCCACGAAGAATTCATTCCAGAACGTGGCTCATCAGATGTTTTAAAAATAATGGACTCAAAACTAAAACTTTCATCAAACATAGAGCCGAAACATAAAAAGGTTAAATCGGAAAAGAAGGGAAAACAAATATTGGAGCACGCCGATATAAGTGGTACAACAGTTGCTCAAGAGAAGAAAAATGAAGGAGTTACGACCGATCAACTACTAGCAACAAAAACAGAAACAATGTCTTGGTCTCTTGTGGTGCAGCAAACAGTTCCCGAAATATCAATAGCACATACTGCCCCCGTGTCCAGCCCATCAATAGGAGATAAACCTTTAGAAAGAAAAGAGGATGTACCTTTAATGAAATATAAATGTGACAAATCAAAGAACACCAAAAAGTCATCGGAACCAAAGTCGAAGGAGTCTACCATTCCTGAAGTGACATTTACAGACAAAACATTGCAGACTGATGTCAAAGTCTCGGTTAAAGAAGAAATGCCGCCTTTAGCTAAAAATTTAACGAAAGAAGCAAGCGAGCAAGATGAACAACCAACAAAATTGGAGCCAATGTCCTGGTCTCGAATAGTTCAACAATCAACACCAACATATTTAACTAAAACTTCCGTTGAAAATACACAACAAATTAGGGAGAAAAAAGAATTTTCTGGTATAACCAGTCACGCTGAGGAAATTTCCTATAAGTCATCTATAAAAGGCTCTTATCAAGAAAAATCTAAAGAGTGCAAGAAGTCGCTTGAACGAATTGAGACAAAAGGCAAATGCGATCTCTTAGGCGAAAAATCCACATCTACATTACCAGTATATCAGGATGTAATTTCCGTGGAAAAAGAAAATATGGAAACTTTTGATATACTTCCCGAAAAAGTTGTTGAAATTCATGACGAAGGTTCGAGTAAGAATATAGTTCACGGATCTACATTTGACACACAAATGAAACCACAGCAAATATCGTGGTCACTTATTGTACAACAATCTGGAGAAACATTTTCAACGGAACCTACAACTGAATGTGTTAAAAAAGAGGAAATAACATCTAAAGTGGAAAGAACACATAATATGCAAATAGATGATGATCTTACCATTAAAAAGGATAGGCCGAAGAAGAAGAACAAGAAACCGTTTAAGTTTTCAGAAATTCCTTCTAGAGAAGAACTACTTTTAGAAGGTGATGTTGTATCTCTTCATAAAAGTGTTATTGCCAAAGAAGAAGATATTTCAAAAGAGCCTTTATTCGAAAAACAGGTACCACTGGAATCGAAGTCGTGGTCACTCATTGTTCAGCAAACTACACTAACAACATCAACAGGAGAGCCCATCGACAGGGTACCTGAAAAGTCCGATATCGTAAGTTGTATTGAACAAAAAGTGTCATTACCAGAAAGTGGCACAACATCAATTCAAGAAACAATACATTTTATTGATATGGAAAGAAGAGACGCGGTAAAACCTGAACCAAAGTCACTCATTACAGGTACCATAGAAAACGTAAAACCAGTTAACATGCCCGTTGAAAATATTGATGTCATCGATATACAATTAGAGCCAGAAAATCTGCCGCCAGTACGTTGGTCCCATATTGTACAAGAGTCTACTGAAACAGTATTTACAGATCCATTGGAAGAGAAAGTCGATACTTCAACATTTGTAGGTGCATCACCAACAAGAGAAGATGAAAACATTTCGTTCAGAACCTCCACAACAGATTTTGCAGACGATTCAATTATTATTGATTCTAAAAAACCACAGAGGAAAAATATGAATGAAAAATTGGTAACAAGCGAAATAACTCAATCTGCTAATTCATCAATGGTGATAACAAATGTGTGGCATCAAAATGAAACGTATGCAGAGGTTGTCAAAAAGTCGGGAATAAATCCTGAACTAAATATGAATTTAGTATCAGAGACATTTGAAACGGGCGAAGATATAAAACAGCCCGAACCTGATTCGTCGGTGGTATTTATTAAACACAAAGAAATTAAGGGCACTGATGAATATTGCAGTATCTCGGATGAAAACAGAAGAGATTCTAAAGAAGACGCGAGAGAATTGACTTCAGATATCTTGAGCACTGAGTCTGTAGGTATCTCGTTGAAGGATACAATGTCAGAAGAAGATTCTGTTACACGGTCTTGGGCATCCATTGTTAAAAACACCATCCCTGAGCCAATGCATCAAAAGCCTGTATTGCCGATTGATAATATGATAGCTGAAAGAAGATCTCGAACCTCCATTCGGCCTATTATTCAAATAACAAAAGTACATGATGCACCCACATCATTAGAGATTACTCAAGATACAGATGGTTTTATAGAATACGTTTCTAAAAAAGAAAAACATCGAAGACGATCACGATCAAGGTCACAACAACTTGCAACTGAATCTGCGGGGGAAGATAAGGATCAAGATAAACCGGTATTACCTAAAAAGAAATCTAAAAAATCTAAGAAAACTATAAGATCTATCCGTGATAATGATGATGAACATGATCTTGATATGCAATCACATAACGTTCCCGATGAAAGTTCCTTAAAGTTATCCTGGTCTTTAACTGTAATGCAGGCAGAAGAAGAAGAAACACACGCAATCGGTCTTGAAACCATGGTGGAAGCTGAACAAAACGATCAAAAAGAATATAGCACAAACGTAGTTTTAAGTCCGACCAAACCAGAAAGTCAAAATGTAAATATATATGAAGATATATTAAATTTACCGGAAAAAACTCGCTTAGAACATGCACGGAGTGAACCCGCTATTAAAGATGTTCCATATTCACATGTCGTGAAGGATACCTCATTAGTCGTTGAACTCAATAAACAAAAAGAACATCAATTAACTCCAGTTACCATGAATTTGAAAAATGTACCGGTTGCATTAGAAGTTAGTTGTAGCGACTCCACTGATGACCTCCCTATTGCAGATGTTAAGCTTACAATTATAAAAACAATATCAACAGAGGAATCCATTGCAACACAACCGGAAGTGCAAGAAAAAGTAGCTACAAACGATATTCAAAGCCCGATAAAAATAAAACTACAAGAATTAAAAACTATTGAGGAACCTGTGCCAAGTGAACACGAACCAGAAAAGTCTACACCTCTAGAGGAACCAATATCAAGTAAATCCGCAATCGATGACGTACCCTCGGCAAGTATTGTAAAAGATACCTTACGGTTTATAGAATTCGAAAAACAACTAGGACAAGAACAAGCTACGAGCACTATTGATTTGGAAAATGTATCGGTTGCATTAGAAGTTAGTTCTAGCGACTCCACTGATGACCTCCCTATTAAAGATGTTAAGCTTACAAATGTAAGTACAATTAAAACAATAATAACAAAAGAGGAATCCACTGCAACACAACCGGAAGTGCAAGAACAAGTAACTACAAACGATATTCAAAGCCCGATAAAAATAAAACTAGAAGAATTTAAAACCAGTGAGGAACCTGTGCCAAGTGAACCAGAAAAATCTATACCTCGAGAGGTACCTGTATCGCGTGAATCTGCAATCGATGATGTACTCTCGACAAGTATTGTAAAAGATACCATACAGTTTATAGAATTCGAAAAACAACTAGGACAAGAACAAACTACAAGCAATATTGATTTGGAAAATGTACCGGTTGCATTAGAAGTGAGTTCTAGGGACTCCACTGATGACCTCCCTATTGAAGATATTAAGCTTACAAACGTAAGTACAGTTGTGACAACAATAACAACAGATGAATCCACTGCAACACAACCGGAAGTACAAGAACAAGTAACTACAAACGATATTCAAAGCCCGATAAAAATAAAACTAGAAGAATTTAAAACCAGTGAGGAACTTGTGCCAAGTGAACCAGAAAAATCTATACCTCGAGAGGTACCTGTATCGCGTGAATCTGCAATCGATGATGTACCCTCGACAAGTATTGTAAAAGATACCTTACGGCTTATTGAATTCGAAAAACAACTAGGAAAAGAACAAACTACGAGCACTATTGATTTGGAAAATGTACCGGTTGCATTAGAAGTGAGTTCTAGGGACTCCACTGATGACCTCCATACTCAAGATGTTAATATCACAAATGCAAGTACATTGATAACAACAACAACAACGGAGAAATCCAGTTCCAGTACAACACAACCGGAAGTACAAAGACTAGTAGTAAACGATATACAAAGCCCGACTGAAATAAGACTAGAAGAATTTAAAGCTAGTGAGGAACCTATGCCAAGTGAACACGAACCAGAAAAGTCTACACCTCTAGAGGAACCTATATCGAGTAAATCCGCAATCGATGACGTTCCCTCGCCAAGTATTGTAAAAGATACCTTACGGTTTATAGAATTCGAAAAACAACTAGGACAAGAACAAACTACGAACACTATTGATTTGGAAAATGTACCGGTTACATTAGATGTGAGTTCTAGCGACTCCACTGATGACCTCCATACTCAAGATGATGTCACAAATGTAAGTACATTGATAACAACAACAACAACGGAGAAATACAGTGCCAATACAACACAACCGGAAGTACAAAGACTAGTAGCAAACGATATACAAAGCCCGACTGAAATAAGACTAGAAGAATCTAAAACTAGTGAGGAACCTATGGCAAGTGAACACGAACCAGAAAAGTCTACACCTCTAGAGGAACCAATATCAAGTAAATCCGCAATCGATGACGTACCCTTGGCAAGTATTGTAAAAGATACCTTACGGTTTATAGAATTCGAAAAACAACTAGGACAAGAACAAGCTACGAGCACTATTAATTTGGAAAAAGTATCGGTTGCATTAGAAGTTAGTTCTAGCGACTCCACTGATGACCTCCCTATTAAAGATGTTAAGCTTACAAATGTAAGTACAATTAAAACAACAATAACAAAAGAGGAATCCACTGCAACACAACCGGAAGTTGATTTTGAAAATGTACCGGTTGCATTAGAAGTGAGTTCTAGGGACTCCACTGATGACCTCCATACTCAAGATGTTAATATCACAAATGCAAGTACATTGATAACAACAACAACAACGGAGAAATCCAGTTCCAGTACAACACAACCGGAAGTACAAAAACTAGTAGCAAACGATATACAAAGCCCGACTGAAATAGAACTAGAAGAATCTAAAGCTAGTGAGGAACCTATGCCAAGTGAACACGAACCAGAAAAGTCTACACCTCTAGAGGAACCAATATCGAGTAAATCCGCAATCGATGACGTACCCTCGGCAAGTATTGTAAAAGATACCTTACGGTTTATAGAATTCGAAAAACAACTAGGACAAGAACAAGCTACGAGCACTATTGATTTGGAAAATGTATCGGTTGCTTTAGAAGTTAGTTTTAATGACTCCACTAATGACCTCCCTATTGAAGATATCAAGCTTACAAACGTAAGTACAATTGTGACAACAATAACAACAGATGAATCCACTGCAACACAACCGGAAGTACAAGAACAAGTAGCTGCAAATGATATTCAAAGCCCGATAGTAATAAAACTAGAAGTATCTAAAGGTAGTGAGGAACCTATGCAAAGTGAACCAGAAAAATCTATATCTCAAGAGGTACCTGTATCGCGTGAATCTGCAATCGATGATGCACCCTCGCCAAGTATTGTAAAAGATACCATACGCTTTATTGAATTCGAAAAACAACTAGGACAAGAACAAACTACAAGCACTATTGATTTGGAAAATGTACCGGTTGCATTAGAAGTGAGTTCTAGGGACTCCACTGATGACCTCCCTATTGAAAACAGAAAACTTCAAACGGAAGAAGGACAATATGGGATGGATCTTGAAAGAACTAACGCCCTCACTTCGAAATCTATTCCCCATGGGGAAAGTACATGGTCAACAATTGTGACATTTGTAACTGAGTCAAATGTATATTCATCATATGACAAAAAGACAGCTAATACGGAAAATTTAATTGAAATTCCTCTTGAACCAATTAAGCCCACTGTTGAATCAATAGTCACTAATTCTGGCAGTGAAGCAGGAGAAAGTACTGCACTAAAGGAAATCACTGAAGCAATTGCCAGAACAACTGAATATTTACAAAAGCCATTGAAATGCTTTGGAACCAATAACTCTCTTTCAGGAGTTTCTTCCCAGGTAAACTTAAAGAGTATTAAAAGAAACATAGCTTTGACAGATAGTTTTGATAGTCAAGCCACTCAATCTAATGTTTCTAAACAAGTTGAGGATGAGTATAGTAATTTTAAACTCGATCAATTACGGCTTGATTACTATCGTGATAGTTTCCCTATTAAATATCCCTCAATACTTGATTTCGATAGAGCCTGGTCATTGTCTGTAGCTAATATTCCAACACAAGGAAATAAGTTTGAAACTAATAACGAAATAAAAGTAAACATATTAGACACTGACGATAATTTTTCCACCCTTAAACCAATTTCGTCAGAAGCGACTAGACATGAAAAATTGTTAGGAAATATTTATGCAGATGATTTACCAACAATTATGCGATCTAACCTAGCTAAATTAGAAATAGGCTGTCGTGTTAAATTAGGTAGTGGTTTAGTTAACGATGTAAAAACACCAGGTACAGACAAACTTAAAACTGAACCAGAATATATGTCCGCTAGCCTTCCAGTTTGTTATAAGCATTTGAACGTTGAAAACGGTTCTTTACCACTTACTAAGCAATATTCACAAATTAAATCAGAAGCACTGCCAGTTACAATTGAGAATAAATCTGAAACCAAACAAATTGTAAGCCTGCAGCAAACTACCCTTAATCCTATTCCCGAACCCAAAGTGTGCTTAACACAACCCATAATCCCTAAAGATGCTGATAACATAATGAGTGTGGATCAATTAACAACAATGTCAAACACTAAGCAATCCACTCTGGCCGATGTTCCGGTAAACTCAGACACGATCAGCCAAATTGGTACAGAAACAGAAACACCTCAACCCGATACAATGCATCCAGAACAGAGTATAATAACCAAAACTACTACAACCATAATTACAACAACTGATGGGTTATCAGAACCTGAAAGTACAAGGAACTCGTCTGCAGCTACAAAGTGGACGACAAAGACAACGACGACAACGACAACTGAGCCAAGGGATGAGCAATCATCAACACCAAGTACAAGTGTCGAAAAGGATAATGTAGATGATGTCCTCCTCTTGTACAATCGTCAGCAGAAGGTGATAAAGATGAATCTTCGTTTATTTTTAGCGTTAATATTTGTTGCTTTTTTGTGTGGTTTTGGTACTTGTTTTTGGCTTTTGAGTAGTTTGAAATTCTGTAATTGGTAAATTGGAGTATAGAATTATAAAATATTAAAACAGTCAGTTTATTTGGTTGCCAGTAGTTATAAAAAAACATTCTTTGCCGAATTATAACATATTCAGCTAAGTAATGTTTTTGTTTTACCTCCAAAGCATTTATCTACAACTATTTTCCTTTTCCATCACATAACTCTATCCTCTGTATATCACATTTTTGTTTCCACTTATACAATATATCAATTGTACATATAAATGCACACATTAAAATAATATAATGGAGAGAATGTAGCTAAACTGGAGCATGATTTTATAAGTTACGATATACATACATATACAATAAAAAATAAAATAAATACTAATTTGTAATAAGCGTAGTTTTGTTTCTAACACTAAACTAAGATATGCGGAAAATATACAGTTCTGCGTGGGCACTAAAATGACAAACACGTAAAGTATAAAAACAGCAGAAAGTCTGCCAATATTTTCTCCTGAAGAGTGAGTTGGTACTTATTAAAAATGTAGCATAGCTATAATAAACTGAAGAAAAATAATCAATTTATAAAAATAATATTTACAGTCCAAAAATTAAGATAAATAGGTTTTGTTTTATTTGAAATAACTAAATATTCGTTGGCTGAAGAATCAGCTGCAATTTTTTGGTTTCGTCAACATTTGTTTACTGCATGCAAATTATAACATAATTTAACCTATACGGTAGAAATATATACTCCAAACAGTCAAAAAAAAAAACTCCTATTCAAGCTGAACTTCTAAATATTTAATAATTGATTAAATAAACATAAATAGTCTTTAAAGCTTAATTAGACACAATTGTGCATCAAATGTCAAATATGGCATGACTACTTGTGCGAATTGTATATATGATGTTATGATATTCCCAATATTCCGTTTTGTAGGTGTTTTTGTATGCTATTTGCAGATACTTATTTTAAGTACCATCCTCTTTTAATGCTTAGATGTGTAACGTTTCTACAGGTTTCAAAGATAAAACAATTCAATAAGGAAGAGGCATATGTGATTTAAATTTTTTATTTAACCAAACAATTTTTAGTGTGCATATATAATCTAAGAGTAAAAGTTAAACGAAAATACAACTTGTATCTATCTGCTTGCGATAAATATGCAGTATTTAAATATTGGAAATGCGTCATTGTGGCGAAGTGTTTAAATATGTAACAAAGGTTTGAACTACAACATATTGTATATTTTAAATTAAACTAGAATTCCAATTTATAATAAATAGGAGAATTCAAACTACAGAATGAAAGCCAAGAAATTTGCATTTATTTCATTGAATATTAACAATTGTTCGTTAATTGTTTTCTTGTTTTCTTTATGTGCTTATGTTTAATCCGGTTTATTCTAATATATATATTTTTTCTCTTTAATATTCTACAAATAACTATTTTCTAACAAATATGTATGACATACATATATAGGAAATAATTTCCCAGGAAATAGATGAATTACTTCAATCGCTTTCAACGGTGGAAGAAGGAATCGGTAGTTTGCCAAACAGTAATCTCGAAAATATGTTACATGGCTTAAAGGTGAGTAAGATAGTGTTTTTACAGCTTTGTTTAATGTTGAATTAATTGAAAATTATAAGTGAGGAATGTACATGTGTGATTAACATAATCTTTACGCCATCACACATTACCCATGAGTCATCATTTTAAGCAAAAAACCAAGTCTCATGAAACTTAAAATTTAATCCATAAGTAAATATGCACTTTTCATCGATTTAAGTAAATAATATTAAGTCCTTAAAGTACAAAAAGCATTGTTTTTTCCATTTGAATATGAATTTTCGGTGTAGTTTCGAATAAAAATATATACAGACTATTCAAATTCATTTCACATTATATACATACATATGTTAATAGGATAGATTGAGTTTTATCTGCAACGGAAAATATTCTTAGTTTAAATAACTTTTTATATACAAAGGCAAACGAAATTGCGAAAACTCATGTGTTTGACTGATTTTCCAATTTTAAAAAGGGTACATTTTAACTGACACCATACAACCTGTGAATATTAAAAAAAATCACCAAAACTTTCTGGAAGATCGATGTTGTCTGCTATGTTCGTGTCACGACTGCTGACCTCTGAAATAAAGGATCGCTTTTTATTTAATGAGTTCTGGTGCACTAAAAATTACTTAGATTAGAAAAAGGTGGGAAGTTACCTTTTTTATTAATAATTTTTTGGAATTCTAAGCCATGGTTATCGTTGTTATCAAATCACATAAAAAGTTTAAATTAAAATATTTTCGATGCAGATGTTGCGAAATGCGAAGTTTTGATAATATACGTTGCAATTGTAGATATTACATTTCTGTACATTGCACAAATAAGCAGGAAAAAGACTTTTAAAAAAAGATTTGGCTAGCATTTCTTATTTTTAGTTTAAAAAAATATTATTTAACTTTCATTATCTAATCTAACTTAAACACATTTTTTAGCTTATCATCAAAAATTTGGAGTCCTACATGCAAGATATTGAACGAATCAAAGAAGCCAGTTTATTGCTCCCAACAGATCCACAAACTGAAAGGCAGCTTAACGAAATTAAAGATAGAGTGGATTTTCTTACATTAAGATCTCAACAGGGAATTACGATGATTGAGGTAATAAAGTATTTTATATATTTTCTAAATTGGAATTTTAAATATATTTCTTTTCCATAGAATGCATTGCAGGTTCAACGTAAGCATCAACAAGAGCTCGAATCTTATCAGAAGCACTTATCGCATATAGAGTCATGGTCCAAAGACGCTTCTATTAAAGCTGAGAGCTTAGATAACGTGCCATTGGAAAATCAGCCCATAATTCTAGAGGATCTGCTTAAAAATCTCAAGGAAAACGAATCGGTATTGCTTGAAATAATAGAAAAGACTAAGGAACTAGAGAGCCATGAAGATGTAGCTGATCTTGCCAAGGTTTTATTAGACCAGTTGACGATGGTTATAACTATCATTCGAGAACAAATTAGTGTCATTCATACTCGATTGAATTATGTAAGACAAAGAGAAACTGAAGATGACCCTAAGCGACTTAACGATGATGAATTGAAAGAACTGATGACAGATAAAGACAAATTGGAGACTTTAAGGGAGTTGGTCATTGTTAAGAAAGTTGTAGATCAATCTGAAGAAGCACAACCTGCATCCAAAATTTGTAAAGAAGTTGATGAAAAAGATCAAAATATTGTTGCAGAATATCAAGATCATCCTCTCGAAGGTATTCAAGCCGAAATAGTACTTCAGCAAATAGATTCAATTGAAGGTGAAAGCACGATTGATTCTTTATCTATGCCGGAAGAAGAAATTAAACTACCATTGGAGCAACTTGAAGCAGAGACACAAACTTCTGAGAGTCTTATGATTTACCCAAAACAAGGTGAGCATTTTGAAGTCGAAGCACAAACAAGTTTTCCAGAAGTAGAAACCATTGAAGCTTCGATGCAGACTCAAAAGGAACGCAAACCCACAGAAAACATTTTTGTTACGCAAAAGATTTTAGGTAACAGGGAGACTATTCAAATTGATACTATTCCAAATAAGGAAGTTTCTGACTTGCATGAAGATGTATTTGTTGAGGCTCGGTACCATCAAAAACCACAAGATAATATTGATCGGTCTACAGAATTGGTAATGAAAAATGTACCTTCTTCATTTGAAACAACATTTATTGAGCCGGATGAGACGACCACTGAAGTCTTTGTAAATCCTGATGGAACCAAACAAATAATTGTCAGAAAAGTGATGCGCCAAGTGATATCAGGGAATGATCATTTATCTACTCCACGTTTTGATCCAGTTATTTCAAAAAATATAAGTGCAGATATAACTGAAGGATCACCGCTATTGACAAAACTATCGGCTGAAGAACCATCTGGTTCCGTTAACTTGAGTGAGTCTTCTAGTATTCGTGCTGTTGTTCAGCAGGTCACTCGGAAAATTATTCGTAAAACACGTAAGATTGTTAAGCGTGTTGTAACAATAGATGGAAAGGAATGTGTTACAGAAGAAGTTATTGAGGAACCAGAGGAAACAGAAATAACTGAAGAAGCTCTTCCCCCACAAGTTCAAGTTAAGGTCATCAGAACAATAAATGGTCAAGTTGTTACTGAAGAGGAATATGAACGGTTTAAACAAAAACATGATGAGGTGATCGAGGATCCAAAAGAAATTGAGATAACTGAAGTGGAGCAGTTGCCTCAAGTTCAAGTCAATGTAGTTCGTACAATCAATAATATTAAAGTGACAGAAGACGAGTTTAGAAATATTAAGCAACACCCTGAATTGATGATTGGCCAAGAACCAGTCGTAGCAACTCCGGTAACACAGGTATTTCCTTTAGATCAAGCACCAGTAGAATTTGATACAGCACAAGTAGTAGAGATGATTGACGAAATTCCTACTAGCACTAATGTTACAGACACCATAGATCGTATACTAATAAGCGAAGAGCAGACAACTATGGCATCATCATCTCCATCAGCCGAGGATATGTCTGCAATGGAACCTTTTGAATCATCAAAAGAACTTTACAGTACACGAATAGAAAATATAAGTAATATATGGCCAACAAAACATCATTTGGAAGCAAGTAATATCGAATTTTCAGACCATCACTTGTCAGTTTTGGACAAACCAGTGGAAGATATCATTAAAGATGAAATTAAAGTAAATTTACCAGGCGTTTATGAGTCAACAGAAATTTGGCCGTTAAGTGAGTCCACAGGATATCCTATTACTTTAAAACATCAGGCAAAGATTAGAGAATCAAAATTAAAAGAAACTGTTGTAGACACAAAAAATATTTCAAAGGTTTCTGATCAAAAAGATGAAATTGGAGGTGCGGTTAAGGATTTCATCATCGAACAAGATTTCTTAAATAAGGGTCGTCAAATCATATCCATTCCAAGTGAGAAAATTGAACCGAAAGAAGAATACAAATTGAAGGATGATGAGTCTTTACATACATGTGAAGTCGAGGACCCAACAACGACATCAATAAGGGATAATGAAAACGAAAAACAACACGAATTCGTGAAGTGCTTGCCAACCATGGAAAAATACAGTTTTGTTGAATCGGATAAGATTGTCACACCAGTTTCAGTTGATGGAAATCTACTCAGTATAGAACGAATGATTGAAGCAGAATCTGTTGTTGAAGATGCACCTGCCAAGTTACTAGAGAGCGCAATAGAGGCTAAAGGACTTCCAATATCTTTAACACCTCAAAAAGATATGCCGTTAGATGAAAAAGTAACATTGGAAGTATTTTCTGAGCCTAGTACGGGCATTGCTACACTTGGAGTTCTTCAAGCAACACAATTGTTCATTGCAGAGGAGGTAGCAAATGAAGAATTGCCGCGAAAACTGATAAAAATGACTGCGTCAACATTGGATAACACTGGTGAAAGTGTACTTAAACTTGCTGTGGATAGTGAGGACAGTTCAATTCAATCTCATAACATCAAGTTGAGTATTGTGGAAAAATCGAATTTAATTGATGAGCCTTATTGCGAACAGAAAATATCACAATCACCTGTTTATAAAATTGAAGATAACTTATCTGTAAAAATTACCGAGGAAATTAAACCAGATACTATTGCAGTTAGCGCGTACATTCCGTCAGATACCGAAATGTCTCAAGACAAGGGTTACGAACCCGATGAAGTATTCAGTAAAGAAGATGATAGCTCTGATGCAGTTGATACAAAGAAAAAGCGAAAGAAAAAGAAAAAACAAAAACTTCCAGTGGAAAGCGATGAGATTTCCCACATCCCAAAATCTTCATCAGAAGCTCAAGGTGATGATTCTGTAAGTTTACCATCCGAAGGAAAAATAATGAATGAACAAATTGAAGAAATTACTTCAGAAAGTGAAATAGCAAGTATTCCGCAGGAAGATAAATCTGTAAGGATAGTTGAGGAAAGTGTTATTTCTTCTAGCTCGGATACTCCTAGGGAGTCTCAATTTGGTATGGTTGTTCCAACTGAAATAATTGAGGTAACTTACATTGCGGACGAAGAACAACAAACTAGTCCACGAAAAGAATTGGTCGGTGAGGAAGTTATACCTAAGGAAAAAAGTGCTGCATTGACTGATTCAAAGTTGTCTCAAACCTCACCACAACATCGCGTAGAGCTAGCACAACAAACAAGTCTTGAGTCGGTACCTGATAATTGTGAAGTAGAATGCCAAACAGTTGTGGAGTCTGTCGAGACTGAATCTCAAACAATAGATGAAGGAAATCTAGCAATTGAACAATTAAAACGTCCTGAAACTCAGTCCGAAGAAGTTCAAACTGACCAAATTGCAGCTATCAAGGAAGTTGTACCCACAGAAACAATTGAAATATCGAGTCAAACTTGTGTAGAAGTTACTGAAAAAGAATTACAAACATCTCCGATGGATTCCCCTAGAAGTTCAGTTAATGAGGAAAACAGATTTGCACCAAGTACCGTTGTAATTCCCGTCTTGGAGGAATACATTTCAGCATTGACCTTTCCCACAGAAAAAAATCAACCCAAAGATCAGGCTATTTCAACGGATGTTCTGATTACTAGTGATACATCTGTGCAAACGACAAAACCAGAAATATTTGACATAAAGAAAGTACAAATAAAAGAAAAAGAAACTAAAGATACAGCCTCTTCGCCAGTGCATAAAGCGACTATCCGCATAGACAAACAAACTACTACTTTCAAACTGTTCCCAACTACTGAAGTCGCCTTACAAACAGTCTCTGATGGCACTTACGCCGAACAAGAAGACTCATCAATTTCAATGTCATCTTCATCGGAACCATACAATGTAGAGATTTGCACTGTTGTTTCTGTACCACCTGATTCAGACATTTCAGAAAGGGAACCAATGGTATATGAGCACAGTAAAATTTTAGAGTTATCCAAAAATATCAAATCAAAATGTGTAGATAACGTGGATGCACCAGAAGTAAAAATCAGCGTGGAAATCGATGATAATAAAACACCAATGGTTGCAATAACTTCGCCTGGAGAAAATATATCACAAAAAGATAATGATTTAGTTTTGAAAAATACTTTTATTTCTGGGGCTTCCATTGAGATTGAACAAGATAAGGGTGTGATAACAACAAAACAAACGCGATCCCGTCCAACATCGCTGGTGAAGATTGAAGAAGTTATGTCACCAGTCGAAGTTTTAGATGTTCCCATCACACCTGGTCCAGATAATACCTCCGATGATTCCAATATTTGGATTACAGCGAAAAGTTCAGTTGTTCAGAGTCCGAAAAATGCTACACAAAAAATGCTTATGTCTGAAAGTCTATTGCATTATCCCGGAGAAAAACCTCAGACGATTTGGATAGAAACAAAAGATGCGATTGGTGGAAGAATTCGTCATCTTAAAGAATGTCCATTTAAGCAACAAACGCCTCTCAGTAACGTATTACATTTGGCCACACTCAGTGAACATGTAAAGGACGAACCAGTCGAGCATCGTATAAAGGACGTTAACGACAGTCTTCAGATTCTTGAGGATGTGATTAAGCAAGGCAATACTACAGTAATCCAGACAACGGTCATAACAATTATCGAGAAAGTATCAACTTGGTTGGAGACTATTGAATATAGAGTTTATCTTATTAGGCAACAGTCTGATGAAGGCCCTAGTGAAGAAAAAATTGATGGTTATAACCAGTTAAGCAATGAACTGAGTTCTATTAATCAAAGTGTAAATCAACTTGAAGACAAGGTTGGTAAGGCAGAAGTTGTAACAGATTTGGAGTCACAATCACAAATGTTACAATGTGTTGAAAAGCTAAAGGAACACGTAAGTGCTGTTGAAGATGTCACCAAAAACAATCAAAAGCAAGATACAAGGGATTTAGAAAGGTGGAATAACTTCCAAGTACTTATTCTTGAAATGACTACATTATTAGGGAATCTGCAAGAACGATTTGAAACAATTATATCAGAAGACACAACTCCTACAATTAGGTTAGCAAACTTGGATGATTTGGAATCGCAAAACCTAGAAAATCTGAATCAACTTTCGCACTTAATAAATACAGCCCGTTCGTTCCAGAGAGATTTTCCAGGTAAAAAAGTGCCGCAGGATATATACAATTCCTTTGAAGAAGCAAAAAATTTAGAAAACAATATTATTCAAGAACGAGATCGTCTGTTACAGCTTCAGTTATTAGCAGAAGATTACGAGCAGACGCTTAAAGAGTTTGCTAAAATAACCGTTTTAGCAAACAAACTTGTAGAAAGTCCTATTATAGCTTCATCGCTTAATCAATTAAATAACGAAGTTCAAAATCATAGGAAGTTCTTTGTGAATCTAAGTCACTGCAGAGCAATATTGGAATCACTTGAAGAAAATATTGATTCTGAGACAAGACAGAAACATTATGACTTGCACAAGGAACTGTACGATCAAGCTACAATATTGTTGGATAAGGCGTCAGAAAGAGCCTCAAGACTTGCACAAGCTGCTTCCAGGTGGACAATATTAGAGAAAGGAATGAAGGATGAGAGGCAGTGGTTACAAGTTGCCCAACAACGAGTGCCTGACTTATCAACAGTAACGTCAGCCGATTACGATCAATATACAACACTTTATCAGTCTTTGAATACAGATATTTCATATCATTATGTAAAAATGACTCAACTCTCTAATATTTCTGACAAACTACAAGAAATTGTTCAAGCTCCAAATTTGGTTGAAGAAAGCAATGAAGGGTTAATAGTTCTTCTTAAGCTTCGTGAAGAAGTGGCTACATATTTGCATCGATTGCTCATCTTTAAGGAAATTTGGACGCAATATGAAAATCAGACCGAAAAAATGGAAACATTCGTACGTGACGCTGAAAAGGAACTCAACCAAATTCACATACCAGATGATCCACGAGAGCAACCCATAGAACATATGCGCCAGTTCTGGGAAGTAAAAGCTCACTTCGAGATGCATAACAATATTCGTCATGATGCCGGTGCAAGTTTCGAGAAAGCTCTTGTTGTAATACCGCTAGCTGATGAAATTTTACAACGACAGTTCCATGCGCAATTGGAAGAACGTTGGCTTGGAGTTTCCCAAAAGATTGAAGAAATACAAAATGCAATTATCAATAGTATGTCTTCCGAAGATGTGCCTCAAGAGGACAGACTTAAATTGCTTGAACGGGAGTTGCAAGAAATCTACCTAACTATGACTAGTATTAAGGGTGTTATAAAAAATGAGGAAGAACTCAGTTTGTATATTGAAAGAATACAAGTATTAAATACACGGGTAGGATTCATAGGCAATGAATTGGGCCGTATTGGTTTGCAACCAGATCGTGATAATTTTGAACCAGAAAAAATTGGTCAGTTATTTGCACTTTCTCATAAAATAACAACTCAAATCAATGAAGAGCTTGAAGGTGCCACAATCCTCAAAGAACGTCTTTTATCCATCCAAGATGGTATTTCAAATCTTCGCAAAAATCAATCGAAACTTTCAGTCATCTTAGACGAGTCTGAGAATGCCGAGAAGTTGGGTAGTGATGCAATTGAAAAGGCTGTAGTTGACTGTAATTCGGTTGCAGAAAATCTAATGATCAGTTGGCAAGAAATAATGCAGCTTAGGCAACTTCTTCATACGCTCCCCATGCGGTTAAAAATGACTGTGTCTCCGGTAAAATTGGAACGAGAAATATCCCAACTGCAAGATGAGCATGCTTTCTTGGAATCCAGATGCAGCAACATTATGATGATATTGAAGAATCGCCTCTCACTTTGGTTACGTTACGAAAAACAGTTAGATTTGGTTCGAAATTCAGTACAGGAGACAGAATTTATGATTGAACTTCTTAAAGTTCATGGGCAAGTTGACTATGAAAGACTCAAAAAGGCTACAGAGCGATTAGAAGTAAGTACTATACAAGTTTAATAATATTATCCTTAAAACATGACAAACAGTAGAAAGTCTTTAGATTGTGTCGGTTTAGTCAAATCTTTAACGAATACACATTTTTTTCGGTTTAACTGATCTTGTTGCTTTTACTTTATTTTTGCCAAAGGCCTCCTTTAGATTGTTATTATATTTAGATTTGGTATATTCAAAATCATTATTTTCAATTAACGATAATGAATGAATAACTTTTCAAATTGTCCTTGTGTAAACTTTGAAAAGCTTAACAAGTCGTTGTGAATCCCTCAACTATTCCAACTCTCTATTAAGCAATAACTACCACTGCAATTAAAACGAATGGCCAAGGGAAATTAGTGCGTCAAAATATTCATTCTACACAAAATCATCGATTTTATACCATTTCAAGGCCATTTTACTTTACTTCTTTTAAAAACTTTGTGGAAATTCCCTTTTTTGTTGTTAGTGTTTCGATTGCAAATATTTGTATTGCCAACGAAATGGTGGAAACAACGACAATTTTCGAAGGAAAGTACCGCCGCTCACTGAAAAATACCACAAAGCGATGATGTCGATGAACATGAAATTAAAGCAGTTGTGTATTCAGTTTGCTGCGAGCTCGGGTACTGTGTAGACGTTCTTTCGCATATTGTTTTTGAGTTTTGTTAACAGAGTTGAGTGCCAGAAATTGATCGTATTTTTTTTTCTGTTTTATTAAAAAAGGGTCTTTCTGATGACCTGCAAAACCGTGAAGAACTATTAGCTGAGTTAAAAACGTCTGCAAAACCATTAATCGAGACGTGCGATGGTCAAATTGTTGAGCAGATTGAAGCCGCAGTTCAAGAAGCGGTTATTGCATGGAGTGATACTTCGGAAAATCTTTTAAATCTCTGCACGCGATATCAACGAGCAGTTGAACTTTGGGAAAATTATCGTAAAGCATCGGCTGTGGTGAAGACATTTATCGAACAACAAATGGACAGCGTAAAAACCTTGGAACAACCCTTGGATTTGAAGCAACATGCCAAGGTAAGTGCATATATATATATATATATATATATATATATATATATATATATATATATATATATATATATATATATATATATATATATATGTATATATATACATATATAGAACTGCCGTTTATTCTGTTTCTTTTAATTGTAATTAAATGTGATAAGAACAACGAGATTATAGCATCGGAAATGCTGAATTACACAGCTGATATGAACTAATTTTCAAATACTATGTATATATATATATTAAAACTTTAATGTGAATGTGTTGACATTATTCCATTACTCAATACAGTGTTGTTATCGCATTAAAAAACAAAATTAGATCATTAATGATCGGATTTAGAATTGGAAATATATAAATAGAAACGATCTCCGAAGAGATAATTCTCACATTCGCATACCTGATTGTTGTTTGTACAGCGACATGTAGTTTGTTGGGTTATGTGCTCGAAAGGAGTCGAAACGACAAAAACATTCTTGTGTGAGTCATTCATTATACATGAAATTATTGTTTTAGGTATCTCAACAGAGTTTGATAGCCCAAAACGACAAACTTAATGAAATGCGTGACATGGTTACCAAGATTTCTGCTGATGTTGGTTTGGATTTATCCAGCTTATTGCAAGGGGAATTAGATGCATTGGGTCAAAAATTACAAGAAGTCAAGGAGTGTATCTCAACATTGGCTAACGTAGCAGAATCTAAAGACAATGAACGTAAATGCATTGAAGATAACATACAACAAGCTGTTGCTTACTTAAACAACGTTCAGCAAGTAAGTAATCTGGAAAATAACTGAATTGTGTGTTTTTTAAGAAATGTTCGATATGTAATACCTAAATTTTATACTTCTCTTAGGAGACCACAAGAGTGCCATCAAATCTAACCGAAAGTGAAGCTCAACTAACTGCATTGAGAGAACATCTGCAAACGTTAACAAAAACTGAAGAGGAACTTAAACAGCTACAAAAGAGAAATATTGATAGTAATAATTCAGATTCTTCAATTATTGATGTTTTGGAGTTGTGGCAAAGGGTATTCCAAGAAACGTTCCAAGAGTATCATAGGCTATCCTCTCGTTTGGTGAATACTCAAAACAGTACTGAAGCTTTTAAGCTTTGGAGACAGTACCTGCAACATGTACAATCTTTCCTGTCGAGTTCCATTCCAGGCGATTATAACAGTTTAAGCGAACAACGTCATCTTTGCGAAATTCATCAGAATTTGCTCACCAGTCAAAAAACAGTTCAATCCATTCATAAGAATATTGATAAAACTGTTGATTCTGGAGTTATTGAACAGTTCAACAACCTTACGGAAATCCATAACGAAACAATGTCAAGAATCATTCAAAGAAATAATGAAATTGAAATGAGAATAAACACTTGGAATGAGTATCGCTCCGGATTATCATCACTTTTTGATTGGTTAAATGAAAGAGAAAAAGAAAGGTCATTGCTGCAGTTGCGGTACATTCATTTGAAAAGAGTGCCAAGATTAACACAGAAAATAGAAGACCTTATTAAAAATATTTCAACTGGTGAAGCTCTTGCAACAAAACTTAAATGCCAACAAAGTACGCTTTTGAATTTCGGTGATGATGCTTTCGCTACGGCAGTGCGAATGGAATTTGCGTCTGCTAACCAAAGGATACAAAATCTTCGGGCTGCCCTAGAGACATGGAGAAGTTTTTTGATAAAAATTACAAAATTGGCTGATGACTATGATGTGAAAGTAAAAAAACTTAAGTCTGATTTTTCAACCGTGTATGAAGTAATAGAAGAAAACACAAATAATATTCCTAACGATCCAAATGATATTCAAGAACAATTAAGTGCCTTAAGAAACAGAAGAGTACAACTTGCAAGCCTCACACAAGAGTTGGAAAAGGTGAATATTATTCAGGAAGAATTGAAAGAGTGCATAAGTCCTCATGATATGAAATCAATTCGACAAACAATGTGGATTTTATGGCAAGAACATGGAGATTTGGATTATCAGTTGTCAAACCTAATCAATGGTATTGAGGATCGATTATCGTTACTGTCCATTTACAAGACTAGGTATGATCGCATCATCAAATGGATATTCGAATTAGAAAAACGCATTGATAAAGACTCTGTAGTAAGTCCTTCCGAAAATTCTGAAGAACTTGCAAGAAACCTCGAAAGGCAAATTAAATCAGAGATGCAACTTCGAGAAAAAGAACGTGAGTGGTTGTTATCGGCGAGCAAGGAATTAGTTTCTCTTTACAGTAACAATTCGAATACCGAAAAGATTCGAGAGGATATTGAACAAAAGTCTGAGTTCTTAATTGATCACTGGGAACGACTAAAACTATTATGTCGTCAACACTTCAGCAAAATTTCAGATATTAGAACAACAATCTTGCGACTAGAAGAGAGAGTAGCTGTTCTTCGAAAATGGATGACTGAAATTGAAACGAAACTTGGTGAACCATTAGTTTTTGATTCTCTTAAACAACAAGAAATTGAAACCAAACTTGTCGAACACGATGAAATTCAACGATCAATTGAAAATCAAAGCAGTAATGTAGGTGAGACTCTTAATGTTGTAGAAGTGCTCCTTAATGATACAGACACATGGAAAATCAATCTCAACACCAACCATCTTCAAGCAAATGCTCAAAACTTAGAAAAAAGATGGAAAAAAGTTTGTGGAAGAATACCTGAAAGGAAATCAAAACTGAACAGTATTTGGGGTTCGCTTCAGTATCTCGTTAAAATTACCACAGAATATAAACAGTGGGTGGAAAAACAAGAGGTTAACATCGCAGATTTGGAAAAAGATTTAAATACATTATCCAGTAATGAAGTTGCAGAACGACTAGAAAATGTACAAGCAACCATATTAAGCATCAAAGCACGCGATGTGAACTTGCTTGAATTGGACCAAAAATACTCAAAACTTGTTATGGAGCAAGGAATTGATTTGGAGAATATACAAAAACTCACAACACCAACGAAAGTTCTATTAACTAAATGGAAAGCATTGCTTCCGAGATGTATTGCTATTCTTGACACAATAAATAAAGAAGCAAAAATTTATAGAGATTTTCTTTCAACTCAGGAAGAATGCATTTCTAATCTCTCAGAAATAAATTTATTGCTCGATCAAGTTGAAACTACAGACCCTAGGTCGAGTCTCAAAAATGTCGAACGCTTGGAAAAGAAACTAAATAAGTCAAGTGACATTATGCAAAAGGCTGATAATCTAGGGGAAAAAGCGAAGTTAATAAAACAAGTGGATACTGCACACGTCTTAAACCTAATAACTGAATATACGACCCTTTGGCAACGAATTCAAAGTAGAATAATAATGATTAAGAAAAATATCTTAGCAAAAATATCTACAGTTGAAGTCCCAATCACTTCTCACAAGGTATTAGAAACCGATGCGGGTGTTCAGGTCGATACTCTCACCAAGAAGAAACAACTTCATCACATGACATCGATCACACCCAAAGATGCTTATATTATGGAATTGGAAACTGCGGTAAAAGAATGTAAATTTAATTTAGATGAGCTACAAAAAGCTATAACGGATAGAACTCGTAAGCCTGGTCCTCAGCGGATATCGAAGTTAATGGCAAGTGCTCAATCGTCAGCAGAATTAATGAAACACTTAAGTACAATTCTTGTAACTGAATGTGCAGCTTCAAATAAAGAAGCTAATACCGAAACCGTAAATGAATTAACACTTCGTTTTGAGACTTTGCAATCTCAATGGAAAGCACGCCAGCAACATGAAGAAAGTGAAAGGTAAGTTAATGCCAAATTATAAAAAATGTTTACAATTTTTTAATTAGAAGTTTTTATTTGGTTTTGGCTACATTACTGATTTTGCTAAATTAAAAACGTTTGATTTCGGGTTTTGGCCAATTAAATCAGCGTTTACTTTATTTCTTGTAAAAAATCAACACAATTTTATTATCTTCTTTAAATTCACTACGATATTACATATCTAAGCCAAACTCATTTACAACATAAACATCTTTTCTTGTATTGCTGCCCAATTTGTCCTAACCGTATTCTATGTAAAAAAAATTGTGTGCTCAGGTCTAATCTTCCTGCTGCTTACAATATCACCTGCCCACAGTGAGTATAAGGATTTATGTATATAACAATGTATAATTACACACCTCACAAACAATTTACATCTGATTTTCTTCTAAAACACTAGTTTATGAGGATTGGGTTGTATTTAACATTTAACGTTAAGCTCACTTTATTTAGATCAGTAAAAAATATAATTTTTTTTTTTTCGTTAAAGTGATGTTGGTCGATTGACTTGCCCCCTGTGTACTCAGCGAAATTGGCAACAAATTGACAATGACTTGTGGCGACTTGAGCAGTGGTTACAATACGCTGAAGGTACACAACGGTCACAAACAGCTCCTCCAAACAATATTGAAATTCTGGAGGATATCGTTCAAGACCACCGAGAATTTTTGTTGGATCTTGAAAGTCATAAAATAATAATCACTTCATTGAACGTGGTTGGAGATCACTTGGCAACACACACACTAGACACTGAAAAAGCTCAACAGTTACGAGCAAGGCTAGAGGAAGACAATACTCGCTGGAATACTGTTTGTATAAATGCAACAAAATGGCAGGGTCTTTTACAGACAGCGTTAATGGGAAATAGTGAATTTCATCAAATTATCGATGAGCTTTGTATGTGGCTCCAGCAAACAGAACAAAATATAAGGGCATCTGAACCTGTAGATTTGACTGAAGACCGCCAAATATTGGAAGCCAAGTTTAGAAAGTTTAAAGAACTCCGTGCGGAACTGGAGCGCTGTGAACCCCGTGTTTTCAGCTTACAAGATGCTGCCGATCAGTTGCTAAAAACTGTCGATGATGGTGAAGATTCAACTAATACATATACAAGGTAAAGCATTACAAATCATGGATGCATTTTTCGTCTTCCCTTTCATTTTGTGTAAAACTAATATTTTATCATATCATATATATATTCATATTAATTGCCCTTAAAGGTTTTTTTTACACTAATTCATGTCGCATACGTCAAACAGGTTAAATTTGGAGTCTAATCTAAATATAAACTGAATAAGTTCCTATACTATCCTAAAGAAAATAAGTTTGATATGAAACTTTACTTTCAAGAGAATATGTGATATATGTGTATTATTTTTCTAAATTTTAAATACTTTGCCTTTACATTTATACATTACTCATTTGTGTGACAATCATTTGATATCTCAAAATTATCCACAGAACTCTTTCCAGGTTGACAGACTTGCGTTTACGTTTACAATCGCTGCGTAGATTGTCTGGAATATACATCGTTAAGTTGGGTGCTGTACTCGGCTATGATGGAGACGATTTGGGTGTATCTCTTCATATGCTCTCAAATGAGGTACAGTTTCAAAGTTGTTTTCAAAATAAGTACATATTTTTTTATTAGCTAAATTAAACTGCACATAAAAGAATATATTAATATTCTGATAAAGCTTTCACGTAAAGTTGATTTCTCGTCTCGTAAATAGTTTTTTATATATAGTGTATTGTTCTTTAGTAATTTTTTTATTTTTGTCTTATTTATTTTCTTTGAATGTTTTCAATTTTTTTTTTATTTTTTTTATAATTTTCGTTACGCAGCTTCTGGAGCAATCTGAATCAAGGATTCAACCTTCTTCTATTCAGGCATCATCGCACAACACTGAAATAGCAAAGTAAATATTAGTACTATCATTATTATTTGTATTTTCCTTCGTGTGTCATAATATCATGATCTCGAACTGAATTTTTGTTAAAAATTTTAAGTGTTATGTTTAGCTGGTATATTTTGTATTCAGATATATTGTTCTTTATAAAGGCATTGAGCTTTATTTTGAAGAAGTCGTAAACTAAATATATCACGATGTTGTTGCAAATGCAAAAAAATAGTAGTAATATATGTAAAGCTCAAATCCTTAGTAACAGTTAGTTGGAAATCTTTATACATATATTCAATAACATATTTTATTTATAAATTTTAGCTCAGGGGAAGCTTCCGAAGGAGATACTATAAACACTACTGTCCTTGCGCGCGGTTATCGCTTCTTCGGTCGAGTAGTACGTGCCTCTCTTCCCATACAAGCTCTCATGTTGCTGTTACTGGGTGTTGCCACACTTGTACCCCACGGTGAAGACTACACATGCATGTTCTCAAATACGTTTGCTCGAAGTTTAGAACCAATGCTTTCTTATCCAAACGGACCACCACCAACTTAAGCTCAATCAATCCTTGGAATTCATTCTTGCAAATATAATGAACTATCATAAATTGTAAAAAGACAAACAAAAATTTAAAAAATATATTCATGCTACACTTAGGAGCATAAGGGACATATGTTTCAGAATATTCCTGTAAGCGTTTTTTTATACATACACTTTACATGTGTAAAGATAAACAAAAAATATGTATCGCTCTCCTATGAACCTCGTTTTAATTAAAAAAAAAAGTTCAAAAACGTTTTGCGTCTAAATTTGTATCTTATATCTCCCGATTATATATGAAGAACAAAACGGTTTTGCTAACTATTATTTTCTGTATAATAACTCTCCCTTATTGTACAGAATTTTTTTTAATTTATCTTAGAAGTTCTGTAGGAGATAAACTATGTATCCTATATCGGTGCTACAATCACTAAACAATTGTATCTTTAAGTTTTCTTGTTACCTTGACGAATCAACAAATACATAGCAGTCCATCCAATCATTATATTTGTTTAGAAGTTTATATACTCTATATTTTCTTTATATTGTATCATAGTTTTTATTTCTACATTTGCGTATAGTTTACGAAACTGTAAAAAGCAACAAACATAAAGAAAATTAGAAAATATTAAAAAACATTTATATATATAAATTTGTTACATGCAAAAAACGATTATTTAAATTAAGATATGAAAAAAAAACAAAAACAATTTGTCAAAAAGAATTGTACCAACTAAACTTTATAATATCACATAACCATAATAAATAAAAAATTATATAAAATATGTTTTTTTATTATTTCCTCAAAAAATTAGTTCAGCAAAACATTCAAACCTACTATAAAATGTTGACCACTGTACTCGGGATATGATTTAGACAACAGCATTTTTAGAATTTGAGAATCAAGAACTAAACTTCTAATATGCAAAGAGCACAAACGGAGTGATTGGTATGAAAAATTAAACGTATAGTGTTGGCCAAAAATAACACTGAATATCATCAAAACAAAAATTGGATCAAATTAAAAAAACAATTAGTGTATAGTAGGCAAAATGGTACCAAATCCTCAACCAAATCATTGTAATTTACGCAGGGCATACACTAACAATAGGGATTGTTCTCAAATCGGACTGACCAGAGACGACCTTCACTTGTTCTAGTTCAGTTAAATTTCAATTGTATTCACAGTAAGTATGCGGTAATGTTGTTGCATAAAATAGATTTTGAACTGTGCACATTTCATTATGTATGCATATGCAAGGAGTTAACTTTTGCTGGGTATAATGTTATGCAACGATGCTATCTAATATTTCTATCTGTATTTCGTATTATTGTGCAACGCTGTTTCCTTATGCACAATATATAGTTATGTTTTTCTGTTTTAAAATTCCCCATTTTATCTTATTTAGTTTGATTTAATTGAATTATTTTTATTGTATTTGTTAATTGTATTCGATAAAATCCGGACGAAGTGACGCGTGTTTTAAAACAGTATTCTGTATAAACCTAGGACTAGTGTAAAAATATGTCTGCTTTCAATTTATGAAATTCAGATATACTCTGACCCGTGGATCTGCATTCCGGTAATATTTTGTCCTCTGCGTAATTCTCAGAACTATCATTTGTACAAGTGACGCATCGAACGTTCCGAGGATATTTCTGTAAATTAAATTTAAAATATAAATTCAGTAATTTTTTAACGGCTTACCACTATAATTAATGGTTGTTTCTCAGAGGAACTGCTGATGCGATAAGTTTTTTTGACTTTATAAATACTTGTAATTTGCAAAATAAGAAGAAACACCTAAATAACACTATTTAATTTTATATAGAATGTAAAAAGTGAAATTCTTACATGCAAAATTACCACACATACAATCAAGGTAACGATGTTGGCATAGTAACGCACAGAAATATCAGTGAGCTTAGATAAACATCCTTTTGTATTAATTTCTGAAATGTTTATATTTGGTTGTGCAAAGTCTAAGTGGGGCTTGTAGGCTTGCAAGCAGAATATTGCAGTCCTTTTACAGCAAACATATGGAATTAGTACATAATCTCTTGGCTCAGGCCTGGATAGTTAACAAGTAAAAAAAAAACAACAAATCATTAAAACAGTGTGAAGTTTAATTATTTTACTGTGTTTCGTATTTATTTTCTTCATCAGTTATCCATGAAACAATCTTCCAGTCACTATAACCATTGACTCCGCAACACTCTTGATAATATTGAATTTGATCCCAAAGCAGCTTCCATTCAGGGTTTGAAAAATATAAATCTATACCTTCAAACAGGGATGCTTTTACAATAGCTTGTAGTAATTCTATGCCTTTATATAAGATCCAAACTTGCACCAATCCACTAATTGTTAATAAAAATGAAATCCCATTCCAAAAAGCCATCAATGCAATATTTTCTATAAACGTTTCATTCTTCCACAAGAATTGGCAGATGAAAAAACCCACGGAGTAACATACGAGTAGTTCAAAAGCCTTTAAGTATATGCTTGAGAGTTCATTAAAAAGTTTTTGCTTGTCACGTTTCACTAGGTATAATATGAAAGTTCGGTGAAAGCTTACAGTCATATAAATTAGTACTATTCCTGCCAGGATCAACGCGATCAAAATAATCTTAACACAACGTTTCAATTTTTCAAGCATTGAGACACTATTATCATATCTTGTGATGTAATAAAATTAGTTTAATTTTATCAAAGTTCATACACATGTGAGAGAATATGCCAAGTGTACAAAACTTTTCTGCCTAAACGACAGGAAGCAAACAGAAGGCGCTGTTGAGTTGGCAACTATTATTTATGTAAAATAAACAAATCATAAGTATACACCCGATTATGTAGACTTATACTCTACTCAGTGAAATAATATCTGAGTTGACGCGACTTTAATGTCATTGAACAATATAAAATATATATATCATCGGAATTAGATTAATTGCACTTGATAAAAGGACGTACACATAGGGCCGTAAAAAAATATGGCCAGCGACCATGTAAGTTACATAAGTAGCGTAACCGAATCTGATGTTGAAGGGGGTAAGTAATCCCTATGCTTCTTTTAGAAAAAAAAAAAAGATTAATAAAACTTACAGACAATCAGTTTAAAGAACAAGAGCAGAATATTCCTGAATTACCAATCCCAAGCTATACTGATGAGGAGATACAACAGTTAATCAATTTTGTCCAACGTATGACTGTGCTGTATGGTCTTGATCACCGAGATTGGACAAACACCACACTCGATGTAATCCGTGAGTGGTTTATGAAAATTGATGAGAACGTTCTTACAATTTTCTACGATAGCAATAAGCTGATTGCTTGTTTGGGTTTCCCGATAGTACCCATACAAGGCCTTTGTTATTTTATGCGGAATTCACTTCAAGTGTTTGATGTTGAGACTTTCCATGATGAGGTATTTTATGGATCTCTCAATGAGAATATCGATAGAGTTCTTTTAAGAACCTTAAACTTTGTATACGCCCCTACTTTTCGTGATTACAGAGAGTGGAGTGATAATGTTAGATTTCGATTTTATAATGCAATTGATAAAGCTCTGGCAAATATTACCGGACTGCATTATAAGATGGGTGGCATAACTATGTTGTATGTTCCTAACATACAGAGCAAGCTAATTCAACCAGGAATAGCGAAAGACAGAGAATTCGTTAAAAGTTTGGAAGCAATTGCAGTGCATTGGGGAAACCAAATAAGAACTTGCCTCAATGACAAGGTGTTAGTTACATCACACGATTTGGTATGCCCAATGGAAGAATATGAATTTTGGGTATATAGGTGTAGGTACACATTTATATTAAGGTTAACATGAATTCTACATGTGTACAATTTGTATTTAATCTATAGATGAAGCTCTACAATGCTTGACTGCACAACTTCATAGAAACGACATCCAGGAAATAATAAAAGTACTTCGCGCCGCTCAGTCGGTTTATATTAAACAAATTGAAGAGCTTATACAAGACTGCGATGACGAATTCCTCCAGGCTAAGTCAAATGTAAAGTACTTACAGTTACTTGTGAAACAATCTGAAACTCTTGACAATGCTAAGAGTCCAGCTGACATACCTCCTATGTTGCCAAGATTTATTCATCTTATTCGTTACATTTGGATGAATTCGGAATACTACAATAAAGCTGAGCTCATAACTGGTTTATTTAGAAATCTCAGTAATCAAGTCATCAAATTGTGTACGGCGCAAATTAATATTGACGAAATACTAAACGGCAAACCAAGATTCGGAATAAAGATGTGTCATATGTCAATTGAGTGTTGTCACTCCTATAAGGCAATTTTTTACAAAATATTCGAAAAATATAGAGAAACTGAAGCAGAGGTGCGGAGTGGGCTTGATGATGCAATGATATTCAATCATATTGATGCATTTGAGGAAAGACTGAACGATTTAATTGACATTTGCCGGTCAATGATTGTATTTGGAAGACTCGATGAAACTGAAAATATTCCAAAGCCCATGTTTGGAGGCACACGTGGTTCATACTTTGAAATTAAATCAGAAAATGTGGAGGAGAATTTCTTGAAAAGTCTTGAAGTCTTGATAAAGAACTCGAAGGAATTGATCTTAAATGTTCACAAAAATGAGTGGTAAGATATGTTTTTTTGGTACAAGTACTTACATACATATTCTTGTCATTGACGCCGGTATTTAGAGGGTAAATGCGCCTACTTCATGAACTGACTTTTCATTTTCCATCACCTCTCTACACCTCTTTCATCAATTAAATTTTTGGTAATATCTCTTGGATTAACGGTCACTGTTGCAGAATTTGCGACTCCTTAGCGAAACTTTCTTAGTTTACAAAAAAGTCATACAATTCGTTGTAAATAAAATAAGTAATATATTACAATACTTTTTTTTAGGTATGGAGAGGTTTTAAAATATCGTAAAATGGTCCGAAATCTGGAGGAAATTGTGCAACGGTTAATGGCAAACGTGTTTCAAAGCATTTGCAACGTTGAGGAAGGCCTTGAAGTGTTAGTAACACTTCATTTCTATTCATACCGCGACAATTTACGTAAAACTTACTTACGGCAAGTAAGTGATGTGTGGTCTTTATTTATTGGTGACATAACTACCACAACTGAAAAGTTACAATCTCAATTACAATTTCAAGAATCCTGGATTCCAAAATATGCATCAAAATCAATATTATATAAAACTAATTTAGAAAGATTGTCTTGGATAATGGATCGTTTGAAATCCGCTGAATGGTTACCTGAAGTTCCTTTAACAAAAAGTGTAACTGAGAAATTCGTATTATGTAAGGAGGATTATCAAAAGGAATTTCATAAGCCGTTTCGAACATGGTGTAAACAATTCGATGAAGATCTTCTAGTTCGTTTAAGCCGTACACTGCTTACGAGAAGCAAAGCAAAAAGAGGACTCTTAGAATGTAATATTGACAGAACTATCATTCCTATTTGCGAAGAAGCTTTGCTTTTTCAACAACTGGGTTTTTCTATACCCACGAATGTGAACAGATTATATACAAAATATCCGACGTTAAGATTCGTTTATCACAGTGTAATTACCGTCTGTCTAGATTACAATCACATACTAGCTGCATTATCAGCAGAAGAAAGGCAACTTTTTTTAGTGCTTATTCAAACGTGCGATAAAAAAATTGCTCCAGGGATTTTCAAGTTAAATTGGGGCGGTGAACTGAGTGATGCCTATATAATAGACTGTGCAAAGCATACAGAAAAATTACAAAATACAGTGGATATTTATAAGAGAGCAAACTTCACTGTATGCAGAGCTTGTGAAAAGATTTGCAATTATATCATACTTGATATATCGAGTACGGGCCAAACTTTAGATAGTTTGGAAAAAAGTCTTGAAAAACAATGCAAGGCCGCCTCCCGATTCTTTTTAAGACAATATAATCTAATAGTGGATTTAATAATTTCTGTTTTAAAAGAGTTTCAGAGTGTTTATAGCGAGGTATGTCATATTTGCATTTACGATATACATGCACACATATATACGTATAAATTTGCTATGCAGATGATAAGCCAGTGGACACTGTATGTGCGGCGGTTGGACGAAATGTTGGAAGCCGCATTTTTATCATGTGTTAGAACATCTCTCTTATGTGTTTTTGACGTTCTTCATGGAAGCGGAACGGTTGGTCCAGCGCAAATATTAGTCGTTCATTTGAACATAGTGGATCAAAAAGTATTTGCAAAGTGTATTGTAAAATTTGAAAAAAAAAAAAATATATATATTTCTCATTTCTATTCTCCAGATAGTTTTTTCACCGGAAACAAATGCTTTGTTATCCGTATTCTCGAACATACTCCTTCACGTTCACAATATTCTCAATGAATTTCCACGTTTGTGGGACAAATTGGGTCTCTCAAGTGGTGCACGTTCTTTTGCGGATATAATAAATACTAATGTCGAGTGCACATCCATCAACCAAAATATTATAAAAGAAGCTGAATATAATATCAAAGAACTTAATGCATATCTTTTCAATTGGCTTAAATTTCGAAATATCTGGGAAATGAAGGACTCTAGCTTTCTTCAGAGTTGGTCAGAAATTAAACAATCGGCAGAAGCATTTGATGAAAGTATAGCAAACTATACTCGTCTGGCGAATGAAGTGGCTGTTCAAGAAATTATAACTCCGGTTCATTTCATAACTGTTAACTCGTCTAGATTAAAAAACAGTATTCTTGATTACATCGATCATTGGCAAGAAATCAATGTCAAATTATTAAAGAAAAAGGGATCTGCTAGAATCAAAGGTGCGTAAATACACTTTCAGTTTCACAGAGTTGTGTTGGTTTTTGAACGTTTGTTTGATTTTTTGCAGGTATATACAAGTATATGACCTACAATATTGACAAAATTTCTAGTATACCACGAACTCTTAAAGAAATTAAGCAATCAACTAAGCTTTATGAGCGTCTAGTAAAAGAAATTCCAGAAAAAACCAATGAATTCCCATCAATCCTTGACCTCTTCAAGGTAATGGATAACTACTCAATTGAATTTCCTACTAACACACGGCAACTGGTTATGAATTTGGATACTGAGTGGCAAAATTATATAAAGAAATTATTTGACGCAGATGAAATGTTGGGCAATACAAAAGACGAATTTAAGGCTGCACTTTTAGGTCAAGCAGAAAAGTTTAAGGATGCAGTCAAAGGTTTGATGACCGATTTTCTTGCTAAAGTGCCTACCGGTTCCCAAGTGTAATATCATTTCTAATCTCTTCTGTGAAATCTTTTCTAAAAGTTCTTAAAAAAATCTTCATTCACTTTTTAGGCCACCAAAAATAGCATTAAAATATTTAGATTTAGTCGCTAACAAAATCGATGCCTGCTTTAAGTTTGAAGAAAGTTTAATATCTGATCTCCAAGTTTTCGGTACAACTCAACTTAAGAACTTAGAATTAAGAAAACTCGATGGTGAAACGAAAATTTTATATACAGTTTGGAGAGTGGTACTAGAATGGAATACTTCATGGAATGAATGGAGAATAGAAAATATTTGGAAAATGGATATTGACCTTATAGAAGATACGGCAATATGCATTTATACACAATTAAATCAATTTTGCAAGGTATATCATGATCGTAATTGGGAAGTTCTGGAAACCATGCGAAAGAGGGTTGATGAATTTCGAAAAACACTGCCTCTTATAACGGCTCTTAGAAATCCATCAATGCGAGCACGCCATTGGGATAAAGTCAGAATTGCCGTCAATGTGTAAGATTTTTATAAAAGTGTATTAAAAAATCATATTTACATTTACAATTTTATTCACGCTTAAAGCATGTTTACCCTTGTAGCTTATATAAAACACATAAATTCATACATATATAAGAATATATGTGGAATAATATTATAAACTTAAAAATTATGATATAACATACATACATACATTCTTTAAATGTACTCATTTCTATGAGAGTATGATAATTGCTTTCTCCTTTATTTGATAAATAAAAACAAATCGACCAAAAACAATTATCTATTAAAAGTATAGCAGAGTTGATCCTGACTGATTCGTTCATATTACGTGTTCACCTGAAAGTATTAATAATTGCGAAAAGTATAGTTAATAATAATAATTCGCCGAGATACTACCCTATTCGTTATACAAAGAATACTAGGTAAAATCTTCGCGAGAGTAGTAGCTATCAAAATTTTATTTGAAGCAACAATAAATTTCCCTGTTAAAGAACTTTCTCTGCCCTATTCATGCAGAGAAGCTACTCGTGAAAATTAAAAATTTCAGTTGCGTACTATTCACTAAAAACTAAATTTATTTAATAATTTCGTTAGTTATTTACCGTGCCTTATCTCATCCTTAATTCAGAATTACTTAAAGCACACGCAATTAAGATGCCAAAATCCAAGGCACTCCTCTTTCCGCCCTTTATCTCAGCATGTTTTACCGAAATGCATACCTTTATACAATATATGCTCGTACCCCTACTAATGCATATTAGACAATTTTCTGTAACTAATCTATCTAACATTACATGCATCGTACTCAATGTAGATTGGACCTTTTCCAGTTAACTTAGTTTACACATATTGTCGGAATATATTGTACAATATAAGTACGTGTGTATGTACTTCTTATCCCCAAAATATTCCTGGCTAGATTGAATATTGGCATAGTAGTGACCTACTTCTGTACTTCAACACAATTAATTTATTTTATGATTTTAAATTAAATTATTCTATATTATTTTATTAAACATTTTATCTTATTGATCAAAATTCATTTACGGAGACACAACTGTCTCGTCTCCTTTGTAGGTAGACTTTTTTGTATTATAGCTATGCCAAAGCTGTACATATGATATTATTATATTATATTTTTTTAAATTATATTTTTATATCTGTGTAGAAAATAGTATTGTGTTCTTTGTGTTTATAGCAATTTCGACGAAAACTCCCCTGAATTCACACTTGAAAATATTATTGGAATGGATTTTCAAGCATATTCTGAAGATATTCAGGATATATCAAACTCAGCAACAATGGAACTTCAAATTGAAAACGGAATAAAGAATATAGCTGCTATTTGGAAGATTCAAATGTTCGAAGTTATTCCGTATAGAGATGGCATTTTTAAGATTCGAAACGTTGACGACTGTACTCAGCTACTAGACGAGCATCTTATTCAAATTTCAACTATGAAATCTACGCGATTTGTGGAACCATTTCAAAAGATTGTGGACTATTGGGAAAAGACTCTGGCATGTGTTTCCGAAACACTTGAAAAGGTACTAACTGTTCAGCGACAGTGGTTATACTTGGAGAATATCTTCGCTGGAGAGGACATTTCTAAACAGCTTCCACATGAAGACAAACGATTTCAAGAAATCACTAATGAATGGAGACAAATTACAAGCAAAATGTACCATGCAAAGTCTGCTGTTAAAGCTATACATCATAAAATACCAAATTATCTGCTATCGCGGTGTATCCAAATAGAAAAGGATCTGGAATTGATTCAAAGAGCGCTTGAGATATACTTGGAAACGAAGAGACAAATATTTCCCAGATTTTATTTCATTTCAAATGATGACCTTTTGGAAATTCTTGGAAATGCAAAGAGGCCAGATTTGGTGCAGACACACCTAAAGAAACTCTTTGACAATATATACAAACTGGAAATAAGAAAGAATGTCGGTAAAACGGTTCGATGGCAAGCATCGGGAATGTTCGCAAATGATGGTGAATTTGTGGAATTCCTGCAGATCCTCTACATCGAAGGAACAGTAGAAAAATGGTTAAATAGTGTAGAAACATTTATGTTGGCGGCTCTGAAAACCAAGTTAAAAACAACAAGAAGCTCTTTGCGTCAATTGACTACAAATCGAGAAAAATGGCTGAAACAATGGCCTGGTCAATTATGTTTGACCACTTCATTGATGCAGTGGACGGCAGAGTGTACGCGCAGCCTTCTTCACTGCAAAATGATTGAAAGTAGGAAACCTTTACGAAAATTAAAGAGGAAACAAAATAAAGTACTAGAAACGTTATCCGAACTTAGCAGAAAGGAGTTACCATTCTTATTACGACTAAAGGTGAATACCTTAATCACCATCGAGATCCATGGGAGAGATGTAATTGAACGGATGTATAAGGTAAACTGCAAGGATGTTACCCACTTTGAATGGTTCTCGCAGTTAAGATTTTATTGGGAAAGGGACCAAGAGATTTGCATTATAAAGCAAACCAATACCCATTATGTGTATGCCTATGAATACACAGGGAATTCTGGACGACTAGTTATTACTCCCCTTACCGACCGCTGTTACATTACACTTACAACAGCTTTGCATTTGCATCGTGGTGGAAGTCCTAAAGGTCCAGCTGGAACTGGAAAAACTGAAACCGTTAAAGACTTAGGAAAGGCTCTTGGTCTATGGGTTGTAGTAACGAATTGTTCCGAAGGCCTAGATTATAAGAGCATTGGTAAAAACTTTTCTGGACTAGCTCAGACTGGTGCGTGGGGATGTTTTGATGAGTTCAATCGGATCAATATAGAAGTTCTGTCGGTAGTGGCACAGCAAATTCTCTCTATAATGACAGCACTTTCTGCTAAACTTACTACATTTAATTTTGAAGGACAAAATATCAAACTCCGTCACACAGTTGGCTTGTTCATAACAATGAATCCAGGCTATGCTGGTCGAACAGAACTTCCGGATAACCTAAAATCTATGTTTAGACCAATTGCAATGATGGTGCCTGACAATATTATTATAGCGGAGAATTTGTTGTTTTCAGATGGTTTTCAAAATACAAGAAGTTTGTCCAGAAAAGTGTTCACTTTGTATGAGTTAGCAAAACAACAGTTGTCAAAACAGTGTCACTATGATTTTGGCTTGCGTTCAATGGTTGCGCTTTTACGATATGCAGGTAAGAAGCGGCGTCAGTTACCCGAGACGAATGAAGAAGAGATAGTGTACTTGTCAATGCGAGATATGAATATTGCAAAATTTACGGCAGATGACTTACCACTGTTTAACGGAATAATGGAAGACATTTTTCCAGGATTGACCATACCAATTGTTGATTATTCAGAGTTCTTATCGGCAATATCAGCGGAGTTCCGTGCTAATAATATTCAATTAATACCCAAAGCTGTTAAAAAGGTAATCGAGGTCTATGAAACGAAGAATTCGAGACATTCCACAATGATTATTGGAGACACATGTACTGCCAAAACTGTTACGTGGAAGGCACTTCAAGGGGCACATAATAGGTTGAAGGCACTTAAGCGAGAAGGCTGGGAATCGGTTGTTGTGTACCCGATGAATCCGAAGGCCCTGAATCTCGCCGAACTATATGGAGAATATAACCTTTCCACGGGTGAGTGGTTAGATGGAGTTCTCAGTTTAATTATGCGAACAGTTTGCTCAGAAGAAACACCAACCTTAAAGTGGATTCTATTCGATGGGCCAGTGGACGCTGTGTGGATCGAGAACATGAACTCTGTCATGGATGATAATAAAGTCTTGACTTTAGTGAATAGTGAACGAATAACGATGCCGTCAATGGTCTCTCTTTTGTTTGAAGCCCAAGACCTAGCGGTTGCATCTCCTGCCACAGTTTCTCGATGCGGAATCGTTTACAACGATTACAATGATTGGGGATGGCGTCCATACGTTCAGTCTTGGCTGGACAAGCAGATATTGCAAGATTATGCCCAAATATTAAGGGGATTATTTGATGATTATATTGACAAAGTATTGAGTTTTAAGAAGCAACGTTGTCGCGAAACTGTAGTCACGCATGAGTTAAACGCTGTTAAATCAATGTGCAGATTACTGGAATGCCTTGGAACTAAATCAAATGGCATAGTTAGTGGAAACATAGAAAATTTGGAGACAATGACAAAGCTTTGGTTTTTATTTTGTATGGTATGGTCCATCTGTGCAACTGTGGATGAAGAAAGCCGACTTAGAATTGATGCTATGATAAGGGAAAAAGAAAGCGTCTTTCCCATAAAAGATACTGTTTACGATTACTTTGTTGACCCTATTCAAAAATCGTTGGTGTCTTGGGATATAAAATTACCTGAAACGTGGAAATATGATATAAAGTATGTATTACAATAATATATCTGTAATCCGTTGAGTGGAATTACCTTTACGCTTTTCAGCACACCATTTTACAAAATCATTGTTCCAACTATAGACACAATAAGATATGAGTATTTAGTGTCTAAGCTCGTGGTTTCGGAAAATCCCATAATGCTAGTAGGTAAAGTGGGCACTGGGAAAACATCGACTGCAATAAGTGTTACTGATTCTACAAACCGAGAAACCTTTACAGTTCTCTCTATTAACATATCAGCTCTGGTAAGTTTAATAATTTGACATTTACCAACATAACAAGGTTGTGACAATATATCAGACTTATCACAGATTCGCTTAGCACCGGTGACAATTTTTCAAAACTCAAAACGAACTTAAATCTGCGATATGTACTCGTGGGTACTGATTTACTTAATGTTCTCACAAAGACCTTCAAAAGTGCGTTTTTAATTTTTAAAAAATTCGAATGTTTGATGATGAGTCATTCGTTTCTAATCGATATCTCGCCTATCTGATCGATAAAATGAAATGGCGATAAAATCTTAATATGGTAACGGCCACAGGTTCGGTGCCGAAACCTCTTTTGAGTTGCTGAAAATATTTTAAGTAATAATTATGTATGAACAGGTCCATTCTACTGGTCAAATGACAGAAACACGCACAACACGAATAGTTGTTAAGTGAACCTTGGCTATCCTGACTATCTATAGTCTGTAGCTTAATTATTTTCATTTTGGTAGTGTGTTATTTATTTAGTTACATCAATTCCACTTTGAAAGTTGTAAAATTTAAAAAGTCGATAAAATCATGAAATTCGACGCACCTGACAATCTTTAAGCACTTTTTGGTTGCGTTCGAGCTAAGACTGAATTGGAAGGAACAAGGCTGAGTTAGAAGCGGTTTGTTTGGTATAATGGCTGTTTTTATTCATGACGACAATGCAAGGTCATGTGCTATATGTACATCGAAAGGGGATCTCCAGATACTTGCGGATACTGGTGTGATTATCATACCTAGATTCCATGACTAATGATTTTGGTGGTAAAGAGTTAACCTCTAGAAGATTTGATGAAATAAGATAGTCTTAGTTTTTTTTGCAATCAAAAAGACAACAAATAATTCTAGCAAATGGCTTACTTTTGACATAAACTCTTCGATACAATCGAACATTTAGTGAAAATATTATTTTCACTACACCTAATTATATAACATGAAATCTTTTTAATTATGTATATTAAATTTTCATAGACTTCATCAGCCGGGCTTCAAGAATCTATTGAAAGTCGAACTGAAAAGAGAACGAAGGTTTTATTTGTACCAATAGGAGGAAAGAAGATGATATGCTTCATGGATGACTTTAATATGCCAGCAAAAGACACATACGGATCGCAACCACCACTAGAATTAATTAGACAGTGGATTGATTATAAATTTTGGTTTGATCGTAAGACTCAACAAAGGATTTATGTTCAGAACACGGTTCTCATAGCTGCAATGGGCCCACCTGGTGGTGGCCGTCAAGATATATCACCCAGAACATTAAGTCGTTTTTTTGTGATTAACATGACCTTTCCAACAGAGGCAATTATTGCTCAAATCTTTGGTACACTTTTGAAGCAGAAATTGAGTGATCATGTAAGTGATGTAATGTGTATGTGGAAGTCAATTACGCTAGCTACGATTGATCTATTTAATGCTGTGGTTAAAAAAATGCTTCCTACACCTGCGAAAACCCACTATTTATTTAACCTACGTGACATCTCGAAAGTGTTTCAAGGACTATTGAGAAGTGAAGCGAAAAGTACCGTCAAGTTGGTCACTATCCAACGTCTATGGATTCATGAATGCTTTAGAGTATTTGCCGATCGCATGGTTGATAGCACAGACACTGGTTGGTTTATATCCGAAATTAATGAAACTATCGGCAAGCATATGGAAGTCACTTTTCATAGCTTATGTCCGAATAAAATAGTTCCTATATTCGGGGATTTCATGAGTTCCCAAGGTTTTTATGAAGATATTGTAGACATGGATGCTTTAAGAACATATATGATAGAGCGTCTTAACGACTACAATACCTTGCCAGGAACACTAAGGTTAAATATTGTGCTTTTTAAAGAAGCTATAGAGCATGTTACGAGAGTTGTAAGGGTAATATCACAACCAAAAGGTCACATGCTTCACATTGGAATAGGAGGATCAGGCAGACAAGTACTTGCGAAAATAGCTATATTTATTTGTGATTTTCTAATATTTCAAATTGAAGTAACACGAAAGTATAAGACCCCAGAGTTTCGAGAAGATTTAAAGGCGCTATATAAGACAACTGGTGTAAAAAACAGGCCTTGCGTTTTTGTATTCAGTGGTGAGCAAGTAATGGAGAGTGCATTTCTGGAGATTATCAATAATATGCTTAGCACCGGCGAGGCAAATCTCTTCAAGCCAGATGAATTTGAAGAACTTAAAACAGGCTTAGAGAGACAAGCTAAGAAACAAGGGATACAAGCAACAACTGAAGCATATTACAATTTATTTATGCAAAATGTCTGCAATAACCTTCATATTATAATTTGTTTGAGTCCAATCGGAGAAGATTTTCGACTTTTCCTGAGACAGTATCCTGGATTAATAAATGCTACAACATCAAACTGGTTTCGAGCATGGCCACCTGATGCGCTTTTAGAAGTTGCTCAAAAATTTATACAAGGTATTCAGTTGGCGGCTCCCACTCCTGGAGCGAAGACCAGCAGCAGAGACAGTGTCTTGGCCATCAATGAGGAAAATTTGCATTTAGGAGTAGCACAAGTTTTTACTATAATTCACTTGAGTGTTTCTGAAATTTCTGAACTGATGTTGAACGAAATACACCGACGTAATTATGTTACATCGATTAATTACATAGAGCTAGTATCTGGCTTTAAGGATCTGCTACAAAACAAAAGATCTTCCGTTTCAGGAAACTCCAACAAACTTCGTAATGGCTTATTAAAAATTCAGGAAACTCAAGATAAAGTGTCTGGCATGTCAGAAGAACTAAAAATTAGTCAGGAGCAAGTGAAAGAACTAACAAGTCAATGTGAGATATTTATCGCCGAAATTGAAATTCAAAGCCAAGAAGCTGAGGAGCAAAAGGAAAAAGTGGATGAAGAAAGCAAAATTATATCACAGGAAGAAGTGATATGCCTTGAGTTGGCCGCGATTGCTCAAGCTGATTTGGATGTGGTGATGCCAATGATTGACGCTGCGGTTAGGGCACTTGATGCCCTAAATAAGAAGGATCTTTCCGAAGTAAAATCATATGGCAAACCACCACTCAAAATCGAAAAAGTAATGGAGGCGGTTATGATTCTTTTGGGAAAAGATCCAACATGGGACATGGCTAAGAAAATGCTGGGCGAACAAAATTTCCTAAATGATTTGAGAAATTTCGACCGCGATCATGTTTCTGACAAAACATTAAAGCGAATTGGACTTTATACTCAAAATCCAGAGTTAGAACCTGATAAAGTTGCTACAGTTTCTTTAGCCTGTAAATCATTAATGTTGTGGATAATTGCTATAGAGAATTATGCTAAAGTATATAGAATTGTCGCCCCAAAAAAGGAGAAACTAGACAATGCGTTAGCTTCGCTACATGAAAAACAAATGCTCTTAGCAATGGCTCGAAAAAAACTCGATGAATTAAATGCTAAGTTGGAGGGATTAAAAGCAGATTTTAAGGAAAAATCAAATCTCTTAGATGAACTTAAAAACCGAGCTGAACGCTTAAGGTAATTTATTAAACTATTCTTAAATTTTAATTTAGTTATCTAAGTTCACATGAGGTTTAAATCTTTTTTTTTAGAAAACAACTAGAACGTGCCATTATATTGGTAGAATCATTGTCAGGCGAACAACAACGTTGGATGGATACCGTCGCTTTTCTAGATATTTGTTTCGAAAAGTTGCCTGGCGACTGTATAATAGCAACGGCTTTCACTTCCTATCTCGGACCATTCGACTCGAAATATCGCGAACATTTAATGGAATTATGGAAAAAAGAAATTTCAAACAAAAAAATTCCACGAACAGAAGACTTTAAAATAGGTCAATTTTTATCGGACCCAGTAACGATCAGGGAGTGGAATATTCAAGGCCTACCATTTGATGAGTTTAGTACGGAAAATGGAATAATCGTTACTTTGGGTCGTCGATGGCCTCTTATAGTTGATCCACAGAACCAGGCAAACTCTTGGATACGTAATCTTGAGAAACAGGATCTTAAGATAACGGATTTCAACCAAGCTGACTTTATTCGAACTTTGGAGCGATCTTTACAGTTTGGTTTTCCAGTTTTGCTGCAAAATGTAACAGAAGTCTTGGATCCAATAATAAACCCAATTTTACGGGGCAACTTTACGGTACAGGGCGGACAAAAACTTTTAAAATTCAACGATAAGTTTATAACATATAAAGACACATTCAGACTTTATATAACAACGAAAATAAGTAATCCACATTATCCACCGGAGACATCCTCAAAGACTTGCATTGTAAATTTTGCCGTAAAACAGAGCGCTCTAGAAGCTCAGCTGCTAGGAATTATTGTTCGCAAAGAGAAACCTACTTTAGAGCAGCAGAAAGATGAAATGGTTATGACTATTGCGCGGAATAAAAAAATTCTTATCGATCTTGACAATCAAATACTTCGGTTGTTGAATGAAATTAGAGGCTCTCTACTGGAAGATGAAGAATTGTTTCATACCCTTCAAAAGTCACGTTCAACTTCAGTCCTTGTAAAGGAATCTTTGAGTAATGCGGAGGTGACTGAGATTGAAATTGATGTTGCACGTCAAGCTTACCAGCCGGCAGCTGAACGAGCTTCCATTCTATTCTTTGTTTTAACAGATTTGGCAAAAATAGACCCAATGTACCAATTCTCTTTGGCTGCTTACATTCTCCTATTCACCAAATCAATAGAGCGCAGTCCAAGAAATCAAATTGTGGCTGAACGTATCCAAAATATTAATGAATATCATACCTATTCAGTTTACAGAAATACCTGCCGAGGACTCTTTGAAAAGCACAAGCTGTTGTTTTCGATAGACATGAGTGCGAAGATCCTGGAAGCTTCTGGGAAATTTTCTGTTGCGGAGTATAACTTTATTCTGAATGGGGGTATAGTTTTAGATAGACATGATCAGCTTCCAAATCCCAGTCCAAGTATTCAATCAATTAATTTAAGATATAATTTGAAGACACTTTTATATCTATTTTTATTCCTAGACTGGATAACGGAGGAGATTTGGGACAACATTTCTGAGTTGGATAAAACTGCTGGATTTCATGGTATTATAAATTCATTCGAGCAATTCCCTAAACTATGGTTCGGTAAGTAAGACATAAGTTAAATAAGTTCTTATAATTATACTAATTTCTTATAGAGTGGTATGGAAAAACGAACCCCGAGTTAGAAGACCTGGTTGGTGAATGGAATGATAAACTAACAGATTTTCAAAAGTTCTGCGTAGTACGGTGTCTTCGCCCTGATAGAGTAACATTTTGCCTAACTCAATTCACCATCAATGTTTTGGGTTCAAAATACGTTGAAGCTCCTATTGCAGACTTAAAATCTGCATTCGAAGAGTCTTCTGCACAAACTCCTTTGATATTCCTTTTGTCACCAGGCGTAGATCCAACAGGAAGTCTTCTAAGTCTTGCTGAACAAACCAATATGATATCAAAGCTTTTCTCACTCAGTTTGGGTCAAGGGCAGGCACCAGTCGCAACGAAACTGATAATGGATGGTGCTAGGGATGGCAATTGGGTGTTTCTGGCAAACTGTCACTTGTCCTTAAGCTGGCTTCCAGCGCTCGATAAGATCATTCAAATGATACAAACCACAAAGGTTAACAAAAAGTTTCGTTTGTGGCTTAGTTCTGATCCCCATAAGGACTTCCCTGTTTCAATACTACAGTCTAGTATCAAAATGACAACAGAACCTCCCAGAGGAATCAAAGCCAACATGAAACGTTTATACAACAATGTAAATGAAGCAAACTTCGAAGAGTGTCGGGATACAATAACCTATAAGAAGTTAATATTTGGCCTATGTTTTTTTCATTCTGTACTCATCGAACGTAGGAAGTTTCAACAACTAGGATGGAATGTCACTTACAGCTTTAACGACTCAGACTTCGAAGTTTCGGAAATATTACTAAATCTTTATATCAATGAGTATGAGGAAACCCAATGGGAAGCTCTTAAGTACCTTATTGCAGGCGTAAATTATGGTGGTCATGTTACAGATGAATGGGATCGCCGCCTACTGATGACGTACATAAATCAGTTTTTTACACCAGATGCAATCAATATCCCCAACTACAAGTACTCTTATAGAAATATTAAATTTCATCCATTTACATTATCTTATTTCACAGACTTTCATCTCTGAGAACTTATTTCATACCATCAATTGGAGATCTTCAATTCTACAAGGATCATATTGATCTCCTTCCAACTGTTGATAGACCAGAAGCATTTGGTCAACATCCAAATGCTGACATTGCCTCACTTATGGGGGAAACCAAACTATTGTTAGAAACATTGTTGTCCATTCAGGTCCATCACTATTCAACAGCAGGAGAAAGTAAGGAAAACAAGGTTCTCCGTTTAGCACAAGATATTGAAACTAACGTCCCAGACCAAATGAACTACGAAAAGACTGCAAAAGTGCTGGGACTTAATAGAAAACCCCTTGAAGTAGTTTTATTGCAAGAAATGTCCCGATACAACGTCTTATTAGAAAATATAAAAGTATGCCTTAATAATCTTCAAAAGGGCATAAAGGGTATTTTGCTATTGGATTCAGAGTTGGAGGAGGTGTTAAATGCTATATATGAAGGCAGGGTTCCATATAATTGGCTGGGAAGTATGCACGTTCATTAAATACTTAAATTATTTCTGAAATTTAATGTATTTTCTAAATTTTTTAAAATAGCATACCCATCTCTTAAACCGCTTGCCTCTTGGAGTCGAGATCTAATTCTGAGGGTTGACTTCTTTCGACAATGGGCAAATACATTAAAGCCACCAGCATTATTCTGGCTGTCTGCTTACACTTTTCCAACAGGATTTTTGACAGCTGTACTTCAGACTTCAGCCAGAGCAACTAAAACTCCAATTGATGAACTCTCGTGGGAGTTTTCCGTTTTTATTGAAGATGAAGCTGCAGTAGGAAGAATGATTCTAACTGAAGGAGTTTGCGTTCGTGGATTATTTCTAGAAGGTGCCGGCTGGAACAGGAAGATGCGATGCCTACAAGAGCCATCTCCCATGGAACTAGTATGCCCAATGCCAGTTATTCTCTTTAAACCCGTCGAAAATTCAAAGAAAAAAAATAAGGGAATTTATCAATGTCCATGTTATTACCTTGCGGAAAGGTCAGGCTCATTTGTAACAACCGTTGACTTAAAGGCAGGAACTGAAACATCGGATTTTTGGATTAAACGAGCAACGGCCTTATTGTTGAGTTTAGGAACATAAATAGCTTGTTTTATTATTATTTTTTATTTGCATTTGATTTATTGAAATAAATATTATTAATATTAAAAGAAAAAGAAATGTAAAGATTAGAGATAAAATCATTTAAATCAAATGGTCACCTACAAGTCATGCGTGCTTCTATTTAAAAGTCATGATAACTCCATGATTAATAGAAACCCGGCCGACAAAGAGGGGTTGTCATTTCAATTAAGAAATATGTGTTATGCAAAAAATGCATCAATCAATCAAATGCCATTATCGAATATGCCGTATTATTTAATAATTGGTCAGTTCCATATGAAATATGTATCATTGTACAACGCGTTTTAAAAGCAGTAGACGTTTAGTAAACATTTGTCGAAAATTATGTCACGGGAATTCTTTATATTCATAATTATTTTGTGTGGCACAGTTTTGATAGAAAATAAAACGGATGCAGCTAATATATTAGGACTGTTTACAAGTCATCATAGGTCGCATATGTTAGTCTACATAAGTGTAGTGGAAGAGCTATTGCATCGTGGTCATAATATATCGATTGTTACAGTATTACCAATCCAAATTAAACCCAGTGAAGCGCTACGAACGATTCAATTAAACATGCCTCCAGAGTCAAACCGACGGATAGGTATTTTCCGACAAATTGAAGTTGTTGTTGCAAATAGTCGAGCGTTTGATGACTTGCATTTAAAAAGATTTCTTGGAGAAGACAATAAATTTGATTTGATCATTATTGGATATTTTTTCAACGACTATCAGATGGGTTTAGGTGCACATTATAATTGCCCTATTGTAATTCTTTGGACAACGCAACCTATTAGTTTTGTAAATCGCTTTGTAGGAAATCCAAATGGTTGGTGGTATGTGCCACACCCATTCGTAAAGAGTCAATCTATTGGAATAAGAGGTATACTTCACGGTATCTTCGAGACTGCTTATCAATACGTTTTCGATATTGTTATGAATCAAGTGTACAAGTATGTTTAATTCCTAAATGCACTAAATGTAGTTTAGTGATGACATTTAAGTTTTAACTTTTCTTTAAGAAAACATTTTCCGTCATCAAAATATCCCACGTTGCAGCAAATGAGATCAAACATTTCTCTTATACTATGCAATCATCATTTCAGTGAAGGTTTGATAGCAGCTCATCTACCTACTGTCGTCGAAATTGGCGGGGTACAAATTAAGGACACGAACGAGCTTGCAAAGGTTTGGTTTATTCGTGTAAATACGTTACACATACGCAAACGCTAGAAAGATCTATATTTCTTTCAGGATCTTAAGGAATTTATGGACTTAGCAGAATATGGTGTAATTTACTTTAGCTTGGGAACTGTTGTTAGCACTAAGCAATTTCCTCCAGAAGTACTTCAAATATTTGTAAAAGTTTTCTCCAAACTTCCGCAGAGAATTCTTTGGAAAATCGATAACATAAAGCAGAATTTCTCAAATATTATGGTTCATAAATGGTTTCCACAAAATGCTGTGCTCGCTCATCCGAAGACTAAACTGTTTATCACACATGCTGGAAAGGGTAGTACAATAGAGGCAACTTATCATGCTGTACCTATAATCGCTGTGCCGATTTTTGGAGATCAATTTGGAGATGCTCATCGCCTAATTAAAAGTGGCTTTGGGTTACAACTTGATGCTAACACTTTAACAGAAGCAACTCTTTACAACTGCATTTCGGAAGTATTAACGAACAACACTTATGCTCAGAAAATCAAAATTGCATCACAGATTTATAAGGACCGTCCAATTTCGGCGAAAGCAACCGCAGTGTATTGGATCGAGTATGTTCTTCGCCACAAAGGTGCTCAACACATACAGATAATGACTAAAACAATGAACTACGTTCAATATCTCAACATTGACGTGTATTTATTCTGTATTTGCACCATATATGCAAGTATGTCAGCATGGAGACTTTTAATTTTCACTATATATCGATCAGATCAAACACTTTTCGCATAATGCACTACAAAAGCTTAAAGGCTTAGTGGTCTTCGTTACGTACGACTTATTTCACCATAAATCCGTACAAATGAAATTATATAATACATAAACATAGTGCTTGTGCAATGTATCCACTTCAATCTCGGCAAGTTGTTTATTTCAGAGTGAATTTGTTGGATAGCTCATTTAAAATGAAAATGTGTAGCTCATTTAAAATGAAAATATGTTTAACATCATTGTTGTCATTTTGACTAGCTTTATTAAATTCATATTCAATTAATTCTTTTAACTTGAAATATGTTCCTGTATTAAGATATCTTACATTCATCATTCACATTTCTTTATTAATAATACATACATATGTAGATACATAAGCTTTTAAAAAATAGTGTATATGAACGATTTTATATATCATATAAAAAAATATATCAATTAAAAGAAACCGCAAGGAACCAACGAAATCTGAAAGCTCTCGGATAAACGCATTAACGATTCAATAACGAGTTTCTATATTTAAAGTACTAAATTCGCCGAATAAATATAAGATTAAAAATGCCTTACTTAAACTATGAATTACAATCTAAGTAAGTACCGTACTATTACTGTTTTTGAGTTGCCTTTTAAACATTTGTATTTTAAGCTATTGAAAAACCATTTAAGCTACCTATAATCGAAACGGGATATGGTTCTCTTTTGATGCTTAAGCTTGGGACATCGTCCACTGTTTATGCTGTAATTTCCGTATTGGCAAGTTGGTTTTTGACATTTTCCATTGGCGATGCATCTGAAAAGAATCGAAATTACTAAACTAGATTTTCCAAAAATATATTTTAGAGAAATATATCTAAAATGAATAAATGTGAATACTGGAGGAGTTGAGGAAAGCCTTCCTCCTTTCTTTTCACTACTTTCAACTCAGAAATTATTTATTTCCGGAAGATATAAAACCTAAAACATTCTAAAATATTTTCACCTTTGATCATCACTTGGAAAACTGTTCTGTCCGTGCTTAAGTATTTGACAAGCCTGATTGTTGTTGATACAGTCACACCGGCATCGACCACTGGAAAGTTCCCCGGCGACAACATTAAAGTAGTTGGGACACTGACATGTTCCATTCCCCGTGCCACTACCGTAGCTATTGACAAGCTCCCCATTGCTTCTGTTCGCACAAGAGCTCAACAGACATCGATCCACACAATGACACTCAGTGTGATTAACAAAAGTCCGCACCTCCACACTGGCCGACCCACCTAAAGGAATGACCTGAAATAGAAGAACGGAAGATTCATAAAAGTCAGCTGCGTTTGTGTTTGCTTGATGACTTAATCTACGACTAAAAGGTTCTCGCCCTAACTTTACGTATCTGGTAAAATATTGACTTATTGCAAATGCTTTCCGTACCATTGATTGCTTATGAGTGAATATGTTCAGGTGTGCATACTTAGATTATATTGTTTATTGCGGATAATATTACTTTAGTTCTAATTTTCTAAGTTGATGGCGACAAGAGAAGGAAAAGACTCGATATTCAATTTACTTGCTAGCATTTGCAGTTGAGTACTCAATTATGGCATGTATTTCTGTAGTGTTTCCATAAGCCAAAGCCGGAAGTTGTATGAGGCAGATGTGTTTATCTTAAGATACTTCATTACAAATATTAGACACTTGAGTGTACAAATACTTATGGCCCATTTGTTCAGTAGACGTTTACTTGCTATTGTTGAAAATGTTCATCTTTAAGTTGAGTCATTGACAAAGTTTTTTTTATTTAGCTGAACTCGACATGTATACACACTTTATGATGCATTCGGTTGAACTTGATGCGCTTTCTCTTTGCATTTTAAGTTAATTATGTTACCTAATCTATAAACATAGGAGCTACAATAAAACACGGGAAATAAAAATAACCGAGGAATTGTAAAAAAAAGAAAACTAGGGAGAGCATTCCATGTATCACATATATTAAACATACGCTGAAACCATTAACTGGTACTTCTTGAAGTTATACAGGAGAAACATTGCTTGCTTTAACTGTCGACTACACAATGGCGTGAAATCTGTGTATGTAAAATGTGCATCATATGGTCGTACAATAATGCACATAAGTCGATGCGGTGAATCTCAAATATAACAATAACTTGTCTCAGCTTAAAGAATGATTGAATTAATAATTTGCTTAATTATATTAGGATAAATAAATATAAAATTCATAAATATACGATTTATTCATGTCTCTATAAAACTAAATTCCTCCAATCACCTAACATAAATTAAAAGTGCAGGCGATGAAAATGGTATAATTATTTGTCTACCTATTTGTATAATTGCGACTCCGATGATGATGTGGTGAAATGTTTTTATAATGCAAAGAATATGCATTGCTAATTATGCCCTCTTAAAGAGAATCTTAAGCAATTAATGTCACCAGAGCTGTGTGATGATAAATTGCTACCTAAAATTTTTTATAAATTTTAGAAATTTTCAATGATTCATTGATCTAATGCTGGAATGAAATATTCTCTTTATGTTCTTGGAGTGTTTTCACAAAAATGTAACTCCCTTGTTCTTTCTCCCTTGTGTTTCTTTTTGCAAATATAATGTGCGGTGTTCTTTTCACATCAAACACATATTTTGTTTTTATGTAACTTGGAGATAAAAAATGACTTCGAAGTGGGTTAACAATAACTGCCTAAATTGTGTGTACTTACAGAGTATATTTAACTAGACTTATGAATACATAAATCAAATCCCAACAGTAAAAAAACGAATACTTTTTTAAATTGATATACATTACTTGTGTAGTAGTGCGTAGCACATAAAATTACTTACAAAGAAATGTAAATGTACCAAACTGGTGTTTTTTGCTGTACAAGTTTTCGTATCGTAATCACAGCAGCCTGTATCATCTCCACATCGATGCAGAATCGTGCAATGTGGAACGAATCGCTTTGAAGCCTCTGTGACGGGAATAACTTTTGGATGTGGCCACCGGCATTTACTTTCTTCTTTAATGCGTTGAATATGAGCAGCTGCCGCAGACTGTCCTGAAAAAAAAAAATAAATTAATTGATCAATGATATAAAATAATAAATAAAAATAATTTTTTATACAAATAAATGTGAAGTAAAATCTGAGAGAGCAACATCGCTTACAAATTATGAAAGACGATGAAAGTGTGTTATTGTGGAAAGGAAACATTTTTCACGACATCGCCTCTTTGAGTAAGAGTACTATTTGTCTGTAAAAGTTCCTATACGAATCACGCTATTCGGAGTTGGAAGATAACTGTAGCTACCCTCCCCAGAAAACTGTAGCTCCCCTCTACTTTGAGGCCGTTGAGTTACCGTTGAGCTGCCAAAGGAGAAACTTCGAATGCTTTGCCAAATGGGTTCGTGCTATGTGTTGCATATTTTTATAGAGGTGCTCTTGGAATTGATCAAACATACAGACCTGTTGATGCAATTAAGTGAACATTCCTCTTCAATATGATTTTTAAGTAAGACCAGACATTCCCCTTAATTAAGAAATACAATGCCAACCATTTCATGCTAAGTGTCTGTCAAAATTCATACGAATAAGCGAAGCATATATTTTCATAATTACTATGTAGGAAGAATGTCCTCTTTTTAAGGCTAAATTTGAAGAAAACTCTGTAAATTACATATTTCTGTAAGTAAGCCCTTTTATCTTTTAACTAGACAATAACAAAATAAAACAATAATAAAACAGATACTCTCTTTCTTTCCTACTAAATACTGGATATCTTTCGACATTTAAACGAAACAACATAATAACATAATTTACCACAAGATTGCAACAAAAGTGATTCGATTAGTTTTTGGTAACAGTTGATTGTGTAATAACCCATTACAAATCAATTAATCATTTTAGCATTTTAATTGTTATATCATCGATCGTTTCCTGTGCAATACAGGGATTTTCTGAGATTTGTAATAAAAGACGATTAACGCAAATAAATCTACATCTTCGTAGTCTCAATAAAACCTCCCATGCATAAAATATTACATTTCATTTCACGTCAATATATAAATTTTTGTTTTATAACTGCTATATCGTTTAGCTAATCTATAAATAATATGGGGAGTCAAACTTATGTATATCTTGTTGTTTATTGAATTCCTTTAAAAGTCACTTAAAAATCGTTACGAAATTGTTAAGTGTAGTAAGTAACGATCACGGTTTGGATGAACTTAGTTTATTTATATGACTCCGTTCCGTATTTCATTTTTACTAAAAATTCGAAAGTTGGAATTGTGCGTACATACTTAATAAAATTGTGGCCTTCGCGGTATATAAGGTAAGTGTTGCTATACCCTGTGCATCTTACCTTTGTTGATAACACTCAACACACAATTGACAGCACACACACAATCATCTATAAAAGGCTTACTCAAACTTTATGTTCGGAATCGATAATAAATTGTACATAGTCTCCTCTCCTCGTGAGAACAACAATAGCACGCACAAGAAGATCCCCTGTGGGATGTAATGTCACTACAACCTTGTTTTTTACATTTCTTTCTACGTTGATATTTTTTGAGTATACTCAAATTCTTGAGGCACGTCGAGCTATTAATTATAGTATAAAATAGTCTGATATATGTTTTGATAAACATATGACTAGATGCTTTTTATGAAACCATACCTAATCCACTTAATTTAGTAATGTATGCACGCACCTATACTTCGAAAGTCGACTCTTTGTTACATGCTTAAGGGGCCGTTCATATTATTCACTTTATGGATTGAAGCTATAATCAATTCGTCTGTACACTGTAATATAGAAAACCTATTTCACAATGGATGAGATGCAGTGGCTGTGACAAAAATGTCTTCACTGACAATGTTAAGAAATTCATTCAACTTGCCCAAGCACACATACCACACAGAATGAGACGGAACTGTGCCCATTATTGATCGTAAAGTTATTATACGGGGCATAAGTGATGTCGGTAGGTAGACAGCGTAGTAACAGGTTGCAGATTTTACATCTACCAGACCTATAATTTTCATATTATCTGCATGATTAACTGTGCAAAGCAATTTGGTTTTCAATGTATTGGAAAGTCAATTGAAACGTACGAGGTAATGGTGTTGAGCATAAAATTGGATATGCCTTGGGATATACCTTAGGTCACTAACGATGAATGTATAATGAAAAATATGTTTGAATTGAAGCGACAATACTTCAAGAGACTAAAGGCTCTTAGTAACTGGTATCAACCGCTGTCTTTGCGATCAGCATAAAAAACAAACATTAAACAATCCAGAATACATGCTGTTAGTACTTTCACGTGATGACATGATGTGTGAAGGAAGTACGTTTATTATAAGATGTTTGTTTTTATTTTGATTTCCACATTCCGTTTTTTTATAGACTGCAGGAAAAGTGTCTAAAAAAGTGATAACTATTATTCTTGATGTTAAACGGATAACTACATTATCAACATATATTGGAAAGTGTTGCATAAAATGTCATAATGCATAGACTGTTCATGACTTTATAAATTTATTTTACCTTCGTTGTTGTAACGGCGCCGAGATTTTTCGACAGCTTCTGCTGTGCCATAATTCTTCCATTTCTCTTCAGTTAAACTCTCGGTTTTCTCATTCTCATTATCATTTTGTACTGTTGGGTCATCGTCCATATAATCATTCTGAAAAATACATAATATTTTTAAGTGTTCTTGGAAAAAATATTTAAATAAAATGTACATAGATGCATACGATACACAGGGTCCTTCAATTGCACAAAAAATGTTATGATACTAATAGATAGTTATTTTTATATAAAAGAAGAGAGCATTTTTTGTCTACATAGTGTTGTTGTTGTTGTTGTGTTGTGAAAATATCACATATCGTTGACTCGCAAATCTTGTAAGTCAACACCCACTTAGGTCTAAGGATTTATTACATCAAATCAAATCGTCCAGTATCTTCGGACTATCTAAAGTCGGTTTACTACTGGGCGACTATTACTTAAGACAAATAAGGCAAATAAGGTTCAATTAAATGCAGGAATGTGTCTTATTAAAGTAGTGAGTATTGCCAATTAATAATCCGTTCATACTTCCTTAAAAAAGAAAGACAACTTAATAGATTTTTTTTAATTTTTTGCAAATTGCTTTTCATAACCTTACATTTTTTCTTTATAAATATTAAATAACCGTTTTCTACGTCTGCTATCCCGCTTCACCAGTTCTATACCTACCGCTATTCTTATTGTTATACATTTAAAATGCATCGTAAGTATTCAAATGGGCAGCATTCGTGGCAAAAATAGGCAGATGGAAGAAACAATACAATTGCTGAAGTAATCTTCACAGCTATGCTTTTAAATTTTCACGAATACCTTTCCTTACATTTCAATTTTCACCTTATTTTGGATATGAAAAATGAGTTTTAATATTAGCGGCGCAGTTGGGGTTAATGTTAAAAAGTATTTGATACAGTTTGATAGTAGTTTACCTCACCTATACTTTGATTAAATTGAATTCCTCTTAAGTTTACACTTGTGATAAAAAAATATTTGCAGCAACACTTATTATTTCGCCCATTTTTAATTCCTACTTCTACAAAGTTTACTAATAAAAATATGGGCCATAGTCTCCTGTGAACTGTAGCGCTTTCCAAGACCTTTCTAGGCAATTAATACAGCTCCAACACTGTTAGTTACTTTAAAAAAATAAATGTAGGGGTTGTCTTCGTTTAAGTTACATCGGAACATTAAGTAAGAGCAGTCAGAGTATAATTATACATAATGGCATCAAATATAATTCTTAAAAGTTATCACGTTTATAATAGCCCTATTACTTTAAACTAGTGATGTATACAAAAAAACATATTTGCTTTTAAAACTTTACGCTTGCTTTTCTCCGAAGTCATTAAAAATGCGTTTTTATATAAGCTGATAAAGAAATGTTTCAAATGCAATTTTATAATATTTTACGCGTATAATTCGACTTCATGGGAAATTTTCAGTTCATCTCCTATCATATCTCATTGTACTGTATCAGTGCGTATGTACATTGCACCATGTACGAGAAAACATAAAACAAGCCTGCATCGGTTGACAAAGAATGCTTTTTAGATGCAATCAGTCAAAAGAAGAGCCAACGAATGATAATATAATATAATCATGTACATAACAAGGGAGTCTATTTCTGAACTAGTTAATGTCATGCACTTCAGAAGTAACGAATATTTTGAGTACTGCTGAGTGTATATTCACTAATTGTTTATTATATTATGTATATTGTTGTTCAACACAATAACGAAAAACTGCCAAGGTTTTTTATTTCACAGTTGATCACACATGATAATTTTATTTTTTTTATTCTCAATTGATGATAATTGGGGAATTCCCAATTGAGTTTGATTAAAAATAATGATTTCAATAACGTGAAGCTATTTTTTTATGCCGGGAATACACATACATAGTTAACGTATGACGTAGTTTCTATTTGAATTCCAGAAGACAATTAGAATTATGACACACCTGGTCAATATCATTATTTTACATTACCTAAAAAATATATCCTATGACGATACGACGATACGCAGCCACGACTACCCGTGGCTGCAAAAAAATTTAGCTAGCAAAATGAGTTAAAAAATGTTCAAAAAGGCTTTATTCCAGTGAAGGAATAATAAAATTCACCCAGCTGACGAGCGTGATGCATTCAAAGATTTCTCCAGATTCTCAGGATAAAAAAACAAATGCCAATGCATCTCATGTGTTTTTTGGTGTTTTCGCCGTTTTAAAAAGTAGTAAAATAAATGGTGAGTACAACGGTCCCTATGTTTTTTTTTTCAACAGCCATTAGTATTGTGCCTGCTATTGTTCTTTGGCGACAGGGGAGATGGTTGACAATTTAATACTGTTTTGAAGCCCGAGATAAATGGTACTTCTAAGAATCGAACGTCCTGAAGTTATTTAGTACATCAATGTTTGCAAAAACTGTGCCCAATTCACTTCAAACCTTTCAGTTGCATGATGAATCATACATCTCACGTCCGTAAATACTAGTAATTTATTGTGAATTACCGAGAATATTACTGAGGTAAAAATGTGTAAATAGGTCCTATCTGATAACGACAGACATGCATCACACCATTAATAATTTTTTCCGTCCATTATCATTTCGCAAAACTGAACCAAGGAAGATGTTTATCTATTTTAATCGCATTCTAAGAAATTAAATAACGCGCACACATTTTCACTCGGGTAATTTAAACTCGTGTAGATAATGAATTACTACAGCCTTGTGTTGCATTCATGTACAAAATTGATTTAGTAAAAAGTGTTGCCACGATTTTCACTAAAATTGGTGGGAATGGGATGTAACAACCATTAATTCGAGGGCATATGCATTCAGTAGGCACATATCTAAGTTTTAGATAGATGCACGGTTATGGAGAAATGTGCACATTGGTGGTGCTTGCAAAGTGTCCTCCGAAGCAATGCCTACAATTCTAAAATACTCTTGTAGGGTGCAATAAATGAAATAAGTACTTAGCTATATGCATAAGTGAAGGAAAATACGTTTTTTGAATAGTAAATGCTAGTGTACAGTGTAATAACACAGGCGCGCCGATGCGTAAGTTTATGAATGAATATGCTTGCTAGAGAAGGAAATTAATTCGTTAGACAAATGCAATAATTGGTGTAATTGCAGTATTGTCTTAAGCCGCCTACACTTTGTTATTTGCTGTTAAACGACTTGAATGCAAACAGTACCAGACTTGAGCAGCGAATTCTTTTTCACATTCTTTAGTACACTTTATTCTCCTAGAGTAGCATATGCAACTAAAAAGCAACCAAAAAAGATTTTCGTATTTAGGATGCCTGCCCGCCTGCCTGAAGGTGTATAGAAAAAAAAACGAACTCAAACTAAAAAAAAATTAGCGTAGATAAATTCCGAGTTTCAATAATAATAAAAATAAAATTGTCCATTATTTGCTAGAATAATAGGATCACATCAGTATATTATTTTCAATAACAGCCTCAAATAAAATTAGCTTTAAGTCTTGTACTGAATATAATTATAATTTATTTAGATAGTAATAAAAATACTTAATTAATGTATTATACGACAAATATGAACGCAGTAAGCAGCAGAATGATCTTAGAATTTTACTAAAGCCCACCGTTAGAGCTATGATTCTCACTCGGTTGCGACTGCTACGTACCGAATCCAAACCTTGCAACAAAATTGTATTTGTACATTTATCAGAATCTGATTTTAGCACAATTTACCTTGTCTCAAAACATTTTTCTGTTTAATTTTCGAGAATTTATAAGCAACTTGAAATACTTATCAAAATGTGAATAAGCAAGTTTATAACTATCTTGTTATTTTTAGTATTTGGTATGTTCTACGGTATAACAACTAGCGCAAGCATGGTTAAATTTACGCCTTACGTTATAGTTATGGACTTTTTAATTACGTTTTTTCTGGTAGTGAAAACAAAAGAGTTGTACATTTCACATACACGATCTACTTTTGTATTGCCCCAACCAAAAGGTTTAATATTTATAGTTAAATTATTTTTACTAAATTAACAAACTATCAGGTTCAAATATTTGTTGAATTTAATAATTGAATGGGACTACAGCCCACAAGGGCCTAGTTTCTACAAGAACTACTTGTGTTGTGAAATTTAAGAAGCTTATCATAGACAATTTATATTCTTTGAGTGTTGTCAGCAACTCGAAAGGGGTGGGACCGTGAAAAAATGCTAGATGTCCCGTCGAGCCTAAACTTCCTGCGTGGCGGTCGACGCCACGGCGACAACATTTGTTGTATTTAGTCTGTATTTTAGTCTTAGTGGGTAAATGTGTTATCACACAGTGTACGTCCTAGTTTCGAAACTGAACAAATTGTATTTTCTGCATGACTTTACCACTTAAGAGTTGCTGACAACAATCACTAAGTATTAACTATGAATGTAAGGCTAACCCAATTTCGCCGTTTTGAGTCGACGAAAACCTCTACGTCCCCTTTCCTTATGATAGAACAATTGCACGCACAACACAAATAGTTGCTATTGTGGGCTGTGGCACAATACCCAATATTTTGTTTTCTGGAATGCAAATAGTAAAATTTCGTGGTTGCCGTGGCGTAGTGGGTAAGTGCGTCGGCACCACCTCTTTCAAGTTCCTGACAACACTCCAGGAGTACTTATTGTCTAAAAAGGTTTTTAAATCTCGCCGTTCAGAGTCGGTAAAAAAATGTAGGTCTCTTGTATAAGTACATATATATATATATATACTATACTATATATACTATAGTATCTTTGGATATTACCGTATCATTTAACATTTTTAATATTATAAGATTCATGTTACATAAAACGGAGAATGCATTTGGATTTATTAAAAAGTCTTTGTTATCTAATACGGCCTTTTCATTTAAATTGATTAAAATTCCTTAAATATGCAAAGTGATAATAGTGATGTTACATATGAGATGTATAATGAAATTTAAATGCCAAGTTATTAGTCATATTTTTTAACTACTTTACTGCAACTGGATTTGAATACCGGTTTAAAATAAAACATTTAAACATATTTACGTTTTCAAATGACGCATTTGGATGTAGCTTCCACGAGATAAAATGTTTAGTAGTAAACAAAAAATATCTTTCAATGGCAATCGTGTTATTCCTCTAGTTTATTAATGCAATTTGTACTAAACCATAATTAAAGTCAATTGAAATTGATTTTGGGATAATAGACGTAACTTAACTGATGTCCTAAATCATAATTGAAACCAATTAAAATTGATGAGAACTGATTCAATCAAAGCAAGTGAACGATTTTGTTTGGAGTTCATCTTTCCTTTTATTCGATCAATGTCATTTTTTATTTTTTTCCAATTGAAAATAAGTAACATTTTTGTTACTGCCACTCTGAACGAAGAAATTAAAAAAGGATTTAAATATAATTTCCTTCCATTGTTTATTAATTTACTATTTTTTAGTTAATTATTAAGTGAAAAATAGAGTTTATCCCCAATAAAAAAACAAATTTCTATATTCTATCATTGAATTGACCTTGGTTGCGATCGTGACCATGAGTTCTTTACACATTTTAATAGTAAGGCGTAAGTTTATCTTTACATGCCTCACAGACAGACAATGAGTAAATAAAACAACGAACATACTTAAAATATGCGTCTGCAAATTTTTTAAAAGAATAATGTTGGAACGCACTTACGAGGTTGAAATTATCCTCTGCCTCATGTATTTGACTTGGCTGTATTTTTATGGTATCAAGATCTAGAATTCTGGATGATTTTTCCAACAGAATTGGATGCTTCTCCTCATTTCGCAGATGACGGCCGTCATATTGCCAAGATGATTTACTTATGTAATTGGAGTTTGTCGGAACAATGACTGGGCTGGTATAGTTATGTTTGTGGTTCGAACTCCATGGTTTCTGCCTTTCACCACCTAATACTGCAGACTCAGCACTGCTTTTATTGTCACCCTGATGTGTCAAATCGGATAATCTAAGGTTAGTTGCTGTTGTAGGGCTCCATTGCCAACTCATTCTGAGTGTAGTTTGAAGGACCGGCCTTGGTGAAGTAGTCGTAATTTCCTCTTTGTTTAGTGTAACTATAGGATAACTCCTTTCGGTGAGGAACTGTAAGTGTTTCCATTTTATGTGTGCATCACGATTACTCTTTGGTATATACTCGTGATGATGGCGATGGTGGTGAGGCGGCGGTTGCGCATGCGATGCAGGTCGTGAATGCTGATGAATTGCTTGATAATTTTGTGACCTTACTCCGTTTGGCCGTTTAGAACGAGATTCCCCCTGATATGAAGCTGATACATGTCTGACAACAATCAGAAATAGTAGAAGACCAGATATGGTCATTGTTCTTGTGGCTGAGCTACCCCATTCGGAGGTCATATTATCATTAATTTAATAATTTATCTTACACTTGAAATTAAAAAGTAATTTATAAAATAAGAGCGATTTTATAAAACTGAAGGGCCCACAACTTGATGAGCGTACTTTGAAAAGATGCGGAAGAAAAACTAAATGATGTTCATGGCAGAGAAAAGTTTTCAAAATATCTTTGTACATTATAGAGATGTGCTTTTCTTCTCTCTCCTGAGGGGCACACCGAGTTTGTTTAGCCAAGCAAATGACTAGATCTGTAGAACAATGAGTCACTGCTTCCTTTTCATTTACTTCCGAACCCACAATCTACCGATTATTGACACATTAACTACGACTGTTACAAATTATTTAATCAAAGAAACGTAAGTAAGTGTCACAGTAAAATGATCACAGTGTTTATTGAAGACTGCAGCCATAAAAAGGAATTTCACTGAAAGTAATTGTCGTTGAGTACATGCGCTACTATATGGAACAACTGACGTCTGGCCATATTTACGCTCACAACTTTATTTACTTTGGAAATAACACAAGAACACAGCTAGCAGTTTGTAATTAAAATGAATTATCAATTTGACTCCCACGCAAATTCGCCCCTCTTGATGTTTCGTAAATAGCCTAAGGACATATGTACATTAACACTTCACGCCGCCGCCAAACAGACAGACACGCGTTCGATTCTCAATGTGTATGTCGGCAGTTAAATATAAATAAACCGCGAATTCTTTTGCGAATTTCTTCAGTTTCGTGTGAGTCACAATCACATTTGAGGGAACGCAGGACGGTACTTCAAAAATCGCACTGCACGCCCTTTGGTGTATGTGTGCCACTGAAAGTTCACTGTGATAAGTTTCCACCGTAAAGTAGATTACTAAAATTTATCTTATTTACACACGATATCTAAATATCTAAGCGATCTGTCGAGACAACACACTAGCTACTATGAGCTCGCGAGCAATTCAACGACATGCGGCTAAACGATCACAATCTGATGCTGTCGCGATCAATGTTCTCGACTTTCTGTTGATATAATGCTCTCCCAATGAAAGAAGACTCTCGCTCCCATCTGGTTTCTCCATAAAAAAAAAATTATCCCACTTTTACTACGAAAGTACTAGAAGAGGAGTAAAAGTCGCATCGCTGATGGATGGATCTGGCTGTTGTGTGAAGGCAGTGTGGGAACGGCACACTCGCGAGTCACCACAACGAACAGATATAAAGCGGAAAAATTGGAAACAAGTTCGAGAAAATAAAAAGAAGGACTTGTTTTGTTGTAGCGCAAGAGAGGACACATAAGACGGTGTCCTTCAATCTGGCTTAACCGATGAGAATAAAGAGGTTAATACTTATGAAGAAGAGAAAACATTGGGAAGAAACTTGTGAATGTGTTGTTTTTTTAATGATTATCCACGCGTGTTTCTCTTAGAAGTAATAAAAAATGTTGGACGAGTCGATAACAGTTTTGTCATTAGCACACTAAATTGATTGTTTACTCTTCACGCGATGAGTTATAAAAACCAACTGATGTCCGATGCATTGGACCGCAACTCAGCGCGATTAAAGGGTCAGCGAAACATGCTGCACATACACAATGCTGCTGCAACATTTCCTGTACTACCACTCGTAGTTTATTCATACCATTAAGCAGTTTCTTTGGCAACAACAGTTCGGCTTGCTTTTATAACATATACGGTATATAGCAACGTTGAGTTGAAAGCTGCATGCATCTTAAACGAAAAGGGAAGACCTTTCGCTTCATGGGCGGTGGCTGATGCAAGAATAGATCTTCGAACGGTAATCCAGCACGCTAATCGTTATTTTTTCTGGCTTCAAAGTAATGTAGTATTAATATAGCCGCACTATGGGTGAGAAAAAGTACGTTTTCTTTTTATCGTTTGATGCAAATGGGTGATAGACGCACGTTCGCATCTTATCGCGTTGCCTTTGATCTGCGTTTTCGTAAGTAACTCGTACGTGAGGGACTTTGAAATGATATGCGAACTATGTTCTATGGCAATTAGAAATTTATGATAATGTGACCACGCGTTTCGTCTGTTAGTTACTCTTTATGACGGTCTTTTTATGCTTAACAGGTTTTATAACAGATAAGCATATGCATAGCGTTCAATTTTAACATGAAAGGGAGCAGGCGGTCTCTTAGAATTTAATGAATGTGTGTACATGACTTATTTTCAAAAAAAAAAAAACAATTATCTCATTTTTTAATGCACCTAATCACACTTGCGTTTTTACATTCACATTCACAAACATTCTGCAGCCATTATTGAGAATCTTACGATCGGCGCTTATGTATATATATACAAAAATATATGTTACATGTACAATATGTTTAATATAAAGTAAACATCCTTAAATATTATTTGTTAAATACAAATACAGCGGAGTTTCAGGTAGTTTTAGACATAAATTAAAATTATATACAAAAACGTATTATATAACAAAAATTTGGAATGGTAAATGTGAAACATTTCACCGCTCTATGATGGCCAGTGGCAATTAATTAATATAATAAGGCCTTCAGCTCCATACATAAACATTATCTTATACAAGTGATAAAGAACATATTATATGTATGTTAGGTATATTTAAAGTATGCCTTTAAAACATTGTTCTCATAACGTTTGCATAACCTTTCGAAACTCTCATACCTTCCGATTCTAAGAATTAAAAAGTCATAACCCGCTTTTGATCCTGATTTAAATTATAAGCAATTCGGTGTTCTCTATGTACTGAAATCTACCCAGCAAAACACAGAGACCAGAAAACGCAGAAAGGTAAACAAATTTCGAGTGATCATTTAACTGAGATAGCATGGTGCATAAATATTTGAATTTAGAGGGAGTGCCATTCAAAGCAAGAGAGACAAAACAAAATATACAATACAAAAAAATAATAATGAAGGAACACGGGCGACAAACAGTCGCTGAAGAAAAGTTTAAATGTGCACGTCGCTGCACAGGATGAAGGTAAACTGGTACTCTCATCCCATGCCTTCAGGTAAGAGAAATCTCGCGTTCGACTGAGCAGACAATGAATGCCGAAAATGCGTTTATGGCATGCATAATGTGGATAGATGATAACGTTGGGAGAGGCAAAGAAAGAACACGAAATATCGGCGATGTTACACAACAACACAAGTTGTCCAGTTGCTTTTCAGGTGATCATCAATCAAATCGAATCGACTTCCTTGAGTTGCCTTGAAACCTGTAGAATCAAGTTCTCATGATCACAGAAATTTTGTGCATCATGTATATCATCATTTATAAATGTACCTAGGTATATTGAACGTTCATATCAACTCTTTGTTTTAGCACCAGTCAAAAATTCAGATTCGGATATCGCAAAAACTCAACATCAACCACCTGATGGAGGGCTATGATGTGCACGTTTGTAAATCAGGAAATGATCAGGTTTGCTTATCACTGATACAATTTAAAACATAGAAAAAATATTCAGTTTTTTTAAGTATTAATTATAAGGTTGCGGGTAGTTGAGATCAATGAAACTAGTGGAGTTTTATATTTAGTTTGGATGAATATGTTATTGTCAAGTGATTAAAGAATATACATATGTACAGAGTAAAAGAGATACACCCAGAAAATTCATCCAGAAGATTCGAATGGACAAAATATTCATATGCGTTTTATATATCAACTATTAATGTAAAGCTTTGAGTTCAGTTAGGTGCTTTAAAATTACAAAAACTTTGATAGAGAAAAGCGAATAAAATTATATTTCTAAATTAGTTCTTACTGATCTAGAAATGAGTCTTTTTTTAATCATTCCTCCTATTAAAATCACCTTCTACCAGGTGTCGCATCAGTAGGTCACTGTTTATATCTTATTTAAGAAAAAAGCTAGACCAACCGCAAAACTGAAGAAAACAGCCACTATTTGGCTCTAGTTCATCATTCAATCAGTTGAGAAACAATTCATTGAATAAACATTCTACCCACAACTTGGCTGTGGGTCGCATACCGTTCGAATTGGCGACAGTCACACTCGAACGCACTTCCCAAGTCATAGTGCTCATTGGGATTCTATATTTAATTAATACACCCGTATGTATGCCACAGACGGATGCAACACAGACAGGCCGTCTAGTTGCAATTTCATGCTATGCAAAAGTATCAAGTTGAGTCGTCGTTGTGGGATGTATGACCCACTGCGAAATGTCTTTTCGTCACAGAAATGGCGCGCAATAGGTGCAATCATACGTAGAGGTGTATACTTCATGTAACGAAATATAACTATTCTTTTTACGAGGTAATTGTTAAAAAGTCAGTTGTCCAGCATTTTTCAAGAATATACAATTATACAATTGGTGGCACGTAATGTAAATAATGATTGTTGAGTTACGCGTTCAATAATCCACTTTAGTGTTGTATTAATACTGTATAAGTGCTAATAAGGTCCATTCGAAGACTTAAGGTTCTGATCATGTTCCATTTATCCCAGTTACCGCGACGATTTGTTTTATCTCTCACTCTTTGCAAAATTTTCTGAATCTCTTTGGTAGCTCTGTTTGCAATATAGGCTTGGAATGGTGGTTTCCTTTCTTTATCCAGTTACCGACAACTTAAACATCAGACAGAAAGGCCGAATAATTAACATAAATATGCGAACAAAAATTTGCTCTTACTGTGGATGCTCACTTTTCACCTTTCACTTAGCTGAGATTACCCGTATGTATGCATGTATGTTGTCTTCGTTCCAGTAAATCCTACTGAACCTCCCACCTTACAAAGCGCTACATGAAATGTGCTCAATTGCGTACGGATTATTACCAGTCAAAGAAATTGACAACTCGACACAAGCAAACTAACTTTTGAATAGGACAACGACGAGTTAGTTTTTCCCGTAGATCCAACGTATTCCATTTTAACTGCACTTACCTATAGGTGGAGATTGCTTGCAAGTTGTTTTCTTTTCTATTAACAATAGAGGATTTATTCTTAAAAAAAGGTGAATATGCTAAAATATACCGCTGTTTGTATTGTATTATTGTATGCAAATTATTATCTAAACTGTCTTAATGAACACTATGTCGCAAGTACTCCAAAAAGAAGTTGTATACCACTTGACACCAAATTTCACTAGGCTATACCTAACTACAACAATTTATTTTAATTGTTTCGCCAACGCATATCCATTTATGAGCAAGTCAAGTGCGGGACCAATAAAGAAAAAGTGCTGACGGAAAAATTACACTGACGAAAATTGCAGGGTGTACATGAGCATCCGAAGACACAAATTGTGTGGGCAACTTACATAACTGTTGACTGAGTAAAGACATGCACTATTCAAGTGATCCATTAATAATTCACTTTAGTTTACGTATGAATGTGTATTGTGCCTTTCTACATACATATCTATATATATGACGTGTAACTGCACTTGGTGATTAATTATTTGTTCGTACAAAGATGAATAAAATGAGATCGGATGTTTGGAATTTTTTGAAACAAGTAAAGAGCTATAACATTAAAAAGGAAATATAAACAGAAAAAAACTATAGTAAATAAAATTTAACGTACACATACATAAATATTCTTTAAAATTTTCTCAGTATCAAAGTCTATTAAATTATGAAGTTTGTTTTATTTTTGTTTTAATTAAAACAATGTCTTTACATTTCGACGTATTGGTCTTAATTTATAAATTTGTAATTTTTTATTATATAAACAACATTTAATATCCATTCACAATATCTTAAATTATATAATAAACTTAACTTTTCTGCTAGAAACTCCCTTTTTTAGTTGAACATGGTCACAGTTGGATATATCTGTACAGCGATATATCAGCTTTGCTTTGATTCATATGTTTGACATACGAATCAAAGCAACAACAAATTTTCCTTCATGCAATGTAAAAAATTTAGATAGAAGAGGTTTGTTTTATGGTGAATCAAAAATAATTATTTAAAATTCACTAAAGTTGCAGATATAGTTTTATTTTATTTCAATAACTTACACTTTTATTTTGGTTGGAGGATGTGACTTTTATAACGGATTTTCTTTTCGTTTTTGAAGCATTTGGCATTCTAATAAAGGAGAAATTCAAGGTGTGAGGTTAGACAATCCACGAAGCAGTCTCACTTTCATCCCGTTGCCCGATTCTCTTGTGCAATATAAAGCAATTGTTTTTAAATAATAAACTGTGAGATTTATGGTATAAAGCTGCCTTTACAACAAACTAATCTAGGAATGGTTTTTTGTTGGCACTGTTGGAAAGGAAATGCTCTATCCCGCGTTAGCTTGCTCATACCAATCTCATTACTACGACAGTTCCTAAATTAAATGAAACTTTCCGTAAAGTATGTATGCAGACTATACATTTTAAAAGTTATTTCCTACACTGAGAAGATTTCCAATGTATAACAGTATCTGGTCAAAAAATACCCTCCATACATTAAGGTACTATATATGCAGAAAATATTTTGTTGTATACATTTTGTAATGATTTAGATGATTGTTATTTGGACTCGTAATCTTAGAATAATTTGGAATAGAACTAAATACTAGATATACTAGATTCTATCTAGTAAATTTAATTGGAATAGAACTAAATAAGTGAATAATATCATATCTTATAAAAAACGCCTCTACCGAAATGACTTTATTAAAATGAAATACATCAGCAGGTCTCCCCACTTGTAAGAGACAAAAAAACACAAAACGAGTGGTTGCGGAGAAACCTGAGTTCTGATTCCCTGCGGATAACCCAATATAGCCTATGCCAAACAATTATACACTTGCTGCGATTGGAAGGACGATTTGCGTTTCGGTATGTGCTTTGACAATATTTTAAGCTTTATTTTACCAATGAACAATAAATGGTAAATTGTAATTAAGTTCCGTCGAACATTTGATCCATCGCTGATGAAAGTTTAACTGTAATATAGGAATGAAAACGTAACAAAGAAATAACACATAGCTTCTGATTCTTGACTAACTTATTTTTCAAATAGTTATTTATTAAGGTTTGTCTTTACATTGATTTTAATTTAAAGTAGTTAAAAGTCTGTTATTATCTATAACGGTTCCATTTGTTAATTGTTATCATGTCAAAAGTTCAGAGCTATTGAAAAGTTAATTTGTTATTAATTGTAACATTGCGTGTTCTGAATAAATGTCTTTCTGTTATCAACTAGATGTCATGTTGATGATCATTTTATTGATCCTATGCACATGATGAAAATGAAAGGGTTGTGTTATGTGTATGTTTTATAAAAAACTTCTTTTATTTTAATACTTATTGAAATAGGAAACCAAATATACAAACATATATAATCGTTAATATAATTCATCTAATTTCGTAGATGCTGTAAAGGAATACTTGTATATAATTAGTTCTGAACTAAAGAAAAAAAATCAATGTAATGATACATGTGCGACAAGTTTATGATTCCTATGTTGTATATAAAAGAAAGATAACAATAAATAATTAAAGTAAATATGAATATAACATACATTGGTTATAGTTGAGTAAGAAAGTTGTGTTGCTTTAAGTGACAATTTAATTTTTGGCTACTTATGATTATATTTGATCTTCAATTGCCTCCGTATAAAATTATTATTGAGAATATGAATGTTAAGAACTTAAAACAAGGATTTATCTAATTGAATTTGTGGAGTAATATATTAATTTTTGAATATAATCTAAAATGTTCTACAAAACGATTAGAGCTCACTGAAAAAGAAGGGATATCGTGAGCATAGGTGTAATAACGAACAAAATTTGTTAAATTTTGTTTTTAATTGGCCTCTTCGTGGTAATTAAGTAAGGTAACATAATTAATTTTATTAGTTTTTTTGCGAATACTTGCGATATGTGGGCTTTTATTTATATTAAGGGAGGTGAAAAAAAAGAGCCATTTTAAATACCATACATGAATAGGTATTAGTATTCATGCTATTTTAATTTTTTAAGATGAAAATTAAAAAAAAGTGAAAAGAAATCAAGGAAAATCTAGGTTTTCTTTCAAAAGTATTTGGTAAAAGTATTCGAAAACAATCTTCTTCATTCATAGCTCACAGTCACTATGATAGGTTGCAAGCATGTAAATATTTCCTCATTATAAATTCAATAGCATTTTATAAGCATTGCATAAGACAGTGTTCTATTAGAAAACTAGAAAACCCATATGCGCGTGTATTTGAATGAAGGAATTCGTCTGTTTAATATATTCCATATGGGATTGCGTATAAAGGTCATTTGTATTATGCTTTTTATGGAATACAAAATACCATAACAAAATAGAATACAGAATTACTTGAAGTCTGAAATGCGTTACCAAGTGCATCTCTAAAATGAATATAATAGCTTACATCATGATACAACAATTACGTGCAAATTTATAAGAGCATGCATCACTTTTTGCGTGGCAATATCAATAAAATAATTAAAAAAATAAAGTCGAGCTGCGAAAAAATGATTTTTTTAAAAATATATTTGAGTATTTTATCGTCATTGTATTTATAATCTATCCATTGCAACAGATCCCTTATATTTCAGCGGAGCTCCTTTGATCTTTAACTATTTTCTTATGTAATTAAATGCAACAATATTACTATTTGTATTATATTATTTCCGAAACGTTAAATAAATGCATTTATTGCTTATTGATGTGTAAGTGTTATTTGTTTTGACACATTGTCTAATGTTATGTCCTTTTTAGGATCAATATTAAAATTTTTAATTTAATTTCACATAAATTTCTTTCGCAGAAAGATTTCTATATAATTCTTTACTTTTTAAGGTTAATTTTTAAATAAGTGGATACAGTCTCGTCTTCACAAGTTAAATCACATAAATATATATGTTACATTAATTCCTGTCCTAATGTAAAATGGGAAAGGCAGTGGGATTAATATTTTATTTGGTGGACATGATACTTTTGTGTTCATTATGTTTTCTCATTAATAACTCTTATGACATATTACATTATATTAAACATAACTGCCTAGTAATATTATAGTTCTACTGTTCAAATAACAAGTTTTGTTTTGTATTTAAAATATTCAAGCAAATAATTAAATTGACTAGAGTTTTGCATGATATATGACTTTTTTTAAACAATGCGTACAAATAAAATAAACAATGAATATTAATAGTAAACAAAACATTTCTACACTTCTTCAAAATCGAAGTTAAATAAAGCTAAAAGTCATTGGAATCATTGAATCGATACATACATATAATAGAAAGTATGAAATTCATAAACTAATTGATTTCTCTGAGAAGAGGATTTTTGCTCCCTTAAAATTCCAAAATGAATTTTAATAATGTTTGTATAAACATGTATCTATACAACTAATTTTCATTTACATTTTCGAAGAGTACACCGCTTAGTTGTAGCTCCACGATGAGGCGGACTGCTGCGTCGCTTCATTACTTCGCTGACATCGCCCATGTTTCTTAAGGTAGTTACCATACTCGCAGGTGGGCGGTTTGCAACGTCCTTCAATGATACATCTGCAAAACAAAAAAATTTACTACCACAGTTTTATCTTGAAGTAAGTCATAAACATTTACTTTCGATCAACCATTGAGAAGTGCTCGAATCCGCTTTTTAAATAATTGCATCCAATATTGCCAGATGAACAATCACATCTGCATACGCCATTTTCTTGAAGAATTTTCTCGAATAACTTTGGGCAATTGCAATCGAGAACGGTGGCCTTCCGCATAATTTGGGCTGGATCGCTATAAGTTTGTATGCGATGTTTACCCTTATCCACACAGTGACATTCTGTGTGATTGATAAAAGTGTGTTTCTCAATGGAACCTTGTTTAGAGTTAAAACTTTTTACCTAATACAAAATGAAAAATAAAAATAATGCTATAATTAATTAGCTTATAGAATATGTGATATAGAATGATATTTAAGAAACGAACCTACGAGTATATGGAGGGATTCAATTGAATCTATTTATTTATACATTAATAGAAATATTTTCGAGTTATCACTTGGAATTGTTATGACGAAGAAACTTTATTTATCTATGAATAATCTGAATTATTACAAAGCGAATCATTTTAAGCAAAGAAGGAAATCTCGCAGTAAATCGAGTTATTGTTATAATTAATACGCAATAAAATAAAAATATCCTATCTATCGATTAACTCTAATATAGTGAAAAGTATTTGACTCAAATTTTAAAGAACACGTAAATATCCCACATTTCGATTTCGGAAACGTGCATTGTGGATAAATTCTTTCACAGAGGCGCGCTTGCGCTTTCAGCCGTTGACAGGATTTTTGTACGTGAGCCGTTGTGATTTAGGTGTACAACTACAAAGATTAAAAGTGTTTAGAGAATCTGGTGCCATGAAATTGGAATGTTGTAGATTCCTCTTATTTACTTACCTGCATTTTTATTTAACTTCAAAACATTATATTATTAAAAGTTTGTGGTTTAACCTTGATAATCTTGATGCTGTTATCTTATTTTATTTTATGAAAAGTAATGCGCGTTCTTGTACAGATAAGCTCTGCACATACTCAGCTTCAAGGTGTTAAAAGTGGCGTTGAAGCTATGAACGATGAGCTTTGCAATGTTTGTGTTTTTTTGTTATTTATTTACTCGACAATTCTTTGGTGTTGCCGTTTAAAGTAGCATGGTCATTGTATCCGCCATGGGTGGGAAAAATTTAAAAACGCTAACTGAGTAAACTATTATTCTCCTGGCTGTAACTGCAGTTCTAATAAAATTAAATTGAAAGGAGCAGTCGCAATAATACCAACTTCGCATGCATATGTAACGTAAGACCTATGCGTAGTACACTGAAGTACTAAAGCGAAATGATGCCCATTTGACTAAATGCGTCATAATGCGCGTTAAAAGGTTTTTGGCCAGAAGTTTAATGGTCGAATCTTAAGCTCATGATTTTTATTTGTTTTTAATTTACATCAATCAGTTAATGAATCATTCCTCAATTAAAAGGTGCTGTAACATTAAAGCTCCATTCTTGTGGTAAAAATTTGTTACGAAATTTAACGTCGGTTTTTATTAAACAACAACAAAAAACACAGTTATACCTATAGTCGCTGTATCAAGTTTTCAAACATTCACCTTGACATTAGGAAATTATTTTAATAATTCATTCATCAATCGCTGCGGTTGACTTCAATCTTTGGTCTCCCTGAAAACCTCTTACCTCATAAACAACTCAGTCAAAAGTTTTCATGGTACCCTGAACTATGAACAAGCATATTGGCCCTGAACGAAGTCCCTGCTGTACAACAACAATTAGGCACTGCATTGAAAGTTCATTTAAGAGGGCATAATTACTTATATTTTATCTACACTGAACAATGAGTTGTAAATTTTCGAAAAATAAAACAAGGAAAAACATTCATTTCGGTAGTACTGTTGTTTTGTTTGTGTTTTCGAGATTATTTGCAAGTAGAAAGATTTTAAACAATTGGTTCGATGCGTTTACTGGTTGTGCCTTTAAAATTGAATTGTTTTCATATAGATAGGTAAGCTAATTAACGAAATGTAAGTACAAACATGCATATACAAACACACAGCGTGCTTGGTGCAGATGTTGAAGATTAATATAGAGGAGTGGTCAAGTGGCCTATGAGTTAATTATGTTGCGGTTGGCACAGTAGAGGATATACCTCTCTGAAAGTTGTAGGTATTATGTAGGTGCTCATAAGCGATTGCAGCGAAGTGTGTGTTGGGGAATATTATTTAAGATAAGAGTCTCGACGGTGCAGAATGTGAGCGGAGGCGTGGCAAAGTAACATAGAAGAGATTCGTGTGACCTCAGTTGATCTTGGTGTTGCATTAGACGGGTATCATATTTAAAAACTTTTTAAGTGTAAATAAATAATTAAGTTTATGATTTAGCACTTTTTTGGTATTGTTTGCTTTAAGGCTTACAAAGAGTTCGTTGAATTTCGAATAAGGATAGAAAACAAATCAAATTGTTTCTGCAGTTCTGCAAATTAGCAGTACCAAATGTGTTGTCCCCATAATTTAACTCATTTCATTAATTTCTGATAGTAGGAAAATGTAAAAAACAATTAAAACAAATAGTACTCACAAAAAAGTATAGATCCACACTTTGGGTTCGTTTAGGTGCGCAGGTTTGTCGATCCGTCTTACAACATCCAGTGTCGTCTCCACATCTGTGTAGAATTGTACAATGTGGCACATAAATTTTTGATGGATCTTTCTGAATACGTTCGATCCTTTGCTGCGGTAGCTGGCAGTTGGCCTCATTGTATACCCGTTTAGCATGTGCGTTGGCCATTTCTGTGAATGAATAAATATTTTACAACATAAAATTAAAAACGTAATTGCTGCTAAAATGTGTGCATCATTAAAATTTTATGCAAAACAATTGCAATGTATATATACATTTTAATTTAGTATTTGTTTTCTTTAAAGTGTTACACTCGTGTTACGATTACCTTTATGATGTCTGTGGTTCATTATATGAGCCTTTCGTGACTGTTTAACAGCATCGTGTGTCCCCAGTTCTTCAAATTTTTGCTGCGTCAATGTACCAGGAACATTGTAGTAAATACTTTCGGTGTCCTAAAAAAAACGATAAGTTCATCAGTTTCATTTGTAGTGAAAACTTTTTCATATGATCACAATTAAGTTCACATCTAGTTGAATACATCAGAAAAAAGGAACAATAAAAAATACATTTAAAAACGTTAAAAAAAAATCTAGTTGCATACGTAAAGTATGTGGAGTAATTTGTGATCGATTTCAGAGGGAAGGAGCCATTTGGGAATTCGATAAGGAGCAATATTTTATTATCTTGGTATAATTAATTGAGAGTGGATTGCTGAAAATATCACGTTACGGTTCGCAGCAGAACGCGTTTCTTGAACAGACATATTTCGATAACGACTTGACGCCTATCGCGAGTGACCTGAAATTCTGCTTTATACAGAGTGCGTAATAAATTTAACGAGTTTTGAATACTTTTTGGCAAATACCTGTATGCGGCGGCGATTTCTTTTAAGCTTGTTATGGTTCGATTACAGGATTGACTTCATTTTTCACCTCTTTTGAGTTTCTGAGAATACTTAAGGTCTCCTATGCTTACAAGTGAAACACACAAATCACGACTTATCATACATATCGTCTTCATGTATACCATGTATACCTCTTATATATCTGGTCTATTTATTGCTAAAGGAAACGAAAATTCAGTGCTTACAATGCGATATGATTTTGTCACATTCCTTCTTCTTCCACGTGGTCAAAAGACTTTTAACTGCGAATCCTTTATAAGGAACTGTGGGTATGCCAACCGGAAAATTCTAAAAGAAATAATTAAGTGATTCCCACAGTGTCTTTTAAACTGCACCTCGAAACATGAATTAAATTTATTAATGGCAAGGGTTGTCGGTTTGACCGCAGTGTGGATTTTATGGGCACAATGGTCTCAAACTTAGACAGAAAATGTTGTTTCATCTCTAAGACGTCAGATAGAGTATAAGATATTATATGGGCGTAATTCCCTCTGTATGCTCTAATAACAAACTGTTAACTCACGCAATTATCAATTTACAAGTTGACGTTATAAATGTATGCGTTGCTCTTCGCTTTTGTCTGAATATCTTTCAAAACAAGTTCAACGTCTCCCCTCCTTTTATCATTAACAGACATGCCGCAGCGTTTCATATAAGTAAATACGCTGAACACATATGTATGTTATCTATTTGTTATCCAAAATGGGGGTAATGTTTTCAGAATATGCAAGAACAATACATATTTGATGCTTTCACATACCGATTTGTACAAACGAGTCACCCATTTGACGTCGTTTCTGTTCTACATATCAATGATTGAAAAATTCATTTTAATTGAGTCCTCCACCCAACGGGATCAAAGTACCTAAATCGTAATCTACAGACTACAGCAGACTTACAGGCACACACAAAAATGAATGTTCAGAAGAAGAATGAATCCATCCACATATCAAGATTCACCTGCTTCCAATTTGAAAATTCATCACTTCCTGGTGGCACCCAATTATATTTCTAAGTGAAATCATTCAATTAGCTTGCCTATGCTGTCACTCCTCTCAGACTTAGTGGTTCTCATAGTATTATCTGATGCAAATGTGATGATGTGTGCTCATTTGAGTGGAAGTGGAGCTTCCAGCAGGGGACACAAAGGAGGTACGATATTGCTATGCACTTTTAGTCGACGGCACAGCACGAAGTTGAAGAGGTATGTATGTGTCTCTACTCTGCACAAAGCCTTGACGAGTGGAATCTCAAGTGTCAATGACACATCGGGCTGACGGCGGCGACTTGCTGTTTTCAAGCAGTTGCAGTAGCTGCACCACTATGTAGGGTGACAGTGTATCTCTGTTTTGCATTCTATGTGGAAAAAGGTGAAGACAGGTATTTACGAGAAAGGTTCGTGACAGTGTCAGTACGCTATATCAGTATGTGTCTGTAAGATATTTTATAATAATTTTCCTTATGTGCATGAGCACGTTTCAAGGACGGGCATCGTCATGGGTTGAATACGACTGTAACAAATGCGTTTTCACCCAAGGGAAATATTATATATTGGAAGAAATGTAGATAATAGTTACTATCTAAAAAGAGCAAAGTAGTAATGTTGAAGACGTTGAAGAAAAATGTCTGAACAGGAAACATTTAAATTTAAGGAGTTCAAACGTGCTCATTTCAGTGTTCATGATTTGAAGATGCAATTAACAGTGGCCACCGTGTTTTAGTGGGTGAAATAAAGTAGCTTTCTTAACAACAACAAATTATTGAGTTTCGAGTTCTTGGTTACAATGTTAAATCTAAAAACTTAATTTCATTTTATTCGTAGCATATAGCAAGTTCGCTTCAAAAATAAAATTGAATACTCCCAAATGTAATACTCAGTGATATATACACTTATATGTTTAAATGTCCCTTTACACATAGAAGTGATAATAAAGATCTCACGCTCTTTCCAATTTTTCAACTTCTCGCAAAGAATGCATTTTAAAGATTAAATTCTCATGACAATTTAATGGTGTTTTTCTTTCCCACGCCAGGCTCTTCATGAACTTTTTAGATTAACGAAGCCTCCTTTTCGTTCCTTTATAAATAGTGGTGGTTTCATTTGCAGGTATTTCGCACTAATTAGATCCTTTCGCTTCAGAACACAGCCAACTGCGGACAAAGAATTCCGTGGTAGGCGGCAGATTTCTATAACTATGACTATGTCATATTGCGCTGCAGTTTTTCGTTACCTAAATATACACTTGCCCATCAAGCTGGTTTTTAATTAAGTTAAGATGTTTGCAGTAAGGGATGAATTTTTTATTGTTGGACTCTACTTTTATATGAGGGTTTTTGAAAAAGAGCGGAAGAGGTGTCATTCTTCAGTCATGTTGGCCATCGTAGAAGTAATGAAGTCCTGGGGTGATGCAATAGTAGAAGATAAAACTTTTTAAGGAAGGATACTTTTTTCAAGAAATCATTCGAGTTCCACTTACGGACGCAAGAGTAGAAAACTCTCCTAACAAATAATTTAAACAGATGGTTAAAGTATGTAGTACATCAATAAAATTTCTCTTTGCAAGCGTGGGGACATTTGAATAAAATTTATGGCAATAATTATTCTTGAAACAGGTACATTTCCAAGCTGTGTATTTTTTTATGAAATTGAGCAAGAGAGTGGAGTTTCATTTTTTGGAGATTATGTGTTTTTTCAGACATAATCTCCTAAAAGGACGTCGGATACATATAATCTCATTTGTATATCAAAGGTTGAAAACTTGTTTACAGCGGCGTAAATGGTACATCTTACTTATCACTTAACATTAAGTGAAACTGTAAAAAATGGAACTTGGATGCAGTATTCCTTCATTAGGAAGAAATAGTGTATAATAATAATTTGCATATTACTAAGAAAAGATAAACGCAATACATTGGGTAGACAGCCTCGCAAAGTACGAGATACGCACTAAGTCCTCTTATGCTATTTTATTTTGTTTTTCGATTCGCAACTGCTTCCTTTTAAAAGCAGATTATCCAAGGGTAGTTGGGACTTTGTATTAAATGAACCAATAATGATAATGAAATATCATAAGCAGGCAAATCATGAATATAAAATGTTGCTTTGGTTAACTCCTCAAGAGAATATTTGAATAGCGTTTACGCTTGACACTTGGGCTACGAGTACGATTGATTGTTTCGTTTGATGAGTGTAATTCACATTTTCATGTCGAATCCGAATGGAATTTAAGAATATTTACTTAAAACTTCTAGTTTTCTTATATATAATATTGCAATACTGACATCGATAGTAGTAGTTGTAGTAGTAGTAGTAGTTAACAAATTTAGGGAGCACAGTAAATTCAATTGGGTTGTAGACCATATTATTACCCGCACTTGCCTGCGGTTCGATTCTGGATTTGTCTACCCTGCTTCACCATGTAATCGAAATTCAATACTACAGTGCATTAATTGAAGTATTCTGTTTAATGAAGCTGTTAACCATAAGCATAGCATCAAAGTAAGTTAGAATTGTAGTCAACTCAACAGCAACCCATATCCTTTTCATTTCAAAGAAGTAATTCAATGCAATTTGCCAACATCTTACTGTGCTGGTCCATAGCTATTTCTTTCATTGATAAGGACGTACATATGTATGTATGCGCATGTGCTCTTTAAATAGAATTCGTACTCTTATACGGGTGCAGTGATTGTTTCGTCTGTGTGGGCTTCGAAGGGGCTGTTCGTGGAAATTTTAAATTGAGCGGAAATTTGAAACGAAATCTTTTTTCAAGTGCACATCGACATTTCTAATTGTCTATGGTCGTTGTATGTATACATATGTGCTATGAATGCAACCTTTATTGAATTAAATATTTGATTTTCCAAAGCTCCTTCAGTAGTGATTTATGTAAGATGGTAATTAAATAATATATGTATGTAGGTATCTGGATAGGTACTTTGTTTCCGTCATTAACATTTATCGCATTCTTGGTATTGCTCAAACTTACCGCAATCTTTGATCAAATTATTTATATGAGAATGAAACACCACATTTTTTTTTGGTGATAACACCCAAACAGGCTAGGCGCTGGGCCTTTGTGAACTGTAGCACCATCCATTTAACCGGGTGAGTGGATGAATTGAGCATGATATAAGGGAACAATGTGTATTGTGCAAAGCATATCAGAAGTACCTAGTAAAACACGTCTTCATTTAAATTTATTGCATTTATTAAATTTTTATTAAATAACTATATAAATTTCTATAATATGTTTAATTTGGAAATATAGGTCTTTTGAAATTTTAATATTTCCACAAGAGATGACGGCTATGAAAAAAATCTCAACCAGAATCTTTTTACTACGAAATTCTATGTAATGTATCTGTTACTTCTCGAAACGCATATTAGACAAAACATTCGTAAGATAATTGTGCAATTTCTTTTTTTATAAATTCAGATGCAGGGGTAATTGGCCTAAGCTCAAACTAATTTTTTTGACTTGAATTTCAGGGCTGTGCAACTAAATCAATGCGGGAATGTATGTGAATTGGCGCTTAATTCGTATATGTTCCACTGCCAAACAGTCACTCACTGTTAATCACTTCTCAATAGAATGTTCTTCTAGTCTAGTCTAGTCACAAATAACAAAGAAAAGAAACCACTGACGTTGAGAAACTGTGATGCGGTTGAATATGCAGTGGTAAAACATACAAAAAAAAACAGTCTTAAAAAAATATTCGGAAGTATGTTTCCTATGGATCTAGGCATTGTTAATGGAAAAAAATAATAACTTAGTTTACAAAAACACAATTCCATTTCAATATAACTTCGTTATCAACTTCTTAGAACTTTAAAGAAAATATATTAAAAAATATAAGAAAGTTTCACGTTAAAAAATACAAAAGCAACAAGTGATAAGACATGTTACACGCAGAATACAGTTTGAGCGCTTACAAATTATCCATTTTATTTTTAATAAAATAACACTTTTAAAAAGAATATAAACTAGGAATTATTACTGCTATTCCGAATACTTTGGTGATATGAAATTTGATAATTTTTGGTAATATAGTTTTTTCTATGCATTTTTTTCTTTTAATTAAATCTTAATATAGAAAAATACGATTCCTAATATTTGGGTTAGGCACTGTATGTATTTAGTATGTAATCGACAAATGTGGTTTCTTTGAAACAAATTATTGGCAAAGTCCATGCGGTGAGCCTTGATGGACGCCACTGCTGCAACGGACCGAAGAAAAATAATCCACGATTCTTTGCATTCAATTATTCAAAAATATTTTCACTGCCAAATAATGTTGAATATAGGTACGAGTACATAGACGACTGGCGAAGACAACTTTCGCTTCTAACCAGCTAAAGAAGAAACCAGAGAAGGGCAGGAGCCGGCTTTACCCGTTAAGGCGAACTGAAAAATTCATGAAGGAGCACAGAAAGGAAATATCACGTCCTTATTTTATTATTCCATCTCAAAATGTGTGTAACAAGTCCATAAAACTGGTCTCTTAGATAATTTAGATTCTTTTCTTCTTCTCATGTTTGTATCGTTTAGTGCTTGTGTGTTACGTACTCTAATAAACCGCACGTGCTGAAAAGTTAAATACACATTGGGCAGACACAGGACGGTGGATAAAACGAATTCGAAATGTGTAAAGGCGTCCTCCTGGTTTGTATTTATATGAGGCCATCAATGGGCCAACAACCAACCCTACGGTACATTAAAACACACAAGTGTACCGGCACTGTAAGGCTTGGATTGTGCTTGTGGAATTTACTGAAATCAGAGAGGACATTCTATGGATACCACAAATGCAGACAAAGTGAAAATAGCTGATTTTTTCTTAAAGTTTACCATGTCTTTCTAACTTGATTTTGCAATCCTGCATTAAAAAACTTTTTTTTTTATCCTACTGGCTTTATCTTCTTTCTATCTATGGTTAGGGGTCAGTTTTAATAGTAAGTACTGAGCACGAAATTTTCTATTTAGAATTTAGGGGACCATTTTAAAGTTTAAATAAGTTTATCAATCAATCAATTTATGGGGTTACCAACTTCATTATCATCAATTATATTATTTAATTTAATAATAAAGATGTTTCAAATTTAAGAACAGTGCATTTCCTGTGAACACATCTATATATTGTTTCGTAAGTTTAGAGAAAGTTTTAGGTAATAATTAATCTTATAAAAAATGTCTGCCTTCGAATTTGGAATATTCACACACATCTTTTCCCATTCGTTCAACTTCTTAATTTATTTTGTGGGTTTACGATGAAATGATGAGAGTTATGTTACCGGGGTTAAGGGTCTAGAAAATGGCTTTTTCGTCTGTATTTGTTCGAAAATATTGTGTTGATATACGTTCAATAAAACAATATCCTTCGCGACCCGATTTAAGAAAAATGGAAATGAAGTACGCTTTGTCTACTACTCTTGATTGAATCCATTGAATGGATTTGATTTTTTATTTTTGGTTCAAGCTTTCTGTTACTAAGAAGTTTGTAGAAAATATGGTGACAATATAATATTGATATAGATAATAAGTAAACCTTTGATTATCGACGTTTTTGAGAGGGATTAAGTAGTTAGATAACAGTCATGATATGTAGATACATTTACCTGTAAGGTATAGAACATGTATTACATGAATTTCATACAAAAGCAAATAAGAATAAAAACATTTACATACGAATATTACTCTAAAAAACTAAACTCATAGTAAGGGGAACCCTATGAATGAAAGTTTCCCCTTTCTTTAATACGATGATATTCTGACAATCAAACAGTCAGTGTCCAATGATAATAATTCCGGTATATTAGACAATTATTAACGCTCAGCGTGCACTTTTATCTCAACTACATTCATTTCAACACGAAAACAAACTCGCACGAACATGTAACGCACACACATAAGCGACTGTATAAATATTATACACACGAGTGTCTAGTGTGTCGTAAGAGTGGGACAATCAATTTATAAATTAACCTCAAATAATTGTTCAATCTGAACAGAATGTTAAAATAGGCCCAGCTCGATAGACTCCCCCTCACGCTCACATACTCAACAAACAGTGTTGACAAATTGGCTGGCAATGCGACTACAGCTTAAATATATACACGGTAGACAGTGCGTCAATGAGTCACTCCACTTCACTGTGCACGAAGCAGAAATTATTAATGAATTTTAACTTTCGCATTTGCAAAGATTTTCCATATGGTGGATGTGAAGCAATTCGACGTCTTCGTGTTGTGCTATTTGCGGATCATTGCGTTACCGATTAAAAACAACTTAATACTGGATGAGCTCATCTAAGCAGTTCTTTGCTTGTTGCATTGTAATAATCACTCTTGGGCACAAAGCGTATGAGACAGTGTCATTATTTGCGCCGTCAGTGAACGAAACAATGCCAAGAGCAGACAATGAACCAAAAGTTTTGGCTTTTATTCGGTTTACGTAGGATAAGGATAATCGCGTACATTCACCACCTATGTAAATGCATCACACAACATTCATTATTTCAGCAGCTGTCCGTGTGAAATTAAAAGAGCATGTCATAACAACCCTTCATGAATGCAACGATCTATCACCGCTCAAACCATGTAGAATTCGGGTCAAGGATTGTCTTCCATAGAGCTGTGCACAGTTCACCGTTTGGCATTTCACTGATTACCTAGGTGGGCTGATTAATCAGAGAATCGGCATTTAGCTATAATTGAACGATGCTTAGGAGTAATTACAAACAGTTTGTCATTTGGCTGTGTCGCAAAGCGAAAAAAAGAGTCCGTGTCTGCGACGCACTTCTGCTGTTTGCTTTGTCTACAAGACATAACTCTTGAGCAGTTTCACTTAAAGTCAGCATTTTTAATTTAGCTTGGGATGATTTACTGCCTAATACTTATCGGTGTCGCTTGCAAATTAGAGACCTTACCATTTGCCATTATGCATTTATTACACCGGCTTTTCAGTTACCTTATGGAGTGTGAGTTGCGATGACATTTTCAGTGCTTTGATAAATGTATCCTAAGTATTGCGCTAAAGATGAAACAAGAAATTTTAAAAAGAAGTACAAGTCATTATGTGCAGAGTGAATTTTCAAATCAAGCAATAGTGAATTCCGTGAATGATGCTGCTCCTCATCGCGTCATTTAGAAAATGATTTATGTTTCTATGCGTTTCCCGGAGATAGCGGAATGACATATGTATCAATTCAATGGAGTGATGATTGTTGAAATGGGGGGAAATACGGATACGTTCGACACAATATGGTGTTCTTGTGAAAATCTTGCACGTGCCGAGTGACCGCATAGTGCACATTTCAACAAGCCGTCATACATAGAAGAGTTTCATCTTTCCTTTGGAATATTTACGGAAGGGAGTTGCCCTGGTTTGCTATCTTGGATCGAATGGTCCAATTATATGTGAAAAATTGTGAATCATGAATAAATATGTATGAGGGCATTTTCCGATAGTGAAAGAACTGCGTTAGATCTATTTGAAGTGCAACACCATCTTACAATTTTCAAAGCGTAAACAGACAGAACTACAAAATTTCGGTCAACAAACGTTCAAAAGAGGAGGAGAAAATGTGCGCGTCAACGGTTAATGTATTCGCATTCCCAAGAATATTCGACCACTGAAGGAGCTTTTTTATGAGTATCCATAGTACTCAAGTGGTTTTTATTAGCTCCATAATACGTTACGCGCTGCAGGAAATTAGAAGCGAATGAAAAGGAAACATTGCGGTATTATGGTACTCACAGATCGGTTGATTATCGGTCGAAGAAATAGTACGGTTTAGTAAGTACTCGTATTTCGTTTATAAGTGTGAAAATACCAAATATGATGGCAAAACTAAATGCTATATATGTACGCGAATAGGTATGTATGTGGGTATATATTTTGCGGCCGATTCCTCGGTCGAGGTGTATCGTTCGCCTGAATTGGTCATTCAGCGTTTAGATATTTACAGTATTTATGCAATTTTAAGGTGAAGTTAATTAATTTTCAATCTTTTTATCTAATTCAATACACACTACTACGCATACGTGAACATATGTATATATATGTATATTAATAAAATTTTCATCATGTCCTTATTTTATACTCATATAATATTTTCATGTGACAGATGCCAGTGACAACTGTTTGGTCAATAACTCTGTTGCACCTTGAAGCCATCACCTGTAAAGTAATTTATTTTTCTGCGTCTGCACACATAATCTCTCTGTACTTTTTTTGACACAGCCACACTCCAACGATACTTAAGGTGGGGTGTCCATGACATTCCCTGCATTCAAAAACACAGCCATATATATATGCATAAGTACTACCAATGAATATGTGCCACCGACGGTAGTTACCAAAAATATCAAACGCATACTTCAGTAAATATTTGAATGCACTGTTGTCAACCGAGGAGTGGTTTTGGCTTCCTGGATGTTTTTATTTTTTTTTTTTTGCATTTTCACTATTGCACTGTTGGGACTCTTTGACATATTTTGTGGTCAATCAAAATAGTTCGTCAGCGTCAAAAATGTTAATACCGAAGTGTCCGTTAATTGTAATCAAATAATGAAAAGAAGTTATGAAAGTGTGTACTCTGATAGGTATGTATATTATCTGCATTACGGTCGGACGTCATGTTCCTATAAATATGGTGCAATGGTTGGCAATCATGCATACATTCTAAATTAAACTGCATTGTTTATTATGTAGTTAGAACAATGCGAAAGAAAAACCACATTCGATTGTGCGTGCGATATTTCTACATACATTTATGTATACATCCAGTCCCCTCATACAATAAAGAATACATTTTAAAGCCATGTGTCAAAGTGTCAAAAGCCTTACAGAGGGAATGCTACTTAAAAAGTGGCTGAAAACTTTTAACCAACTGTTAGCCACTGCAAGAATTGACCATTCAGACATGTTTGACAGTTTAGAAATATTATATTAGGTAAACGTTTAAGTTATACATCATGGGAAACGTAGTAAAGAATTTACATTCCTCACTGGATTTCATATTTTATTTTTATCATTTTATATCTTCATAAATTTCTATGCGAATAATAACAGGATGTTGAGCGTAAAAATTAGCAAGATTAGATTTATGTCCAAGCAGGTGTGGGTACAACTGAGGTTTTGCATTGCTCAACTACTTATACAATTATATAATGGAATATAATGGAGAACGCTAGGACACTAAACGAAAGAAACGAAATATAAACATATGGAAAAGACATTTTTCGAAGGCGTACTTTAACGGTAGAAATGTGTGTACCATTTAACGCACGTTTTTACTACGTGCGTTAATAATGCATAAAATACTACAACAAGTAAGTTCGATTACGAAAATAAGCAATACATATACCTTTTTGAATTAAAACGTTTTTCATTCCTACAATAAAAACTCAAGTCGGACAATCTCGGAATTTATCATTAATTTTTAGTAAATTATAATAAAAAACATGTGTTTGGACAAATTTTCAGGATGGGATGGTGATCTTTAATTCACTGCAAGATACTTGATTGAACTTAACACTGACTTAATTTAACACAGATTTCACTCCCTTTACATATGAGTGAATAAATGATGTTTATTTTAATAGAATAACGGTGGTTCGTATAAATACAATGAAGTGGATGACGAATAAACAAACGTGCGCGCTATGAAGTTATGGGTAAACATTTTGTCCCCGCACAGGTACTATTCATATTCCAAAGTTTTTTCTTGGGTATATATCTCTTACCCCAAAAATAACATAAAAAGCAAACATATCCCATGAGCTTGTTATATGAGCGAAAGGCTGTATTCGACTTCAAACTGCTATTCAAACCGTTATTTTTGCAATTTTGTGTATGTATCCGCTGACGTGTGATAAAAGATAAGTTATTATTTTACGCATTTTTGTGTCAGGAGAACAATACTGATACCGTTTTCAATACAAAAGTAGGAGATTTCATATTAAAATTAACACATACTGATGTAATGAAAACAAACAAAATATTTTTATGCAGATTCTACTTAAGATCATATTATACCTTCGCCCAAATGAAAGGTTTAAAATTGCAATACGGTATCTCCTAGAAGTTCATTGGTACAAAATAAAACAACACTAAAAATTGAAAAAAAAATTAACATTTGTTATCAGCGTTCCAGCGTTCAATATTATGTAACTGCTGAAAGTCTGTGCTCTTGAATGTTTAAACGTCCGATTAACCCCACTTCCAATTATTAACCACAAGTACTTTTCACCAAAATGGTAAGCCTGTAGATTAAAGCAATGACATCACGGTTGCTGTATTTGCCATGCGAAAGTATCGCTGTGGCACAAATTTCCGCGACGGCAGATAAAGTAGTAGACAAATGAGCCGGCGGCGACGAATAGGTGAGCCATAAGCGATGTGAAGGAAAACCATTGGTTAACAAGTGGTAAAGCTACAATTAGCATGGAACCATTTAATATCCACAAAGTGTGATTAGCACGCCTTGCAACAGAATTTTACAATACACAATTAAGTATTTTGTAAACAAATCGTTAAAAATGAATTAAAAAAGAGTTATTTGATTTAATATTTATGTTTTTATTAGTTTTAACGAAAGCCCTGTTCCTTGCGAGTGATAGGATCAGGCGAGATCCCTTGTTTTTTTTTTGTCGCTTTGCGGTCTTTGATGTTCATCCGACAAAATCTGGCGTCGGTTGATGAAAATAAATATCCTGGGTACAAAGCAGCTGGATGCATCCCCAATTGTGATTGCGTTTCGATAATATAATACCACATGATGGATGCTGGTGAAATACGTTGGTCGACGCGCCGTTTATCTCCAGCATCAACACGCGAACAGAAGAAATTAAAACCATTTGAGATGGTAGCCTCTTTGATTGAGCGAAGGACGGTTGGTGGTGTGGATTTTCAATTTTCCAACATACATCCACTCTTTAGCCACAACAAATCTGACCGATCTGACCTGTCCATTTCTCCTTCAACTTAAATGTACTTGATCATCATCAATCAGAGGTTTTCTTCTTCTTTCCACCGAAAGCCAGCTGCTGTCTGGCGCTATTCAACATTCCCGACAGTCGCCGGTGACTGTTTGGATTGATTTTATTACATAATTAGTAGGTAAAGTAAAGTACACACAAACATCACCATTGCCATTAACCTTAGGAAAATGTTAATGCGGAGTCTAATTGGGCAATTTTAAATTCAAACTTGTTCATGAGTCAATAAAACAGGAGTTGATAGACAGCATGTAGCGGCGGCCGTCGGTGCTGGGGTATATCACCTAATGAATACTAAAGTGAACACCTCTGATACCAAAGGAATTTCCCAGTCCAGAGGTTGGTGGTTTATGTGTTGTTCTGTGCGACACCAAGCATGGCCTGTGTCAATTCCAATATTTCATTGCTATTGTGGATGTATGTGGATGTATGTATGTACGTGCGTACACATCTATGAGTAGGTATTTTTCAATCAATTACGCATTCTGATACTTTGTGAATGCGTCAAAATGTTTGCACACTGTGTCGGTCGAAAAAGCACAGAAGGGACTCGTATCCCACTTGTAACTACTGCTACGCTATTCAGTGTATATGTTGATATACATATCTACGTATTAGAGTGTAAGCTGATGTTGTGGTAAATTGAAGTCCTTATAAATTCAGAACTTATGTATAAATGATGAACTGTGTGAATACGACAATTGTTGGACGGTGTTAAATATTAAATTGTGGGCTATACGTCCATGGTTCTCACAGTTTTTCGTGCATGATTTGCCACTCAAGCATTTTAATTGACATTTGATAGTATTTACAAATACAGTTTATATCAAATTATAAAAAAAAATACAAAAAAAATTTAAATAACGATGAAATCATTCGTTGTCGCTTTTAGACTGTTTTCTTAAAAACTCTCTATTTTAGGTGAAACTGTAGAATGTGTAATTTTGAATCCAGGAAAAGTATAACGACTTCATTGGGTTATTATTTTTATACGTTCATATTTTGCAAATTTGGTTAATATATATGTATTTTTATGTTTAAAGAGTGAAGTAGAGTGGAGTTTCGCTTTTCACTACTGTTTGTTTGAAAATGCATACGTTTTCCTCAACCATTAGACTACAATCAATTGTTTTAAAAGTGAACACCGTTTCTAACATACTGTCAATCATATAGAAAGATATAAGTCATGTGTATGCAACAAGGTCGGATGGATGCATAATTAGGGCGCCACTGAGGCATTCTTTGCTTAAATAAATCAACTTGAATATTTTGGTTTATAAGTCACGGTCTGACGCGTCTGTAATGCTGACACAGATATTCGGTTCAAATCACAAATGAGTTTTATTTAAACCAGACTGAGAGTGTCCCTGGATTATGGTGAGCTGCACGCATCTAGCAATATAACACCACATATACAAATTTCTGTGAACAAAGGTACACCATTGCATTTGTCAACAACTCACCAACATTATTGCGCATTGGACGGAAATAGAATGGGTTGTATAATTTATGGGCGCAAAATTGAACAAAACCAGAGAAATGAAAAACTAGGACCACAAATCCCTCTGATGACGCCAAGATTTATATACTCGTATACTCGTATCATGGCATGTGAAATGATTTCGATTAAATTTTGACCTATTTATTATATAAATATAAATTAATCACAATTTTATTAAGTTACATACATTAAACATTTATTAAATTTTAAACTAAATTTAATTTTTAAATAATAATTTAAATATAATGTAAATAATTTATAATTATATATATATAATAGTTAACTTATTCAGTATGTAGCGTTGATAAAAATGAAGCAAAAGCAACTTGAGTTTCAAATAAAATGAATTTGTTATAAATTAGTTTTAAAATGTGTTACTGTATGCATGTGAGGACTTGGCCCCTCATATAAATTTCTAATTTAGGGTAAGATATCAGTGAGCCACTGACATATGTTTCTCATGTACATATGTATGTACATAGACCAAAAAATATTCTCTATTAAATTATATCTATAATAATAATTGAGTAGTACTACAGCCCACAAAGGACCAGTGCCGAGCTTCTACAACAACTACTCGTGTTGTGCGTGCTACTGTTCTCTCACGAGTAGTTTTTTGCCGACTCCGAACGGCGAAATTTGAGAAGTTTTTTAAAGACAATTGATACTCTTTGAGTGTTGTCAGCACTTCGGAAGAGGTTGTGCCGTGAAAAATGCGAGGTTTCCCGTCCGTGAATCGAACTTAGACTTTTTGCGTGGCGGTCGACGCACTTACCGCTACGAAACGGCGACTATTAAAGTGTATCTATAAATATTTATTCACTGATAAAACATATTCTCAAGTGTGTATATTATTAAGGAATAGCAGGAAACATGCACATTACAATAGTATACATTAATTTAACATACATACACTTATGTGTATTGTTTATGAAGGACTCGCCTGCCTGATCAACTCAGGCATTGGTGCAATTATAGCACCAATGTGCTGATAACACTTTACTACGGAACTCATATGCGCCTCCCAGTAAATTTGCCAATGTGCATGCAACTGCAACACAATTTTCCAATGACTTTCTCTGATTATACCTTAAGACACTCGATGAATTTCAATTGATTGTACTTGTCGGATGAGTTCACATGGGAATGTTGGGTATCTCACTAGTTATACTGCTCTCTTTGGTACAGGTTTGAAATTTCTCTACACAAAGTCACTGAAATTGTGTGTCCTTATTAGGAATGATGGAACTTTCGCAAGTATTAATATTCTTCTTTATTAGTAGAGCTGGCATGTCGGTTTCGTGGTATGAACAATCCTTTCACTAAAAAATTGTCGGTTCGTGTGCTTCAAGAAAAATGATAACAAATTTACAAGCCTAATTGTCTGTACACACAGAAGCAACTTTTGCGGATAAGAATTCACAACTCTTCATCAATCATTGACGTTCTAAATTCCTCGTGTACTCGGTAACCACCAGTATAGGAGAGAAACGAATATTTCCCAGAATAAATGACGCCCACTTAAAGCTGGTGACTCAATCACGAGTGCGAATTATGCAGTTTTATTCGGTTGTTTTGCGAGCGGCTGCGATCTATGAGACAATTTGTTTGTGTCGCTGTCGCAGCGGGAGCAGTAGCCCTCTATGAATTTTAAATTGACAAGAACGCATTTTCGGTGGCTGCACTGAAGACTCATCTCGAACTTAATCAAAATCATTCGCACTGCTATACATTTGGACATATATGCATACAACGCTATTAAGAAGATTCTTGCGCAAATTGTTTGTGCAGACGTTCATTCCCATACAACATGAGCAGAGACCGATGCAGCTCAACTGATTCACTTCTAAGTCATGCTCGGCTACATTGTAAACACTCACACTCCCCTATCGTATTTGTTAAATTGATGGCAATTAAACGGTTACAAGTACCAAGAAGTTGGTGGCACACTGTAAAATATATTGATTTCTAGTTATGAATACTTGCATCTATGAAAATTTAAACAATTCATGAGTAAAACCAGTATGTTAAAATAAAATTCATTTGGTATGCAAATACGTGTATCTGTCGTTATATGGTTCCCCCGTTTTCGTTACCCATTTAATCATATAAGGCAGATACAGAACGTAAAGAGTTGGAATTGTAATCATTAAAAAGGAAGTTTAAATTACACCTCCAGTCAACCACTCAATAATTTCACGTAATGGAATGGTTTTGAAGGGTCATAACCTGTTGGAATCAACTGGATTGCATAACCGTATAGTAGCCATTAGCAGATAGATATAACACCGCAGTGTAATTTAATAGCAAAACTGATTAAAAATGATTTACGGACGCATATGAATGGAAGCATACGCAACTATGAGTCAGTGAAGTCAACTAACAAACATCCCTTTAATGTAATCTTTAATTGCTATTGCCAGATATTTTCTGAAATTTCATCACCATATAAAACATTGTCGTGCATGCAGTAGTATGTATATTGAGATGCACAGTATGTTGACACGAGTGTTAAACACATTGACATCACAACTCAGACTTCCCTTTCTGTAGTCTACTTTTTTAAATAATTGATTTATAGCTCGGCATTGTTGACTTTAATTTAAAGATGTTGCATGACTTTTTTACAATTACCTTATCTGAAAATGTATCCGTTTCGAAAGTATTCTAATCCAGCAAGTGGTTATGGTGTAGGTCCAATGAAAATTCCAAATGAAATTAGGTTCGATTAGGTACCTTCCGTTGTTACACAAGGTCAGCTAACATTACTTAAACTTTTTTTGGAAGCAGAAGCTATAGTAAGCAGAACTAGAGAGTTGAACTAAATCGAAGCAGCTCATTTAAACAATGAATTTGGCGATCCCGACTTCAACACAACAAATATATAAAAAATGCATTTTTTAAATAAAATGATTTACATTTAATATTGTAGCACCATTGATACGCCACTCTCTCTTATGGACATACAAGCTATAGTAAAAATTACTAAAAATTCAAGTGGAATACATTTTAAATAAACCTCGACAAATACCCTCACATTAAAAGCCTTCTACACAGCACTTAATTTTTACAAGAACTCCCCCACATAGGGTACATACTCGTACATTCGTATAATATTAATGATATAGCCCCTCCCACCTGTGTCCTATTGTGGACTCGACGTTAGTGCAATTGCACTATGACAGTGGTGAGGTTGAATACGATTATAAATGAAGGTGCCTTGCACTGCAATGAATAGAATAGCGTTGTCTAATCCTATTTCTACTAGGTCTACGTATCTTCAGATATTGAGTACAACTTAATCATGGTCTGCCAGCTGTGCAAATGTGTGATTGCGCTGTACACATCATTACAAATTCGAAATTACTATTGACTACAGAATACCTTTCGATGAAAGGTGCAGTATGAATGATGTGCCTATATGAAATGAATTAGGTACGAAAAATTAACATATACTGCTCCCCACGAGGAGGTAACATCTCAAATTGCATGAATGAACAAAGTGAGTTAGTTCGATAGTGTGGTGATTATAAACATAGTTGAATTAATTTCTTTCTTGTTCAAATGTTCACTCAAGCATTGAAATGATACATTTTTTTCATTTGTACTTAAATAATTTCTTTGAAGGCGTTAAGTTCTTATTGACTATCATTGACTGCCAAGTTTAAAAAAATAAAAAAGAGTCCAACAGCAAAATCTGAAAAGTAAACAAACCTTTGGAATATTTCAATACAGCTGTCAATTACATTCAATTTGTAACTTTCAGAACGAGTTGAAGAGAATTTAATTATACCCAATCAGTCTGATTTCAGGTCACATTGAATATAACGGTATATCAATATGACTAATTTGAACTTTTACAGGCCGTCGATACTAACTTAAAGAAAAACTTTACACACTAAACTCACCTCAGTTATGCTCATTAATGAAAAAGAATTCATTACGATCAATTACACCAATTTGTATCTACCTATAGATATTTATGTTGGTGCATGTTCTTAGTGGCCTACTAACCGACGGAATTGGAAAGCAGTGGATGTGCGATATTTATCACGTTGTAACGAAGGGGATATGTTCCATTTTAATTGAATAGGGAGACCTCCGAAAATTCAAAACAAAAAACAGAAACAAAAAACGCGAAATCACGCAGGAATACTAATTACTCGTGCATCAAAGCTAAAATTCTGTGTTCAATTGAATTGTTTTCACTTGGAAAATTCAAGTGTTAATTGGTAACAATGTTCCGCCACCAACGCCGCCTTCACCGCCAACACAACTTAGACCACTCAGACGTAAAGTGAAAAATGAAAACGCAAATAACCAGATACCGCTGCTACTACCATGCATTGTGGAGGAGCTTAGGTCACACTCCTGCTATTTGCCTGCAGTTTGTTTTGATTTTTTGTTCGTTTTATTGAATTCGTAGGAGAGAACTCTATGCATAGTTGCAATTTCGGAATGACATAGTCGGCTGGTGAAATATTCAGCAATAAATTAGACAAAAAGGTTACAGAGGCCATGGTTACCAAAGCATAGACAGACTCTATTGAACGGAAACACCAGCCAAAGAGTTAGTTTTGAATGTATGGTAGTTGGCGCGGTAACGTTCGCATTGAGTGGAGGAAAATCACAAAAAAAAGTGAAGCAATGAATGAGCCTGTGAAGAAGAAAATGCTTTACCACGTACAATGAATAACTTTTAGTTGAATAATTTGGTGAATCCTTCAACCATGAAATTGCATATCGAGTAGTTTACAATGTGTTGGAATGTAATGATCGCTGGATTTCAAGCAACATAAATTAATTAAGAAGAAAAGATATACATATGATATTATGTGCAGGCATTGGTAGAGCGAAAACAACTGTTTTCCTTTCTGTCTATAAAACTGAATACCGCCAATCGTTGCTTGAAGGGATTATGCCGTTAGAGTAGCATGGATATAGGGCTTATATGTATGTAAAATAATCAAAAGCCTAAATTTAAATGACTTGCATTTACTTTCCTTTGTTCAGCGTGATATAATTAATGGTAAACAAAGAAAAAACGAGAACAGATGAATATCTTGAGACAAGTACGAACAGCTTCTGAAAATGAGATGTATACGAAGCATCACTTCATTTGCTCATAAGAATGCATCTGAGATCCATTAACGTTAGTGAAATCACTTTCAACTGAAGATCAGCAAATATTTATTCAACACATTCCCACTGCGAAATGGAATAATTTTATATTCCCATAGCTTGATCATTTTACTACCGTTGCACCTGGGCAGTACATTATGGCGTTCTCCATTGAGTGTCAAATACCACTTGCAATGGTGCATAGCTTCACACACAGTCATCGGACCCTTTCAACAACCAGATGAAAGTGAAATTATACGTATTTTTAGATCTAGTTAAACGAATCTTGTGCGTACCGGTCCAGTCCAATCATAACAAATAAACAAACTTTTGTTTTGTTACTGTAAGTGCACTGATTGCACTTGTGTGCATATCTGACATACACATCTATGCACATAGGCATATAATCCGATTTCTTCTCATCTCTGCAGTATTGTCGAGGCCTATTAGTGCAACTAAGTGTAAAAAAGAAAAAAAATCTTTATGTTTTGTTACTTCCTCTTAAGCAAAGGTTGGGTTATAGCTTTTCTCTCCCTTCGAAAGTAAACATATGTATGTATGTACGTGTGCTTCTCAAACAAACAAAAAATAAATCTTCCTTAAAAATAGAACGCAGTTCCAATCACCAAAGCTGATTTCAAGAAAAAAAATCAATTTGTGAGTGGATTAACCACAGCATACTTTAGGACCGCAAGCTGTATTTGAATGGAAAGTTTTGCATCACCAATTGTCGTTTGTCAGTTGTTTTTGATCCATCGTCACTGTCAAATTCAATCAAGGAAATCAAATTCATCTGCGCCTCACTCCTTCCGTCAATGTCGAAGTGTTATTGATGGGCGCCTTTTTGACATTTCTTTCACATGTTCATCCGACGAAAGATCAAATGACCAGCATAACTAATGCGGTATGCCTGTGAAGCAGAACGCTCATTTAACCTTTCCTCTTGTGAGAACGAGTGTCATCACACATCGCCTTCAGAAGCAGCTTTCCAGCTTGCGTCGGCAATTGGGACAGGCCCTTTAAATAAATTTTTCGGTTTTCCATACTATGAAGAGCGGGTGGTCGTAAATAAAACGATTCGAACGCATGCATTCGAATACTTGGCCAGCACTGCAGGGACACGTAAACAGAAGCATCACCTAGCGTTTATTGAATCATTAAACCGAATTTGTGCATTTACGAGTATACAACGGGAATACTAATATACAGACATTCATATACGGAAAGGTTTGGGCCTGTAATGGATTATGTATGCTAATGTGGATGCCTATGCCGCTTGGCCTCTGACAGATTGGGCCCTGGCGTTGGGCGGCTTTCCAGGGTGACAACGACATCGCATAACAGTTGTCACCATTAAGGTATTTTAATCATATCACGACTATCAATTGGAATGTTCACACTTACAGTCTGGAGGGTCTGTCATTCATGCTTTCTCCTTTGAGGAATATATTCAGCTGCTAGTGCTTAATTTATTGGGATTTTATGGTAATGTTCATAGTTGGTGATCGAATTGATTTATACACGGGAATAATCCGTTATGTCGAGGAAGTGAAAGTCATAAAATGTGCTCAAAACTGGACATACTTCTTGTGAAGTGTGATAAATCGTTGTTTACATTTCTTTCATTTGATGGATGTCATCTTCTTTTCAGCGTGTTAATGCACCATGTCTTCGAGATCATTCATGGCTTTAAAATTAATTGCATGAAAGTTAGTTAGCATAATTCCAAGTCGATCTATCATCATTGATATTTTACGTGATTATTTGTTATTTTTTTTACCCAGAATCCTTCTTATTGATCCATGGATTGTACATGCAAAAATTAATTTCATTAACGATTAAGAAAATAGATCAAAGATCTTAATCTACGTTTTCATAACCTGCAGCTGCCGGATATTCTGTTTAAGCCCTGGCAAAATTTGATTTATTTTTAAAGTGTTGTGCTAACAAAGTGAAAATTAAGTGGATGTTGTTGAAAGTATATTTGTTCCTGCTTTCTATTGCAACTTCTATAATTAACATCTACGCGATAACATGCTTGACACGAGAATTGCATGTGATCATATGCAAGTTACAATATTAAATTCACACAAAAAAAGAAAGCATAGCTTTAAAGTAATTAATATTACTCAATTAGTCACTATTGAGAGATGTCCTATAAATTTCCAATACACATTCCTACACATTCCTATTTTACAAATTAACGCAAAAGAACAAAATGCAATGCAATCCTGTCAATACTTACGACAATATTTTTGTTAAGTCCGCGGATTTATATTGTTCATAAAATATTTATTTTCATTCACCGAAAGTGTATGCGAATTAGTAACAATTCTATGCGAATTAGTAACAATTCTATGCGAAGCCGATAAAAGATGATTTGAATTTGTTTTCCTTAAGTATCTACGTCTATTAAAAAAGGGGATTCCTTGTAGAATTATCTTAATAACATTTATCTGTCGTAGTTAAAACATACGTATGTAAGAATCACTTCAATAATAGCTACACAAATTTTTGCGGTATGAGCTTTTCATAGAAAAATAACAAAGAAATGATCCTTAGGAAAGAAATAAGTAAAAAAACTACAGATAGAGTACTTTTAGCATCGGCTTCTATCCATGCACCAACTGTGCATAAAAATAAAAGTAAATATGTTAAATTGAAAGCCAACAATAAATCAGGCCATTCGCAGACATAATTAGACCTCTGTTGCCGGATGACAATACATTACCGACTTCTACGAAATAGCAGAGCGGATGCCATTCATCATTCGAGTTTTAAAACGGAAACTGAGAACAAAACTTTTGCCATTATCGAACAGGAACCGGTGGATGCACAGATACTGTACTGTTCCCGATTTCAAACATACATTCACCAATCCTCTCTGTGTTCGTGATTCCAGCTTCCACGAAGGTAAAAAAAAACTTACATAATTGGTGAAAGGTAAATACTAGTGTACTCTTCTTTCATCGCATGAATTTAGGTCAAACTGCAAAAAACTCATCCGTGCTAATCTACATTGGCTGGGTGGAGTGTTTCTGTGAGGTTCACCCAACAAATACTTTTTTAATCTCTGCACATTGCAAATACCATCTGGAAGAAAAATTTGGTCATATCGCTCTTGAATTGAGATGACTGAGCTGGGATAGGGAGAGAAAGACTGTGAAATTCTAAGAATAGTTTGCTTAAATATCTCCTTTTAAAATTGCATGCATGGAAATTTCGTTTGAAGGAGATCCTGAAAGTGACGTTGTTGCCAGCGGTGGTATGTTGAAATGAAAAGAAAGTGATGCTCGTACAAAATGAAGGCTACTGCAAACTTTGCCAGAGGTGTGTGTACATTTAAACCGGAAGGTAAACACAGACAACATGTGTGCCTATTGTGTATAGTGCCTTAAATGCTTCTACGAATACTATGCGACGCATTTCTCCCCCTTTGTGCAATGCTCTTTGTAACATAAGTTCTTTTATATTATTCATGTCGTCGGTCTTCGAAGTGATTGCACAAAAGCAGTTTTAGGACTAAGGGGTTGGCAAAGTAAGCGCTTTATTTTGTCAAAACAAGTGACGGGGTTAAGTTCTTTGCATGGGATGCCAGCATAAACAGGTGGTAATCGTGCCATATTGTACTTGAATTCCTATGTACATTTCTTAAGGTACCAGTTCCACCGTTATGTTCCAATGAAGCCAACCCCCAGCGCCACAGAAAGGATCTCTTGATGGTTTCGTTATTTTTATGGCCTACTCGTATTATCCTTGCAGAGGTGCGCGAAGCACCTTTATGTGTATGCAGGGGAAGTTATATGGAAAGAGATTTATTGCATGGCAAGAATGCTTTTACAACACTTTGGCTGATTGTAACAATGAAGAAACTACTGCTTCTACCACTACCAGATCTAAATGGCTATGAATTCGTACAGGGAAAGTAAACATTTCGCATTTCCTTTTAGTTTTGTTATTATTTATTTTCGTTTTCATTTGGAGGTTATGGTTACACGTCGCAATTCGACGTGGCATATCTGATTTATTTTGAAGCATTTTGTAATGAGTGCATCAAATAAAGTGCAATGTATTTCACATTACCCTAAGCGTTCTACTTTCTAGGAAATAACTTTGTTTTGTTTGTGGGAAAAAGATGCAGGAACCCCATAAGTAAAACATAAGTACTTAATTTTCAGTAAAGGACACATTTTCTTGGTGAGCTGATCACATACAACATATTTTATAGCTTTTGTTGGAGCATTAATAGAAAATTAATATATTATCCTTCCCTATCCCTTTTAACAGTGCAATTATTTTGTGCAAGCGTGGTTAATGCAGGGTTTGTTGACAGGCATATCTTGGAAACCCCTTACGTGTGAGATGCCGTTATTGCAACAAAGTCTTAAGCTGTAGAAATTCCAAAAATTAGTAGCATGTAGTACATTAAAGAAACTTCGTATAATTTTATACTTAAAAAACAAAACTAACTATATAGCGCCACAGTCTATAAGGAAATAATGTTCAGCTTATTCAACAACTAATCGTGTAGTTGCTATTGTTCTCTCACGAGTAGAAAATTTACTGACGACTCCGAACTGAGAAATGTTTAGAAGCTTCTCTCTTCTAGTAATTTGAAAGAGATAATGCTGTCAAAAAATTCGAATTGAACTTTTATGTCTAGGAACAAACCTAAAGCTCAAGGTGTGTGTATCGGCGCATTTTTTCATAATAATTTATTAAAAAATAGTCATTTATTCTGCACTTTTCTCTTAGCTCAAAGGAAAAATCGATTTTAGCTTTATTTCTTCCTTTAACCCCCTTTTTAACTTTTGAAATTGAAGCTGAGATTTATTATAACTATTCACTGTAAAAAATTGTTAAATATCTCGGCTTTCATTCCGATTTTATAACCTACAAAATTTTAGTGTCTTTATATCAAGTGAAAATGAGTCATCTGATTTTGTTAGATTTCATTTGTGTATAATTTAAAAAACGTTCCCGTTCGGAGTCTACTCTTAATTTGTGATAGAATAATATGACCAACAGCTCGAGTGGTTGTTGGGCATATACAGCACCCTCAATAAATGTTTCGAATTGGAATGTGCAGCTAAAAAAAAAACTCCATTTCACCTCTGGAATTCAAAACTAGAGAGCATTTGCAAGAAAACTAGAATTTTTCTTAAAACCAATTCGGAAATGGAAAAAAGGATTATACTGAGACTACTTCGAAAAAACACAGTGTATCAAGGCCTACCCAAAAATATCCTTTTTGAATCTTCACGACAATAAAATGGCTATTTAAACCCTTCCTTGGTACAAAAAATTTTTTAAGTGAATACATTACTACTGCTTTACCCAAGAATCAGCGGTTTGTCTCGGCTGCACTGGGGTCTTTCCAGCACGCCTGGCTCCTAACATTTAACAGACAAGACCTTAAAACTTGTGATTTATGGAAATATCTAGATATTCTTCGAGTGTAAGGGAACATAATATTCAAGATGTAAATCAAGGTAATACCAATTTCGTTACCCGATGTACAACTGTCTGTGTTTTTCTTTATACGAATTCAAAATCTTGTATGAAAAATATATTATGGAAATATCTAGATATTCTTCGAGTTTAAGGGAACATAATATTCAAGATGTAAATCAAGGTAATACCGATTTAGTTATCCGATGTACAACTGTGTGTGTTTTTCTTTATACGAATTCAAAATCTTGTATGAAAAATATTTGCTTCATAATCCAGAAAGATTGAATTAAGTTCAATGCAAACCAGATCCTAAAATACCAAATGTATCATTAAAACTAAAAGCAAACACATTGTATTGCACACTAAAAATATCTAGAGCGTCAAAGACATTCATTCAAGAAATTTCATTCGATCTGAAATGCCTTCAGATGATTTGTTCTCCTTACTCACTTAAGTAGACTCGACGAAGAAGTCCAATCATATGGGCAAAATTATGATGATCCATCTCCCAAATGCAGACAACCCCATACTAAAGTGATTTTATTGCCTACAACATACAATAGACAAAACTACAACGGATTTTCTAGAATGCGTTTTAAAGTACCACTGTGGGCGATAAACAATCAATCGTAAAGCCTTTGTCTCAAATTTTGGGTCAAAATCGTGAAGTTACAAAACAAAGCATTAGTCAATATAATTCTGAATAGTTTCTTGTTTCCCCTTCGTTTTTCCTTGCTTTCGGTTTTGTTTTTATTGTGAAACAAATAAAACAATGCATTCATCCCCCCACTTAAATAATTTCATGTAAAAGTTCAATTTGCATAGGCGGGTGTTACGGCATTCGGATGAAATTAAATTTAAATACTATCAAATGAGTTCGACTCTAAATGGATGTTATTATCAGTGTCATAAATCCTTTAACACTTGTGTCTGTTAAACCATCTTACATTGATACTGGTACACATATGGTGAAAAAGCAGCCACCTCTTAATGTAAGCACGTGTAATGTTGTGCTTTTAAAATCGTAAACATATATGTAAATATATCTGCAATAGATTGTAAGTTATCTTTATTCCCTCATTTTCAGTACAAAAATTATTTGTGTTTGTCCAGGGGTTACTTTGTAATTGACCTTTTAGTGTTATTCATAACTTGTTTCGTACATTATTATTTTCAAGCTTATTTGATAGAATTTCTTGTTACATTTCTTTGGGATTATTTTTACTTTAATTGTGTTTGTTAAAACTACGAAACATGAGGTGACTCCCTTTACAGAGGTTGTTATGCTATTGAATATCAATAAAGACTGATTGAGACACTGCATGATTATATTTGCAATTTTGGGAATAAGGTATTCCTAAAACTTTAGAACTTTGCGATATTTAATAATATTTGTATAGCAAAATATTGTTTTTAACGTTTTCTACAAGGTGACAGTTTGCTCTAAATCGTAATGCTCATATCATAAATGTTGAAGAACAGGCTAAATAACCTTGCCTTGAAGTGAACGAGGGCAAGGGAAAATACATATATATCCATTCAAATTCGTTTTACTAAACATCATGCTAATAAAATGTCACCATTGATAACTATAATTTTGGATAATGGAATTTGGAATGTGCCTGCATTGAATAGGCGACAGTTTCCTGAAGATCCAACATACAGCCTTTGCAACAACTAATGTTGTACGGTTGAAACTTATCACTTATATTATTAAAAGCATGTCCTGCACAAAATTTTTACTACCAGCATTCGATAGGAAGATTAAGCTTTGTTGACTACTTTCCAGATAAACCTGCAAAAAGGAAAGGAAAACCAAACATCTGCTATAAAGATTGATTCGGAGTTGATATATTAAAAATGTGTTAGTCAAATGATCAGATATTGATTTTTAAGCAAGAGAAAGCTTATAACTTTTGTCCATACATAAGTACACCAACTATGTAGAAGTGAAGAAAATTACATAAATATTGCAATGTACATGTGGAATCTAGTCGATAATTAATAGCAATAACGTCACCAATTAATAGTCAACAAATTTATTATACATGGAACTTGTATTCCAATAAAACGATCGTCTGACGAACTGTGACAAGTCACACCCTTTTTATTGAAAGAAAACATTTTTTTTCTTATATGAACCGTATCTGGTTTACATCAAACATTTATTCCTTACTATATTTCCAAACACTACGTCATTAAAAGTAACGTGATTTCCATGTGCATCGTCAAAAAATCGCATCACTACAGAATTATTGGTTTCGGAAGATAGCCAGGTGATTGGTAAATAACTTTTAGATTTTTATTTATTTTTTAATTTTTTTTATTTCAACATACATAGTTTGTAGGCCATAAATGTCTGCCCTTTTAACTGTTTATTGTGTGTAGCATGAATTTCTGGCACGCAACAGTAAATTTTATGGAAAGTGTTCCTACGACGACCAGAACGCAGCTTAAAGCTGCGACAGTCTAATTTCATTGGTAAAATCATTGATGAATAGTTTATTATTTTAACACTAAATCGTACCATTCGTTCATTATTTACATTAAATACTGGGAACTGAGATGTAAGTGGGATAACAACTTTAACAATTATAGTATCCATTTTGGGGATATTTGAATAACGTACTTTAAAAGTTTAGTTTTTGTAATCTCACAAAAGCTTACAAAAATGTACACTCAGTTAATAAAACGATTACATCACAAATGTCGAAACAACTTACATCTCCTCCAAAACATTAAATTTTAAATTTATAGCCAATTCCTGGAAACAGATGATTCCAAGAAAAAAAACCCTGTTCGTGTTACTATGTCACCAAAGCTACACCAATCTTATAATATCAACAGATTTTAATGCAAACAATATCTTCAAAATAAGTCACGTCCGCTGTGCAGTAAAGGCCTTACACTTAACATTAGATACCTACCGCACGCTCGTTGAAACCCATCGTCTCTACAAATACCCTGCATCTTATCTTGATGACAAATTTTACTTATCTGAAAAGAGCACCTCGTGTTGACCCCGTTGTTGCTTTTATCTCCCAGTTTTCTTATTACGAATGCGAACCCTTTTAGGGTGGCACCATCACTTCAAACACCCGATTTGTGTGATACATATATATTTTCACTTTCTTTTTTAATTTAATTAAATTACAGGCTATTGTGGGGAACTTCTATAGCGATATTTCCACGGGCTAGAGGACAGACATACGCTTGCATCAATGGCAAGCCCTCGACACTTCCAAATCGCATTCGATTGTGTAAATGATTTATTTCAGTCTTTGTAGCATTTCGTTATTAAAATAGTGTTTAGTATCAGAAAGCTTTGGGGGAAGCACAAACTCAATTGAAGTGCAAGATGGTGAAAAGTGGGTCAGGGAGTGGCCAACACTATTTTGGAAATGGTGAAGCACATAGAGCACACCCGAGTTCTGCTTATTGTGAGGGTGGCCATGAAATGCGGTGGAGTTGCCTGCAAAAAGGGGCTCAAATTATGCGTCATGAATAGAGTTGAGCAAGTGGTTGGCTGTTTGAGGTCTGAATACTTTTTGTAAAGTTATTTTCAAAACATCATTTATTTGTATAGCTCAAATTACATTTTCATATTACACTTAATCTCAAAAATATATTTTTTTTTTTGATACCAAGAGTACATTTTAGGTAAAATATATACGAAGACCGCAACGTCATACGCGCGGAAATGTTGATATGACATGGATTCATGCAAACGCTTTAATCTATTCTATAGTACAGAAACGCCGAATTGAGGAAAAAAATTCAAAGCTTGAAGCATCATTAAATTAAAGTGGAATGCAGACCATTAAGAAAAGATTTCATAGACACATGCACAGCGATAAACCCTACGTACATTAGACTGCCTCTCAATTATTTATGATTAACATTACCAGGAAATGTGTCAATTAATTAAGTTCATAAAATGAAAAAATAAATGGCTTAGGGACTAATGAAATAAATACTCGACTGATTGCAATTCGCCATGCAGTTAAGATATTAAATATGCAGTTATCATGTATATTGATTATTAAACACAACTTCTCTATTTTACCACATTTCATGCTAAATCGAAGATAACAAGAGTATATATGCGTAAAACCGCATGCATGTGTGCATATTAATTAACGTTCGTGTATACATGAATGAATAATCCTTTTCACAGAAAGCATAAGCACTTTGCCAAATCAAGTTAAGGGTGGTGAGAACCAACGATCTTCCCTTGAAAATTTCAAAATTTAATTGAAGGCTGAAACAATAAGAGAATGTTAAGGGTGTAAGGGTTGAAATACAATATAACAAGGAGCAAATTTTCCCTCACATGTGAATCTCATTTAACTTTTCGATTAAAGGTGTCAAGTAATTCCACAAGAAATCTGATGCTGTTATGTAAGGGAAGACAGTGGAAGAAGGTAGGCGAGAGAGACTTTAGAAGATTAAGTCTCTCTTAGAAACGATTGTGTAGGTAAATTATACATAATCTGTGCGCATTTAACTGCTTCACTTAACTTTTATAATTAGCAGGAACTGCTGAGCCTGGCCTCTTACAGACATCTTTTGTTTGTGATTTTAAATTTAAAATTCGCTTTTAGATAGGGTCTTTTAGATATTTCTGCGAATAGAGTTGGGGCTATACTTCATATTCCACATTTTCGAGTTAACTAAGTTGCAAAACGTTTATAAATGAAAATATACCATAAGACTTATACTAGGGGTCACTCAGTCAATATAAATAGGAAGCTTAAGAAAATATGTATATATGTGTCAATAGTGGAGAAAGTAAAGAGAACCGACATCATGCGAAGACAAAAACTAATAAAACAAACGACAACCCAGTTTTCCCATTAATCGATTCGAAATAGTCAACACCTTTTGTAGAGAAATAGGCAGAAAAGACCGTACACAAGGAAATGTTAATGTGAGGTAACTGAAAAAGACAAGGGAGAATAATGTTTTGGTATGATCCATGTAATGTGTCTTATCGACACCGTGGATCCACTGTCATTAACTTGGTAGGCGCTTTAACCATAAAAAACAATTTTTGTTATTCGTCACAGACACCTACGGTAGCATTCTATGTACAAAGTGGATTTAATTCATTATTATACTCTCACTTTACTGTTTTGGTGAAAATTCTAACTTGTCGTTCACTTCCATGCCAATGGTCACGAAAAACTTCTAATGAAAGATTTCACCTTATTGATAGTTGTTCTCACGTCTCCTTTGGATCCAATTTTCATGATTTAACGCTTACAGAATATGTGAGAATGACCCACACTACATTCAGAAAATTGAAAACATGTCGTACTTTGCTTCTGTTTCGTTTGAATGTGAGTTCATTTAATTGAATGAAATTCCATTTCATGGAAAAAAATGGAAAAAAAGTGAATCAAGACAAAGAATAAATCGCTATGGCTATAAGGCATTTTGTGATGTTCGTAATTTAATTCCATATTATCATTATTAATCTTTAAGTCCTAATGTGCTTTTAATATGGGAACAACAAATTGTTTCGAAATAATGCATCGCAACTGCGCTTACTTAAGGCTTCATATATTGAAGCTCCTATGTTTTTTTTTTTTCATTTAACGAAAGTTTAACTTCCATTTTTTACAGTTTCAGTTTGACCCAAATTTGTAATTTATCCATATTCGGCAGCTAGAATGCGGGTAAGCGTGTCGACATTCTTATTCGACTGAGTTATTAGAAAACTCTTTTGATCGACAGATTCAGATAATTGCATAGGCGCCCATGACTCTCGTAATTTGAGGCCAATTAACTTCTCGCATCCTCAAGTGTTCCTCGTTTCTTTACATTTTGAAATTGCATAAAAAATAGAAAAATAATAAAAACTGGAAGCAAAAACTACATTATATTCACATTAGGGACAAGCAGTGTGGTGTGTAATCAGCTTAAATTAAATTTCTCCATCACGACGCATGGCACTGAACAGGCCAATGCGGCCGGCATGCCGCATATATTGTACTTGGTAGTTAGAGCGATCGTGTTGATATACTCGGGAGGATTGTAATTAATTCAGCTGACAGTTTAGTGGGTCGCCAATCGGAATTATGACATGCGGGACGAAATCAAATGTAAACAAGCCGCCGGTGTTATCAAATAAATATAAAATTGTTTATACACTTATACATACAAATACAACACAAGCCAGTCGCACTGAGCTCCAATTTTACAGATTGTTCTTACGATGCGGTCATTATTGACTTAAAACATGAGTAATGTAAGAAGTAAATTCCCGCATTAAGTGATGGAAGTGATCACGAAGTAATCGCGGAATACATTTCCATTTTTGTTGCAACGTGCTTTGTTCGGTAAGAGATATTGCTCAGGACAATGGGTGTTCGTGTGGCTTATTGGCAAATGAAATTGCAAAGAGGTGATTCATATCTGACAAAGGTAGCATGTTGCATAAGGCGAAATTTCAAGGGCAATGACTTTGATCATGTATGTGTATATTGGTGTCTTAAGAAATAACCGGCATTTTAGGTATTGGAGGTCGGCTCTATATAGCTTTATATTGGTAGTTTAAAAAGTGGAAGCCATTTACATATAATGAAAAATATTAATGCTAACTGAATATGATTGACGTGGGTATATGTTACATATCATGATGTGCCTTTAGAAGATTAAGGAGTTCAACTAAAGATTCAATAAACAAACACATTTTATAATAATAAGTGCAGCTAATACTCGTATATTACAATGTACAATTTAACCTGAAGAATACAAGCTCATCCTTAATTAAAAGTTAGTTAATTAAAAACAACAAAATCACATTATATACTTTTGACCGTTTTGAAGTCTGTGTCTTATTCCTAGATTTTTTTTAATTTAAATAATGAACGTTCTTTACGGAGCTGAGCCATCGATAGGTAGCAAATCGTATTGAAATATGAATATGAAACGAGTACTCTACACCAATCTTTACGACTCGATTTAAAAATCTTTATTTATCTTTATCCACGCGAAAGAAAACACAAGTAAGTAGCATTTAAAAATTCACGTTTCGGCACCTGCTTCCATAAGTTTGTAAACAGTGAGTCTATCCGAATCAAAATTGTAAATTAATGTTGTTACACATGTTAACATAGATGCATTTGCGTGCAACTATCAAACCTAATCACCGTACGAGTGGGTTGATAAAATTATTGCATAACAGATGATTTCACTATGAGATACATATTTATCTTCCAGCTTGAGAAAGACTCTGTAATATTCATGGGCGTCCAGCACCCAAAAAAAATTTTATCATGATAAATAAATCAACAAAAAGAAAAATAGTTTTGTTGGATGACATCTACAAATCAGAAACAAGTTATAAAAGTGTAATACGTTAATTGCTGAGTGAAAGATGTATATAGTCAAAAGAGATTCGAAATGGTACATCTTTTCTTTTACTGGCGCTACAGATAGTGTCGTTGAAAAATGAAGTGTAATTAAATAGTTAACCAACTGGTTGAAAGTAGTTTCCGACAACCCGTTACAAATTATGTTTCTAATCCGTTTAAAAGAGGGCGCCAAGTGTGGTACTCAATTGTTTAATTGAAGGTAAAGAGAGAATGACAGATAAAAAGATGACTTCAACCAAGTTATTCAAATTTTTGTGTAAACAATTCTGTATATTATAGTTATCTCTTCCATTGAAGCCCCAGCATAACAGAATGTTAAGCTCTATATTACCGCTTAAGTTCTTGCTTCAGTTCGAAAGTTTGTATCGTGATTATTCATAAGAACTAGGAGCATGGATCTATTAAAAAATAATAGCAGCTGTGAAATAAGGTGCCGGAAATAAAGTTCGTAAAATTTGACATATGTTCAAGCTTGTTTTAAATATGTTGTAAATATTTATAACCCCAATAGTAAGGTACATACATACTATGTGAAATTATTTGCAAGTAAGGTAGAATATATGGTCAACGTAATGTATTGCGTGAGTTCGTCGACTTATACGCCTCGCATTTGTTCACGGTATTACCTTTTTCGATTCACTGATAACAATTAATAAGTAATAATTGTCTACAGAAGCCATGTGAGAGAACAATAATACGCACAACACAAGTAGTTAAAGAACCTAGAACACATTTTCTTAATAGTGTTGCCTTTACGTATTTTTGCACAAGTTTTGTCTTAAGCTTAAAGCACACCGTCAGTGAGGACACGATGTCGTTAAAACGTATTTCGTTCCTTATCTGTACTATAATCTCACCCAGTAGGGAATGTGAGAATTATGAATAAAGCAAAAAATGCAAATCGTCTTAAACCTCGAAAACTGGAAACTGGAACGAACTTTAATATTGAAAAACTTTTGCATTAAAATATAAAAAGGGACAAAAGGGACACAAATTGAAACTTATTTATGCGTAAAAAGGTTATTATTATAGAGCTGTACGTTAAAGACACGCTTTCTTCTAATAGTACTTAAACGCTTTTATTTATTTTTCTAAATACATTATATCATATTGATTTAAATTATATTTTGTCGCGACAGTTGGTACACATTGCAAATTTTTAAGTACAATATGCGTCGCCACATTTAATTAAAAAATCTCAAAGATATTAGTTGATCCATTTTAACAAAAAATTTCATGTTAAGTTGTTTGTCCGATTATCTTCTTCACCTCTCAAGGCCTTCTACCCTTAATCTCAAATAAACCGCATATAAACAAAACACCTGATCTTCAAATATCTGATACACATGTTTGCCGACTTAATCATTCTATATCAAGGCATTTTTATCACGAATATTCAAATCAGACATTTCTTGGAAATGCTAAACAAAAATTTGTTTGTTTCTGTTAAAGAAAGTCTTAACGGTTATGTCAACAAAGTAAAAAGTAAATATCAATTAAAAGCGGTTTGGGAGAATAAGTTCCTGGAAAATGAAAGCTGTGTGTATACAAATCATATTCTTATCACTTTATAAAATATTTTGCAAACTCTTTTCTTAAACAGCATAACTGCGGCATTCAACATCTAATTAATTGAAAAACAAAGACAATTCGAAAAGACAGTAACTGCATATTTCCTGATACTCAAATAATCGACATGTAGACCCAGCTGTTATAAACCATTAAATGATTATGCAAAATGAAACGACAATATTCAAGGAAACACTGTGTTAGTTCTGGAAAACCTCTAAAAGTATTCAACATACTCATGTATTTTACTGCCAAAAAAAAAACAAAGGCAAAAGTTTACGGTTCGATGAAAACAGGGCTCAATCTCATCTTCTAACTCACGAAAGCGCTTTGTCTTCAAATCGTTAACTAATTCAAATATTATAGCCAACCATTACGCCCAAATATATCATGACTACACAGCTGTGTATAAATGTTCATGGCAAATGCACGATCTTGGCTTAAATGTCACTAAAAATCTAATGAATTTTCCATTAGGGCTTCTTTCCTGTTAATGACCTTTACCAAAACGACAATTAATCAAAGTCGAATCCGTCTTTATTTATAACCGCTTTAAGCTGTAGCCCTTTGATAATATTGCATAAGAAAATAGCTTTTTTAACGACGTGCTGCCTAAGTAGTTCCAAATAAATTAGAGCTAGACTCAACCTCCCGGAAGTCATGACAGATACGTCCCAAAAGAGTTTACAAACTTTTTATGCCTTCAAATTCCGGACTGTGCGTAAGATCCATTCAAGAGAATCTTAAAAGTAGGCCTAAAAACTTTTAACACTAAACAGCATTTTAGATCATGATTCGCTATTAAATAGGTGAAAGAAGGGCTATACGGATAAATGAATAAATATGTTGGTACACTTTTTAAAGGTTAACGAACCGCGAACTGAAGAAATCCAATCCAATCCAAAAAACTAGTCAACCATATAGGCATCAACCAATAGTGCAAAGTAATTCACGCGGAAAATTGTTTCTAATTTGTCATGCACTCAGCTATCCTGAGGTGTAGATATCTTAAACAAGTTTACTACCGCTATCAATGCGTCTGTGGGATAAGATACATTCATGGTTCGTGTCGCCAACCTAAGGAACTGTGTTTTCAAATGTCACATCTGCGCTGTGACATAACTTGTCTACAGTGAAAACCTCTAACATAAAAAAAAACAATAATGGCATTATTCCCATGTGATGTGCACTCTGGCCGCTTGGCCGAAGCATATATGACCTTGTATCATATGAAACATATTCTATAAATCATGAAATGTAAGAGGCATGCAAAATGACTTGATGCATAAACTGTGTCAAAAGGTGTCCCCTTAAGCCAGCAAGTAGAATATCAAGCAAAAATAACTTAAATGTGTACAAACTTACATGTGTGTATGCCTTATGAAGTAAATAACGCAAGACCTGAAACGTTGGCATTTGCTTTTTTTAATCCACACATGTACACTGTAAATTATGCAATTCCATGATTGCTGAGATCGATTTTAACCCAAAGAAACGATTTAAAAAACTAAACAGGATCCCATTGAACTATTCACTGAACTGTCTTATACGACTTGTTGGCGCGGATCAGTGAAACACACGACGAATGAGCTGTGAATTGATTCTACGATACATGCCAAATACCCCACAGCGTTTTTCAAGATTAAAGGCAAGCCGATCATGTCAAATGTAGGCGGGTATAAAATCTACAACATACCTTCTGAGGAGGAAGATTTCTAAGGTTCTCAACGTTCGGCGACACACACAATAAAACTTTATCACTCAACGTTTTTATTGATGCGGTGCCAAGCCACAGCATTTATAATTTATGGTATTATACCCTAGAGAAAATCTTTTCTACTGTGGGTCAATCTAATCTAATTATTAACGCCAGGGCTTTCAGATACATACAAAGAAAGTTAGACGCACGATTATAATGAACGAACCTACAACCATTAAAATGAACTTCTGTACTCACTTCCGTGTTGATCCTATGCTTAGCAGATGGGTAATGTGCTCTCTTATCCCTCGTATCCTTTAATTCAATTTTATTCCACTTTTCCACGTTGAGAGCGGCTTCCTCATCTGCCTCATACTCTTCGTCATCTGCACTGTCGTACGCATAGTCCTCTTCGTCTGCTGATAGTGAATGTAAGTCTGCATTGTTTTTTGTTGAATAGGTTTGTTGATGTTCCGTTTCCCGATCACTGAAACGATTGTCATCCCCGTACGCCCGATCGTAGATGGAGGCTGCTGGCAGAATGTGACTTCCATAATTGTGCCTTGATTTGGGACCGGTCGTGGTCCTTGCTGTCGGCATGGGATACAGGCTGTCACGATCGAATAGACGACTCTGCAGCGCATTTGTCAGATTGAGTTTATCCGGCCGCATAGTGGTTGTTGTTCCTAATGACAGCGGGCCTTGATGGTGCTGTTGACCCAGCGGTGGAAATAAACGAATTTCCCGTGACTCATGGCGACGATTGTGATGTCGCAAATGATGTCCCGATTTGGAGGAAGGTGCTGGTGCGAGAGTAGGGATAAAACTACTATGATGATGGTGTCTCAAATAGATTTGATGAGCCGATAACGAGTTATTCCTTGCTAAACTCAAAGAAGGGGGAGAATTTTGCGATTTCGTTTTGAAATCCCTGACAGCATGTTCGGAGCGGTGATTATAGTGCTCCTGATGTCGTATAGAGTGTGGGAAATCATTCTCTATAGAAGTGGGGGCCAATGAATCTTCCGTACTTCTGCCACCACCTCCACTGACATCCAGATAACCCAGAGTGACCGGCAACATACCGAAGCACACAAGCACGGAAACAAACAGGAAAATTGCCTTGAGCCTTGGCATGGCGGCTTTTTTGTTGTTGTTTGTTGTCTTGCTGTCAATTTTGTACAAAATTACAAATATATTTTTTCTCGTTTTTTCTAACTTTTGATTTCTCATTCCCTTGGGTGCAAATAAAACACACATTTGTGCACACAAATGCACAATGAATCCAGTTTTATGCCTCTTCCCTACTTCATTACCATCATTTCTATCTTTTTTACTCTTTGTTTCGCAATCACAAATTGTGTTTCCGTTTTTAATAAACTAACTATAGATATCTTAAATTTTTACACAAACACCCACAATATCATCGAAATTCTCGGAAACAAAAGGATGCAAATTCATTTCATTAAAAACGACACTGTGCATACACTGTCCAACAGTGCAAATTGGTGGCAAAAATACGGGGGCCAGTAAACACTATGAACTATCAACGAATGCCGATGAATTTCCACAAACACAATACATCTAGAACAGAAAAATCTACATGCAAAATTAAAATACACACTCGACAGATACAGAAACACTCATACAACGACCGATCAACTCGACGTTGAGATAACAACTGATTGGATGCAATTGTCTGAGCAACAAAAAATGATGCTAGCAAAGCAGCCATCAGCCACCAGCCGCCAGATACTTGTGTACTATTCCTCTCAGTGCACTTCGTAATGCATTCCACTCCGCACAGCACACACAGTGAAAGGGTTCAATGCGCAGCAGTGCCACTGGGGAATTTGTTGACTGTGTCAACACACGAGCACCAGTGATACATGTGCGACTGCAAGCCCTTCTGCGCCGGCTCTGCAACATGTTGCTAAAAATGGGGAAATTCTTATTATGTCCCTGCAACAACTTAACTTTACTAGGAACATGTTTTCTTTATCATACTCGCACAGTAGCGTCTATTTGCTCTTAGCTAATCGATGGAGCTGCAAATATGTTTTACTAGTTCTCATTTTCATGACTTGAATGAAAAGTGTTTGCCTGTTTATTTGTTTTTCTTTTTCTTCAAAAAGTTGAGTGACAAGATTTTGTAATATGTCACTCATTGGCAAGATTTTTGGACATCTCTCGCGTCTTACGATTTATAACCATACTTTAAAACTCATAACCCTAACCGTCTTTGATTATGTTTACTTAGGACGAGCCACTCCTGGGCTGGTATATGTAAACGCACATTGTTGTGTGACGCGGTTTTGAGGTGTGACGCGTCCACAAAGCCTTCAAATGCGCTATAATTGTGTACTCGTGAAAGTAATGGTTTTCATTTTGGGTAAAGGATTTTTTCTTCAGCTATTTTAATCCGATAAACTGGATTCGAATCCACCCGAAATAATGTATGTTATCTTCAATCTTAATTGCATTTCTTTGTATTAACAATCATTAGAGAATAATCTGGTTGATTGACATGAGGTGGTCCTCGTGGCTAGGTACAATGCCTAGAGCATGAGATCTAGAGACGATTGGCAAGTACCAAGTGTAGTTATTGGACTGTGTTTAGAACGCAATGAAAATGTATAGCCTTTGTCGTTATTTTTAAGGATTGCAACGTTTGCAGACACACATACATAAGTAAGTACCCCAAAATTCTGTAGTTTACTTTCAAATTTGTAGACTTGGATTAGTTTTAGGAGTGAAACTGTTTTCTTTTTGATGTCATTATCATACCTTGCAACAAAACCTTTTGTGCCTATCAAGAATATATTTTTACTCTTTGGTTCTTTTAGTTATTTGTAAGCGAAATAAAATAAAAGATTACTTATTCATTTTATTTCGGATACATAATTTAAATGAGTTACTTGACCAACGATGTAGTAGAAATAAGTGTATGTATATATGTATACGTATGTGTACACAAAAGGTGCTTCATAGTGAGGTTTGATTGACGCGTGACTCCTATCAAACTTCTTTGACAGTTTTGTTCAGTTGAAGCTTAATTTCGTAATCTCGGTGAACGCTGGTTTAATCAAGACGGTTCTTCATTGAAACAATGGACTTGAATGAGGAATCATTGACGTGGGCACTTAATTCAATGTTATGCTACAGTAAATTGTGACGCCTAGATCATTCGATATCCCACCTTTGAGCACAGTTTCGGATCTTCAGAAATAAACGCGTCGAAACATTACTCTTTTTTTCCGAGAGAGGTACTTTGCTCAAACGATTCGCCAATAATTGGACCTCCCTAATGGAATATCTCAGATATTGTCGTGGGCAACTTTTACATGATATCATTTTCAAAAAGTGAATCCCATTAATTGTTATTTTATATTTTGCGTTATAAATTAATCCTTCCATTTTAAAATACTAAGAACCAGATAGTTTGTCTATGTCTGCTTGTAACAAAACATTTAAATAAATGTATTAAAGAAATGTGATTTTATCTTATTATTCTTCGTTTCGTTTTTCTCTCACCAAACTGTTCTTTCAATTCATGCACAGTACCATGAAGAAGATAATTGATTAAAAGTTTAAACTCGTTTTTTTAAATGTACCACCCAAGCAAGCTCATAAGACATTTCATTTACTGCGTCCCAGCAGAGTTACGAGAATGGACATAAATCATAAAATGGTGAAATATTCCAAACCAATGAAAGCACCTTTATTGTCCATTCCTTTGGCACACTTCTTACCACACATGTTCCCTAAGGTCACACCATATCAGATTAATCTGATTTAAACACCTTAAAGACTTAAAGTCATGTGCACATACATGTGTGTTTTAACATTCTCGGTACGCAACCATACGTTTCAGTTCAGAGGTGAGTCATGTCGGTGCTTGTAACGTATTATTATCAAATGATAAAATTATTACACATACATAACAGAACATACATTACAGTTTCTAATGCTTTGCGCAATGAATTAAATCTTAAAAATTTGATTTATTTATTTCAGAAGCATCATAGTTTGTGTGGTATATAAACCTTCATTGACGAATATTACTTACATTCTTATACTACATCTAATACTAATTTTTTTTACAAAAGATGCTTTATGATATTGTTATTGGTGCAAAAAAAACCAAAAAAAATTGCTCCCAATTAATCTCGAGTAATAATATTTGAAGATGATAATGAAGCAAAGCATACTACTATTCTACTAATATTTGCCAAAATATCCAACATGCAAACGGAACTGCATTATTAATTATAAAAAACGATATATTCAGAACGAGTCAAAATTTGTATGCAAGTTTGGGTCAAACTTTATAGTGCCAACTTAATATAAAAACATTTGGCCCTATCACACTATGAAACTTTACTTGCACTGCGAAACCGAAAAAAATCTGAAACTTAACTCAAAAGCACAGTTAAACGCACTTTAAATCCGTACAAGCGTAAGCGTTGTTTTTGTCTAGGTCTGCCAAAATCGCATTCTTAGCTTCGATGGGTTGCCTGTGACCAAACCATCAAAGCAAAGCCTTTTCCGTTCCACTAAGCACTGCCTTTTTTCTCACCCTTTCCCTGAGACAAATCATTATCAATATCGATCTCAATATTTCGGTAACAAACTGATTTTCATGATCATAGGAGTTAACAGTAATACTGAGTTTAAAACCCATGACTTAGCCTTGACACCAAATTTCAGATAACAGAACAAATAGAAAAATACATGGCGAAGATATTTATGTAGAATAATTTAAAATACATTTAATCTTTCTTAACACTGTGTATTAATTATTACGTATAATTATTTTACTTTACTTACTTACTTACTTTTATCAATTTCTTTTTTCTCAACCAGATGGAACATTAAAGGCAAAGAACACAGCATTCCGCTGTATTAATTTCACACAACAAGTTGTACGTGATTCGCACACGAAACATTTATGTACGAATGTGTCTGTTCCAACAAAAATAATAAAATAATAATAATAATAGGAAAAAAAGAAAAATAACAAAAGAAATCCAAGAAGATGTAAAAGTACCGAGCGCCCATTGCAGAATGTCTGCGTAGAACACTGCATGAATATTCTCGAGAAAGAGTACTGTTCCTTGAAAATTCAACAACTTGCACATGATACTATGCAACAGCTTAGACAGACTAATAATTATGATACACATGCATTCAGGACAAACTACAAGCATAACCAGTCTATGGGAAAAATCTAGCAAAAACAAAACAAACGAAAATTTGAAAAGATCTCTCACTCAGAGGTGATCCGCCTTATAAATAAATTACCCTCACATCCTGTGCAGATCCTAATAGTAATGATCTCACTTCAGTTCGATGAGAGTGAAAATCAATTGCCTTTATAATTACGAATCTGTGCCGCATGCCACATGTATCGTATGCCACTCTACTCTGCTCGTAAACCATTCATCGTCATCTCTCATCGTCTTAACCGCCACGGCACAAGCACAGCACTAGCAATGCATGTCACACATCTACGTGTATATATAATATTTTAGAGGAGGCGCACACATTGGTCAAACGAACTGCATAAGTGCTCGAATGCAGCCAACAAATTAGAACGCATTTATGATGATGATGATGGGTGGTCTTGTAGATCTTAACTACTCACTCGCCTATTATTAATCAACTTAAGACCTGTGATATAAGATTTGACACGGATCTACAAGGCTATTAACCATGCAATCACCAGCTACCGGTTCAGTTATACAGTGGTAATACGTACCTATGTGTAGTCTGAGAATGGGAACTGTGTAAATATTTCAAAGGCTGGGTCACCATTTACATTACCCTCTACCTCAGCCCCAGTTGGCGACCCCGTGTGAGCTCAGAACTGCTCAAAGAGTTTGCCACGCTCACACACAAAGCGGGAATACTTATATTTGTACACCGGTAGTAGCCAGCCGCACAAATCATTTTTGGATTTCTGTTCCTCGTTTCATTTTCATCCGTGCATGAACCACTGCCATCAGGAGTTTTGATAAATAAAGCCCCATGCATCATAGAGGGGAATAAGTATTTTCAAATATTTTTTTAAAAGGCAATACTATGCCACAGGGCTGTGAGGTTTCCTTTCTAACCAGTACTGAAACCGCTGGACAAACACTCACCAATTCGAAGACCGCACAAGGAAGCGCTTCTGGCCAAATGCCAATCTTGGTTAGAGCAAGTATGCTCTCCCCAAACAATCATCACCCAGCAACCCACTCAACAATCGTTCCGGCCAGCAGCCGGTGAAGCTGGCGATACACAGCCTGTATTGTTACCGAAACACGGGAAATAATAGCCTAGGCGATACCAGAAGGATGCTGCAATATAAATGGCCGGGCAATTAATTTCAGCAAAATGCCGCCGCTACCGTTGTTGCCGTTGCCCCCAAAATCCCCCGCAGCCGTGAAGCGAAATTGCGAAACTTGTTTGCCGTCCACCATCACCACAGCGGCCTGAGTGTCTCTAAACACAATTCTTGTGGAATCTATTTTAGTGACGTCCTCATCTGGCTGTCTCACTTTTTTCAATTTCATTTCCAAATTTCCATTACGAAAGGCGAACTCACTCGGCGCTAGGTGATAAGAGAAGGATTGCGGGGAATTGGCTAAATTGGATACCCCAAAATAGATCGACTGAAGAAAGGTCAAGAGCTGGAACATACCTATTAACATGCATCCAAGAATAGATTATTCGCATATGCTCCAGTAATGGCCCTTATCGAATGGCTTCACCTCGGCGGGGACTGCACACAGCTTTCAACGGCTTATGAACGTCTACGTCCCGAGGGACAACTGTCTGTTTACGGTCATAAATATGATGTCCAAATCATGTTCCCATTTTCATCTCTTTGATGAAGTCCCCTTTAGTATACACATGCTTATATGTACAGTGTGTATATGGTTCGGAGTCATCCTCACGTCTCGGTTTCGATAGTAGTGTGGGTTGTCCACAAAGTGCATCGACGCTTGTGGTAATAGTGCAGCAACTCGTCATCAGCGTCTGTTGTCGTAGGTCCAATGAGAGTGTATTTTAGGAACGTCCGCGCGTAGGCGGATTTCTTGGGCTCGGTTATAGTGTGAATCTGTTTGGTGGCATACACTTTCATTCACCAACAGTCGACAAACAACGAAAGAGAGGGACATGCCCACGGATTCCCAATAATTCTATGAAATTCTTAAGCATCTACAGACACAACCAAACATCTATACATGGACGTACGTGGTGTATACACTTTTAAAGAGGAGTACTCCGATTCAAGTCGCGGTGACTGTGCCAGAGTTTATTCTGTCGAAGTAAGCACCCTCATCGGAACAAATTTTGTCGATTTTTTTTACACCGTTTCCTTGGACTATTTTTATGTTGTCACATTTACTATTGCTGCCGTATCCGTGCACACTTTAACAGCATAGATACTGTGCTTTAATTTGCTAGTGCCTCGCTGACATAAATATCAGCAGTTTGCATTAGCTAGTTTCTATCTCTATCGAATGCACAGAGTTTATAGAATTGGCAGATTATTTATAAGTTTGACGATGTTGGACAACATGTTTCTAAGTGATGCTGAAAAAACTGATAATGTTGATGACCTAGTTTCGGGATAATCTTCAGCAGTGGCGTTGATTGTGTGGTAGATGTTCATTCCTGTTCATATTAGCCAGGAAAGTGGGAACTGGGGACTATAGGGCAACACGATACGGAAAAAATATAAAACACATTTTTTTCCCATCGTGAGTAATTTGTGTGTGAAATGGGAAATTTAAAAGAGACCACTACTTAGTTATTTACATACGTTCAAAAATAAACTAGATGTTTCTCTTAAAGATGTACATACATTATTTCTCTGTGCAGCTAAGGTTCTTGTGTTTTTCAAATATGTATAAACGAAGATAAACAGCTGCGCCATTGGAATGTCATACATTCTAAAACGCTTTGGAACCACAATATTGTACATGATGATGAAAAACTAGATTTGTGCATCATCAGAACATAAGTAAAGGGATTTGCGCCTTTTGCGAGGAGCGTGTCATGAGCAAATCCATCAAGTATCTCAAGCGGAAGTCAAAATAATTCAGCTGACTGCGCGAATAATTAATAGCGATAAAAAGTTCACCATCGTTTGTGCAGAAAGCAGCAATCAAAGGTTTGTAGTGCGCATTAACCATCTTTGAGGTGATGATGTTTTGATTGAAGTTGGCAGTATGCTTGTAGTTAGGAACAGAAGGTAGTATGGATAATGATATCCATATCCGTAAGAAAACCGACTTAACACCAATGGTTGTATACATTGAAATTTAAACAAGATTATCATGTACTTGCATAAATTTGTCTCACTTAACATAGGTTATTATAAGTTGACCAAAGTCCGTTCTATTACATTTAGTATACGCTATTTATAAATTTTATTTACTGCATTTTAGATACCTGATAAAGACTTCTTAAAACACAATAGAAAATCATTAAAATAATCTTCTATAAGAGTATGCGACCGAAGTATACTCCCTGCGGAAACCACGAAAGTTGTTTCCGATTAGCATAGCGATATCATAGACATATGAAGTGACAACCAGGAAACGATCGTTGGTAACCCGGAAGCTCTTAGCTACTAAGGAAGTGGGATGAGAAATAATGGAAAAAAAATAAGCGAAGAACTTGTAAAAGACAATGAAGGGACCACAGAAAAGGTAATATTATTTCTGAAAGACAGTCTCAATAAATCAAGGGCTTTACTTGAAGATATTTTTGAACGACAATGCCTAGTAATGATTAATTTATGTTTGGAATCCCAAAGATGTTTTTATTGTGTTTAAATATTAGGTGAAAATAATGAGAAAATTGAAGGAATGGCTTCGACCAGCATAAGATTAGTCATATTACACTCACTCTCAGCTCAATACGATTAATTTCAGAGATTCCTACAGTGCCAGAATCGTCATGAAATATTATTTCCAATAATTTAAGTGTAGACTGAACCGATGTGTTCTCTTTTTCTTTCTTACCACCTTAAACATACACTTAAGAATTATGCCAATCCCTCATGCACGCATGAGGAGTAGAAAAGCATACTACGAGACCAGAAGAAAGGTGGGTTGTACTTTTAATGATAAAACGGGAAATCGCAAAATTCTGAAATCTGATGAAACTTCTGAAAATCGGAAAAATGCGATATCTAAAGGCCAATCAATCCATTAGAAACCAACATTTATTTTTCAAATACATTGAATTCTGTTTTTTTTATTTTTGTTAATGACTTAATTTTTTTTTATTTTGTTGAATTTTAAATAATTTTCTAGGTAAATTTAAAAATTTGAACATTGTTACACAATCAAGTATATGGCACAAAAAGTCCCATATAATTTCTTATTAAAACAATAACGACAACCAAATCAGAAAATTATTAAGAAAATGGTGTTTTGTTAAGCCAAATATGAGCTCATAATCAAATCCACTCATGCGAGAGACAATTTATAGGGTTTATAGGACATTAAACTTGAAAAAAATAATTCCTTGGAAAGAATCACATAATAAAGTATAGTGAATACTTTGTCGCATCTACATATATGCGGGACACTTCCGTTGAGGGATACAGAACAAAGTTAATATTTGGGAAGGTCGTTTGGTCAGATTTAATATTAGGATGAAATGTCTACTAACCAGAGGCACAATAACAAAGAGCGCATCATAGCGTTGTTTTTCTTCAACGAAATACTTTGTTCTTCATAAGAAGATTATGCTTTGAGGCAAGACTGCATGAATTGTTCGGGCAGACAAAACAAAGGGCGGACTTGTTTTGTGTTTTGTTACTGTTTTCGAATGTCAAGCTGAGCAGCCAACATATATTTGAATATGCCAACAAAGGGAGAAGTAGTGGCAAACAAGATAGACTCACAAAAGGAAGAAACGCCTTCCTCAACGAATATCATTTTGGATATACATATGTACCTATATGAGGCTGCCATACATCTATCAATAGCATCATTGTGATGAAATAAATGTAATCCTTATCACAATTTTTCAGGTTTTTAAACTGGTTTTCGGAAAAAAGTTAGTTCCGTAAAAGAGTATTAACTCTACCCTTCTCACAGATGCTCTTAATTTTTACGTGGATGAAACAGGAAAGATACCAGTTTTCCCCTTCTCTAATTAATGCATTTTACAAAGGCGCAAACCTACCCCTTGCGGAAGGGCCCTTGAATCCACTTAAGCGAAACACTTTTATCAGAATGTGCTAATTTGTTAAATTTGTTACAGACCATAAATTTAATTAGAGTAATTTACCCTTGTATCTTTCCAGGATTTGACTCTGAAAAACTAAATTGGCATTCTTAATTTCTACCTCTTCCAGACAAAATGCTCTCAACTGAACAAACAATCTGTTGGAGTGATAAAATATAAAGGACTGTTTGCATATTGTGGACCAGGTTCGAATTCATTCAACATTAACTGCACTCCTGCTTTTTGTATCGGTTGAAACGCTTTTTTCCCGTGTTTAAACATATGAATATGAATGATAACAAAATGAAAATCAATTCTCCTAGATAATCGATAGTTGTTCAATTTCTTGTTGTTTGTTTTACATTTATGCGGAATGTACCTATATGTTATCTCTGAAAAGAAGATCCAATTTTTTTTACAAAATTTTGCGTACAAGTCAAAAACCGCTTTATCTGCAAAAAATTAAAGTGAGTACTTCCCATCCATTTAATGTCTTTAAAATATAGTGAACAGCATATATCTGTTCTTACCCAACCAGCAACATAACTTTAAATTAGTAACCATGATTTCCCACATATGTCGACAACGGCTAATGGAGTTCTAATTCGGCTGGGAGTGGAAATAAACATCCAGGAAAGGAAAGTGTAAATGGAGAAATAATCTCTTAGGTGCATTAAAGGTAACTGTCACTTCCTGGTACCATAAATATTATGCGCTCAGAACATTCTCATTCCCATTTCTTAACTTTGAGTAAAAAAAAGAAGATATTTCAAGTGTATCTATGACTGTGAAGAGCACTATGAATGTGACTAGAGCATGTGAAGAATTATAAAAGGATTGTATTTAGTTTGCATGTATCCATCATATAGTGTATTTCTTCAGGATAAATCGAGAAAGATACTACGCGTCGTTATTATAGATTGTACACAACATTAGCGGTACGCATTATGCAAGCTTGAATATAAATATATGAAACGAAGCGAAGAGTAAATGTTTAATGGTTGGACCTTTGTAAGTATCTTGAAAGTATACCTCTTTGTTGTTTCTTCATATCACTGTCACGTGATGAAGGTATTTTTTATGTGATAATCGGGAAACAAATAAAGAACTAAAAATGTTGAAAACGTGAATTTAATGTGAATTTCTTCTTTTCGCTAATAGGAATGAATCTACGTTGATCAGTCAGAATACTATAAGAGTGTGCACAATCGTAAATTGAATTCTTCAGTAGGTATATAGTAGTACATATGTATGTATCTATTTTAGAAAACGATCTCTATTCCACACCGTGTCTTGCGAAACGAAACCTCAAGCATTAATGAATGAATGGAAAAAGTCTCACAACACTGACGAAACGGTCTACGACATAGGTTGTGTAATTTGTTCTTGATTTTCGATAGTCGCAGAGAATAAATTTACTAAATGAATGATTATGTTGGATTTGACATTCATTCGTGCTTACGAATCCAAAAATGTACGAAAGTAAATAAAATAAACCTGTCATTCAGATTAGCTGAGGCTTGTTTATTTTAATTTTTTTTCTATAATGTAGTAAATGTTAGTTCTAGCGTGGTAAAACCAAATCAGGTGTTAAAAATGAATTAAATTGTCTGCTTAGAGATGATTAGTCAGTAAATTAATCGAGGCTAAATCTTGATTTTTCAAGATTTAAGAATGGTTAAGCACAGCATAGTATGCATATTCCCGTCCATATAAATGCTTAACGACATATTAAGTTATTTTTAATGACCGTGAACGGTGGTGATAAATTTTTCTTTTTGGAAACTAATCAAAAGCTACGCCTACGCCGAATCTGACAAAGATGAGATCGTTAAATCTGCTTGCGCCTACCAGAAAAGATTCAGATATACAGATATACCTTGCCCATTAAAAATACAACTGACACCTTTACGCCTACGCTTACCTATCTTACAGTGAGATATGTGTGTTATTAAGCAAATAAATAAATATAAATCAAATGCTTGAAAACTGCATTTAGGTATATATCGACAAGTTCGATGTTTACATTTCGACATCATTCATATTATTTAACCGAAATTGCTGAAAATAAATGTATGTTAATTTGTGAAGTACATATGCCTATATTTTGACCACTTATAAAGTTATGTAGCTTCAACTGTTATAGTAGAGGAACACCATAGGACCCAGTATACCACCACTGAATCTTCTCGAAAAATATTCACTTCAGAAAGAAACCCGATTTTAAAACCTTATTTCGAATGATTAAGTTTATTCTCTTAGCTGTTATACTGCCACAGTTCTCGTCGTTAAGGAAGCACCAGCAGGAAAGTCATAGAGCCCATGTCTTTGATTTTAAGAATTTTTATTGATACAATCGAACTAACTATAGTGAGAAAATAAGTTAATTTTTGTTTCGCCTTTAGTGAAGTATCTACCATACCTCCAATGTATAAAAGTTCATCACAATAAAATACAAGAAAAATGCAATAATGCATTGGTAGACTAAGAAATTGTGTGTAATAAGAGCAACTTAGTATTGTCTATTGTCCTATTCCTGACGGCAAGTTTAAGAGCATCGTCAGCAACTCGAGATAGGAGCCGTAAATGAAATATAAATGAAAGCCCAATTTAGGGATCGAACCTTAACCCTCGACGTAGAAGGCGACGCACTTAATAACAATAATTGAGTGGCACTACAGTACACAAGGGACCAGGACCGAGCTTATACAACAACGATCACTGCAGTTTTTTTACCGAATCCGAACGGCGAGATTTGAGAAGCTTTCTATGGAAAAATGCAAGGTGTCCCGTCCGGGAATCGAGCCTAGATCTTCTGCGTGTGCGTCGACGAACTTACCCACTACGCCACGGCGATGAACTTATGCACTGTTTTACGGTAGCCACCTAGTCATACATAGTGATATACACAAGATACATACAGATATACATATATACATACATAAGATATACATATATAGTTTTTCCTACTATGAACGCAGGTGGTAATATAATACATCAGAACGGTATACGACATTCTTCTTCATTCTCAATACTGTCAGCCTTGTAACGGGAAGTCTTTGGTTATTATCTAAGTAAAGGGTGTGAATTTGAATTGAACTTATAGGATAAATAATATTAAAGCTATTTTTTCCACATTTAGTATTAGGTTAACAATTTAAAGAGCACTGCCTAGTTATTATAGTAAACGCATTTAATGGCTGCGTGGACTTTTCAATAATGCCCATGATTGAGATCCATTTCCTTTTTTGGTATTCTTGAGTAACTATAATGGTTTTAAAGTGAATTTATCAAATTGATCAATTCGTGGACCTTTTTCACTTCGTGTACTCATAAAACAAGATACGAATGCCTTTACAGCGTTTGTTTTTAATTATCCTCCCCCATTGAAATTCCTTCACGATTTCCACTTAACACTTAAGTTGCTCCTACGAAATCAGTTTTTTCCATGGCTCACAATGAAATTGTGTCATACAAAAGGTTTTCCAACGTCAATGTTTTCATTTTAAAATTGTTAATCGACAAATAAGCCGATCTTCAAAAGACTATTAAATCAACTCAACCATTTTTTAGTACGAAGTTAATTTACTTATTTGATAGCTACATCACAGTTTTTTCCTCGACTGTGCACAAAAGTTATCATAGTCATTATTAATAAGCGGAATATAGTTTTATAATTTAAATTCAGTTTAATAATATAATAACTGTGTCATATTCTAAATAATGATCAAATGTGTATAAATTTTGTAATACAAAAACGCACTGAATAATGATTTTAGGTTTTGATATAAAAAACCGGAAAACTTTTTTGGGATTCATATATGTATCTTGTGCGCAGCTCAGTTAGAGCTTCAGAGCAAGATCAAACATAGTTTTAACCTGCACATCTCTTTTTCGTTAAATCTTGCATACCGAAAATTGGTCATATACTGACCATGATATGAATTTGTGATGCATATATGTGAACACATATTACTTCGCCTCCATTGCATTTGCGGTTTTTAAATTATTGACAATCGTTCCCAGGACAAGATTGCCAATTAATCAATATTTGTAATCACTATACAAAGTCTTGTTTACGTATACTCATTCAAGACACGTTAGAGTATTGCATCCTGGTGGTTGCATAGTAATCGGATAGATTGATTGACAATTTGGATTCCGGACAAAACTGAAAAAAACTAACCGCTCACCTTTCATTGCAGAGAACACCAGTACGGGGTGACACCCAAAGAAACGTCTCCCTTTATGTGTCACGTCTATTCTGAGAATGACAGCAGCATTTTTAATCGCACAAGCACGTCTCTGGTTTATTGCGATATAGACTCTTTAACTTTTTACAGGTTTCTGCAATTGTGAATATTTTATTCATTATACAGCAATGACTTCTTTTAGCAAATTTTATTTTGCCTAGCCTCTCAATGCCATGCATCTTAAGACAATACACAAAAATAAACTGTTCATTACACAGCCGATAGGAAGTTACTCATCGGAAAGATTAGAATTATCTTATGACTAACAGGTGATGTATGTTTTACAACTGTTGCAGAACAAATGAACACTATTTCCAATCCATTTATCTGAAACACCATCAAAGACATTTTCGCTTCTGTAATAAATCTTAATCGCTTTCGGGGTAAAATCCAAGAAAATGTTTGCATAACTGCATAAAAACTTTTTTTAAACTCATTTGAGTGATCTTGAAGATCGCCCAAGATGTGAAGAAATATGACAAATGTGTGTAACATACACAGACATGTTTTCACCACAACAACTTGTGGGAGTCGAATAAATTAAAGGGTAAGCATCCCAAAAATACATAAATATTATAACGAATAACAGTTCATAATCCGAATGTGAGCGATACTAAAATAAATATCATGTAACAAATGGAAAAAAAAGAATTGAAAATATGGGAGCGAAGTAATATTATTGTATATTCTCAAATCAATGTGGAGACGTTTATCTGCACCATAAATTCAGAAAGTATATTATTATTATTATTAGGATATAATATCAAATTTACCAGCCATAAAATTAATATTTTCCCATACTAAGCAACAAATACAGTTATCGTCAAATAATCAATGAATGATTAGCATTGGCATTATCACTATAAAAAGTTTCAACGTTTTTTCAAACATGTGTTTTCTGTTTTATGGATTGAATTTATTTTGAAATTTGAACTATTGACAAATCGCGAACGTCTGTTGACTTTCATAAGTTTGTGACCGTGCACCAATGTTTGATTTCCAAGAGCAATTTCGTGCATCCTTATCATTCCACTTTCCTGCTCTGCTTATTATATCACGTTCGGATTTAGCAAATATAAGCTGAAGCAACGTTCTCTACCCCACAAAGAAGACATGTAGATTTTTGGGCTAGCTTAAAATTAGGTCTAATTTATTATTGCGAACAAAGTAATTCAATTAAGAGGGGAACATGCATAACATGGTTATATGTATGCACTTGTATATAAGTACCATCCTTCTCAATATTTCACAAAATGGCAAAAATAAAAGGTATCCTTTGCCCTTTGTAATTGATACGTCTACTAAAATAGGGTATTAAACCGAAACTGCCACATTTCTCTAATCCAATTAATAAGTTACACCCCTCGGCCACCATTACCGCAAAGAGGAAAAAATCTTCACTTTTAGGATCATAGAGCTAATCCATTTACCTATCTGGATTAGGTTTGCCCACTGTCGGTGTTCTGTTAATAATCCCACACAATATTAAAAAGAATAGCAGTACAGAAATTCTACCTACAACAGAAGAAGCGTGCACCATGCTTCCACTTCATTGTTGTTATGCTATCTCTGAAAACACTCACACCACAATGGCATAAGAAAGACCCTTTTCACATGAAGTGCTTAACTATGATATCCTGATGGTCTTCCTAGTCGCCCTCTTGTCAAAATCTGACCGAGCAAATCGTAGGAGATGAGACGCCGCCACCAACGTACACCGGACATTGATGCCATCCTTAATGTTGCATGTTTTCTTGTCATTCTAATCCGGAGTCGGACGGCAATCCGGACCCATGTATAATGCTTCATTGAAAATATCAAAACTCGATCGTGAGGCTCATAAAAGGAACATTTTACGATATTTTCTAATAGGCATAGTCCTAATGTGTGTGGCATGTGGATGCCAATTACAACGATATCAGACCATTCAGAAGCAATAACCCTGACGGAAAGTGCATGCATGCATACGTGGTACACTCTTACATTGAAAAACACATTTATGGATGGGACTGAAAGTAAAACGTGGAATGTTTATGTTTTCTGGTTCGGGGAATAGCTTTTCATATCAATCGTCCTTAACGTACGTACAACGATAAACCTGATAAATGGTTCTGCTAAGCCGCTTACTCAGGAAAATATTCCCTCTGGTGCAAGGTGACTGCACCTTAATAATATGAATTCATGCGAAATTTTTCTTCGTTTTTCATCACTTTTTTACCCTTCTCCCGCTAATTAATAAATCCTAATAGATCAAAAATTAAAATATCGACACGAATCGGTTATTATTTGGAAAGTGAAAATGGACATTATTAGGAAAGGTGGAAAGAAAGATTTGGAATAGAAAACCGTATGAAATAACTATATGAATCCAAATTAATGAAACTTAAAACATAAAACTTAAAAATAATTTGCATGGAATCCACCAGGTTTAAGAACCTGGTGTTCAGGTTCACGCTGTTCCGAAATATCGAATATTCCAAATTGGATAATTTTATTCAGGATTTCATAAACTGATAATAGCTGACACTGCCCGTACATGAATGCATATGTTTTAGCAATAATAGAGGCAAATATTCCTATTATTATTATCCAAACATTATATTTCCAAGTAGTACTATATATATATATAGTACTATATATATACGTATATTCAGTGGACATTCGGAGCACAATTTTCCAACCGATTTCCGATCTCTGGAATGATTAGTAATGAGTAAAAGCGAGACAGACCGAGAAAACTTGTGTTTTGGTACAATTTAAAATTAATTTTTAATGTTCACATAGTACTCCACTTTTCTTCATTTCATGCCGATCGCGTCACGGATAAAATCTGTCGTAACTGAAGTACTTACATTTGTGACCGAAATTATGATTGAAGTGGCTCCCTAAACATGGGCACATCAAATCACCGTCAAATAAATCTTTGATCACTGCAAAAACGGCCAAATCTAATCGTGTGGACTAACAAACAATCATTCTTTTACATGTTCAGAAAAAAAGGTATCACATACGTGCTTTCGATACGACTTCACGCATCTTGTACACGATAAAAGATGGAAAAAACATTGGAAAAGAGAAGAAAGACCTATTAAATCTGAGTTGAGGTCCGTGCGCGATATAATTGATTGTGTAGTGGTAAGATTTAATACATATTCTCACAAGAAATGCGTATTGTCCTACCAATTATTACTACGACAATCTGCTTAATATCTAAGAAGCGGCGTCATTAATTAGTTAAATATCAATTGTAAGACTTCCTGGGGGGAAAACAGAAGGAATCGGGCGGCTTTCGTAACTTCTTTGCTGCATTTCGCTTTTAAAAGTAAAGTGAAGCTATAGTAGTTCGCCAATTATGAAAGTAAAATTAAACCGAGCTCTGAGTGTCCGTTTTATTCTACTTGATGCTATTGTATAGCACCGAAGAAAGCATTTTCCTTTCGGTGACTTCTTGCATTTCATGCAATCCTGGAGTAAAAGAATGAAGGACCTCTTCGATCACGTGTATTGATCTTTTTTCATGATTATATGAAGATTTGTATGCCTTTTCCAACTTTCTTACACATGTGCCACAACATTCATTGCGTCCAAACCATCCAAACGACATAAAAGTGCGTGACGATTAAGACAATAGGCCCATTATAAACGATCAACACTAGTTCAGAGTAATTTGCTGCACAATGTTCACTTCATTTCAATTCATTCAAACATAATTGAAATGAGTATTTCCAGACAAATGATCAATTCGATCGGATGGAAGAGACAACTTATAGCGAGATAGCAGTAGAAAGAAACTTGATTCACCATATAAGTAGACTGGCGGAGTTACAGAGTCGGCAGATAACATCTCTTCGGTCATTCAGTCCGGACCAAATAGTGGTGCATGGCCATAGCTGGAACTCCAACATGACCACACGTCTGCTTCGAATGCGGTATTTACTTCCAAATGGTTGTTGCTAAGCGCCAGCATTGTTCATGCATCTGCACGTCTCTTCTCAATGGTATTTACGTCCTGTGTGGCTTGATTATGTTGTTATCCCAAGTCTGAAGCACTGGTATGACTTTCAAGCGAGTAATCGGATCAGCGCTTCCGTGATTTACCAATCGTCAGAAATGCAGTTGTGGGTGGGCATTGTAATGGAAATGAATTTTCTTAGTGCGGATCCGTTATGACCCGCAGACTAAAATGAAGGAGGCACAAACTAATTTATGATGTAGACACAAGGCAATGTGGTCAGATGGGCGGCAATGGAATTTGCAATTTAATCACTCTGGGCGCAGTTTGATGGTAAGAACAAGAACAAGAGAGGAGCATACACCTTATTGCACAACTTCGACGCCTTCAAGAGCCCTTATTGACATGCATAGTTCGTTGCGTAATACAAACATTGAAGGTATGGGGGAGACAATCGTTTAACATTAGGTCTGACACTGAGTAGTAAATAATTGCAAGGAAGGCACAAACGTATTAAATCGACGACTATAGTCGTGCTTGTCTCCCGGCTGAATATTAAATAATGAAAAGGGTGATTAAAGAAGGGGGCGAGGAACAAGTCTGGTCACTGCAACTTAATAGGCCATTTAGTTTTTCAGTATTTTAACTTCGAAAGCAATTAATGGAAGTATAATGAATTTTGAATAAAAGAGGCGCTCATGTCTTGTTTCAGGAATTCGATTGAGGACAAGTCTAATTAGTAATTTAAAGGAGTATAGACAAAGATGAAAACGGATTCAACGAAGTTTGTTAGTATCTTGTTGTTTACCTTACTGAAATTTTCTATTTTAATTATGATTGTAAGAAATTGTGCTAACACTTGGCAGAGGGAAATCTTGTTGATTACTTTCCCTCAAGTCTCTTTACATACTTTGTCTAAAAAAATGTCGGTGATTGTGAGAGAGAAAATTTAATCCATATTCCTCATTATACGCGTAACATATGATAAAGTTTACATTTGTTTGCGTATGTTTATTTTGTGTGGACCCTAAGGTCTTGACGCGCACAGTATTTTCCGTACATTATTGCAGTTAGGCCTTAACACTTTCGTTAAGTTTGAATTCGCTTCGCTCAACTGAGCGCTTCTTAAAAACTTTTATATAGAAATGCAGTATACTCCTAGGCGCAAAAAAGCGTAAAAGACAGCTGATTAACGTAACTGTCATAAGTGACATTTAGAGAACAAAAAAGGGTATTGAAAGATTTTGTGCTCACTTTTTTTTTATTAAAGATACAAATTCTCCTATTCAATTCAACAAAAACAATCTGAAATTTGAAATAAATAGATTTGAAGCAGTTAATTTGTGGAAAATGTCGATTTTACGTCAGTGTGGTGCTGCTCTGGGCAGGAATATTCTAAGCGGAGGTCGTCTTTTCCCTGTTGCTGCCCCAATTGCAGCTACGAAATTACCCTTGACAATCGCCGGTCAAAACTTCGAGGGTGTTAATACAAGAGGACACAAAAATTTAGGCCATAAGAAAGAGATTACGCCTTCACTGACAAAATATTTCCACCTTATTGTCGGTACACTCTTTCTTATATGTTTGGTTGATTTCAGAAAGTAAGTTTACATTTTTATTTAATTAGCAATATCCTTGTACAACTATTCATTCCGCACAGGGTTAAGAAGTACTTTATGCCAAAAGTTGACGCCGACGCTAGGGAAGAAGGACCTCAGACAGTTGCCAAAGATGAAGAACAAAAACCAGGGGTAAAAAAATCTGGTTTTCGTGATCGCAAGGTAAACTGTTAATCATATTTGCAAAACAATAAAGTTAGCGAAATGCGATATATTATACTGTTCGTACTTTTTTATTTCTCTTAAGTTCACTTTTTATATTTTTATTCTGTTTCTTTTTCTTGTTTTTGTTCAACTTGATCCTTTATGATTGGTGGTATTCAGATAATTGAATATGAAAACCGAATTCGAAAATTTTCGACGCCAGATAAAATCTTTCGATACTTTGCAACTTTCAAGATGCCAACTGAGAACGGAGGGATGGAAACTTTTATGACCCCTGATGATTTTCTGCGTTCAATATATCCTGGCCTGCGTCAACCAGATGGTAAAGAATTATAGCTACTGCCTGTTCAAAATTCATTGAGCAAGCATATTTTGCTTACCAAATCAAATTTTCCGCGAATATTACTAATAGAGGTTTTTTTTTGAAAAATTCGTTAGTTGTGAAAGACTATAGGGACACAGATATACATATGCATGAACCCTTTTTATTATAAATTTTATCTAAGAACAATGAACTGCGTTCTTTCGCCATCTTTATCGCACCAATACACTGAGTGTGGTGGAAATTTGGGTCGATGGAAATATAACGTTAGATTTTCCTTCCTTAAAATTTCCAATAATTATTAAGTGATGTAAGCATACGCGTAAGTAGTGAATTGCATCTACATAAAACATACCCCATACATACGTGTGTAAACACTTTCTGTTGTTTTTGACACTACCTCAGTTAAATTATTTTTCCTTTGCTGCTAATATTTCTGTTCAAATCCACATGATTTTGTTTTAAACTGTTCATTTACCAGTAAAAATTAAAAAAAAATGCATCTCACAGATAATCGAATACGAAAACCGTATACGGCAATTTTCAACACCTGACAAAGTATTTCGGTACTTTGCAACGGTTCAGGTTCCAACAGCAGATGATCGTTTCGAAGTGTTCATGACACCGAGTGACTTCCTAACTAGTATGACACCCGGCATGAAACAACCAGAGGGTAGGAAAAGACCTAGTGAATTTTCGTAGTGGATTTAGTTTTTCAATAATAGCAATCACTATTATTGTAAACGACTTAAATGTTAATAGAATTTCTTATATTTTGTTGTAGGTCTTGGATTGGATCAATATCGCCGATACGACCCAAAGGTAAGATGATACAATATAAACACAGCCAACAACAAAAGTCACTAGTCTTACATTAATGTAAATACACCATTGGTCCTGTTAGTTCCTCGGCGAACTAATCTTTCCTAAGAAGCCGTTTAAACTTTTTTCCTCTGTTTTTTCATTCATTATAAGTTTTGATTGTGAAATTGCAAAAATCAACTATGTGTATTGGTTCTAACACCTTACCTCTGTTTTTGTCTCTATGTATTTCTTTTCAGGTTTCTGGCGAGGTACATATCTCTTACAAATCTTTCCTTTAAATATTATACGTTTCCGAGGGTTTTTGTTTAATGAGATTGTTTCCGCTTGAGGCAAAAAACAAATTAACCTTATCCGCATGCAGTTCACTCCTTTCCTAATATTTTGCTTGCATGATTTGTTTCTGTTACCTGTCCTTTCTTAACGGCTTTTAGGTATATTAATTACCCTTTAATATTTTATACTTCGAATGTAATGAACCCAGCTGTCATGTGGAAACTATGTTCCTTAAATGCAATTTTAAATACTTCCAACAAAATTTACCAATGAAAGACGAAAAAAAACTGATATGCATTTTTTGACTAATCTTAGTATGTTTTAAATGTTTTATTAATGTCTTGTTCTCGTAGTGTTCTTCGACATACATATGTTATGCACTTGATTCCCCATTTGATCGAAATTAATTAAATTTATTTTCACAGGTCGTTATGGAGCGACTAGATTTAAATCTTGCCGATGATAGCATTTTCTATATACTGGGGGCATACGGATTGATATCGTTTTCTGATTATATTTTCCTGTTGACAGTGCTCTCAAGTAAGTATGAAGGGTAATTTATAATTTATATTATGTCCATTTCGCATCTGCTAAAAGCTAGAGACAGGTAGTTCCTTCGTCGGCAACCGGTACAGAAGTCATTGCAAGGGAGGCCTAACCCTCTTGCATGGTTACCCATCGGAATGTTTCCAGTCATCATCTCATCATATAATTTGATGAGGTCTTTAAACCGTGTTAGATTGATTCAAGGCCATAATTGCCTTCATATACGGGTTGCACTTTGATTTTTTTGTTTTTTTTTTTTCTTATTCGGTAAAAGGAAACAATTCCACTGAACATTGAAAAAGAGTTTTATTAATAAAAAAAAATACCACTATCTTACATTTGCATGCTCACATGAGTTATTAATAATAAATGTACATTACATTTATCCATATACATATATCTTAAGTAGAATAATTATATAAACAATTATATGCGTTTGTTTTGCTCCTTGTCACTTCTGAATGGACCTACTGACCTACCAGCAGCGCATATTGTGTAAAAGGACAACATTCCATTTGCACCTACAGTAAATGTTCATTCAAAAATAGTTCTTATTTGTTTTAATTTCATCATAAAACCTTCGCTATATTAAAGTAAATAAATAAAAAAAATAATCACAATCTTGATAATGCAAGTCAGAATCTCGAATCTGTAATAAAGATGATGAGCAACACTTGCTTACACATAAGCTGCATATATGTATGTATGTATGTATTTTAAAAAGTATAACTGTATGTAATCCCCTATAGAGGGACTTATGTTGTTCAAAAAAGAGAAATCTTAGTGCTATACTGAGTATATAACCTAAAACACTTTCGGTGAGAAGACATAATTCTTAATATACCCTCCCCTCTCAAATATATAATTACACTAATTTTCTTCAGAAAATGAATATTTTTTGGCAACAGTTCTTTTTTTGTATTCTATCTATGCAGTAAATGCATAACGACATATCTAGCAAAGGTCATACAGGTCGAAGGTGGATGTGAAACCAATGCATTTGTGAAAGGAGACCTTTCTAAGTATAAAATTCGTACGGTTGTGTTTTGTTTTTGTTCTGTGTGGGTTTAATCCGCTCTATCTACAGCAAACTATTAACGTGGTCCGTAGTAGTCGAAACGTATTTTGTATTGGTCGTCGTTTGTAAAACTAGAGTCATATTTGTTGTAAAAAGCTCTGGTGAATATGGTGGTGTTGTTGTGGATAGTGGTTGAACGATGTTGTAGTATTTGGTCATATCATAACCAAAGAGTTCGAAGTCTAGACGGTAAATGCTAAGAACTTCCTCTAGTGTTGAGCGGTCGATTTGAGAAAAATATCTGGAATATACGATATGAATAAGTGTGTTTTTTTCTTCAAAATATAAAGAATGCACTTACCTTTGAATAAGATTTCCAGTATTATGTGCAGATTGATTTGATATTTTGCGCATTTTACTTCTTGGCAACTTGCCTAGAAGAAGCGGCTCCAGTCCAGCCTGTCGTATGATATATTCACTGTCTCTTTGAAAGGTCTCCACTTTTGCAATGAGGGTGTAATTTATAGTGCAGGGTGTACAAAAACTATATATGGGCGCCCAGTGTTCATCGAACTGCTTTCCTATTTTATGATTGTGCACAAGAAAATTAAGAAATTCCTTGAAACTTGGTCCAGAGTTGTGTCGTTTCAAACCAGAGCCCTTTCTGAATTGTCGGATTATCTGTTTCCCCAACACTTTGTAATACTTATTACGGCAACCCTCTAATTTATCTCGATATGCAGAGAGCAATCGCTCAAATGGTTCTCGCACCGTTAGAAAAGACAACGATGATGATAATGATTCAAACAGCTCGTATAATTCTGGTCGTGGGAATCGTTTTCTTGCCAATTCCAACGGGGAAGTCTTTGTTCGTTGCAGATATTTAATATCATAACCGCCTATTGATAACAAAACAAATTTAATTTTCCTTTTTTCGAAAAAAAACCACAGACTTATATTCACCTAAAATATTGAAATAATACATCCATGTACTGCTGGCTGCCTTAAAAATGTTACACCATACGAGATTGTGACCAGGAGAGACAAAAAACTCCCACGGTTTCGGTGGGTATAGAGCAATCAGATTTCTCTTTTTACATATCTCGTTAAGGTGAGTTTTACGTCCAGTCAAGTTCTTCTCGGTGGCGGTGTGAATCTCTTCTGAGTATTCATATACGGGATTCAAGGTCGATGGGATTTTGGTAGTTTTGGTATTGTAGTCAGCATACGATTCCAGCTCGGACTTCACCTGATGCCGTCTATTTCTTACTGTCTCTAATTTCGGCTTTATCTACTCAAAAAAAAAAAAAAAACACCGTAAATAGGCGCGATAGGGGGCAGTGGGTTTTAAAAAAAACTTACATCGAATTTGCTGAGTGACCTGTCTTTGTTCATTTCAAATGCATTGAGAGATTCACGAAAAAGGAATGTGAAATAAAAAATTCCCAGTAAAAACAATATACCAAATTTAAAATAAACACTGATTCGCCGTCGAGAGCATATGCGCTTCAGCATGATGTCAAGAGATGTAAAACTCGTGGGTGTCAATATGATTGATATATTTCTTTGTTCTCTTGGCTGCTTAGGTACAGTGCACTGTGATGATATTTATGTATTTTCTTCGTTTTCTCATTATTCCCATGGTCTTATTTATCTGCGGCTGATTTGATTCATATCATTTTGCTAAAACGTGAAACAAAGAAGGATCACTGAAAAATACTCTATTTTTATATAAATGCTACGATTCAAAGCAACAAGAATGTATACAACGAAGAAAAAATTAAATTCAATTTAAAAAGGGCCACTCCATTTTGCATCATATTTTATCTTTAATATTTTTTACTGGAAAAAAACTGCACACAACACCTTGTTGAATGTACGATGTCCTTTTAGAGCATCACACACATATGACGACAGCAATCGAAAAGAGAGTGGGCGAATTATTATTTTTTTTTTTTTCATTCTTTCTACCACTTAGAAACACGTCTGTTCAAGAAACAAACTGAAAAATCTTAGTTCATACAGGCGCTAAACTTAGGTACAGACTCGAATATAAGATTAGTGCCTTTCAAGAACAATAAAAACAGAAAAACTAACCAATTAGCAGATTAAAAGTGTATCCACAATTTTTTTCTCTTACAATTGCAAAAGGAAAAAAATTGAAAACAGAGCAGAACAGGCGACAAAGGGCAAACGAATGCAACTATTGGCGATTAATAGCACCCACCCTAATTCTTTAAAATATTTTGTATGCTATGAGAGTGAAAGTTTACTGACATGCGCCGGAACGCATGTATTAATAGTGTTTACTGCCTTTTTGGTACGCACTTTTGAGAGCTTTGAACTTTAACTAATGGCCTCTGAAGAAAGTCTACCAAACCATCAGCAACCACCTGATTGCACTTTAAATAGGTGATTTTGTTTTCTTTATTTGTTCATTTTAGCTTCCAGGCGCCATTTTGAGATAGCTTTCAGGATGTTTGATTTGAACGGTGATGGTGATGTGGACTCTGAGGAATTTCAAGCAGTCGCGAATTTGGTACTCTCACAGACAAGCATCGGAAGTCGACACAGGGATCATGCACACACTGGCAATACTTTTAAGGTAGTATGTGTACCTGTTTCAAAATAAATTTCGTTATCTCTGTTACTTATGTGTAAAGAATGTTAATATCTAATGATGATTATTTCTTTTTGTGTCGTTAATATAACAAAGAAACACAAGGTACTACCACTGAAATCCTCTCTCACATTTCTTCTATGTCTCTTTACTCTTACACTTTTTTACAAACAATTTGTGTTTGCTTTTGCAATCACAATGCCTTGTTTCAAAGATCTAATTGAAAGTTTATCATTCTAGGGTGTCAACTCGGCTCTAACAACATATTTCTTTGGTCCGAAAATGGATAAGAAACTGACTATAGAAAAATTCTTAGCTTTTCAACGGCAACTGCAGAACGAAATGCTCTCATTAGAGTTCGATAGAAAGAAACAGGATGAAAACGGAAGAATTTCTGAAGCTGACTTTGCCGATCTTATGATTGCATACGCCGGTTACTCACAGAAGAAGAAGCAAAAACAAATCAAGAGGGTCAAGCAACATTTTAAGGAAAACAGTCAAGGAATATCGAAATCTGATTATCTGGATTTTTTCCATTTCCTAAGCAACATTAATGACGTAGATACTGCGTTAACGTTTTATCATATTGCTGGTGCATCAATTGATCAACTGACTTTAAAGCATGTTGCGAAGACCGTTGCTATGGTGGACCTTTCTGATCACGTCATTGATGTTGTATTTACCATTTTTGATGAAAACAGTAAGTTCAAAATATGTACTTGAGTTTTTATTGATAAAATTATTAATTCTTAGTGGATGGGCAACTAAGTAACAAGGAATTTGTCTCCGTTATGAAAAACCGTATACACCGAGGACTAGAGAAATCTAAGGACACTGGCTTCGTAAAGCTTTTGCATTCGGTAGCGAAATGTGCCAAGGAAGCAAAACCTGTTCTTTTAGATGTTTAAACAGAGAGAGGGAGAGAGAGAGAGAGGAGTCAGCAATGAAAGAAAAACCAAATGCACAAGAATGTTGCTTACTTTAATTATTCTTGTTTTTATGAAATTGTACCTTATTTATTGATTTTAAGTTGTGGAAAATAAATTTCATGTCAGTCATTTTAGATATTTGTTTTATCAAAAAATGAAGTAGCTCGGCGATAGCACAACCGATTCATTCTTTTCACTAACCACGCATTGAGAAATTCATTTGCGCATAATGGAAAACCAAAATTGTTAGAGTAGACGATCAAGATATTTGTTTTCATATCTTCATTGCAAAAGCAGATTATGCACTAATGCCAATGCCTGAGGTGCATTCCACTTTGCACCTGGAAATGTTACACGGTATAATTGTCATTGGCGTTATTCTACTTCTTCTTTTGATTACGCTACAGTCCGGGTTGTCCTTGGCCTCAACCCTAATCAAAATGCTTCCTCAGCTAGCATGATCTCTCAAGAGCTGCTTTCATTTGCGCATTCCAAGTTTGTTAAGTTCCTTTTCCATTTGTGTGCGCCATCTTAGCTTAGGCCGTCATCTGTTGCATTGCCCCAATGAATCCGACGCTCTACATGACCTAATCATCTAAGGCGCATGTCGTTCACCGTAAGCTAGCAGTTGAACAGATTTGCTTAAAACGATTTTTTGTGAGTTCGTTACCAACTTTGACGGAGCAACAAGAATTCACCGTCATCCAAACCAAACCCTTCAGGGTTTGGTAGAAATGTCAATAGAAATGGCACTGTATAGCTCGTCTCTATCCACACTGTCTTATAATAATGATAATAATTGAGTGACACTACAGGCCCACAAAGAACCAGGTCCTAGCTTCAGGCAGTTGTTCAGTCGGGGATTTGAACCTGGACCGTTGGCGTGTGAGTCGACGCACTGACCAACTACGCCACGGCGACCACACTGTCTTATGCGGCTTTAAAACCGAAAAATAGGTAGGAAGTGTCGATCTGTACTTGTTATTTGATTTTGGTACATAATTGTCCCATTGACTAATAAGTCGCACCTAATAAGGTCATCCTGATAATTGTTTGTTTTTGGGGTACAGTGATGCTCTTTTCTCTCAAAAGACAGCTTACACTGGGACACATAAAAACAGCCAGATGCAGTTGTGGAATGTACGTGGAACAGACCGTCGAGTCGATTTAAGTTCGTTATATCGATTCGACACTTAAGATGACAATTGTCGTTTAAAAAAAAAGGGTTTCTTAAAAACAACTTTAATAAGAAAAATTTAAATTAAAATATCTTGAAGAGGAAAATGATGTGCAAGGACAAATAGTAATGTTTTAAGCAGGGGATAAGATTTGCATATGAAATTGACTCTTTCGATCCGTTATACATCACCAATAACTAATAGACCTATAGACTATGACCTTCTCAGCTTAATATAAATGAGCTTTTCAGTCTTTAAAATGTCATTTAAAGTTCATGTACATATATTTTTTTAGGAAAAGGGCAACAGTCATAGATTTGAAATGTTTGGGACGAGTTTCGATGAAAGCAGCTAAAGTATTTTGGTCGTTGTGGCGTGGTGGCAAGTGCATCGACCGCGGCGCAGAAAGTCTGGGTTCGATTCCCGGACGGGACACCTAGAATTTTTTCACGGCACCACCTCTTTCGAGTTGCTGACAACACTCAAAGAGTATCAATTGTCTAAGAAAAGCTTCTCAAATCTCGCTGTTCGGAGTCGGCAAAAAACTCTAGGTCCCTTCTATTCGTGAAGAACAGTAGCATGCACAACACGAGTAGTTGTTGTAGAAGCTAGGCCCTGGTCCGTTGTGGGCTGTAGAGCCACTCAATTATTATTATTTAGCTAAAATATTTTAAATTGTCCGTACTCTACATGATATCGGGCGATTTCCTGTTTAGTTTGTCTGAATTCTTATAACAGTTCCTCCATCTGACCCATTCCCATTTTTGCGACGTAATTTCTAATTCCGTAAAGGGGGTTTGATTTCACAATTCCCTTTATTTAAAATGAAGTATATCGTCTATTATTTTACTTAATAATTTAAAATAAGTTATAACATGTATCTGTAGTCTGATGAGTAGTGGATCCGCTTATCTTTTACACGTTAATTATGTTACTTAATCTAGATATCTTTTAAATTTAAATACCTACTTATCTAAATATACGTCAGGATCTATACTGTGTAAAAAAATAGTGCATGTTTTAAATAAATATTTAAAAAATTTCTCCTTAACATTCTTTAAAACTTTTCATTTTCATTTCAAACATCCCCCAAATAGGTCCATTGCGCACACGCCAAAGTTCTGCTCATCTGCTCATCTTCTGTCATGTTTAGTGAGAGAAAAGCAAACAAATTGAAAGTGATACACTTATTTTCATTCAACTACAATGATTGTAGTCATAAATAATAAATAAATAAAATAAAATCCAAAATGCTTCCACAAACTTACTTGTTCTTTTTGTCGCTGGTTATTTTCGGAGCAATTTTATTGTTATTAATTTACTATGTAACAACATTTCGAAAACTATGTGCCAATTATTTTATACATACATATATTTACTTTTTTACAGGTTTTAACTTTAGCTGATTTGGAGTGCGACTTTTTGAATGCCCAGGAATGTTGCGCTCGTCTTAATTTTTGGGTAATTCCAAAATTCGGTGTCCACGCAATACTTTTCGTCATGTTGTTGTTTGGAGGCCACTGGTGGCTAGTGGTGTTCAATGCTCCCATGGTTGTGTGGCTGGGATATGAACTCAATAAGCAACCCCGTCATAGTCTTGGGGTATACGATCCTGTCGATATCCATAGTCGTGGCCTATTGAAAATTCATCTGAGGAACTGCATGATATATTTAGGATATTACTTCATAATGTTCTTCATTATGCTTTACTAGTAAGTTTGTTACAATATTGTCTGATCATAAATACAAGTGTGTTATTTTTAGCCTCATATCATCGCTGCTAGAAGGAGATCCCATAAGACGACATGAAGATGGGGAGATTGTGACTGAATTTTAGTTTATCAATTATTATTTTAATTTATCATGAAACCAAAGCAAATATGATGTTTTTATCAACTGACCTTTTTACATGAGATTAAGCCAAAGAAACGAATAAAAAATAAGAGCTAATATAAGGCAAATGGGTTTTTAACTTTGAATTTTCTTTATACCTAAGTATGTTTCTAATCTGTTTATTTCGGACTAGTCTTGCAGGATATAGCCGAATGTTAACCCTTAATGTCATCAGTCAATCAGTCCAAAACAGATTTAATAGTACCCGCTTCAGTAATTTACTTAATAATTCTTGCAGACATAACATTTAAATCCAATTTTATTGACTGTTTGACTTAAAAAAATAGAAAATTATTGTGCTTATTCCGGATAAAAATTGTTCTTTTTCAGTTAAATCTGTATTCTGTTATTTAAAAATGTAAGCCTTTAAGAAAGCGCTTATTAGAAACCAATAAACGTTATTAGTTTCGGGTGCTTATTTGACACCGGGGGACAGTGACGGTAAATATGCACATTAGAATGAATGTACACACCAGGACTCTGTATTACAGTAGGGGTAACGGGATGCAATATTAAAGGATTGATTTTGCTTGTAATATTAAAATTATATACACTCCAAGCAATAAGCTGTAGCGATAACGTATAATTGGTATACGAGCTGAAATCCATTGAGGACAGTGATACTGTTAATGTTGCTAATTAAATAAACAAGTAACAAATAACAATAACAACAACAAATAAATTTTATTTTGCTTATTGAAAAAACAAAAGCAAGCGAGTAACACGAAAAATATATACATATGTCAGAGTGATGCAAATAATTCTTACAGAAAATTAATTAAATTTATTATTTGTTACATTCAATTTATACATTTCATTTAAAAAAATATAATGCAAGTACGTATTAATAACTATTTGATTTTCAAGTGTTCTGCTTTTTACTCGAAAGTGGTACCTACTTAAGTAGTTCTCTTTTTGCAAATTGTTCATTCATTCGAGTGCTAAAGCAGCACTTTGTAAACAGCTTAGCTTTTAGATTCAAACATATTGCATTATTGGTCAGTTTTTCTCTTATAAGTTATATTCTCTCAAAAGTTTTATATTAGAATTTTAGTGTGTACTTAAAGCTTCTAAACAAGCTTTCTTTGTTTTGTTTGAATACAAATTTCCCACAGATTCAAATTATTTAAACAATGTTTTATCCTTTTATAGATAGAATTATTATACAGAGTTAACTATCTAACATCTACGTGAGCGGGTTTCAAACTGAACTACGCATTTGAGGTGATTTGTCATTACCGGCGGTACGAAAACAAAAACATTAAATCAGCTGTTATTTATTTCTTGCTATTTTACTTCTTATTTCCTGTGAGATGATATTCTCCATAAATAATCATTTCCCGTCGATTCCGGCTTATTCGTTGAGCAATCTTAAGTCTGCTTTAATTCTTAAAACGCGATATTTACAATAGAACTAAATGAGTATAGTATACTTTCTTAAAGGAAACTAATAATAAAAACTAGGTGACACTTCGATTTACTAAGGACCAGTAAGAAAATGTATCAATAACCACAAATCTCATAAGAATACCACCCGTTACATCTATTAGCAGTATTTATTAGACCTAAACTTGCATTTATTCAATTCCTATGTGTAACAAAGAAGATTGCCGGGGACGGCATAAATCATATCAACGAAACTGTTTAACTTGAAGTTTGGGAATGTATTTCGGAATTCTAATTTTTGAACTCATATATTAAAGCCAAAGCGGTCGAAGCGTATCTGATAGATAAACGAGTTTATGGCATATGCGTATGTATGCATTTAAAACGCCTTCAGCACAATGTTACACAATAAAATATAGGACAAAATATTCCTACCTTTAATAGTTTTGTAGAGGATTGCAAATGAAAGTATGTAGTATGTATATATGTACATACAAGAGTAATTTAATAATTTATCGATCATTAAAATCTCTACTTTATTAAGAATCGACAAAGCAGTCAAGCTATTGTGATTGATGGAAGAAAAATTGGATAACGAGTTAACGCGATATCAAAATTGTCAATCATTTTTTATGAAAAGAATAAAGCTGAGACTTACACTTAAGCTCCTTTCATACTTAGCCTTATCATGACATTCAACTCGCCGGTCCAGTTAGTTGCAGAGTAGACTTTTCTTCAGCCCTCATTATCGCAATATAAGCATTTTTCTGCGCTCTTCTCGTGTAAGCGCACTCATCCAATTGATTGATAACACAGCTGTGGAGCTTGGGGAGGCGAGATGACTTTTTGTGATAGTGTAAGAAAAGAAATGGCATTGAAGAGAGCATTTTCTATTCTAAATGGTGCGGCGTGAGTACACACTGAAGCTTGAGTGGGAAAACTAAAAGCTGTGTAGTGCACAGTAGATTTATTGGACTTGCCGGTCGGTAGTAAAGGTAGCACAAGCAGCCAGTCGAATATTCATACATTAAGTATTTAAGGTACGTTGTTGATAGGTAGCAACACAGTAGCAAGAAAGTGAAAATAGCATTGGTAACGCTAATGCACAGATTTGTTTGACTTTTTGCAATAGGCCGAACTGTATATTCGCAATATTCCAGAATCACTCAAGACAAACCCACAAGAAAACTGCTCGGAAAAATGGATATGCACGTTCTAAAAAGAAGGCAATGTGAGGGACTTAGGAAAATAAGCCTATTTGTTGCTGTAGCATGAGGATGGATGGCCTGGAGTCCTTCGTACTCTTTAGATGCTCTTTCAAAATTAAGAGAGGCCAAGCACATACATAGGTAGCAATTGTAGCAAAAAAGCTTTTGCTACATGAGTAGGATTGTGGCAACGCTGGTCGTGGTCGTCAGCGCTGTGCTTAGTAGCTTAGCTACAGCTACCAGCCCAATCAAAGTGGATTTGTGTGTCGGGGAATTGTGGCATTGTTGCTCGTCGCGGCGGCTATCATCTCTGCTGGTGCAAAAAAAAAACATCTCATAGAACTCAAAATATTTTTCACAAATGTGATTACACCCAAAAATAAGTAGATTTTGTTCTAAGAGTTGTTACGGCGTTGGGTATCGGATCACTTGGCTGTGACAAGTTTTAAACAGTCTACAGGCCAAGGGAAGGCAACTATAAATCGTTTTTTCTTAACTTGGTGCTTCTATCCGGAAACTACCGACTCATAAGTATACGCACATATACAATGGTTAATCGTGCAAAAAGCAAGTGTTTCATTTAAGGGGTGTAAACTTGAAAACCCTGCCCTGAGTTTTTCAAAATTGATTCGAAAATCAAACTCCACACCTCTTGAGCAGTTGGTATGCGAGAGCAAGCGGCGGTCTTGTGTGTATCTGGCAATTACTTGAATTTCGGATGAATTATAATTTCCTACTCCAATGTGTTCCTATGTGAATATTAGATGATTTGCTGCTGATTTTCTCAAATTGCACATCTGAAGTCCGGAGGTGAACACGGCCAAGTGAAAAGCATTTTAAATTACACATTTTTCGTGCTACAGCTGAAAAAAAAAAATACTCACATCCATAAAAAAATAAGTTATATGTATAGTGTATAAGATGTCATAGTTGTGTCTCGTTCGGACAAGCAGTTGTTTTTTGTGCCGTTCTGCTCTATCCAACTGTCATTGTGCCGACAGCAGACGAAAACGAGTATTTTAATATTTACCTTGTGCAAGTAAGTGAGCAAGTGTGCTGCTGTTCTGTGCTGAGTTCGCGACTTGGCGAGAGAGTTCTCTTTTCTGCCCTGCCGAAAGCTTTCAATCGGAACATTCGGTGATTTAGTGACAGTGAGTGGTATTTGTTTGCCGTAGTGGACTGGAGCGAGTGCAAATAGAACGTATAGAAGTTTGCGATTTTATAATGTGTTATACGTGAGCGAAAGGTGAGCATTCGGTTTGCAATGATTTGTTGTTTTTCTTTCATCGCATTCATGTATGTACATATGTACACACATTTGTATCTATTTTCATTTATGCTAATAGGTATGTTTTCTTTTTTCGCCTTTTCAATGAATGAACTACGAACATGTTTTGTTTTGTTTGCATTGTGATCATTATGTTGACATTTACATTTAAATTAGTTGGTTGCACTTTAACGGGGATGCTTGTAAACCGCTGTGGTTTGTTTTTTAAATCGTGAAAGGTCAAGGGGAATGACTGGCGTACTTTTTATTTGATTTTTGTTACTAGATGCTATCTCCCCCTAATAAGTAATAATTATACATACATACATTTTTTTCAATTTGGGTTAGACAGATTTTTTCCACCGGTGCGGGTCTTGTTTCTCATTGTGTCCATTCCGCGACATGCAGTGTGTTGTAGGTGTTAGGTGCTTTTGTGTCCTAGATTATCCATTACTCATTTGAATTGTGAGTACTAGATATGCTTCGTTCCCATTCTATCTTTGCAATTGTCTTTTTTTCTGCCAATCATCGAAATTTGTTCTCTTTTTCACTTTCAATCGAAATGGGGAAGCACTTAGTGTGTTCTTGAAATAAATTCGATTGTGGATTAGTCATAGGAAAATCAAGCACCATAGAATAGGTATTACGCGAGCATAAAAGTGTAGTGTGCTGGGATGTGCTGAGTTTTATTTATATTTTATTATGATTGAAGGATACGTGTACCAGTACCTAATCAGTTACTGGTCACTTCATGTTAATCGGATAATATTGAGAAACTTATTAGTAGGTATGTGAAAATAATTACAATTCGAGGCTGACATGTGTACGAGTACATATTTAATGTTTCACCAAAGTTATATGTGCATATTTTACAGTTGAAATTTCTACTGTCCAATAAGCAGCGAACAGAGATTTTTTTTTATTCAAATGTATACATGCATATTAGTATCAGTAAATACCAGCACAAGTGAACTTTGCTATGTTTTGATGACATGCAATCTACAGAAATATTCTTTAAATAAGAAAATACATATGTATGTTTTTATTTCTTCTCTTTGAATAAAAGCATTCAAGCTAGAGTGGAAATCCAATATAACGAAAGAAATAATGTTTAGCCAAAGAATTATATCAAAGGATTCGAACATCGCAACCAATTTTTCACTATTTAATAATATATAATAAACAATAGAGACAACTTTCTAATATTTCTTAAAATAAATTAACAAAACATTTATATTGGTTTGTCTAAAAGCGTTTGTTTGTTCGTACACTCTGCCACGGCCGCTGGATGAGTTCTTATAAGCAATCCTGTTCGTTTTCTTTTACCGATTATATATGCTTTGGCTCTTTCGATCGCGTCTTCGATATAAGCATATTTTTTCACTGATGTGTGGTGGTTGCTTCATCCTTCTCTTTGAAACTTCACATGAGCTGGACATGCATCCATTTTAGACTTAATGTAAAGTTTTACAAACAAGGATCCTAATTCTAGTAAAGGCAAATTTGAACCGAATATATACATAACTTCAACTGCAAAAACTTCTATTGAATTTGACTTTTCATTATCATACAACATAAAACAAAAAAAAAAACGAACGACTTTCCCATTTTGTCTTCTTCTAATCGCTAAAATTGCAGAGAACTTATTACAAAGCGCGTTAAAATTGGTCATTGTTTGTTATATACAGATGTTAATGGACCTTAAATTGTGTTTCGTTACACTGGACATTCGTAATATTAGCATTCGTTATATCGTATTTTCAAACTAACTTCGCGATCCTTAAACAACAAAGCGATGCATAAAGTAGGACCACAACAATTGTGGGTTGTGTTAAAAAATGTGATTTTAAATTATTTATTGATAACATTTTCAAATCCCCGTTTTCAAACGTTTTTTAACAAAATTGTATTACCTGACTTTTTGACGAACCGACCGAACCGAACTGACCGGCAGTCGAACCTGTGTCCTTAGCGTGAGAGTCGATACACTTATCGACCACGTCACGGCAACACGATTAACAGATACCTATGTTAAACTTAAGCAAAGCAGCTATTGTAGTCACAACTTTTTAGCTCATGGAGATGATGTTAAATATTGTTAATATTAATCGAAGTGTCCAGTGACCAACTGCTTACCGGTGCACATACCTAGCATACATACTTTATGTATATTTTAATCTGAATTCACCACGACTTGTGCACTTTTAAAATTGAGTTTCCATTAAAAGAGCACATTATTTTAACAGTTGATGCCTTTTTAGACCTTTTTAAATCGTCTTCTCACACTATAAATTTCCAGCTGCGATTACGGGAATATTTATCTCTCTTTTTGTCACGGTGCCACCTCTTTCGAGTTGCTTAAAACTCGCAAAAGGAAGTACTTTTCTAATCTTGGCCTTCGGAATCGATATTAATCTGTAGGCACCCTCTGGTTCCTTATGGTCTGTAGCACCACCCTATTTTTTTTTTTAATAACATACTTTAATGACATGGTAATAATAATAATATTACAGGCTATAGGTCATGTTATTTTGATTCAAAGACTTGGTCAGAGTTTACTTTGAAGGTTTGCTAAAAAAATTTGTCGAAACTTTCAGAATTATTATTATTGCTATTTCAAATGTTTTAACGAAGTTAAGTTCGAGAGCCCATATTTTGTATGCTTTTCTGCTAGTACCATAGATTAAACAAAATTGGCGAATGTAGAGAAAGAGAAGATAAATTAACTCCTAATAGAGGATTAGAATAGAAGTCCCAATAGATTTCCGAACACTGTATCTATTACTTAATGTATGTAAATCGACGATCTTTATGGGTCAGTGTACACAATAGAAACAATATTCTACATTTAATGTATCATTCCATAAGGAACAATCGTTTGCATCCATAATGTTCAAACACATGTGTAGAGCAAATCAATGACTGCAGAGAAATTGTTACTCTGTAACTTTAACAAATTTCTTTTTCACACTTTCCAAAATCCAGATTATTTTTTTAAATAAAGTATGTAAACTTATGTTATTTTTTTGGACTAATTTAGATCGTTTCCCAAATGTTTGGTAAACCACGTTTATGTCCTTTCCAGGTTATACAGTTTGAATAAAATGTTAGGCGTGTATTGCTTGGACACATACATATGTATATAAGAGTTATTTTTTAATATTCAAATATTTAATGATAATTTAAAAAAGGAAAAGTTTGTGTCTCTTAGAACTAACAACATCAAGAATTCATACAAATAACGATCTATTCCTTCGCTTTTAACATTTGCTAGAACAATGTACTTTCATGAACCGCCTTACTAAACGTCGATGACACTAGAATTTTACGTCTGTTTATCCGTCACGTTACTTGCAGCCTTAATGTTGCCATTAAGTGATTTTAACCATTCTGCTTCGTATGCTCTTTCTTTTAAATGCGAACTTTGCACACATGAAACACACATCTGGAAGATATGCAGTTTGTCCTATATAATGAGTAATTTAAATAAGCACTACTATGTCTCAACACTTTTTTGATGTTTCAACTGAAACTCGTAGAACAAGCAACTTCTTATTTTAGCCGTGTACGTTGGTTATGTGTTGCTCCTACTGAGCGGACAGTGCTTATGATCTTATTTTAATTCAAGAGTGCAATGGCTGGTGTCCTTCTTTTACAAAATATGCTCTTAAAATATTTATTACTGTCATAAAGCAAAAATTAGTACATATTTTTTATTACTTTACACAAGCTTGTATCTTGAATTCTTAAGAAAAACAAAAAATTTAAATAATTTGAGAAATGTACTTATAACTCGATTTGTTGTCAGTATTCGTGGCGTATAGTCGTGAACTTTTATTAGAACATGATCTTGAAAGGGACAACTATTTCAGAATATTATCTGATTTGGACATATTCACATTCATTTCTACATGTGCTTTGTTGTTGACTGTAAATAACATAAAATCTTGTTAATGAAAGTACAACCGTTCTAATATCAGTGCTCATCACTTTCACACATTATGAATGCAACTTTGTTTATTTGAGTGCCGACATTGTCTCCAGACAGTTCAACCGCTCGTTGACGTATTGTATTTACTTATTATAGAAGAAACCAACGATGAAAGCTTTTAATATTAGATAATGAATAAGAATGGTGGTTGTAAAGTTATTTATATACAATATTTCTTGAAGTTGTGAGAATATCTGATACCTTTCGGAAATTTAGTGCACTGTTTTCAAAAATGTATTCAGGATAAAATGCCAAGCATTATGTTCGCAAATACTATTCCAAGCCACTCGCGTTATTTGGCTTCGCTTTAAAATTAGCTTTAATTTGAATTTAGCGTATATTAGACATTACTTAATATTGTGCTGAAGAGGATAGTGCGGAGAGCAGGTGTAAACACGGGAGGCAGTATCTTCCGAGGATAAAACGAAATATTAGCTGAGCTGTCGACAAAGAATCGATCCGTCGAACAACACCTCGATCGGAATGTGACAATTGACAGCTACAACTTTGAGATAGTTTAGGAGTTTGTCTACCTCGGAGCAAACGTGAACTCCACAAATGATTAGTTGTGGAGACTCGGCCCAGAAACGCCCTTGGCAATCGCTTTGTCAAAACAGCTAGGGTCGAAACTCATGACTCGAAGGACTGAGATAATGCTCCACAAGACACTAACCCTGTCTGTTCTGTTATACAGAGCTGAGTGCTGGACGATAAGCAGAACTTTAGAGCAGATTCTTGGTTCCTTTAAAAGAACAATTGTGCGACGAATATATGGTCTTTTCTGCGGGGAAGGTCAATAGAAGAGAAGACACAATCGCAAACTCAGCTATAGCTCTCAGATCCTTCATGGTTCGCAGGCTTGATAGACACGCACAGACATTACATAATATAAATTTTCAAGAGGACATTGTATTTCTCTTTCCAGTTCCTGACGATAATATAAGAGAAGTACTGCCGATTTAATGAATGCTTCAGCCGCTTTTTGCGCAAAAGTCAAGTGCCGCCTTAAACTGATAATCAGCAAGCTTCTTTAACGATACCTTCAAGCACTTGATTTATATTTTTTGCCTTGATACAAAAATAAAAGTGCTTAACGCGTTTCGAAACAGATTTTATTTGCTCTCTTTTTCTGCCTTCGTGGCGTCTCCAGCCAACACGATTTGTTGCCAGCTGCCTACAATTTCTCACACTAAGTTGATTGAGGTCTTTTTGCATTGTGCGCCATGGCAATTGGGAACGACATGTGTTGTGTTGTACCAATGTGTTAAGTTGGAAAACTCTACATTTTCAGAACATAAAAAAATTCCCGCTTCATGAGGAATGTGACTTCAAAGATGGACGAACCGATAGGCATACCGAAACTATTAATATTTCGTCTTTGGGAAACGAAACCTTAAAAAGTGTGGTGTGCTATTAGTTTGCCCAGAAGTAATACTAAGAGCCCTTCCTTGTGTAAAGACAAGCGGATGTTATAAGAGAAATAGTTTTACAAAATATTTTAAATTTTCTGGGGATAGCGGAGGCAGCTTTTTCTGCAACGTGAGAGTTATTTATGCTGTATAGGAGGTCAACAGGTGGTTATCAATTGGTGATCAGGAACTAGACCTATTTTTGCCTTATTTGTAATGAGTAAAGGACTTTTTGTCTTCAGTTTCGGTTATTCACTGTATTTATATCTTTATCATGTGAACAGCATAAACTTGACATAAGAAACATTATCTAACATTCTGTAAAATTGTACTTATATCAAAAAAAAAAAAAATTTTTTTTTAAAGTGTTAGTCACAGGTATTGCCGTACGATTCTTAGAGAACTATAAATCTTAATCTAAACTTAGTGAAGGTTCACTTTAAACAAGCGAAATAATTATACTGAGTGGCGATGCAGTCTTCAAAGAGCCAGGGCTTAACTTTCTTAACAGCACCTCTTGTGTTGTGTCCTCTCACGGGTTGAGGGGATTTGCAGTTCAATGCCGATTCCGGACGCGTAAGGGAAGCATCTCGGGAGTGGTTGAATGAGAATTCATACCAGAAATCAGATTAATATTACTTATATACAACCCATCCAAATGGATTTAAGAATCATGGTTATTACAAATATTTATACTTTGATTAATTAAAAACTGTTAACTATATAATATTACATCAACTTCTTTACATTAAACGTTTTAGTTGAAATCATGATTGCGGTAAGTTTTTTCCAGGCCAAAACTAGCAGGCGTCGTGATTCTACCAATAGTTATTAAATTACCAGAGCTTTAATGGCTAACAAACACCACCTTCCTACGAGTACTTTTAAAGTTTTGAGATTTCTACTGTGTCTATTTTCAAGGTTACATTACAAATACTTTGAATTGGACGATATTTGTAACCTTTTTAAGACTGCCACAGTGATTTTGCTGCGGTTACGTTGGCATTGGCTAAAGGCACCACCCGTAAGCAATGATCCAAATTTTAATACATATTTTTTTATTCACTGGCTTGCGGTTACTTATCATCACGATACAGTCGCTTTAGGAGCCATATCTATTCTCATATCTTACACTTGAAGAATGAAAGAAAACCAAACACATCCACATGACGATATAAGCATGTCTGTGTCACTATTTTATGATTTTGTGTACATCGGGCGCGTTGGAGGTTATGTTTCACTTGAATGATCCATGCGTATGCTAGATTGTAATTAAACTTAATTAATGTGTCTTGAGATCACTTAAGAAGCTGTTGTCTACATTCATAAAGAATTCGTTATCTCTGAATCTAACATGTTATCTGCGTTAACTATTGTTTATTTATAAGATAATTGTTCTGATTCATCTGGAGATAATCTCTTGACATTTGTCATATCTTCGTTATAGTACACAGTTTGGGTTTTGCTAGTTCTTAAGCCAAATGCCCTATAGTAGGATATATTAATTGTGCAAATAAACTTGTGTGGAAATTTATTTTTGGGGCGCCTAAATGTTGCTTAATCATTTCCTTCTTTTATTATCTTTGTCAGCCTTGTGTGCCTTATTTTTTTTATAGACTTTTGATTGATATTTGGGATATTTCTTCCGTTGTCTGGGAGGTGTTTTCTGTAGTATCAACTGATCAGATTTCAATTAATCTGAATTTGAAATGTTATCAAAGATCGTTTCCAAATCTGTTAGCTTGCCTTCGGACACTTTTTTTATTGTCTTCTGAGGATTGTGAAATGTAAAATTCAATACTGCACAATATTCAATGAATCCATTCCGTTACGTATCATTTTCTTGAAAAACATTCCCCAAAGATTATTTCTCTATTGCCGGAAATTTAATTGAAACCCTATAAAAGCTGTTTTTGAAATGTATTGTATATATGATCCTTGAGAACAGTTGCACGCGGGCTTTATTTTCAATCATTCAATAATAACAGTCGCCACATCTGTCCTCAAAACTTTTATTGACAATCTCTACGTATTCCCTTAAAGCATATTGATTAAGGTCAGAAGGATATTGCAAATGCATAAACTTTTAAGAAAGTTGCAAATGGTAAACACTCTCGCCTTTCATTGCGTAGCTGGTCGCCGTTCCCCCCCTGTTCAAATATGAATTCCTATGAAATAAGATACATACACAAAGACAGGTGTGTGAAAACGTGTCTTGTTATTATTTCCTCCGGAAGTGGCAATACATAGTCGTACACAACTCGTACGTGTAATTTAAGAGAGTGCGTGCTTTTATTATTTGTGTTCATTGCCTTAATTGAATTTCAGTGTGAGAGGTTATTATACTCATGAAGTATTTCGTTCGAAAACAATTCAAGAAAAAAATATGTAGGTTGAATGTGTGAATGAATGTTTGCAAGTTAACCAGAGCTAACGGTATTTAAGACTGCGCATAACCAAAAAACTTCTTATCATCAAAATGCCACAATATTTACTTACGTCCATTTGCCACAATTCCCGCCCGAGTTTCGTTGATGAAAGTGCTACTCAAGCAGTTAGTGTTTGTACATACATTTCCCAAGCTCCACAGAAATCTAAAAGAATTCCATAAACAATCCAACTGCGTGCTAATTTATAATTTCCTGATTACCTTGTAATTAATTTCGGTGTGAAATTTAAATGGGAGTATAAACAATCAATTTGGAAATGATTCTAATTTTAAAAGTATGAAGAATAGATGTGGAATTCATTCGTTTGGCGAAAATGTACAGAAATGTGAGTTTATCCTTTAAAGATATGTTTCGAAGCTAATGTAAGTGAAAACCACGGTTTTTTGAGCAGTTGGCGGTATATTGTGTTTTATCCTGCTTTCGAGTAACTTTGTGTATTGTTGTTTGTTATGTGTACGAAACCTTAAGGATGGAAGACGATTATCCTTACCACACCTTTGACATTACCAGCGTAGTTTTGCATGTGGTCTATCATTAGAATGTATCGGTTTTACGAAGGCGAACGGAAAACACGTTCAAAGACATTGGTTCCCAACACAGGCTTATACCTTAGGGACCTTCTCGGGTAAAGGCGGTCATTGTGCAAACATATAATATGCTATGGGGCGATGATTTCTTAGCATACAGATGAGTATACATGTTCCACATTTTGACCAGTATGATGAGTTAAGCATACTAAACTGAGGAATTTTCGTATGTATATACTACCTTTCAGTGTGCCAAGTAAAGTCGCAAAGGGAATTTGAGTTGTTGTTTGATCTTCAAAAATAAATCGTTTTGATTTTTGTTTTAACCTAGTGCTTTCATTTATTATGTCTTTGTGTCGTTGACACATCCACTAGCTTATGGTGTCTTTTTTATCAGATAAGCAATGCTTTCCTTCATAAATCAATGCCACCAGACAGCTTGAATTTGTTTACCACAACGGAACTCAAATAGCACACAATCATTTTGATTGAATGAAATTCATTAATTAACGTCTCCAAATCTTCACGTCAAATTAACCCCTACCATTTCATGCAGTGCCTCCACATCTAAACCACTACCCACGGTCTTTGTTTATTGCCTACCCCCCATGTGAATCGATTAAGCTATTTTCAAACCAAAACATACGATAAAAACTTCTTTATGACCGCAATGATGGAAATCTGTTATACAAACCCAGTATTTCTATGTCGTTAAACGTCGCGTATCAGATTTCCAAGTTAATAATTTGACCTCAAAGTAATTGCATACTTTTTGGGAGGAGAACATTAAAATGTTTAGAAACAAATTTTACTGCCCTCTCTTATCAAAGTGATTAGCCAATACTAAGCACACACCCTCTTGTGGGAAAATTTGTAGAGATATAGTATGGGCTTAGGTATGTTCATTTGCAAATTTTCCTTCACATCCAGGAAAGTCCATTAATCATAAACTTTAAGTTTTGATCATGTCACTTAGGTTCCTACGCGTTGTCATGATATATATGTATTTCGTGCCCAGTAGCAGTGCGCAGAGATGGGGTGGGCCACTGGGGACACAGGTGCCAAATTATAAATGTTTAACTTCATAGATTAAAAAAAAAGTTAGAGTAAGAATAAAGTAGTTACATAACTTGCCGCGCTACACGCATAAATCATGATAGGAATCAGCTGGTAGTGTCAAAAGGCAGGATGGTTGATTGAATTACTGATTCAGCAGCGTAGGTCTGATTTTGTATTTAAAGATTTATTTTATGCCTCTATTACATAACCATAACGAAATGAAATACCCGTGTTTCAAATGGAGAAGCAATGAATCAATTCAAACATATTTCTGATGAAAGTTTAATGATATTTACATTCCGTCAACGGAAAATTTGCAACATTTAAGTTATTTTGGACATGTGCGTTCTTAAAGTAAGCATTGTGCAAACTTAACCTTATGATGTGCAGCCTTATGTTTTCATGTTTTAATGTTTAATGTTACAGGCAATTCACTGAGGTCTATACTGTTGACATTTTTCTAGTGTTTCGGAATTTTTATTGTTCCAAATATTGCTGGTTTTAGAGTTTTTTCATATATGGGTGGTCTTAGAAGATATTAAGATAGTTTTAACTTACAGGCGGCGTCGTAACTTTTTTTTTTTTTTTTATTTGTGCATTTTAATTAATAAATGTTTAAAGTCTAATTTCTTAATCCTAGGAAAATACTTAAAACTAGCTTATTGAATCTTAACAATAGTTTAAAATCTAACTTACTGACCCTACACAGGTGCTCTAAGCTAATCTATATCTATTCTAATTGTAAGTGCCTTTGGGCATAATGGGCGTTAAATTATTTACTTTGGCGGCGTCGTAACTTTTGGAGTGTTGTTAACAACCCAAGAATGATGCCGCGAAAAAAAACGAGGTGTACCTTTATTTGTTAGTTCATCGAACCTTCGGCGTATGAGTCAACTTAATAAATTAACAATGGAATTCTTCTTTCAACACACTTGCTGGAGTGATTGGCACATTTGCCCAAAGTAGTCTATAGCACGAAGATAATAAAGTAAATATTTCCAAATTAATAATAGGAATATTTCAGTATTAAATATACGTTTATAAACCTTACCGTACACTTTAAAAATGATGCCGGGACACAAAAACACAAAAGTTCCACCGCACATAGATTAAGATACACTGCCTAAGACATAATAATATAATTAACATTGAAGAAACTACGAACACCACAAAGATGTTTTTCTGATTGAAAGTACAAAGTTTTAATTATGATATTTTTTGCGATGTCAAAACCTTGTATATACTTCAACTCTTCATTGCTGTACATCCATTATCGTAATGTTTTGGCTTCTTTATTACAAAACAATATCTCTTTCGTTTTCATCTTGAAGCGGTAGCAAACAGTCCTTGTGAGTAAGTCAAGTTAAGAAGCCTCAGCATCCTTTGTCAAAATAACAAAAAGAAACAATCAAGTGCTCCTTTCAAAAAAACAAAGGACTCATTATCATCAAATCTTTCTTATTTGTTTCATATCATTTTAAAAAGAAATGAATGTAGAATCTCTTTAAACTGCAACATCTGAAGTTGACATTAAATGTTTCATGCATTTTACTTTTCTCCAATTAAAAATGCGCAGTCCTAAGTATCAGCACTTACACCGTAGCACTTGAACCAGCAACAAGTTCTAACTAAAGCGTTTACCTCGTGGGCGAAAAGGATATAAACACGCGAAATCGTTGTGAGCTGGTGCTTCAATGCGTTGTCATAGCGTTGACTATTTTTAATTTTTGTACTTAATGAAGCTCATTAACGTATTTTTCTTAATTACTTGCTAAGTTATTATGTTTTGTTCTCTTCTTTTCTATTTTCAGATAACTATCAAATGGCATAATGAAAACTAAGTTCCTGTTAAAAAAACAAACACTAATGAACAGTTAATCTCAAGATGGAATTCAACTTTAAGGCAAAATCAACCAGCAGTGGTTTGCCTTTTGACGTTGCGCAAGAGCTGCAAGTTGCTGATAAGTTAAATTAAATTTTTCGCGAAATACTATGCAATGCAAGGATATGTAGTCAACCAGAAGGCTATATAATCAAAAGAAACTTTTAAACACAAGTTAGAAAAATACTATCGAAAAAGCGAAGGAGCAAGATAATTCTTAGAAAAAAGAAGGGTGTGACAAGGAAAAATAATCATGTGGACTTCAGGTACATGCGTAACAACCGGTCCGGTTGTAGTTAGTCAAGCCCTACAAGATGGAGAAAAATTCGTCAGATGGGAAGAGGTAAGCATTTAGAACAATTTTAGATTTATATTTATAAATTGAATATTTTAAGTTTTAATTTGTTTTCCAAAAATTATAATTAATATGTAGGTAAGAATCTGTAATAAACAAATTTTGAAATTTGAAACCGTTACGTACAGTATTAATATTAAAAATAACCGGCTGCCTGGTAAATTGCCATCAAAAACAACACAATTCATTTGTCAATAGAGTTTCAGTCAGAAAGTCGAATTTGATCAGATAAACCATTAAACAAAGAAAGCAATTAAAAAAAAATAATCCATACTTTGTTCGGTGGAAAAAACAGAAAAGGTTACAGAGACTTAGGACACATATATTATAAAAACCAATTCGAGACAAGCTGATTAATGTTGCTTGATTTTTTTACGTCACACATTATTTGACAATGGAATTTTTATTATAATTTTTTATAATAAGTTTTATTCTATTACAGTTTGAAAGAGTATGAAAGAGAAAAAATAAAAATTGGTTGAAGACACATATATGTACCACAATTATCCTTTGTTCCCAATGTCCCAATGTAATTGCCGTCTCGCTATATAGAATTAAACATTTTCGAATTTGACAAACTTGACGACTTTTGGAAATTATCTCGTAGCAAGTTTATGATTTTGAAATTATCAGTTGTAAATCATAAGTTAGATAAGTTGTTTGCAATAAATCTATGCCACTTTTCTAAATTTTACCGACCTTCAAACGTGAATATTTCAATAATAATTAATAATTGAGTGGCACTACAGCCCATAACGGACCAGGGCCTAGCTTCTACAACAACTACTCGTGTTGTGCATGCTATTGTTCTTCACGAGTAGAAGGGACCAACAGTTTTTTGCCGATTCCGAACGGCGAGATTTGAGAAGCTTTCCATAGACAATTAATACTCTTTGAGTGTTGTCAGCAACTCGAAAGAGGTGGTGCCGTGAAAAAATGCTAGGTGTCCCGTCCGGGAATCGAACCCAGACTTTTCTGCGCCGCAGTCGATGCACTTACCACTGCGCCACGGCGACCACGAATATTTCAATATCTGTATCTAATTATTATCTATCAATTGCCGGTCGTTCTGCTACAATAATTTTTTTTTTATTGAATGAGCTAAAGTTCAAAATGGATGATCTACAGTTTATTGCCGACTCCAAACGGTAAGATTCTAATTCACTGTCTATAGTTGAGTGTGTTGAGAAAATCGAATTAGGTACTGCCGTAAACAAATTGCGAGAGAGTTTGGAATCGAACCGACAACTTGGAGCTTGAATCTATGTACTAACCCTCTACACCTCGAACCAAGTTCTACCTTAAAATAAAAACTGAATCTGACAACAATGTGCTAAGCTTTGCATATTTTAATACTTCTAAGTCTGGAGAAAGCCGCTGAGGTATAAAATCTAAATTTCCTGCGTTCCGTAAGACGTCTTGCCCATACAAACATAGCTCCGTTACATTTGAAAATGACGCTGTATCAAAGGGATTACTCGTCATCATTATGGTACCTGGGGGAAGGTGGCCCTCGATTTGATGGCAAACCCTACTTTTAATTTAATTTCAATATTCATTGAAAAGATTCAGTGGATATTTTCACGTTTACTTTTAATCTCCGTGCCAATTAAAATCATCCAAATTAGATAAGCACCCATCCCTTCATTCACGTGAAATCACCTATTATAGAAATTTAAATCTTAATAGCGAATGTTCATTCTGGCATCGTTGTCGCACTTCCACTCACCGTTACGGATTGAACGTTACTATGTACATCGGCTGCGTTGTAACTTAGCATCAGCCCCATCTGCTGATGGGATTTTTATTGCTCTTCCACAGCTCTACAAATGGAATTTCCTCTTTGATTAGAGAAATGGGGAAATTAAAATGTAAATTTTCACCGCACCACTAATTCGTAGCGGATGCTATCCGAGGATTCCATCTTATCAGTTTCAGGAATAGTGGGGAGCATAATTAAAACGAAAGGAAGTAATGCTTGGGCGTTTATTAAAAAATCTATACAAGCTTAATTTCATACGTTTCTGAGCAGTATTGCCTTTGCGGATTTAATTACGTTCGAATACTGACCGCTTTTGGCAGTCCTCGTGACTTCAACATTGATGGATGATGTTTCTGAAGGAGTACTTTCTGACATTACATTATTGGTTTAAGTCATAAGCGTCTTACTTGGACTACTACGGAACTGTTAACAATGAACATCTTCTATTTCCTCTTACCTCCACAACTTCCTGATAAAGTTATATATCCGCTACTTGATCAGAAATACCCACATACAATTACGTAAATATAAGAAGTCAACAAAAGGACATTTATTATGACTATAGCGACAGCTTCTCAACTTGAAACTGAAGATTTGAAAATTGTCGGAATACTTTACGTGTCCGTTCCGTTCAATATAAAAAGAAAAATATCTTGAAATTTAAAAACCAATATTACTTGCTTTCAAAAGTAGTATTATTTATTGATTGCTCATTTAGAACAGTTTGTAGTAGGCACCTTGGATTTCGGCGATCCAATCGATGTAAGCTGATACACGTGTATAGATCGAAGGTTTGCCTCCAACACCACAAGGGATGTATCCCCAAGAAACGATACCAATGATTTCGGAAGACCTGTTCTCCAGTTCTTTCACCAATGGGCCACCAGAGTCTCCATTGCAGGCTGAAATACCATCTCCAAGCGATGAGCTGCAGACGTTGCTTTCAGCGAGGGGAGCGTTCTCAGGTAAAATTTCCTTGCATTCGTTCCATTCGACGACTTCGGTTTGTACAGTCTGTAGAGTTTTTGCACCGAAACCCAAGGCGTAAGACTTGCTTTGGCCCCAACCATACAGCACTACATCACCATCAGGAATTTCTTGACGTGCTGGAAGAGCAGCAGGCTGAACAGCGGAGGTGAATTCGAATGGTTTCGAGACATGAAGAATTGCAATATCATAAGGTCCGACACTGCCTTCGTACAACTCATGTACTCTGCCGAAATCAACTACACGCTTTTGTGCGTCTGGAGTTTCGGTTTCCAATCGCTCATGGAGTCCACCGATCACGCTCATTCCAACTGGTTCCGAAATGCAATGGGCAGCTGTCAGAACCCATTCCTTGGAAATGATGGTGCCACCGCAGATGTGGGAGTGCTTTTCTGGATTCCTGCCCAAAGAGACGATGTAGGGAGCTGAATTTTCCTTGGCATCTTCGCCCTTGATAATGTACGGTGTGGCGAAGCTAGGAGTCAGTTTCTTAAGCTGATCAATTATGGAGGCGTTGGCACATGCCAATAAAACTGCGACAACTACGATAACCTTCATGTTGAGGGTGTGCAAGTCTTACTAAGCTGTGTCCGACTGAGAAGTTATTTTATATTAGCAAAATGCTATCGGACTTAGACTTATTTTAAGCATTATCCGAACAATCGTTATCTCCTATCTAAATCTTTATTTAATATTATTGTGTTTAGATTGAAAACAAAATAGATTAACGATTAAGTTCGTCTGAAATGTATTTACTCGAACCTAAAGGCAAGTGACCAATATTGTACTTTAAGCCATTTGATTATCAACTGCTTGTAGAGATTTTAAAGCATGATAGATGTCTAATGATAATGCGATTGTAAATTTTTATTTCCAGGTACAATGATTAGCGATAAAATAATTTTGGAAGGTAATCAGAATTGTGATTATCAGAACAGGTAGTCAGCACTTGTATTCGGGACGTATTGAAGAGCCATTCATAAAACCATTCTGTTTTATGGTTTTTATAAATTAGACTTGTGTGCTTTATCTTGTGAGCTCTAAAAGTATTTGACAAATTTAAGCTTCTAGTTTTCGCGATCGACCTAATCTCACAAGTTCAAGCCTACAGAAATACAAAATTCAAGGCATGACATGAAAGCATTAATTCTAGGTTGGAAAATTGGATTCTTTTAAAAACCGTCCACTGAAGGAGTGACGAAGCTAGTTTTCGGTTAATTCCGACAATCGCCCCTTTTGTAACTGTCAAACTCGGAAACATTCATTTTGTTATTACAATTCCTATCACCTATTCCCATATACACATTGACGGAAACTGTAAGGTCTGTAGACATCTAATTACACATCCACAGGTGATGCGATTAATGGATGGGCGGCATTGTTGGTCCTTAATTATTCAATGTCGGCTTTCAGAAAAAAGCTAATTCTTATGGTGTTAATTATTCCAACGTACTGATACAATACAAAAATACAGGAAATTTTCTTATCAAAATTAAGAACACGTTGGGAACTCCACCTTTCATTCGTTAATCTTTCTTTTTTATTGTTTTGTATGTGCTTTTTAAATTGACAAGAAAAATTTAAGCAGGTGTTCTTTCAAGCATGTTTATATATATAAACAAATTTTTAAAATACACAAACAATGTGGCACAAAGAGTTTAGCTTTAGCTTTAGCTTTCATAAAACTACATAGACAAATTACACGCGCCATGGAAATTTGTAGTTTGCATGAAAATACGTGTTCCCTGATAAAAACAATTACATATGTATGTCGGCTCCGTGTGGCAGGTCAGTAAAGATAAAAATCACTGATGACGTGCATGACTGGCGACCTCCTCTAACCTGACCAAGCTTAAAAACAAAATAACCCAATCGAGTCCAACACCAATCCATACCATCAATTTATTGTAGGATAAAGAGGAAGATAAATCGATGTTCTCTGATTCTATGGAATGCAGACAATGGCTTGCAGTATGAAATTTGTTCAGATTTCATGGGAAAAGAGTAAATCGATTTTCAATATCCCGGAAGATGTAGGAAACTCTAATATAAATAAATTGAATCGGCAAAATCTATAAATCACGACAAACACGATAAAATTTGTGGAGATCATAAAAAGAGCTCTTCAGCGGCAACGAAACTTTTTGTTGTTATTACTAAAGTAACGTCTGCATATTGCACTGTTCTGCAAAAGGAGTTTTTCTTACCAGACTCGATTTAACTTTATTACGTTTTTGAGTGCCGAGTTTTTCTTCTTATGGAACGTAGCTTCATGAATTGTATCCGCCATTATTTAAAGCTATCCATGGACGAAACTTTTGTTTATATATGAAGTATTAACAAAAAGGTCTAGATGAAAAGATATTATTCATGGACTATTTTCTCAGGTTTTCCAAAAAAAATCTATCGGTGGAATGCACTTGCATTTTGGCATTTACGTTAATTAACAGCACGCGATATTAGGAATTAATTCAGTGTGCAAATATAAGGTTGTCAGTTCTTCAGTAACTACTCGTGTTATGCCTGCTATTTTATGCCGGTTACCAACGCCAGACATTAAAGTGCCACACATTTATGAACGCACCTGCTGACAACAAGTACCGACTTCAGTGTAGGGTTAATTAGAATTAACCTTTTCATGATCGAAATTATTTCTGTTAATAATTGATCAAATCTAAAACAATATTTGGGCTATTATTTGAGGCTTAAATTTTAAATTAATATTTAGAACTTTTTTTTTGAATTTCTGTCGAGTTTCACTACATTAAAGCTGTCAGTAACAGTTAGCTATAAAAAACCGTAGGAACGTTACATTTTCAAACTTTATGTTCATAACAATACTTTAAAATTAAAGTTTAAAATGATTGCGATAAAATTTGAAGCCAGTTTAACTAGTCTTACTAATATCACGGTACTAAACATGAGTACAACTTTTTTTGCTTGGATATATTTTATTAAACCTAAGTTAAAAGCAACACAATTTTCACTTCCGCTATTATTCTTGAGGAACGTACAATAAGAACAGCAAGGGAACACTTAACTTTGAAATTTTGTTCTCAAGTATTGAAGTGTTCCAAAGCTATGTAACAAACCATGCAACCTTGCTTTCAACTATTCGCAAGTATGCAATAATATGCACACGTAAAATGTTCAATATTTTGTCCGAACTCTGGCAATGACTCTTGGCAGAGTTCCAATTTATGAATACATTTTTTTAGTATTTAAATCTATACATTCCCTTTCTATTCCTGTATAATTTTCAGTGTGTTATTTTCAGTTTAAAATTGATCGGTTGTTGTGATTTGTAATACCTTTATGTGATTGCATTGCAAACAACAAGAATACGTCCTGTGGCAAGTATGTAATAGAAAAGAAAACTCAGCAATTCATTTTGGTATTTTCGTTCCGTTTACTTTTGCTCTGGTAACATGACAAAAGCACATTAATTCCCAGCGACCAAGCCCAAGTCATTAACATTGCCACTGCCCCCATTTAGCACCACAACAAATATATTAGGAAGGGGTAGGTGGGGCACTTGCGAGTTCATGGATGATGGTATCCTTTGAAACAGGTTTATGCACATAGTGAACCGCACACAATCAGAGTGAAACCAGGCTACGATTCTCATTCCTCCGCTCCCAGTTGCCTAATCAAGTGTTAATAATCAAAAGGGGTTGCGGTCTATTTTTGGTGGTGCTTGTGCTACCATTCTTACGGGCGCATACTGACGCAATCTCTCTCGCCAAGGCGGAGAACTGCTGTTTTCAATTTATCCTTGGGCATTGCGTACTTACATGTTCGCTTGCTTTGTGAGTCTAAAGGCTGAACGAGTTGTTAATTTCGCGGGCATAGATGCTGATTAATAGAGACGTAGCGTAAATGGGAAATGTGCTAGGGAGCCGCTTTATAGACAATCTCCGTAATGTGATTGGAGGTAGGTTGATGAAAGAGTTGTAATTGCTATTTAAGGACCTCAGCAAAATTAATCGCACCTTAAAAGCAGGCAGGTGTAGTTAATTACATTAGAATCTATCTTCAATCAATGTGTGCGGTATTACAGTTTGTGGGCAATTGCAGTAGCGACGTAGCAATATTTATGCAATGTGATAAAATTTAGATTTATTTTGTTTTGGCAAAACTGTTAAAACTGTTTTGTCAAACTGTTGCAACGTATGTACGCATTTTTATTGCTTAAAATAATTATTAACACAAGGCTTGGGAATATGCCAACACGGTATACAATCGTTTTGTTTACATGGGAAACACCCATCTCTTTTCATAAAGTCGGGACGGATTGGACGTTGTAGCGCAGTCGAGTTGAGATATGCTTCCTTGTATTTTTGTGACTGTATATGCTGATGCACGGATGATGGTTAACATTGACAAATCCGAGGCTATGAGCGACGGGAGTGACAGGAGGAGATTGGACAAGTTGTACAGATTTTCAAGCAGCTCGGAACATTTTTAATCAGGATGACCGAGATTGGTTTCAAAGCCAAGCTGTCCGTTCTTAACTCCACCTATGGTCATGAACCTTGACCGAAACAATACTAATGTGAATAAATGTTGCCGAGTTGGGATTCCATCATCCTGTGTGTGTAGGATTGTGTGAGAAACACGACAGTGCGTAAAGAAATGTTCAGTAGTTGCTTCTTCAAACGGAAAAGGGTATGCTTTTGGTGGTTTGGTCTCGTCGAACAAATGTCCTCATTACCACGAGCTCCAAAGCGGGACTTGAGTGCGATTCCACCAGGTAGGCGAACATCGAGGACGAGATTGTTTGATCATAAAATGAGCTTTTAACAATGTATCACAAAAAACTTAATTTGATCTGAATTTTATAACTTAAAAAAGAGTTTCAAATGCCTTGTGAAATCTTAGGATACTATTACGCAAAATAATGATATCTGCCGGGGACTCTAAATGTTTGGAAGTCTGGCCTCAACACTAGATAAAATGTTGAAAAATATTGAAATGAAAAGTCCGTTCAATTGTGTAGATGTACTAGACAACTTTTGTTTTCAACGACACTTGAAACACAACTTATCTTTTAAAATTGATCTGTCATGTTCTTCACAACCCCAACACCACAAACATATAAACAGAGTCCATGTCCATGTTGACGCAAAATATCGTTACGATGATGGTGTTTTCAGCCAACTGAAATATTTAAAAAAAGCGTAAATTCTTGCAATTCTTGTACGTTTTTTGGCTGTTAAATTTAGACGACTATAAATCAACCATTACAATTTAATTAAAGCATAATTCTTAAACAACTGTTGGCTGTCATTCAAATTGAGCTGAAGGAATTGAAAAAATTCCCATTTATGATTATTTTCATTAATCTTTTTCACATCTTACTCAAACATTGATGTGCAATCGAGAAAGAATTTTTGCTTAAAGTGCATAAATTTACATCAAATACCAACAAAAGAGTTGGACAAATTATGTACATATATATTGAAAGCAAATATATATCACAGATAGAAAGAAAATGTAAAAATGTTAAACCGGAGATCTATTAATAGCAACTGGAGAATGTAAATATTTTTACACTCACGATACGGTTTCCAGTTGGCAGTGGAGAAGAATGCCGAACTACATACACACATGTGTGTACATTCAATCTTTTGAATTTGAGAAAGTCCGTCTGGTTGCTACTTGCTGTACAAGTTATTTCAGTATTGAACTGCAATTGTATTTTCAAATCTGCAACAATTTACAAATAAACCGAGGGTGCAAACTGTGAGCAAAAAACTAAGATCTGGAAATGAATGATGCCTTCAGATCTTCTAAGTTCGTAAATAATCTACCTCGCGTTTGATATGGGCTAAAATAAACCCCCGAATGCGTACAATAATAAATGGGAGAAATTAGTCACGTCGATTTGCAAGAATGTAAAATGATATTACCTACAGGTTGCCCCCAAAGGTAGGCATTGCTGCTGGTAGATTTTAGATTTGTTCAGGAAAATAGCATTTGGTGGATTTGTTGAAATGGAATGGCATCGGAATGAGATTGAAGTTTTATCAAGCATCAAAAACATGTAAAACTATTAAGGTGAACATGACAAAAAATTCAAGTGAGAAAATGAATGAAGATTTTTTTGAATGAGAATAGAACATGTTTGAGCAATAAACACTAGTATACGCGCAGGCGTTTTAAATTCTTCACGTCATTCATCGGTTAAAATGTACCAAGCAAGTAAAACACTTTATCATTTTATAGCTTGGAACGCAATACCGAACCATGGAATTCAGTAAAAAGAACATTAAATTCAGTTAATCTGATCTGAAGTTCGTCATTATTACTATAACGACTGCTCCTTAATAGCTATACTCTCTAGCACATCTTGTGGGCGTGATTCCATCGCATTAAATTAAAGTCGAGTATTTCTGTTTTAATGGTTACCGAGGTTCAACTGCTTCGGAAATATGTATGTCACTCAGAGTGGAGAGCAGACCCATTGTAGCTTCATTACGTTACACATTACCTAAATTCCTACTGGCACAGACCAATCTGGATCAATCCTGCAGGTGTAAAAAAACAAGAAGATTACTTTTGCTTCTGCTGCAAAGTGCAAAATGTTAACTCGTGCGAGTAGTGTCAGCCCATAAATGGGTGTGCAGTACACACCACCAGATTGTGGTGTGGTGTAAGCTGGCACAAAGGCGGAACAGAACTTGCTTGTTTTTCTCATTTAAATGCCTTCTGTTGCATCATATGTGGTCCACCTTCCAGATAAGTATTATGTGTGGCACACAAAGAGTGTAAAGAGTAATCATGAGTACGGAGGGGTGTTAGATGCTTTTGGTATGGACTCAAATGAATATTTCCTGTTTCCTGCAATGAGAGGGTGCAGAAACAAAACTAATTACGTATACGCCCCATCAATTTAAATAAAAAGAGAAGATGGAAAATTCTACATCACTCAAAGAACTATTTTTTTTTTACAAAATTTTATTAACGCCCGCTGGTCAGGAGGAGTGGTAGTTTCATATATATTCACTATCGCAACACAGGGATCTGGGATTATTATTTTTATTATTATTACATTTCGGTCGGTCATCATCAAGCACAGAGCAGTACACTGTTGTTGTGTTTGTGAGGAGGGGAAGATCAAGTGGAAATTTGCGGCGTCAATCGACGCCACCGCTAGCACATCTCCTGGTGCGCTGGTGGCCGCAGTCAATACATCTAAATGAAACACTGGGGGCATATCTGAAACGCTGCTATTTTAGTGGATTTTCATGTCCCTATTCATTCGGGTAATGGCCGAATGGAATGCGTGCAAATCTTGTTTTCTTTTTCATTTGTTTTCATAAGGGTGGTGTTGAGTTTGTTGAAAAAAAAAAATCCGCTTCGTGTGAAAGCGATTGATTGAAAATATTGATGAAAATGAAAGATCTACACATTCAAATATTAATAGAATTCCGGTAATATAATGAAAACCTAAGCCTTCGAAAAACACTTTATGCCTTGCATATTCTGATGCTCATATTTATGCAAAAAAGAAAAAAAATTTGTAATTTGCATTAATGTAATCTGGTTTTTATAACATATTTTAAATTCAGCGGGCATAATTTTGTCTTGCGGTTGCACATTTTAGGGTAATGCGAAATGTGTGCTTTTTGAAAGTTCAAGCCGTTACGGGACGCTTTGGAATGTTGTATCTGAACAGTTTTAGATCGTTAAGAAATTTTAGCCCGATGATGAACTCGGTATGAATCAGCATATCGTGATATCGTGAATTTTGAATCGTGAATTGGACAATTTTATGAACAATAAAAAAAAATTCACGAAGTGTCTAGGCATTTCGACGAAGTGCAATACGTCATTAACAAGGTCATTAACATCACATTCCATCGTGTAATTGAAATTATGCACCGAATATAAGAAAAGGCTTATCGGAATATTTCCATTGTATTTGGCTGTACCGCTTGACTTGAACTATATTTTGTGCGATTTGTAATAACGGGAGAAGAAGGCAGAGGAAGGAAGATACCATTTTTATGCGTTTATCACACGCAAACAAATGCCGGGGAGGACAAGCTTTTTTGTCGACCTTGTGAAATAATTGCTAAATTTTATTGCAGCAATTGCGAAGGATTTGAGAGTTCAGGACACTACTTAGCACCTTGTTAGATATTTAGAATTTGATATTATTTCATGTTGTGTAAGCAGTTTATCGTTTATCTGCTTCAATAAATATTGAAAATACAGCTGCACATTGTACATCGAATTTATTATATCATATCCATTCAAGTAATGTACATGTGAATAATCTGTACCCCTGTCTGTTTTGTGGTTGGTTGTTTGCAAGTTTTAACAATGGTCACTATTGGTTTTTGATTGTGGATATATTCTGAAATTATTGGCTTCTTCGGATTAGGTTGTGATATTCATAAAATTAGATAAGTTCATAGTGCCCAAAGTTAGAGTATATTTGATTTATATTTATTATCTATTATCCACTGTGTTAAAGGGAATGTAATTAATCATTCATTGTTAGATGTGTTGATAGACTGGGGTCATCGCGTAGTGGAAATGAGGTCCCAGATTTGATCCTAAAACCGGCCGGTCAGAGTTAGTAATAACCTGTGCAATGTAACACAATACAATCAGTTGTTCAAGAAACAATTAGTATTAAATATTATTAAATATTTCTTTTGAATCGACCCTCTAGCCTCTCTGTTTGTGACTTTCATATAGGATTGTTCTCCTAATGTTAAGGTAATCTTTTTTAATGTTTTTGTGGTTTTTGGTGCACATGTCACAAAGTCAACGAATTATTGTTAGACGAACTTTTCCCTTCAAAAGTGAATTTTCGTTGATTAAACAGTATCACCTACATAATTAGCACATTTTAGATATGTTTTTCTTTGACACAATTCCGTGATGTCATAAGGATTGTATGTATGTCAACTTTCTAATCAAGGTGTGTCCATTTCCTTGCCGTTTTCTATTTTAGAAAAACTCCCTCGAGTGCAACTCTTCGAGGATTCATTATAACGTAACTCGGAGAAACGTAAAAAAAAGAATTCATTCTCCTACCGTTGGGAGTCATTGCACGCACAACAAGAATGATTCGCAAAAACAAGGGTGTTGGCCCAAGTTCCTAATGAATATTTTTTAGAGCAGTCATCTCTGCTCCTTACGACCAGCGTCCTTACATGCATTAAAAATTTATGGAGTCGAAGATATCCCTAATGTGCTGTCGTAATGATTTTAATTGTTTTAGAGGGATTTCACCTATTTATTCAAGGGAAGGGCGGGTATCATTAAGTGTCCATAAAAGCTTTTCATAAAATATTTGATGGAATCCTAACTGTAGTCGGGTAATAGTGGTTTTATCGACCCCATAGTCGCAGAAGTACTTAATTTTTCATGCTTGCGTTTTGCATACCACATTGCCACGTACAGAAATACTACCTTGCGTAGCCAAGAACAGAATAACGAATCAAGAATACGAACGGCATGTTGCTCCCAATGTGTGTGCGTACACATGCCCGCATCTATGACGTGATGTTTCTGTACCGGCATTATATTGCTCTTTTTGTGTTGGGAGTTGTTATATTATTTCTCGTGGTATGTTAAAGTTTTGGAAAACTAAGAAAATTTCGATTGACTTTTGAAACTTTTCATTGTTCGTTTTCTGGAGTTGGCATGAGGGAGATAATCATTAACTTCGAACAATGTAGAACCCATGTGTTTGCTTTATGCATTTTGTGCGAGAGTATGCAAAATGCAGTTTGTCAGATTTCATCTAAATTAAAAGTTCAACTGCCTTCTGGAATCAGGTTTAACAGGTTAATATACTTAACAGAAGTATGTACACAGCAGATATTTTAAAAACTAATACGAATACGGGGAGTTTTCGTCTCAATTACTCTTTCATTGTTAAATATTTCACATCACAATGCACTGTTCTTAACTTATTTAGATCTTTAACAGTTCACGTGAAAGTTGTTCGTTATAAATGGTTATCATAATTTGTTTTGAAAAGGGAACATGTTAGAACTATGACGATGGATTAAAGCTTCAAACGGTAAAATAGAGATGCTTGTTTAATTCTGCCTTATATAACAACATTCAAATAAGCGCGCAGTTTCTCATTCTGTTTTAGCTTGGCAGACTTCCTGGACGGCGGTGGTGTCTGATTTGCAGAAGTTTAGGGCCTACGCAAGCACTTTAAATGAACGTGTTGTATTTTAAGCTTAAGTAGAAACGAAATCTGTTGTCCTTTGTTCGTCACCATTAAATGCGTCCGTATCCGAACCTTGAGTAGGAGATGATGTTCCAGAACAGCTCATTTAAATCAAACCAAGTCCATTTTAATCAACTGTTTGTGTTTATACCAATTGCGTTTTGGTCCCAGCGTTCTGGTTCTGGCGTATTAGCTGTATGTTCATTGGCTGGTTTAAATGAGTGTCCTCATATTTTAATTCCATTTGATGGCAACTTATACAAACTTTCAAAGTTTACCTATTTCCCTTATGATGTTTAAAAAGGCCGGTATAATGAGAAGATTAGGTTAAGTTAGGGTTAAGTGACGGCTGTGAGTTTTCAGTTGAGCGATTGTGTTGCGCTAGTAAGTTAGATCAGATTGTTAAACGTAACTAACTAGGATACCAATTCCAACTTGAATTAAATGCTTTTCAAAGGAATTGAACGCTTTCCCAAGGAGTTTTCAAATCTTTTGAAAAAAAGAACAGTAATCGTTATCAACGGATTATTTACAATCGTACGTATGTACATAAGATAAGATCTTTTTCAAATTTATTTTAACACTTATGGAAATAAGTGTCGACACTGTCAGTGATTGGCCAATTCAAACTCCTTCAAAAAGTCAAGTTAGTCACCTCTATGTGTACATTTTCGAATAGCGCCCTAAATGTATGTCTTCTGCAAAAGAACTTATTACGTACATTCATTAAAAGAAGAATTGAAAGAAGTTAGAACACGTAAGAATTGCAATGAAATGGTATGCAGAAAAATCGAGTTTCATGAGTTGAAAAGAAACCTTAGATCTAAGTGTCTATATTTGTTGCAGAAATTGTGTGCTTTCCTTGAGTTTTGCGCAGTATTCGCGTGACACTCTCAACAATATTGTCGTATGTTCATGTAATTGAGTCTACAATCTTTTGGCAAATTTTCTTTAGCTGAGTTTCTGTTCTGTTGTAACATGATAAATTCATAATATTTGTGATAGAAAATTACTGACAAAAGCCCTATATAAATGACACATATTGTTATTTCTATGGCTATAGCATGGAAATCACAGAGAATAGGAAAAACAGAGATATTGCTGAGTTATTACTCTTATCAATTAGTGCTTCTTTGCGCCAAGAGGCAATCCAATAGAGATTCTATATATTTCGAAAAAGAACACTATACTAAATTACGAATTTCAATCACACTTGGTTAGTCCGAAATACTAGTACTGTTCACATCGAAAATTCAGTTTCCGGATGACGCAACAGGACAGAGATAAACGTTCCACATTTTATTCCCAGATCTCATTCCGAACAAATTACGGCTGTTCTATTCAATTATTAGGAAATTGGAAATTAAGTGTTCCTAATACATTTAATAACACCATGAAGTGACAGGCAGAGCAGTTATTTTGGGCCGAAGGACACTTTGTTGCTATAATTGGAAATTATTTTCGGTTGGTTAAGTATTGATTATGTGATGAAAAACCTGACCAAGTTCATAAAGTGAAAATCCGCCATAGGCTATAATAACATAAAAACACACGTATGCACATGTCCCTTCGTAATACACACACAAATACTGCGTCTGTTGGTGCAGTACTTAAGCCGAATCGATGCGTTAATATGATTGTATGTTTATATATATTTTCAGGATGCTGTGACTGGGGTGGCAATAACAGCGCGTATAGATCCCAAAGGTTTCTTTATGTATTGGAACGATCAGAAGGATGAAAGAGATTTACTGGACATAGCCACCATACGAGATGTCCGAACAGGGGTGTATGCAAGAAAGGCCAAGGTAAGAGCTTAACCTTTTCCGATGTATACTGCAAAATCAAACGAAGGAAAAAATGAGAATTTTATTTATAGCAACAATTCGCAGGGAAGTCATGGAATGTCAAAGTCAGTGAGCTTGATAGATTTATAAGCAACGAATGCACCGAATAGGGAAGTAATTATTAATAAGGCTGTCATGGTATCACTAAACGTTATCTTTAAACTGACAGCGGACACAGGAAAAAATATCTCTTCCTTCTTTTTTAGAATCGGACTTCTTTGTCCGAACGACGTTACACAAATCGAGTAATGGATTTATTCTTCGAACACAAAAGCCTTCGTGATTGGCGTTCTGTGTTTGCATCTTTAATCTGCTTCTTGTGAATCGAGTTACACTTTGCACAGATTGTATATAAAAAACGATTGATTACACTTCCTGGTTGGAGCTGAAGAAAGATAGTGATACGATTTGAATGTAATACAATTAGAGTTTAAGGGAAATTGTGAACGGAATGTATTTTGTAAATCGAATTAAATTTCCTGCATTTATGTACTCCAATAGAATGGCTTAAATGATTGAAAACCAGACAATAAAACCCTATTGGCAGCATAAATTACTCAGTGACTCAGGCAGTGTGTCTGTAATTTTGAACACAGAAAATGTGAAGATTGTCAGAGATTTCCCAATGCTATGAAAAATACATCTGTTGCATGTAAAGCAACGCCTTTTACTTTTTGAAAATTCATATATTTTTTAACAAGCTTCAAATAGGACCACTGCTCACCATTAAAACTGTTGTAATTCAATTTGCTAAGGGTAACAGCCTTGAATTTTGAATGCTCTACTGCTCTCTGCTTATGTGTATAATGTGAGGCCATTATACCTCAACTTCCTGCGTACCATGAAGTCATTTTCACTTATTTATTCAACATTCCTGCTAACGCAGCTTTTGAAATGGAAAACACAACCTAATGCTTTTATCAGATAACAAGATAATTGACGTCTGTACAGCGAACTGGTTTTAGAGATCTTGTTATTATGATGTAGAGCCTCATCCTGCTCTGGCCTTTTCAGAAATTTGCATTTGAATGATGGCAAACAGTAAACGCAATTATCAAGAAGTGAAATAGAGCCCGGCGATCGAATGACAATCGACTGAAGTATTGGCAATTGTTTGCATTCAGATGTAAATACATGGATTGCACAACTCAGTAATGAATCAGATTAGTTTTGATGCATACATTCCAATTCCAAATTTGATTAAGGGCCCATTTAGCCTACTCTCTCCTCAAAAATACAATAGAATTGCTGTTGAAGCCAGACCTAGTTCCATAAAATCTAATCCTTCGTTAATTTTTTTTAAGACTTAAATTAAATGTTGAACCACCAATAAGCGGAAAAAATATTGTTGTGAAAGCATAAATTGAATTCCCCGAAAAATTCATTTTTCCCCAATCGGCCGTTGGGAATATCCTAAATCAACAAAAATATTGGAAGAAAAAGTCGAACATCGAACTGGAATAACAACGTTTCTATAATCAATTGTGGTAGATGTATTTTTAAAATCAACTTCAAAGGTAAATAAAGCAACTTATTTCGCTTCGTTTCCTTTTAACATGAGTTTGACCGTTACGCACTTAATCCAAGGTTCTGAGGTATTTGAAAAAGTCGCGCTTATTCGTTGACATTTGTCAAAAAAATAGCCTTTAACATATGAAAAATATGTGGTTGCCGTAATTTTGCACTTGAACCAAGAATTATAATTTCCATTTACTCGAAGAATTATATTTTATTTTATGAGAAGTCTGCGAATGAACAAGCATTCACTTTGCAAAACCATAAAAGCACTTAATATGCATGCAGATGAACTAAATCGAAGTATGCATTTACAACTGTTCAACTGTGTCTTAGATGCCACACTTAATTGCTCAAACCAAACAACTGTAGAATCCACAATAAAGACAAAATATTTATATGCACACATTTGCGGCAATTCGTTGTCGAAAATAACTTTATTCGTATATTTGTATATATTTGTTCATCAAGAAAATGATAAACATAAACAAAGTAAGATCAATAACGTAACGTGACGAAGAAGACTTGTGTGTGGGTAGGGCGGACGTTATCCAATGACTTCAGCGATTGTGGCATTTATTGTTGAAACATAAAGAAATATACAATGCATACACATACTGGTTATATAATATTGTAGTGATACGTTAATTTCATTCATTTCAGGATCCTAAGCTTCGAACGCTGCTAAATATGGGTGTGATGGAGGACACACTTGAGGAGAAAACAATTACCGTCATTCAGGGTTCAGATTTTGTTAACTTAACAATAATTAATTTCTCTTGCATTAATAAAGAAATTGCCCAGGTAATTAAGCCAATGCAAATGTTTTTATTTTTTTATATTTTTGAGTTTTTTGTAACTTTTGGCGAGTTTCAAATGCTTAAACACAGATTCAACAGATATCATTTTGTAGAATGTAGCTTTGTACCGTCTTTTGCATTTTTCATAAATATGTTGTTTTAATGGCATTACTGTGAAACTTTAATAAATCATAGGAAAGAAAGAAATAATGTTGGCATCATTTAATGGACACGTTACACAAAAAAGCTTATTTTTTAAACATTCTTTCTTTTTGAAGGGAATACATATGTTGTTGAATTTATTCCATGTAGAGAGGCACTTTACACAGAAATAATGACCAAAGAAAATCGAGGAATTAAAAAATTTCTCGAAAAAAAAAGTTTTGATATCAAAAAATTCGAAAAGATCAAAATTCCAAAATTAAAATTGTGAAATTGTATGATTTCGGGGCTATAGGTATTTGAGAACATTTAAAGACTTTTAGCATTTAGAGACATTTAGAGACTTTTAGCATTTCTAGATTTTGAGCAGTTTCGGTATTACGTGATTCAGCAGCATTATTTTAATTAAATTCGCTAACAATATTTGTATGGGATTGCTTAAATGTTTTGAAGTTTAATTACTCAAATATTTGTGTAATGATACACTTTTGCGGGTACTAGATTGGTTTAAATTTTTTATTTTGAAACAACAAGGCATAGCTTCTTGGGCAACTATTCGCGTTAGGTATGCTACTGTTCTCTCAGGAGACACGGTTTTACTGACTCCGAACGGTGACATTTGAGAAACTCGAAAGAGATGGTGCAGTGCAAAATGCAGGGTCTTGGAATCGAAACTGGGACCTTGGCGTGGGAGGCGACGCTTTTACCCACAACGCTACGACGGCCACTTTAAAATAAACTTATCAGGAATCTAATGGATCATTTGCTCTTCTCCTTGAATAAATAAAGTTCAATGTGCCCCAAGTTCTATACACATTATTAGTGATCTATACAATTACAATTATTGTTTTGATTTCTATATTCCATGTTACTAAGTTCAGCGGTACATTAGATGCGACCTCTATTTTAATTAGTTACGAATCAACTTACGACTACTGCTGCTCCCGTAGTGCGATTCTAGAATTATATTGAATCATTATTACTACTGAAAAAAAACTTGATATCATTTTAAGTATGTAACAAAGTCATTCTTTCTTGTTTTTATCTACCGGATAGTACTGGTCTTACGAGCTAATGAAACTGGCCTACAGTTTGTCGCAATTAAATGGGTCATCAATTATGTTTCTTCAAAAGGCGCACACTAAACTCTGCTTGCAGGCCATCAAAGATAAAACGATACCAGTGAAGAAGTAGGATAAATACTTTATAAGTGAATTGCACATGTGCATCTGTATTTTAATTCCCTTCCAGCATCATAAAGATATTCGCGCAAAACAAGGAGGATAAAAAACGAGTGGAAAAAGCCTTAGATATATCCGGTCTTCCATCTGGAAAAATTGACAATCTACCGCTGTCTAAATTCCAATTTGAAGACTTCTACAATTTGTACAAAAATTTAACACAACGGACGGAAGTAGAGAAAATCTTTGATGGAATGTATGCGTTAATATTTATTAAACGTGTATGTTTTAATTGGTGGTATGTTGGTTTATTTTAGTGTTGGACATTCGAAGCGGCGTTGTATGACGATTTCCCAATTGGTTGATTTTCTTAACAAAACTCAACGAGATCCTAGACTTAATGAAATATTATATCCTTATGCGAATACCGCAAGAGCCAAGGAGATTATTACCGAATATGAACCAAACAAGTTCAATGCTCAGAAAGGAGTTTTAAGTTCCGATGGCTTCTTAAGGTAAGATATAATACTTATGTTCATATACGTTTAAACCCAATTATTCATTGTTAAGCTGAGCTAATCGATAACAATCTGAGAGTCGAACAAAATCTCGAAAAAGCATTTTTTCTTACACTTTTATAATTTTTACATTCGGGATTTTGACGCTTAACAAATGTTTTAAGTGTAGCACCAAATGAAATGTTAAAATGCTAAAAGAAATTTCGTAATATGCAAATATACACACCCTCCTTCAGAGCAACAATATTCTCAATAGTTTATCAATATAAATACATTTCAAAGGTATTTAATGTCGAGTGATAATCCAGTCATGGCTCCAAACAAACTGGATGTATGCGACGACATGGATCAACCGCTTTCACACTACTTCATTAACTCATCTCATAACACTTATTTAACTGGCCATCAACTGACTGGAAAATCATCTGTGGAGATCTACCGACAGTGCCTCCTGGCCGGATGCAGGTAATTAAGAAGCACGCGGTAATCTTTTGATAAATAAAATATACAACCATACGCAGGTGTGTTGAATTGGATTTTTGGAATGGACGAACGGAAGAGCCTGTTATTGTTCATGGGTATACATTTGTTCCTGAGATTTTTGCCAAGGATGTGCTCGAGGCAATTGCAGAGAGTGCATTTAAAACTTCAGAATTTCCTGTGATATTAAGTTTCGAGAATCACTGTAATCCGCGGCAACAGGTAATTCCTTGTTTAATTAAGTTTACTTTGCATTGTATTTTTTGAACCATGGAAAACCGGGATATAAACACAACCACGTTGCCCATTTCAAGTGCTCTAAAGTACGACCCTTTTTTGTTAAATGCTTACAAAAGTACTCTTCTCTTACATCCCCCTCTTTTTAACGTTGCACTCTTGCTTTTAGAATCGATAAGAAGGTAAGTACACTTGATAAAGTCATCTAACAATGGGAGAAGATTTTTTGTGATATTATATGTCGTTCTTGCCTGGATCCGCGAGCCATTTCTCTTTGAAAAGGGTAACAATACTTAAGCTCCTTATTCTATCGAAATTTTGCAAAAGTGTTAGGATAAGGATCTAATAAGTTTTTAGTAATTATCTCCCTATGTCAAGCGTTTCTGGTGCCAACCATATCACAAGCAGGACATGCACATATGCGGCAGTTGTTTTGAAAACATGAATATGAATAGAAAAATGTAGCAGGGTTGAAAATATTCATCAGGTGTGTTTGTGTAGGTTACTGTTTTTTCTTCGCACAGAGAGGCAAAATCTCAACTAAGTGTGCAAATCATGTCGGTTATGAAAAGCTAAATATGAAATTTGATAAGTAATTGACGAACACTTCCAGATTTTTATCACTGTTAATCCAAACGGAAAACTAAATTTGAGTTGATTTGTTTAAATACGCATACATTAATTGATTGAGAACAATATCACTAGAGTAGAATTTTCAATTTCGAGAACTCTTTAAGCTTGACGTTTGAAGTTTGGCCACTCGGCTTAAAGATGGAAAAACCTAGATTAAAGACGACCGTCAGCCAAAAGTTCTGGCATTGAAATATGTAAATAAAGTATTATATATTCTTAAATAGGTCGAGAGAAAGTTTGAGGAAAGATTTTATTGTACGAAGTATATTATAACATGCTTTTCCCTTATATTTGTTTTATGTAAATGCATAAAGATATACATATTATCCACGCATTTCAAGTAGTTCGCTAGTAAAGCATTATCGTCATAGCAATAATGAATGGAAAATTTGCGTGCTAATAATTCACCCAAAATCCACTTCACGTCATTAGAACTCCGGCGTTTCTAAATATAATTTCGTATTTTAAGCAAATGAAATGTATACACGTGGGCCGCGCTAGTAAGTGTCATTTGTGCAAACTGGAAAGGTAATACTTATTCGTGATTTTTTTTTGCATTAAATATATATATTGTATCGCTATATTATGTAGTAAAACGCTGTATTTAAAAATTGCTGTAGGCTAAAATCGCAAACTACTGTCGTGATATCTTTGGAGACATGTTGCTAGACAAGCCATTAGATTCACATCCATTGGAGCCAAACTGTGAGTTGCCTCCTCCATCGTTATTAAAAAGGAAAATAATCATAAAAAATAAAAAGAAACACCATCATCATCATCATCACAAAAGTAAGGGTGGTGTGCAAACTCAAGCAAAACTGACAACCGCGAATTCAGGTAAGACAAATTCAATTATATTCTTCAACTCATTAAGTATTAACTATAATTAAATAAAAGATTGTATGCATCTTTCTAAGTCCTTGACTAAATTGATTGCGATGGGAAGCAGTTGGGCTAAAATTAAGTTTAAAATAAACTGAGAAAGTGTGAGTTGCACTCACACTAATAAGGTTTCGTTCCTACATTTGACAAAAGCAATTCAAGTACGAATTAGATATCGATTTAATTATGTTATATTGATTGGAGTATATTATGTGTATCCGTTCATGAACATTGAATTTGGGGAATAATTGTGACTTTGGAGCAAAATTATGCATTTGGTCGTACGTCCTTAGGAAATCAATCGACCCGTCTTTTGAAATGAAGTTCGGGTAGCAACATTTTGTATGAATGCCGAATAATGCGGCGTGCCGTCGTCTGCGCTGATGTACTCTCAAATCGGTACGATGTTATGTTCCGTAGGAACATTCAGAGAAAACTGTTTCTCTGTGGGGCCCATGATGTAGCTACATACATATATGTTGCGTAGAAACTTGAACATAATTCAAGTCAATACCAGCACATGTTGCAAGGAAGAAAATTTCTCCATAAAATGCTCGAAATCTTCTATGTTTAAGTGAAACGCGCACTTATCAAGTCTCCTGTCTTTTAGAGACATAACATACATTAATATGTTCGATGTTTATATTATATATAAAATGCGACATTGTACAGCTGATGTTCGTGAGTATTCAAATGGAATGCGCTTTTAACAATTGGTTGTTACGATTTACTGAATAGGATAGCATCAAAAGTCAAAAATTGTATCTTCTTGAATATCTTCAGATATTCTCGTACGGATGATATGAAGTTAAAATGCTAAGGTAGTACACAGACTCCGTACGTTACTTTCATAATTCTCCCCGTCGAGTTTAAACTAGCTTCGTTCACTTTTATTAAATTTGCCAATTGAATGTCTCTTTTGAAACGAAAAGGGTAATTAAGAAAATGAGGGTGACAGCAAATTTGTACCCACGCCCACGGAAATATGAGGATGCTTCTATGCTAGATTTCTTTATAAGATTTGCTCAGGCAAAACATTTCCGTGCGTACATACAGTATCCGACAAAACATTTGCAACTGGAAGTGAATGCAAGAAATTTCTTCAAATTCACGAGAATTTTATTAAAATTCATAACATTATATATATCAAATGAAAGATGTGTATCTAATGAAAATAAACAATAATAATTTTCATTTCAAAACCAAACATAAAATAATCCATTAGTTAAAATATTAGGTGACTTCAAATTTAAACGCGACAAAACATTTGCAACTTATGTGGAATCAAACGTAATTTGCATGATAAACGTTCCAAAATTACTGATTCCCATTATTTTTGATTTTAATTGCATTAAGCAAATGTATAGATCCCTTTTTCTGAAATTTCACTCATTTTAATATTTTCATAGAGAGCAGATCTTAGGTGATATTTATTGCAAAAGAAAAAAAAATAAAATGGCCCCAAACAAATTTGGTGATGCTTTAAGACAACGCATAGTAGATGATTTTAATTCAGGCAATACACAAAAAGAAATAACCGAAAAGTACAATATTAATAAGTCGTCGATTTCTCGAATTTTTAGTCGATATTTTAAAACTAAACAGGAAGCCGTTGTTCATTCCGGTGGTCGACCACGTAAAACAAATTCTCGAATGGATTCTATGATAGTTAGGAAAGTAAAAAAGAATCCCTTCATATCTGCACCCAAATTGGTTGAAGAGTTGCAGCTAACAATAAGTCCTAGAACGGTTTCACCTCGGTTGGCTTCTGCTGATTTCTGTGCCTATCGACCTGCAAAAAAACCATTGATTTCTAGCCGAAATCAAAAGAAGAGAATTCTGTTTGCTAAAGAACATTTGTTATGGGATATACAAAAATGGAGTGCAGTTCTATTCAGTGATAAATCGAAATTTAATATAATGGGCAGTGACGGAATAAATTACGTCAGGAGACCACTTGTCAAACGACTGCAATCGCGGTATTGTTTAAAAACAATCAAGCATGGTGAGGAAATGTGATGGTGTGGGGCTGTTTTTCGGCTGCAGGATTGGAACCGTTGCATCGCATTAATGGTATAATGGACCAATGGATGTATAAAAATATCCTACATGATGTTATGCTGCCATTCGCAGAATGGGAAATACCGTTGCGTTGGGTCTTCCAGCAGGACAATGACCTAAAACATACAGCTAGATCCGTGAAGAAATGGTTTACCGATCAAAATGTGACAGTTATGGATTGGCCCCCACAATCACCCGATTTAAACCCAATTGAAAATCTTTGGGAGATCGTTAATAGAAAAATTAACAGAGAAAACGTAAAAAACGTGGACGAATTTTTCAAAAGAATAGAAAAGGCCTGGAATGAAATTCCATCAACTACAATTCAAAACCTAATTTATTCAATGCCACGTCGATGCAAGGCAGTCATTAAAAACAATGGTTTTGCCACGAAGTATTAATATCACGGAGTTTTCGCGCACTTCCACTTTAGTTGCAAATGTTTTGTCGCGTTTAAATTTGAAGTCACCTAATATTTTAACTAATGGATTATTTTATGTTTGGTTTTGAAATGAAAATTATTATTATTTTTTTTCATTAGATACACATCTTTCATTTGATATATATAATGTTATGACTTTTGATAAAATTCTCGTGAATTTGAAGAAATTTATTGCATTCACTTTTAGTTGCAAATGCTTTGTCCGATACTGTTCATACATACATACATTGTTATTGAATATATAATCGTACTTCGACGTTTTTTTCTTTTTGATATTTTAAAATCTTAAATTTGACAATTCTCGCACAAAAAATAATATGATATCGCGTGGCAAAAGATTAGATTAGTATTAAACACGTAACGTATTTCAGGAGACTTACTTCATACAAAACCCTCCTTCATGTGTCTTATTAAAGAAGTGCGTACGATTTCTATGATCATAAATGAAGCACTATTCATAGAGTTCAAATGCTGAATCCACCCTTAACTTGATGACATTTAAAAAAAAGTAGATTTGAGCTCCGAAGCTTTTGAATAATTTCATGAAGGTAATTTTCTTCAAATTGAACCTCTTGGAAATATTACAGAACTTTGCACATACATACGAGTACCATTCAATTCCAGAGTTAAGTTTCATAAATTTAGAATATTCATTGCTTGTTTTGCATATTATTCCATTCAAATTAAATGCAAACTGACTTGAATTTGTGATATACTTAGGTATGTACATAGTGTGATTCTTCGGTACTAAACTATTTTAATACAAAACACTAGATTACTTGACATATGTACATATAAACAGAAGAGATCTAATTAAATTCATGCACATACATGTTTGTCGTTAAAGAAGTTTACGCGTTGATTTCTCCAAAGAAAACGCCACCATTGCTATCTATATAGCATTAGTTATGTGTACGTTCAGATATATGTGCTATATCTGCTTCAAGCCTTACATTATGCATAAGTACGTATTCAAAGTTTAAATGGCTCTCGTGGCATATTATTCAAGATAAATATGTATGTGTCGTCAAGGAAAACCTAAAATACTGCCATTCAGTTAGCGCTCGAAATATTGATTTGATAACTTTTGAGCAAAATCAATTTATTCTTCTTTGAGCAGATGGAACACTTACGCAATGCAGTCCGTATATTGTTTCCCATGGAAATCATATTTATTCAAATGCAAATTACATAAGGGAGCACAGGCATATTTGAAACCGAAATCAGAATTGCCATGATGGGGTATAAAAGTTTCTGCATTATTCACGACTTCGAAAATGAAACACGAAAAATAACAATTGAACTTTATCTCTTTATTTCAATGGCATTTTACAGTTGATGCCAGTAAAATGGCATCTACCGTTGCTGTCCAGCAACAGGTTTCCATTCAGGAAGACGGAGTTACTCCTGCCCCTGGAGGTGCCGTGAATGCTGTAGGGACAACGACACAATCAAGTGGAAACAGTGATATTGGAAGTCATGCACCACCATTGCAGGTAGGTACATTGTTTTTTTTTTGTTTAGTTCTATTTTTGTTCTTTGCAAACTATTCTTACACTTATGTATGTATATTCACCACAAGCAGAAAAAGTAATTTCATTTTGTTCTGGGGTTGTTATTTCATAGAATTTTATTTTCATGAAAAATGAAAGTGCAAGCCATTGATAAGAACAATGAGGTAATGCCGCACACTGAAACATACATATGTATATACTTCAAAAGGCATTTTATATTGCGATTTTTCCGCTTACCTCACACCAACATCTGTTTAAAATGCTGTGATCAAAAAAAAAAACAGCACAGCTTAAAATGTAAAACGAAGTACCTTACCTCCTCAATGAAATCATAATACCTGATACTTAAACTTTTTCCATAAGTTGTTTTTGTTGATTGAAGAAATAAATCATTTTGTATGTACTCTTATCGTTTGAACTAACAGCAAATTCGACAAAGCTCCAAAGACAGTACGGGTTCATCGGATACGGATAGTTCAAGTGAAGATGAGTCGCTCCCGAACACTACACCGAATCCTCCAATTGGAACAGAAATTCCTCCAGAAAAGGCACAAAGGGAAACAGAGGCTGGTGCAGAGATATCAGCTCTTGTAAACTATGTACAACCGGTACACTTCAGTTCTTTTGAAAATGCAGAAAGTAAGTTGAACACGGACCAACATAAAGTGTAAACTTATCACTTTAACATAAATTTTATTTCAGAAAAAAATCGATGCTATGAAATGTCGTCCTTTGACGAGAAGCAAGCTACAACTCTGTTGAAAGAACGCCCCATTGAGTTTGTAAACTATAACAAGCATCAGTTGTCCAGAGTTTACCCAGCGGGAACACGCTTTGATAGTTCAAACTTTATGCCTCAAGTACTTATAGTTTCTTTATTTGAAATGAATCGTTTCCTCGAGTGGTTTTATTTTTATTGAATAGTTATTCTGGAACGCTGGCTGCCAATTGGTAGCTCTTAATTTTCAAACTCTGGATTTGGCAATGCAATTGAATTTGGGCATATTCGAATATAATGACAGGACAGGGTATTTGTTAAAGCCTGAATTCATGCGGCGAACTGATAGACGACTGGATCCTTTTGCGGAAAGTACGGTGAGTTAACATACTTTATACCAATTCGCAATCTTACTGTGTTGCTATTATTTTGATAAATATGTTTTGCATTTTTAGGTGGATGGAATTATAGCCGGAACGGTCTCCATTACGGTTCTATCGGGTCAGTTCCTGACAGACAAAAGGGTTGGCACCTACGTCGAAGTGGATATGTTCGGTCTTCCAGCAGATACAGTTCGTAAAAAGTTTCGAACAAAAATTGTTCGGGATAATGGCATAAATCCAGTGTACGACGAAGAACCATTCGTCTTTAAGAAAGTAAACTTGAGAAATCCACGTAAAGAACTAATGAAAAGCAATTGATATCCGACAGGTTGTTTTACCAGAGCTGGCAAGCATTAGAATAGCTGCATACGAAGAGGGTGGAAAATTCATTGGTCACCGTGTACTTCCTGTGATTGGTTTATGTCCGGGTTATCGTCACGTAAACCTGCGATCCGAAGTTGGTCAGCCTATAGGATTGGCTTCGTTGTTCCTATGCATCGTTGTAAAAGATTATGTCCCGGACGATCTGTCAAATTTTGCTGAGGCATTGGCCAATCCAATCAAATACCAAAGTGCACTAGAGAAAAGAGACAAACAACTGGCGGTGCTCACAGAGGATACGGAACCAGTGCAGGAGGACGATATAACAAATTCATGTGAGTTACATAATTTCTTTTTTTTCTTGATCACTCTGTTCTTTTCTTTAAGTTAGTTTTGTATGATTTATTTTCATTTATTTATTTATTTTCATTGTTTTCTTGTTTTCGGTGTCGTTTCTTTTCAATTTATTGTTTTGTGTTTGAAACGCCAATATGCCCCCTTCAAAAATATTGGGCCTGTACGCAAAACTGACACCCACAGTCGTTTTTGTACAAGTAGGTCAAAAAAAAGAGCTCCGACCGGTGGAGTCGATAACTATTAGTCCTAAGCACCGAACGAGTATAACAGCGGCTACATCAATGAGTGTTGAGATACCATCGGACTTCGATGCAGAAAGTACATCCACAACGATTCAATCTATTCAGCATCAGCATTCTCTAGATCAGAGTGTAAATACATCCATTCGGCAAGTGGAGTCAGTACAATTCGATGTCGATACTGTTGTAGCGGAACCTTTGGAAAAAATCTTAGATCATAAACTGGTTCGGGAGAAGCGTCTCGAAATGGAAAAGAAATTAGAATCTCTGAGAAAAAAACACGACAAAGAAAAGATAAAAATTGCTTCCCAAAAATTGAGTCCTCTCGATGGAACAAAGAAAACAAAATTTTTAACCAATAAGTTGGTGAAGCGATTGAGCAGCAAAAGTCTGTAAGTTATCGTCGAGAGGGTTGCCTCCGAAAGAGGCAGCTTCACATATTTTAATTTAAACAGAAGTTGTCTTTCTTCTAGTGATCCTGGTGTAGAAGTGCCGCCATGTCCACTTGACACGAATGCGACAGCAGAGGGCAGTGAAGAAAACACTTCCGATGGAGATAAGACTGGTATTGCTAGAAGTCAATCAGAACGACTATTGGCCTCTTGTCGGGAACACTCGGCAATTTATCGTGATATACAAGAGAAGTACCATGAAGCGATCTATTCAACTGCGGAAAAAGTAATGAGAACTTCTCAAACAAATCAAATGAAGCAGCTTAAGACCTCATTGGACAAAGTAACTAGCGAAGTGATGCATCAACTGCAAGAAGCACGGCGTACCGAAGTCAAAAATCTCGCAACCGTACACAGAGATAGAGATGAACTGGTGCGGTAAGTCATTTACTTCTATTTTTTTTTTCTGATGAAAATTTAACTTACTGTAAATTACAGAATGAAGCGAGAAGTTGCTAGTTCTGTTGTGGAGAGAGGTGTAGCTGAACGTGTTCGACTGAAGCAGACCTACGACAGACGAACAGATGAGTTGCAAAAGCAACATGATGCGGTTAAAAATGCACTTGCAGAACATAAAGCAAAGGTAACTGTTACTTCTTTAAGTACTTTTTTTCTTGATATTGCAAAAGCTTTTGAGCGAGTTTATTGGTGCATCTCTGGTTTTCGTATTACTTCGAACCTCGTTCTTAGGTTCATAACTATTGGAATTCAAGAATATTTTAATAACAAACACACCTTTCAGTTTTAATTATTATATTCTTTATTAAAAACAATTTTGCACAGCCGATCAGATCCGCACTCTTCGCGTAGCAAAACAAGAATGAATGGAAATAGCAAAACTACAAAGAAACTCAAACCGATCAGTTTACTTGGAAAAACAAAATTTTGTTGCCCGACTCAGGTCCAGGAAATCCTCGAACCAATTCCAAGTACTGTGTAGATCAATGTTGCTTTTGCTTTTCACAGGAATTTCACAATTTTGTAGTTATTGGTTTTTTTCGGTTATGATGAAATTCCTGTGTATCCAACACACCTCCTCAAAAGAAACATTGATCAAAAAAAATATAAAAATAAAAGCAACATTATATAAAATTTCAAATACATGTATGTACATTTAACTTAAATCTGATATGCTGTGCTCTCTGGGAAAAAAAATACAATTTCTTGATCCAACATTTGTTGCAAGGATTGGGGAAAACCCAAAAAAACCCAATCAGACCAATATAGATTAAATATCTATGTAAAAATAATATTAAAGTAGGTTAAAAAGTATAAATTAAACATTAATTCATTTTTTTTTTTTTTTTAAACATTTCAAGATTTTAGGTAGTGAACAATTCAAATAGATACAAGTTATTTATTCGTCATCTGTCGCTGTCTACCATTTGCGTCAGCTTCATCAATAAGACCCATTTCTCTTCTCAAGGCGATGAATCTAGGTGAAGGCAAGCTTTTTGTAAACAAATCGGCCAGTTGTTTATCTGTGGAAATATACTCGAGACAAATTACTTTCTTTTCAATTTGTTCTCGTGAAAAATGGTACTTAATATCTATGTGTTTTGTTCTTTTGTGACATGAGGGATTATTTGCAATGCTAATGCAACCCTGATTATCTTCAAAAATCTTTATTGGCTTATTAGTTTCAACTTTGATACTCCTCGTTAAAGACCTAAGCCATAAAGCTTCTCTTACAGCCTCGAATAGTGCCATATATTCTGCTTCAGTAGATGATGCTGCCACTGAATTTTGTTTCCTAGTATTCCAACTAATAACACAAGATTCAAACAACTTAAATATGTAACCAGTAGTACTTCTTCTATCACTTTCGCTTCCTGCCCAATCGGAGTCCACATATCCAACAATAATATTTTGATAGTTAGAGTTCTTAACAAAATTCAATTTTAAATTAATAGTTCCTTTCAAATATCTTAAAACTCGTTTTAAACATAACCATAACTCTTTATTATTGTTGTTGGTATATCTACTCAAGATATTAATAGATGTGCTTAAATCGGGTCGTGTACATAACATCACATACATCAAACAGCCGATTAAATTTCTACAAGGTGCATCATATCGTTCTTTCGAACTCAATGCTTCATAATTAATTTTACTTGGAAGTGGACTGTTTACTGGGTTACAATCATACATATTAAATCTTTTTAATATATTGTCTATATAAGCAGACTGACTAAGCTCTAACTCATCAGATTTCCTTTCTATTTCAATACCTATAAAATGACGAATTTCAAATAAATCGGTCATTCTAAATTTAGTCTTTAAGTATGACTTTATATTTTTCATTGTGGTAATGCTTTCAGTAGCTATTACTAAATCGTCAACATATAATAACAAATATATATTTTTGGAAATATCCCCTTTATCGAGAATGTATATACAACGATCTACGGATGAGTTTTCAAAACCGATTTCTTTCAAAACTTGCTCAAAAACCTCAAACCAGCATCTTGCAGCTTGCTTAAGCTCGTAAATTGCTTTGTTTAGTTTACAGACCTTACCATTTTCATATGGTATTCCTTGAGGAATTTTCATGTAGATATCTTCTCTCAGTGTACCATTTAGGAATGCAGTTTTTACATCCATATGGTGAACTTTTAACCCAAACTGATTTGCAATTGATAAAATAAATCTAAAACTTGAAATTCGAGCAACTGGTGCAAACGTTTGATCATAATAAATTAAATACTCTTTTGAAACCTCGTGCTACTAATCTTGCTTTGTATTTAGTAGCTTCACCATGTTCATTGTTTTTGATTGTGAATACCCATTTACAATCAATGATATTTTTATTTCCTGGTATAATAAATGCATGTGCATTCATTAAACAGCTATTTAGAAACTTATACGATTTTTGAGGTTTCCTCATTAACCTCTTACTTCTTCTTACATCGGAATTATCTTCATTTCAGATATCATAAGTTAACTGATCTTCAATATTTTCATTGATTTCCTGAACTTCGGAAGATGTTTTATTACTAGGCTGCTTATCTGATTTTAAAATATCAGATTTTCCTCCCGTACTCTCATTCGGGAAATTAAACTTTGCACAATCCTTACTCTCATTTGGGATATTAAGTTGATCACTTTCCGTACTTTCATTCAGGAAATTATACTGGCTACTACCCCTACTTTCATTCGGGATATTCAAATGATCACTTTCCGTACTCTCATTCGGGAAATCATACTGACCACTATCCCTACTTTCATTCGGGATATTCAAATGATCACTTTCCATACTCTCATTCGGGAAATCATACTGACCACTACCCCTACTTTCATTCGGGATATTCAAATGATCACTTTCCGTACTCTCATTCGGGAAATCATACTGACCACTACCCCTACTATCATTCGGGATATTCAAATGATCACTTTCCGTACTCTCATTCGGGAAATCATACTGACCACTATCCCTACTTTCATTCGGGATATTCAAATGATGACTTTCTGTGCTTTCTTTTCAAAATTGAAGTTTTCTACAGCAGTCCTAGAATTTTCCATATTAGTCTCATCGACAAACACATCTCTTGCCAGAATGAATTTTTTTTTTTTTACACTCCGCATCCCATATTTTAAAACCATTCGGTTCATAACCAACCAATATACCCTTTTTTGATTTTTCATCAAATTTTCGTTTTCTGATTTTATTATGTATGTATACTGTTGAACCAAATACCTTCAAATATTTCAAACATGGCTTTCTTTTATGCCACATTTCATATGGAGTCTTTCCACTTTCTTTTAATACCTTACTAGGAGTTCTATTGATTAAATAGGTAGCTATCAACACAGTTTCACCCCAGAAACTTTTATTTAATTTAGCTCCATGAACCATCGAACGTTCCTTTTCTGTTATGGTTCTAATCATTCGCTCAGAGACGCCATTTAATTGTGGAGTATACGGAACTGTTAAATGGTAACTTACTCCTTTTTCAACAAAATATGCTTTCATTTCGTTTGACAAATATTCTCGTCCATTATCTATATATATAAATTAACAACCTTCAAGTTAAAATGGGCTTCACTTTTAGCAAGAAAATCTTTGAATACATAAAATACGTCAGTTTTATATGTTATCAGATAGGTCACACAATAATGGGTAAACTCATCAACAAAAATAACATAGTAATTCTTTCCATCGATAGTCGAAGGAGTAATTGGACCACAAACATCAGAATGAACAATGGTCTTTGAATATAGTCTTTATTTTTAAATTTTTTCAAATGGAAGTCTAGATTGTTTTCCTTTCATACAAGCTTCACATATATCTTCAGTTAGCTGTATATTCTTTATCAGCTCGTTATCTACAAACATATTTCTTCGTTTCATTTCTAAAAACTTTCCTTTACTAATATGACCTAACCTCTCATGCCACAATTGATATTCCTTAATATGTTTCATATTCAACGTATTAGTTCTATAACATATCTTAAAATCAATAATTGGAACATTATACTCACATATACCATTAAGGATTTTTAATACCATTCTTGGTGAGCTTTACACCTCCTGGATTAAATTCAACCGTCATTCCTTTATCTTGCATTCTTTTGACAGAAATTAAATTATGTGGGATATCCTTGCTATACAACACATCTGTCAAGGTTATGTTGTCCCGGGATTCATTTTTAAGTCTCATTATGCCTTTTGCGGTGGCATAAATAAATTCATTAGATTTTGCCACTGATATTTTAATTGGTGCGTTTAGGCTTATATATTCAGTAAATAACTCCATATCGTTGATCATATGGTCAGATGCCCCCGAGTCCAAAATAAAAGAAACATCACTTTTGTTTTCTTTAACAGCGCGTTTTATCATAAATGCAAAACTTGATTCCGATTGAACCGTTGCGACTTGGGCTTGTTTTCCACTACCATTTTCTTTATAATTATTAACACATTTCTTAAAAATATAACAATCCCTTTTTATATGTCCCTTCTTACCACAATGATGACATGTGTATTTTTGTTTAGGGTTGTTTCTAAATGATTTCACTTTATTGTGTTTTGTACTGTTTGCTCTTATCTTTTCTTTTTGCTTATTATTAACCACAGCTTGCAATAATTTTAGACCCGTGTCCTTACTAGCACTTCTTAATTTAATTTCATGGTATAGTAAACGGTTCTTAACAAAAGCAAGAGTTAATCTTATCATTCCACGTGCACAAATAAATTTATATTATCCTTACTGCGTATAACTAATTCATTAGGGACTGGGCCCATAACCTATTGGAATTCAAGAATATTTTAATAACAAACACACCTTTCAGTTTTAATTATTATATTCTTTATTAAAAACAATTTTGCACAGCCGATCAGATCCGCACTCTTCGCGTAGCAAAACAAGAATGAATGGAAATAGCAAAACTACAAAGAAACTCAAACCGATCAGTTTACTTGGAAAAACAAAATTTTGTTGCCCGACTCAGGTCCAGGAAATCCTCGAACCAATTCCAAGTACTGTGTAGATCAATGTTGCTTTTGCTTTTCACAGGAATTTCACAATTTTGTAGTTATTGGTTTTTTTCGGTTATGATGAAATTCCTGTGTATCCAACAATAACTTTTAAAGCCAATGATAGAAAGGGACCGGTGTCAATAATCTCTTGAGGAATTCATTTCAAAGTCTTATAAAATATTAAATTACAGATTAAAAATAGCTCGCTCGGATGTGACGAGTCGGTAAAGCTCCAATGTAGCACATTAATAATAATAATTGAGTGGCACTACAGCCCACATGGGACCAGGGCCTAGCTGCTACAACAACTACTCATATTGTGCGTGTTACTGTTCTCTCATGAGTAGAAAGGACCTACAGTTTTATGCCGACTCCGAACGGCGAAATTTGAACAGCTTTTCGTAGACAATTGATACTCTTTGAAAATTGTCAGCAGCAGGAAAGAGGTGGTGTCGTGAAAAAATGCAAGGTGTCCCAGCCGAGAATCGAACCTAGACTTTCTGCCGGGCGGTCGACTGACTTACCACTACGCTACGGCGACAGATAATGTAGCAAATTATTAAACAGCAAAAATATTACAATTTAAACGTCATGAAATGTAGGCGCTGCTCAAAACTTTACTAAGTTTGACTCTTCCACACTAATGTATCTCCAGCTATTGTTAGTCATCAGAATGCCATCTCTTTATTTGAATTTCATACATATTGCTTTAGCCAGTTCTTTCCTTTTCTATAAAACATCAATGTGTGCTTGACACAGTTCTTGTTAGATAGTGTCATAAGCTCCTTAGTCAAATAACAAAATATAATTTTGGAATAGTGAAATGTGCATTATAAGCCCTTTCTATCATACGTATCAAAGGAATCAAAACACGACAAGCACATCAATCTTTGCCATGAAAATTATTCACATTTGATATCAGCGTTTAAAGACAATTTATTACACAATATTTTCCAGGCACGTCTTATACTAGAAAAAGAAGCCGACTCAAGATCTTGTGTTTCCAACTACGGTTTCCTTGTGCTCTTTCAAAACACCTCAACTAGTTCGGTGGCGAACAATGTGTCCTCATTAGACGGAGCCTCCAGTACCGCATCTGCAACCAACAATACAACACTTCTCATGGAATTGTAAGCACTTTACTGAATTGAAAAAGAAAAACAGAGTTAAATAATTTATTATTTTTGAAATTATTGTGAACAAGAACAGTATTTTTTACTATCGACTTACCTATATTACCATACACCTAGGAGCAATGTAAAGTAATACTAACTAAAGTATAAGTGTGTGCGAAAAACGAAAAACAAAAACAAAATAACACCGGAAATTCGGAACGAATATAGTCGAAGTATGCATAACTTAAAAAAATGTGAAAATATCTGTGAGTGTCACCATTTAGTTAAGTAAATAACGCTCTCAAGGACTCTTATTTGTGCTAGATCTAATTCGATCATTAAAAACATTTTATTTTAGTTGATCACACATTCGCTTTAAGTTAGAAAATATAAAATTCTTTTCAGTGAGAGCCGAATCTCCCGCCTTTCAATCAGATTGCATCTAATACTATATATTAAATTCATAATTTCGAATATCTCTTTATACAAGTTCCAATGCTAGTCTCTATTTTTAATTAAAAATGTGTCATCCTGAAAGTTATATGTTCGCTCTTCTCGATAACGAAGAGAAACATCTAAGGATCCTAGTCCACAAAGAATCTCAGTGAAATTCATAGTTTGTACGTATCAAGAGGTTGAACAAAATTGTAGCACCAAGTGATTGCAATGTCACTTGCACTTGTTCTATGGGAAACACCCAGTAATGTTCTATTAAGCAGCTACCTTGTATTATGCATCCAGTAATCATTTTAGGTTACTCTTCTATTTAATTAGTGATAATGAAGATTTTCTCGTAGGTATTAATCATTCTCGGATATCGTTTTGTTTATTTTCGTTCATCTATTTATTTGAAGCAATATATTTAATTTTATTTTTTGTTTAGACTTAAAGTTGAAATCGATTTACCTTGATATTTAATTTAAGGCTTATAATCCCCCCGAATAAAAAAAATCGTTTATAAATAAATGTTTGTTTCTTTTTTCATTTTGTTCATACTCTTATTTACTATGTTTCTCTTTTATCTCCATTAACATTATTCATCATTCTTTATCGAACCGTAATATATGTGTGTATATCCTTGAAAATGTCTGGCCAAGACGTTTCAATTAAAAAAAATCCCAATTGTGGTTAATAAGATTACGCTTTAAAAAGCTCATTTAAAATTACAAAAAACCTTTATTCTCACAGGATGTCTTTCAGGCGATAATTCTTCTCAGTACTTACCGGACGCGTCACGAAGGAACTGCAGAAATGTTTGAACAATAGATGTGCATTCAGTTTGTCATTCACGCACATAGTTAAAACTCTCACAACAATCTTTTTTTTAAATTAGTTTTATTTGTAACGTTGTAGTTGAATAAAAATGTTGATGTGTACATACATACATTTGACTGAAATTTAGTTTCAATCGTAGACAAACTGTTCCTACAATTAGAGAGAAGAACAAAGAACAGAATTCGAAAGAAATGACTTGTAATATGTCTAACTTCGGCAGATCTTTGTTTCCGTAGTTGTTTCTAATCGAATATATGTATGTATGCTAGCCTTTCTGACTAAGCCGTTTATTGAAACATGAATGAAATGAATGTTCATCAAATTTTTAGTACGTAGGGAATAATAAGCAATTAATTTGTTTTAGAAGCAAAGAAAAATATAAATATAGTGTGAAGTACTTATAATAACGAAAAACGTATAGATATAAAAAAATTTACATTCGATAAAGAAAAATAACTGACGACAATCAAATCGGTATATCAGTTTAAGTGTCCTACTTTTATGACCACTAATTGATTCTTTTGTAAACCTTAACCCAAATCCCTCTTTATGACCCTACTTGACGCTTAACAATCGGACACAGCAGCATGAGCACGATATGCCAGACAGTGGCCACTTGGAAATGCTGATAATAAATCTGAAGTAGCAACTATTTTCCTATAAATTTCCAAGGGTTATTCCCTTCTCAATCAGTTTAAGTTCTGAGTTGCAGAATGTATCGCACCGCTTGTTTAGTCGTCTTGTCTGCTGTTGCGTTTACGGTGGGCTTGCCTTCGCAAAGAGTCAGTTTTCCGACTGGTGACATTATCAATGGACAAGAAGCCGAACCACATTCTGCCCCGTATATCGTTTCATTGAAAACGAATTCTCATTTTTGTGCTGGGTCTATAATTCGAAACAATTTAGTTCTCACCGCAGCGCATTGCCTTATATATAATAAATTCGATGTTATCGCTGGGCTTCACAACCGTTTAAATCAAACCGGCGCCACCGTACGCCGGGCAACTTTAAGCCAATCAATCACACATGAATCCTACAACGGAGGTGTTGGTCCTTATGACATCGGACTGATTAAAATCGACCCGCCGTTTAAATTCAATTCCACGGTGAATAAAGTTGCATTGCCTGCCGCAGGAAAAATTCATTCGGGTGATGGAATCCTCTTCGGTTGGGGTAAAGTAAACAGCGGAGCCTTGCCAAACAACTTACAAACTGTTGACACACTGATCATCGAATACGCAAAGTGTAGGGAGAGTCTTCCATATGGTTCACCAATTCACCCAACAAATGTGTGCTCAAACTCAAACCGAGACAATGCTACCAGTATATCAGCATGTAATGGTGACTCCGGTGGTCCATTAGTTCAGAACGTCAAAGGAGGAGTTGAACTTGTGGGAATCGTTTCCTGGGGATACGTGCCTTGTGGTTCCAAAAACCAGCCATCTGTTTACACTCATACCTCGGAGTATATAGACTGGATTAACAAAAATGCAAACCTCCTTTAAGCTGCCTGTAAATTGAAAAGTGATTGTAACTAACAAATAAATGCTGTGTCCGATTATTATTGAAAACTTTGCCAAAATTTCCAACTCCTGAAATGTTCTTGCATTTAAGCATGCTGTATGTGGACATTTATGTTTTAGCATTTGTAGCACAAACTAATCAAAAATTCAGTTTTCTGGACGACAAAACCACCTTTGATGTTGTTGATAGTTTGTTGAAAAAAAAAAAACAGTTAAATTCTCTTGAAAATTGGTGTCTATGCTAGATCGTGTTTATTTACCTATTGTTGTATTGCTTGTATTTACATGAATGCGTTAGGGAGGTATTTATTGATGATGATGCCGCCCTGAAGGTACTTCATTTACGATTTAAGTTTGGTATGGATAATGTACTATTCGATGAAAGCTGTTGAAGTTTGAGAACAAAACAAATTTATGTAGCAAGAACCGCCCTTGGTCATCTAGCTGCTGAGACTTTTTTGGTGACCCCATTTTATAATAAAATTTAAAACATCCAACAACAGGGTAAACGATTATCGTGATAGCAGATGTTGTAGAAACTTGGCCTTGGTCTTGTGAAGAATTGCGCAACCCCACTTATTACGCTTATTTAACAAAACATTGACATACAAATCGTTCTCCACAACTTCAGCAGTAAATGTATCATTTATTCCGTTTTCTTTATAGCACGTTGCAACCACAGGGTCATTCTCTGTATTATGTTTCACAAGCTTTACTTAAAATTACGAAATGAACATATTTAGATCTAGGTTATTGAATGCATAAAAAATACCCAAGTTGAATTTCAACTTGTGTGAACTTTAAATCAAAATTATTTACTGTTCGTTGTAGAGTTAAGATTTTTTTGTTTATCGTTTGTACAAATCGGTGTCTGTATCTCGGTGTTCGACATATTCTCAAAAAAAGGAATGTAAATACACAAAATTGTTTATGACACATGTCCTTCTTTAACTAAACAGTGTGTACTCTTTCTAGATTGTAAAGAAAACCTTTAGTTACTTCGTGCCTTTTATTATCGGAAGAAACAATACAATGTACACATTACACAACAACGTATGTTTATGAACTACCGCACTCCAAATGTTTCCCTACGTTAAAACATAATTACAAGATAATACAAAACAAATAGCGAAGAGCACTGCGAAAGCTCTAGACGAATGTTAAAATCAATATGTCCTCTAAAAGCAATACCTTACTGTAAAAAAAGAAGTTTACGTTTGGAAGGATTGTTCTTTTTTGTAATTGAGCAACAAAAATATTACTTTAAAAATACTGTTTGAGATAGTTCGAGTCTCGTTCAAGTTGTTCAAGATCGTAACCTTAATTTAATCTCGATGTTAGAATGATTACATAGACTCATTGAAATTTGAATAAAAATTACATAAGCACGTATAAATTGTTTAATTTAGGCGCGGGAAAAGAAAATTTGAACTTACTGTCTACTAATAGTGTCGTTCAGTATTTAGTCAGTATCATATAATTATGTTACAGAAGAAAAACAAAAAGCAAACCATTTTTTTGTCAATACTCAGAAACAAAGTATTCGAGATGTGTTTAAACAATTTGAATTTATAGAAACAAAGAAGCAACTTTTAGCAACAAAGTATATTTGATCTATTAATTTAATTCCATAAGTAAAAGTATGTCAGAATATCTATAGTAATTCGTTAATATTTATGAAAATATACATGTGTAAATTAGTCTTTCGGCATTGTTTTTTTTTTTTTGCTGGCGCAATCACTCAAAGACAGGGTGACATATTGTTTGTAGTTTGAGACTAAATAAGCTGCACCAGAGCCATGCTTAAGATTGCACCCAATGCGAGACCTAAACTAAATGATGCCACTGTTATTGCTGATGCCATTTCCTTTTCATGCTGCATAACGGACCTAAAGAAAAAAAATACAAACGAAAAAGTAAGTTTTTAATTGTTTTGTTGTGTACTGAAATTTTAAAGTTGTGGTAAATAAACTTAAAATTATCTGAAACTAAACTTGAATTTTATTCCATTTTCATTGTGTAGTCTAACCTCTGTTCTTTGACCCAAGCGATTACAGAAATCATGTTTATGGACCATGGGAGTGTCATCATATTAAACAGTTACAACTACGACTCATTCTACATTGTGTCATTGATCAGTTTCAATGACTTCGGAATGTCCCTCTCATTTTTGTTTTTGCAAAGAAAATATGGATGTACAAGCAAGTAAGCAGCTCTCTCTCTCTTTCTCTCTCGCTGAGCGCCAGTCAGGTGTAGTAATGTGTACAGGAATTATCGAAATCATGTCTAATCGCACGTTAAACCTTCCATAGGTCTTTTTTTATTGTATAAACTTATGTTTTAATGGTTCAGTTTAAAACGAGCGGATAAGCAATTTTAGCAGTTTACACGGCAACTGCCGTTCTCATCACCCTTAGTACATGAATGGGGACAGAATACAGCTAGGGAAATGTGCTTGATCTCTTACTAGCTTAAACCGCGAAATACTTGTATACATATATCTTTCTCTGCCCCGCTATGAAAGGGGTCAGCAAGTTCAAGTACAATTAACTGATAGCAGCAAATAACGCCAACCCCAAAAAAAACTGAGAGCAGCAAATAACGCCAACCCCAAAAAAAAAAAAACAATATAGTGTAGCAAGTGCGGGCGGTATTTAAATATTTTTTGCAGAGATGTGGAAAATAAAATATTTTATTTCGTACGTTGCTATACGGAGTATTGGACATTAAAGAAAGCATAGAGCCTTTGAAATGTGGATGAAATGCCAATAATACTTTTGTTTACGCATACGTATGGACGACGTGGAGTGGCGGGCAAGTGGGTTGTCAAAGATTCTCATGTTCAATTCATGAACTTAATAATTAATTAATTTCTGACATCCTGACAGAACTCATGACAATCCCTTAAAAGCTTCTCAAATCTCGTCGCTTGAAGTCGCCAACGTCTGTAGTTTCTCTCACGATTAAAGAGAAACAGCACACAAGACACGAGTAGTTTCTGAAGAAGATATGCCCTGGTCGCTTGTGGGCAGTGTTAGGCACTTTATTTTTCCTTCACGTATAATCGCTAGCAGGTTCTAACACCATAGGGAACAGTATTAGTAACTGGTAGTCAAAGACTTCGTCTACCTCAGCTCTGCAGTAAATAGGGACAATAATAAAGCACAGAATCAGTCTTGTCAATCGCTGCTTCTTTTGGCAATTGAGTAACGAGTGCTTTCTCGAAGGACTAAGCTGGTTAATATCTAAATCATCCTAGCCCTCTTTTACGGAGCGGAAACTTGGACGTTACTAAAAGGCAGCCCTAATCTTTCCGAGAGACAAGTTCTGCGCGCGATTTACGATCCTGTTTGCATTGATAGCATCTGGAGAAGAAGATTCAAAGAATAAGTCATCATGGTTGAGGTAAATAGAGCGTGTCGACACCTGTTAGGGACCCTGCTACCTGGAGGGGCGTTTTGGGTTAGGCCCAGGTCTACTCCGGACTGTAGCACCATTAAAAAAGAATTAGGAATTAATTGTTTTTGATACTAAAGTCATGTTGTTTATTTAACGGACTAGGTGGTTAAAACTGAATACAAGGGTTAAACAGATTCGTAGGAAAAGGGATCACGGGCAACGTGAGTGGTTGTTAAATATGTAAGTCTTTGAGCATTTCGGATTGCACCTTATTGCTTTATTATATTTCACACTGCCTAAGAATATTTTAATTGAAAATGTGGCTCAGCTCTCTCGAAAGTACAGAGAAACACCACGCCACGATGCAATATAATTAAAAATTTACGTAAATTTAAAAAAAAATACTCACTTTGGTACCATCATCAGAATAATATTTGCAAAATATCCGTTGCTTATGCTGAAGGCGAACATCATAGCAATAAATATAGCATCCGAATGTATAAGTGTTGGCAAGTAGTAGTGTAACTTTGTGTTCGACATCATAAACAGCGGAATGAATATCACACGAAGAATGGAAAACAAAAATACCAAATGAGGATCATTGCGCGGCTGAAACAAGAAGAAAATAACATTTTAGGCATATCCTTCAAACGCATAAGCTCACTTTCCTTACTTTCTGCACTAACCCCGCAAATATACGACCGAGGTAGTCTCCCGAATTGAAGAACAAATAGTTTACAACGGGCATGTAATAAACATCTACAAAAATGCAAGCATGTAAAAAAAGAAAATATCACCACCATGCAATTATTTACCATTCCACTGATAGCCATGGCCAAAATTCTCCGATTGCATAAGTACAGTCACAGCTGGGTACACAGAAAGTGTAACCGCAAAGAGAATGCATATGGAAATTGAGTACACATATATTTTACCGAAAACTTCTCTGAAGTTTGGCTCCAACACAATACCGGACTTGTCTGATGTAAAAGGGGTGACAGCGTCACGGTGGACGTAGTATTTGAAGAAAGATTGACGGGACATTATCACATAACAGATAATAGATAGAACGACTGTAAAGATTCCTATAGAAAAATAAATAAAAGCTGTTGTCTTCGCTGCAGCTCCGAATGTTAAAACAAGTATGAATGCAAGCGCAGTGAAAATTCCCCCCAACGCTTGCCCACTGACAGCAGATGTCATGTACTCCGATGGGAAGAGACCTGCTATTCCGAATAGTCCACCTGACATCACAGCCGATGATACTGAAAATAAGAAAGGAATGCTTATTCGGATGCATGAAACAGAATTAATCGAAGTAATTGACATATGTGTATGATATACATACATGTAGGCAAAATAATCATCACTTACTGTTTATTATTACCACTATTCCCATTGTCATGATAAAGAAGTTATTTTGCCAGTCATCTGTGTCGACTTCAACGAATGCCGTGGTCACTCCAAACATAAGCAATATAACAAAAAGGGTTCCGAGCATTTTAATTCGCAGTGACACGTGATGCCCGTATACAGCATTAAGGATTAGGAATGTTGTTCCAGATATCGATGCTGTTAAAGTGAGATCCGATGTGAAACTCTTTTGCATGGGTGTAAGATAAGGACTCGGCTCCGTGCCATTGTAGGTTGTGTTTCGGAATTTGTACAGCCAATACTAGTGAATACAACAAATCATTAGAAGCAAAACAAAGACAAGCTGATTCACCGATAAGCTAAACAGCGCTTTGCTAATCACTGACATATATTCGAGTTGTTTTTGCAAATCGAAGTACTTACGTCCTCGGCTGTTATAAAGAAATTCCAAGGCCCCATTGTGGAAGCCCCCAATAAGTAGAACACCAAATAGGTGAAATTGAACCGATCCACCGGGGCATTTTGATTGGGTTGTAAAACAACTGAATTGTAATGTTGATCATCTTGCCCTCCATATCTGTTATCCAATACGTTGTCTTGCAGTTCTTCGTTATCAACCAAAATTTCTTCGTCTTCTACTCGGGCAGACATCCTTACAATTGGGGTATCTTTCAGTGTTTTTTTAAAGCAAAATAATTATTTCAACTAAAACTTTTTAACTTATCCATAAAGTTAGTAAATTATGACTTCTTTTATCTATCTTGCAAATGCATTCCGTCACTGAAACTACGCGTTTCTTTTGTTTTGTAAAAGTAGCAATGACAATCACAGATGTTCTCTGACGTTGACCAGTGCTGACATTTTTTTCCTAGTGAAAGCTATATACTTCGTGCCTTGACTGATAGATGGAAGCAGAGGTTTATAAAAGCGGTGCCTAAACTGTAGAACACTTGTTTTGAAATGAAAGTTGATTGGAAATTGTTCAAGTAACTCAATCTTATAAACAGGCGATTGAATTAGAATTGCTTGGAATTAGACACTGATAGAGTAACTTGACTTGGAGCGATATTTGGGAATATTGAATATTTTTAAGTTCACACTACTGACAAGCAAGGTTGTCTTTGGACACAGTTATCGCCACAACGGTTTAGAGTACATTTGTAAATTATTGGTTGGACACATACCTCGGAAAATATAATATAGCCTTAGGAAAAAAGTTTTCTATTGGGATATGTTGTCCCAATGGCTCAGATTCAAGTACACGTCGTAGTCCAGACGCTTGACATGACCTAGGCATCTGGACTTAGACATGTCTTTGCACACAATATAAGGTTTGTTTGTTGTTGGATCTGCTACTTAAATACAGCACCAGCGCAAGCAGTTTTTTCACTATAAAAAAGCCAAGAGGTTCGATATCATCTTTCACAAGCATTCCTTCTCATCTTTGCTACAAAGTTAAACATCTCTTTCGAGAGAGGGTTCCATTTTGAAATAAATAAAGACTTATGAAAGTTTTTTTTTCCATTTTGCCCTTTGTCTAAGCTGACAGAGAATTGTTTTATACATCCGTGCAGGTGAGATGTTGTGTCCTGCTTATTACTATTCCCTGCTAACTAACGTCAATATGGCTGAATTCGACGCTTTCTGTAAAAGTGTATTGAAGTGTTAAACGATTTCCAATATAGTCTCAGGGTAGACAAAGTCCTTAAGAACCATCACCGTCAGTACCATTTTGGACGCTTTCGTTTTAAATGCCCTGTTGATAAGAGGACTAATTACGTTGACGCTAACTACTTAAGCCAGCAGTAAAAATTTGAAAACCTGTGTATCTATAGTTGATCTGAGAGTTTTGCACTCTCGAGCCAAGATTCATGGCACGGTTCCTTGCTCCCAATATTTTTAAGATAACAAGGGCTTGACTAAAAAGATAGCCCTGGCTAGCTCTGCTGCAGAGTTTTAGATTTACTGAATCGAGAAGTTCGATGGCGACAGTGACCTATCAGTCACATCGGTGGGTGCGCATTGGCGCCTTTGCAAGGATGCGAGAGCGCATGGATAGGTATTTTTACCAGAGTGGACTTCATGTACACATGTATGTTTCTTAAAAACATACAAAACAATTAGGAACTTATGCTTACCGTATTCAACCTACGTTGGTGGTAAGACTAATATTTCCATCATGACTCCTTTTAAGTAGAAGGAGAACAGATTTTTTCCAGCGTATTTTGTCTTTTAATATTTTCTTGGCTACCATTGTCCAAAGTCAGTATCAACCATATATTACTGCAGGTAGGATTATTTGAACCAAACTTTTTTCAATATCTGATATTTGGATCAAAAATAGTGGGCTTGAATTACAGACCATTGTAGGTAGAGTGAACTAATCAAAATTAGGCCTGTTCACATAACTGAGTTCATTCACATTACCGAGTCTCAAAATTTAAAAATTGTTAAGCACCGGTAGTCAGGAAGTCTTTTGTCAAAAAATCCAAAAAGCTAAATTCTTTAACATTTTCTAATTCATTTGACTTCAATTGGATTTTTTAAAATGTGTTCATAGAACATACTAACATATTTACACATGTACTCGTATGTAGGTAGTGTCTCTTCTATATCAGGTAGTTGAGTTCCGTCTATATACAGTGCCAGGCACAGTATTAGTAACCATCACTAGGTATAACATATGTTTTCATTTTGGTAATAATACAGTCCTTACTCCACCTGCAACATTTTGAATTTTTTTTTTAATTTTTGTAAAATTCCAATGGATCATGCCAAAGACTTAACCTTTCCTGTAGTCAACTCCTATAAAACTACAATTACTTATATAAGAGTTAGATCTTTGCGGCTCATTTTTGAAAGCAAAATTTTGTGTGTGTTATCCTTTTCCCATTAGTAGAGGGGATCTACAGTTTATTGCCGACTTCCAACGATGAAATTGGGAGAGAGAAAGAAAAGCTTTTCATTGATAAATTTTCCTTGAGTGTTGCCAGCAACTGGAACGAGGCGGCACTCTGCGAAATAGCATTTTCGGGGTATGAGTCGACGCACTCACCAACTAACGTAAACGTCACGCTTGTACGTAAACAGAAATATTTTGCGTATGTCGTACCAATCTCGAAGACTTATATTTTTTATGTTTTAACGAAGTGTAGGTACTATAGAATAAGGAAAAAATAAAATATCAGAACCATCAGAATACTGAAACGAAAATGATCTAGACCTACTTAATCCAATTTGGATTCACCCAGAAAAAGTTTACTTGTTCACTTACTTGCAGTCTGTATGCTATTTTGTGTTTTCAGTCCATTGGATTGATCAGACGTAGAACCGACCAGCTGAACCGATATACATTTGTTTTTGAGATTTGCAAAGGTTGTTCTACAGGAGTATTGGATTGATTGATTGGACTGTAGAGCGTCACTCAATCCCTTTACACCAACTGTAGCAAAATCTTGGTGGGCGTTGAGTTTCGCCGATGGTGCGTCTTGTCACCCCTCGTTTTCATTGTGTATATGAACTGGATGTTGCAACGCGGCCGAGGCGAGGAATGTTTCACACTGATATGTATTTAATGGAAAGTAATTTTCCTTGCGCAGATGACTTCGTTGTTCTCACATCCTCCAGACAGAACTCCAGCTAGCCCTCGATAGGTTTGTGGCCGTATGCACTGATGTTGGAATGAAGGTTAACGTGTACAAGTCAGAAGTAATGGTCATTTTCAAACCGTCGGGCAATGCACTCTACAGGTTAGTAGAGTCCCATTGAAACCTCTGCTGCTCTCCGCGTCGCAGCTCCCAGTTGAGAATGGTACTCCACACTGAGCTGGGAAAGTCCACTAACTGCCTGGCCTAGTCATTGGTCAAAAATAAGCTATTCCAGTCAGCACAATACATCGAGGATGCTGCTGATCTCCCGTGGCACCAGAATATAGCCTCTGGTCAAGCTGTTCCCTCAACTCAACCACACCTCACTGGACCTGGTATCGCACCAAATGGAATTTAATTCCATTAGTATTTTCGTCGTCGGGCGCGAGTATGTACTCATACATACCAGTGTGTATGCACCTGATTGTTGACTAGATTATAAGTTAGGTTAAGCTTAGTTAAGGTTATTTAGGGTAGATTTAAGTTTGTATGTAAGCTTTTTAAAAAAAAATATATGTTCTGTCATTAAGTTTTTTTTTAAATTTTCTTAATAATACATTTTTTATAAATATAGTATTTGTATTTTATTTTTTGTTTGTATTTTAGAAAGTCCTTTATATTTTCATTTGGTCCGACCTAAACTAGGTTAGTGTCACTTTACACTTATCCCACATTTCAAAATATTCAAACGAATTAACACTTCCATGAATTCTAAACAGACATCAAAACATTTCACTCCAATCTGCAATCCAAGAAACCAAAAGGACCAAGCCTTCTCTATCAAGACGAACGTAAACCAAACCGCATGCATGCATAAACACTCGTACGACCCGATTGGAAAGAACTTATGCTTTGCCTCAGCACACAAGTTCACCCAAATCATAAGTTCATTTATATTTTATGTATTTACATAAATATTGGAAAAGGTTAAAAAATTCAAAACGCAACAGCCAAATGGGTGGGTAGAATATGAAGAAAAAATAAATAAATATATAAATAAGAAACGCAAAAAGGACACACCGCAGGGCATTGCAATGCCAGGGTACGAAAAGTTAGAATATTCTCTCCATCGCTCGCACTTGGACTCTTTCTCCTGCGGCGGCTATGACTTCTTGCCCTTATAAATATGAAATGATATGCTAATAAAACGTTGAGCGAAAACTTTTAAGTGGCTTTTCGAGGAACAGCAACCTATTATATCTGCTCTGGCCCTGATTCTGCCCTCCACCTCTGGTGGGGTCCCAGACGGCCTACCCAAATAAAAAATCCAAAGCCATCTACCACAAAACCTTTGGGATCAAGTCGGACATCACTGCCATGCATAAGAATGCTGTTGAATTTGAAATTTTCATATTTTACGCAACAAAGCAACCCAATCGCTTCGTCTTCGCCTTCGCTGTTGCCGGCAGCATCTTAACCGTCCTCGAATCCTTCCAAATCATTTCTAGCATTCCATAAATTCGCAGCGATTCAACTCCCACGGCACCCCTGTGACAGGTGTCTGGGAGAAATAAGCGTGTAACAGAATTTACAATTGTCGCAGTGAAACAAGTCTTTTGCTCTTCTATCAATTGGGTTCAATCCTGGCTAGCAGATTCCTTTGGTTACGATACGACTGCAAATAATGGTCAATTGTTGGGACTCAAGAATGAATTACAAAAAAAATTGCTATGCCTACTGGGAGAACGGCACAATCCGTCAACTTGTACACGTCCAGAGCGGCCCAAAACCATTGTTTCAATGACAAAGACTAAATTAAAAAGAGAAACGTAAATCCATTCGACGGAGAAAGGTACTCCACGCAGCACAGCAGCAGACATCTGTCATATTCCTTCTGGGAGTTCTTTATGATTTTCAAACGTACCACTGTCTTCTCCATGTATTTATGGCTTTTGTGTATCTCCCAGTCAGAAGTTTTTATCAGCGACAGAGAAATTACTGAAGGGCATTTCCTTCAGAGGGTTTCCGGCAAATAGCGAAACAAATTTTCACTGAAACAAAAAAAAAAAAAACCATTCAAGGCACCGTCCTGTGTTCTCCTGCGGGGTGGACTGGCTGACAGCAATAAGGACGGATACAACAAGAACAAAGAGCGCGCTGGCTGTACGGGGGATGGCAATGGAGTTGTTCGGGTGGTGGTGGTGGTGTTGTTCGCGGCGGGAAAAAACGAGAATTTATTATTTTCAAAAAGGTTTTCATTACCAGAATACATTGGAGCTAGATTGCCCCATCTGTCCATGAGGGAGATGTCCACATCAGTTGTTCAGCGGGAAGCAGTAAACCATATGCTTCGAATGGAGCTGGGCAAAGGGTTCTTGGTGACAGCGGCATGGGCGTGCAATTCCCAATTCAATATTGCTGTCACACTTCTGGAGCGAGCTGCAGAAACACCTTCTAGTTATTCTAGAAGACGAGAGTACGGGAGGCGGAGCTGCGACGGCAGGGCTGTTTGTGCTCTGAACACAGCATTCACAGGCAGTGGCTGCGCCACAAAAAGTCACAGGCAATAAATAATCGGCCAGACAGCTTGGTCCTTGCGGCTATCTGCACCGCGTTATCCATTGCGTTCCAGTGTGCATCCATACTAGCAGTTGGTAAGCGCGAATTGTGTTTTTAATTAAAAGATATGAAGCATGTTGCTATAGGTATCCTCTGTGTCTGCGCTGACGTCCCATAGCAGCTGGCTGTGAAATTATTACCAGTTTCCCGGTGGGGGATGTAGAATTTAAATTGCGAATCCAGAGCAAAGCAGCTAATTACACACTTCCATCGTGCTCGGTCGCTAAATTATTTGACACATTTCCAAGACAACCCAGGATGTTGGTCGCTCGAAAGGTAGAAGAGGCGATTGACCTGAAACAATTATTTCTCATCGTCCCTGTGAGTCAATTTGTTGTGAATCTGACTTGGTTGGTGGAGGATTGGTAGAGGTGAATAAGGAAAATGTAGTTGTACAACAGTTGAATACTTACTTAAAAAATACCTGCGTAAATAATAAAGAATGCTTGATGCCAACATATACCTCGAAGTTTCAGAGGTTTGCTAAGGACAAGAAGTGCCGTCTTAGATTTATTAGGAACTCAAGAAACTTGTTAATGACGTCCGTTTGGGTTCTTAGACCCATACCTCTGTGAAGATATGAAATGTGACTCTCTAGGCAAATCTCAGCTATAACTTTCAAGCTATGTATTAAAAATTGAATCAATATTCATCATTTAAGCCAAACTTATGGAACACCGACAAAACTAAGTTTTATTAAAAATTTGAAAATTGCATTGCATCTTATTCAGGTGAGTGGTTGTTCCACAAAACTGTGCTTCATCTCATTGAGCAATATCAGTTTGTGTCAGCTTGTTATATCCCGGAAGTAAACATTTAATTTTTTCAGTAATGCAAATGTGGAAGCTGTTGGTCTTTTCGACAAAAAAGTAGCGCGTGAAGTTTTTGATACTGATTGTGTTCATGGTGATTCAACGTGTTCTAGTGACAAAGAGTAAGCGAGAAAAAGTGTGAGAGAGAGACGTTTTTAAGTCAACGTTTGGGTCCTGAATTCATTGGAATGGAAGAGCAAGACCCAGCGGACGAAGACCTACAGTGACTCCGATAAGTATTCGCTCATCCACCACGATAGGGAAAATAATCATAAAAAAACTACGATAGGTACAAAAAACGACCATACATGTTTCAATGCTGCATATAATAGTTAGTACGATGAAACAAAATAAAACAACAATATCGGACATTTTAACAAAATAAATTACAAAAAGATCAACCTCGGCATCGTATTCATATTCGCTCAAACAATTGTCACTGGTTTTTATGCAACAATAAAGAGCTGGAGTTTTTGTTCGGTACAGTAAATATAAATTGACCATTCATTTAGATCGTAGTTTTGTTTTAGTTAGTTTTTTTTTTTTAAAGTGGGTCTTTTTTTCTTTTTTGTCAGTTTTTAAGAGTTCCATAGTGATCTAAGTCTTTAAGCTTTTTGTTTTATATTTTCTTTTAATTTCGAGTAAATTCGCGAACTTGACGTTGACTGGAGGGCGAAAATCAACTTTGAAAAGTTTGAAACTATCTTTCTGGACAATGCCATATTAGACCCTTATTCGAAAAGATACTAGCTTGAGATCATCGTTCTGGATTAACAGGGATGGCCATTAGCAGTAAGAAGTGGTGTACTGTTTGACGACAGCTCTAAAGAAGACTTTAAAAAACTTTCGCCTTTACGAACTCCAGGTGGCCACCGTGGCCGTTCTTCCATAGCCGAAACAATTTCAATTCACCACCCATTTTGAGTAACTAATAGCGCTCAAAGGGTACTCTTCAAATTTCGCCGTTAGCAGTCGGCAAAAAACGCTCTACTTACGAAAGAAGGATGGCACACTCGTACACAACGCGAAAAGTGGTTGGAGAAGCTAGAGCCTGGTCCCTTGCCACCCTTGTTCTATAAAGCACGTCGGACTTGATTCAAGAAGTCGAGTACCTCAAAATCTGAGTATGTGAAGATTTTGACTCGAAGGCACGATGCGCTTGTCGTAAATTTTGATAATGAAATCGTGTGTCCTCAAAGAATGTCTATCATTAAATTGGTCTCTATTACGAACTACCGCGTAGTGCATTGGGTAATGAAAAAGGGCAAGAGAGGATGCCCCGGTGGTGTTGTTAAATTTTAGTACACGCCTGTTATGTATCAATATAACAATTGTCATTATTGTAATAGTTCAAAATATTGTATACTCTCTTGAGTTAAGCAACTATTCCTAGATTACGTTTAAAAGTTCACACTTTCCAGAACAAAATAATGAACTCTTAATAGGCCAACTGTCTTGATGTAATATATTCCAATGAAGCCATATGACACACTTTCGTATTGTTTATTTTAGTTTCAGTCGCATTTCTCCATCTCTATGAGAGCTTATTCAAAATCCAAGGATTTTGTTGGGAATGCAAATACAGAATCGAGAATAGTAATATCAACATGTGCGCCATAATCACTACAACTCTGCGGAATGTTACTCGTACTCTTATCCTCTGAATAGAGCAGTTTAGGTGATTTTCTAGACCACCCCACAGAGTGAACAGTTTTTTTTTGCTCAGTGCCACGAGTACATTACGAGTTTCCCATTTGCGCTCGCTTGTGTGTGCCTTCTATGCGGCTTAAAACAACAATCTGCTGATGAAAATAGCTTCTAGGCTAATGAGGGCACAGCGTATTGTCCCACATATTCGCTTTTTGGCATGTCACGTTCCGGTGATTGTATTTTACCTATGACACCGAATCCCTGGGTCAGTCAAGCACCCGTCTCCGGTGTTTCGGGCCGCGTTGGATATTATAGAAGGAGGTGGGCTAGGGTATGGTAATAAAAATATTACATTTCACACGCCAAACAATGCCACACCATTTTCGCATGCATGCGTTCCGTTTTATTACACCTGTGCTATGTCAGAATCATTATCCTTTTTACTTTGTTGTGCTGTTGTCGGTTTGTGTCTGTGCGTACGGTATTTGCTTGCCTTGTAATTTTATTGCCTGGAAAGCGTCGTTTATATTCGTTTCTGTTTCGTTGTTTTTTTTTTTCATGCGGACGTGTTTTTTATTCGGGGCTTAGTAAAAGAAAATATTTTTCTTCATTGCCGTGTGCAGGTATTTTACTGCCTAGCGATTATGTTCGTTCACGTTCGTCGAATAGGCGTATTTAGTCCTTTCGTAGAGCTGGTGAGTAGATACATATTTGTGTGTGCCCCCCCTTTATCTATCCACTGCAGCTATAATTTAACGCTTGGGACAAATTATTGCCTTAGGCGGTAAACTATAACATATTTATCTAATAAGCATTCGCATTGTACACTTTACTGTTTGGCCTCGTCTTCGTTTCGTTTTTCAAAACTCTACGAGTATTTGAGTAGCTTAAGAACTAAGGCAGTTTTGTCACGCGATTTGCCTAGTCTATGGAAACCTTCTGCCGTTTGTTGTTGGTATTGCCTGCTGTCAGCCCCACATCCTTACACCCGACCGCGTCCGTTCTGACAATACAATTGAGAAGGAAAGGCGAAAGAGTATGAGAAGCGGAGAGAAAGAGTGACTGCTTGTTTGGTTCGAGCTATAAAAGTTCGGGTTTTATGGCGATTCGCCTTGCTGCCAATTCAAAAATTAAATCGTAAATTTTGTGACTTATTCACATCCTGCAGTGTGGTGGTGCTACACGATATGAAACGCTGCATACTCATAAATTCACTGCCCGCCCCCTGGCCACCTATTTCGCCGATATTCATACACGAGTACATATGGCATCAAGTGTACGATACGTGGCCCCAGTTCGAGCTGTGAAAGTATTGATACATTCTACTACTATTGTGTATGTGTATCTGCCCTGGAATGCGTCAAAGGCATAAATCTTCCAAATTTTATTTGTTCATCCCTGACACTTGTACGTACACAAATAAATAAACATTTCGCCTCCTCGTCTCTTCGTGTGTTTTTTTCCTCGTTTTGTCGTTCGCCTGGGATGGGGTCTCAGTGAGGGGGCCTTGGGTTGGATTGATCCCTGTTCATGTGCCGAATGCCGTCGTTTTACTTTGAGAATTTGCCAATGTTTTGATAAAATCGCAATTTTTACAAAATCGAGTTTTTGTCGGGACCCATAAATAAATGGAATTGCATAAAGTGTTCATTTCGTAAATGTAATCTCCACTGTGAAAATGTATTGCAGTCTACAAGGAGGAGGAATGTGGTTCGTTGAATTTTGGCATTTGCTCTGGTGGGCAGTGAGAAGTGGTTGATAATGAAATATATCGAATTTTCAAATTGGTGGTACTTGGGGATCAATGACTTGTTGCAAGAACGGCTCCATGTTATATAACTTCAGAAATTTATTCTTTTCAAGAGCTTTGATTAGTTTAAGAAGGTATGCGATAAAATGGCTAGTAACTAGTAACAATTTCTGTAATTTTGATTTTGCATAATCTTATTTCTGATGAACCTATATTTTACGATTTTGGGCTCTCACTTTTTTTTTTAACCACGGCTGTAAGAGGCCAACTTGTCATGGATAGAAAAGAAGGCGAGGGTTAACTTTAATCTAGTCCTAATCAAATACACCAGGTGCGCCTTGTGGAAAACAAACAAACAAAATACTAAATTGAAATTAACAAAGACACGACGGAAATGCAGGAAAAAAATCAAACAGTGTTCCTCGGAGGTTGTACCAGAAGATATCGCCACACATAGCGCGTGATTTTAAAAATGACATTTTCAAGTGGATGAAAAGAGCACCGACGCTAGGCTAAAAGAAAGCAAAAAATATATATTTTTAGAAGCTATATCCTAACTATATTTCTCAATTACACGCTCTTAATTCTTCAAATAAAAGTTTTATATGCAGACGTAAGGTAACCAAACAAAACAAAGTGTATTATGTTAAATTTGTTTTTTAAAGTTGAATTTGTATAGGTTAAAACTAGAAGTTGCATTATGTAACGCACACAATGTCTGTGTTGCACATTATAGTTTGTACTAATTGAGCGTAAATTTTTTTTCTCAAATTTAGCCCCAAGCATCTGTAATTGGGCGGCACTACAGCTCCCAAGACACCAAGGGTTACAACTAATAATAAAAAAATAATAATTGGATGACACTACAGCCCACAAGGGACCAAAGCCTACATAGCTTCTACAACAACTACTCGTGTTGTGCGTGTTCTCTTACGAGTAGAAGTGACCTTCAGCTTTTTGCCGACTCTGAACGGTGAGATTGGAGAAACTTTTCATAGACAATTCGTACTCTTTGAGTGTTGTCAGAAATTCGAAAGAGGTGGTCTTGTGAAAATATTCGAAATGACCCGTCCGGGAATCGAACCTAGACTTTCTGCGAGGCGGTCGACGCAGTTACCACAACGCCACGGCGACCACCACAATAGAGAAGCGTATCTCTTCCCCACACTTGCACGGTACAAGTTCTATTAGTACAATACATAACAATCCGCTTTATTCAATTCTAGATCCCTCTTTAGATTGTGAATTCGTATCATGAATTGTTTAAGAATTTTAAATACCATACTTTGTTTGATATCTGAGAATGCCAATATCTTGATGTAACATAGACGGTTGGTGTTGTACACGCATAAGACAACTAAAGTGTATGTAATGTTAAATGAAACACAATTTTTAAAATGAGCTTAAAATTTTCTTTTTGAAATTTAATTGACACTAATATGCTAAAGGTGGTCCATTCGCTAGGTTCAATTTCAGATGTCTCGTTCGAGCATAGCGACTGATATCTCGCGAATAACAGGAGTAGATGGCGAAAAATATATTTTTTACATAACGACGATTTTTGTCAGACAGCTGAACAATTCAGTGTGAATCTTATCACGGTTACTTGCCAAAGGATACTAAACAATAGTGACAAAGCAATTCGATATGAGTCATGCGCGATCTATCAAAACAAGCCTTCACCCTTCGCTAAATAAGTGAGGCTCTAGGCCCTTTTGGAATATATCGCCGCCGTATAAATAAAAAAATGAAATGCTGTCATTTTTCAGATTTTTGAAGTTAAAGACTCAAAGGGATTTCACATTTATAACTGAACGTGTTCTGAAGGAGAATGACACGCACATTCTAAAACTAAAACTAAAACACCGAATTTTTATATACCTCCCACAGGACCGCACAAACCTCTGCGCTCGTATAATGGGCCAACATGCAATGTTCGTCTAATGGAAATTAAATTAATGGTCTCCTCGGACATCATTCAAGGACCCCTCCAAACAAAAGCACTCCACTCAAAAAGCATGTACATGAAGTTAGCTCTGGGTTTCAGGGACATATCGGTAAGCTGTTGCACCCCAGAGCTCCCCATCAGGGTAATGAGGTCCTTTTCGTTCTATTAGTGCATATGTGCACACATTTCTCGGTTTCAAACATTCTCCATACACATGGCGGAATTCCCCAGTATGAGTGTTCTGAAAGTTCACAGAAATACATCTGGGACTCATGCCCCAGATATACACGTACTTTTTTTTATTTTCAAATAACATACTTGTGCAAACAAAATGATAAAACAGGTTATAGCTCCTCAGAGCATGACGTGAGCTAGTGAACATATTTTTTCGACAAAGCTGTCATAACTACCAAATACAATGAACACTAGCCGCTAGAAATAAGACTGGATAAATCTTTGAATGTAGATAGGTGTATGGTAGGAAGCAAATTTATTGGGAGCTTAAACTTAGGTTCATTTGAATTCGATTGGTATATTTAAGCAATCAGCTGCGCTTTCGAAAAGTGATATGAAAGCGTAATTAATTGATATTTCATAAAACCAAACACTTTTCTTAATCTAAAATTAAGAGACAAGAACTGTAGAAAAGAATAATGAGTGGAATTCAGAAATAATAACCATCGGAACATGTGTAAGTTGAAACCTTTAAAGATGTTGCAGATATAAATCAAAATATTGTTTTTCCCTTAGGCAGTTCAATCAATACGAATGTCTGAAGTATTATGCGGTTTAATTTTATTTTCAAACCCTTAAACAATAGCAAACACCAGAGAACAGCAGCGAGTGTGTTTAGGCAACGCATTCACACATATTCTACTGTTGTTCCATTTGTACGTACAACTAGGCGAGTGCATCGCCTAGGTTCGATCACCCTTGAAAACGGCACATTAATTCACATTCCACGCAGTGAATAAAAGTTATTTCCTTGAATCATTGAACTTTCATCTAACGATGCTGAGTATCCTATACCTCCATCGCAATGTCGGCCGTTTTTATGTTATAACACGGCATACTTGTCTGTGGTTTCCAAGTAGGTGGTGGTATCCATCACCACTTATAAAATCTGGGTTTTCGGAACAAACAACGCCAGTTTATTTTAATTTAGAGCGTGGTGTGGTTGTAGTACCGCTTACCAATATGTTTCGGTGGTTTCTGTGTAGTTTATTTTACGCGAGCGCAACAACAAACATATTTCTACAAATATCTCACTAGGTACTTCTCCATGAGTCACTCCGACAGTATTGACAAAATACTTACCAACGTTAATCCAATTTATTCTTGCAGGCACTATGCTCTTATCTTGGTAGAAAAAAAAACATAAGCCCAAGTTAATGATACAAAGTCAGATGCCTACGCAAAATAAGAGAAATCACATTCCTCCACTCCACCAGAGCCTAACATTCCCGTCATTTTTCATTACCAATCGAAGGGCGTCGGGATCACCTTCAACAGCGGTGTTAACGGATAAAATGCGAATTCCATTAAGACAACAAAAAGTGTCACGTTTAGATCCCGACATTTGTACAATCGAGTCCCAAATGGCATCACTCTTAAATTTTAATTCATCAGTGATAAACAACCCTTCTCGCCCCACCATAAATTGCTTAAAAGGACCGCATAGTCGTTCCTCCCTGAAGTCAGACACGGATACGAAGCAGTATGTGCATATGTGTAAACATCCGGAAAACCCCATAGACTCGTTCGACTATGCTACAGTCTCCGCAGTCCCCCGGACCAACTCACCCATGCTGAAGTAGAGAGATCTCTTTATCGCTTCCATTTAATCAAATCGAATGTGGAACATCAAAAAGTCATAAAAATATGAAACATGTTTGGTAAAGCGGAAAAATTCCTATCTCTGATCGAATGAAAATAACGTCAAAGCGGGGAGGCAGGTCCTGGTGGATGTTTTCGCCAGATTCGCCCCAACATCCTACACGAAACCAGTCAGCTTGGCATGGCAAATAAATCTGCTCACCACATACAAGTGTGCATGTAGGGCTGTTCGTATGTGTCACTGTTGTTTCCGCTCTTTTTCATATCGCGATAGTGTCGTTCGAGAAGTGTACTTCATTTTGCCTTGACAAATGGAAAATATAGAGAAGACTCCTTCCATACAATCAACTTCAGTTCATCTCTGCCCGCCTCGCAGCCATTTTTCCCAGATCGTCGACAGCAACCTCTAGACCGGCAATAAAATGAGAAAAAAAAGGCTGCAAAAAATGCTGCTCCACAAAATAATTTCCATCATTTTGCGCTTTCTCGTGTTTCCTAACTCGGCACCGATAAATGACGAGAGTTGGCCTGAATGCTGTTTATGCGCTATTCCCCAAATCCCAAATCCCAAATTTTTGGCATTCGCCCGACGTGGAGTTAAACTCGTCGTCGGAGTACGAGTACCTTTCGTTGTTTTTCCTTCTGCCGGCGTTGCTTTGAAGTGGGGAAAATATCTTTCCGCTTTATTAAATGCTAGATTTGCTGGGAGACTTGTAAACACGGTGTCATATTCGTTTCCATCTATGCATAACCGAGTACTCTGTTGACGCTATAGGGACGATGGCATGGTGGGCGGTTGATGGGAGGTGCACGAGTGCGAAAGTGCCTTGGAGCCACTACATGGGACATGCTTTCTGAGAGCAAAGTCTTGTTTTTTGGTTCTCGCACAAATGGATGGCGGATGAAATTTTTCACTTTGCACTGATCATAGTTAATCTAATAGGGTAACGTACGCCTGTCATAAATTGTCAATTAGGGTGGATAAATAAGGCTTGACTTTTAGTGAATATGAACAAATTGAATGCGGAGACTACCCCAAGGCGGGGCATGTGTACGAGTACCTTTCGTCTACTTCGATTTATTAAGCGGACGTTAATAGAATTCGTGTGTCTTTGTTGAGCAGTCTAGAACTTTTTGTAAGCGGGCTTAAATAAGCTGAAATCAGTTAGATGCAAGCCGATTGGGAAAAAAAGGAAAAAAGGCACTCAAAGAGTTATCACACCTTTGCATTTTCTGCAGAATCCAGATGTTGATGTTGACCAGCAGTAAGTTTCCTGGAAGTTCTTTGGGTACGCGTAGATAGATAAACAAATTATGAAAGGAATAGGGACTTTTTCACACGTCTTCCAACCAGAGGGGAAAAATAGAGAACTGTTCAATCAAGGCACTCAACTTGACCAGCGAGATCGTTACTCGAAAGTCCAATCCCTGTTAAAGTCGTTGCATCGTTTATAGGGAATTCAAAACTGGTCGAGCAATACGCACGAAACAAAACCAGATAACTACTCTCAACACGGTTACAAACTTAAACACGGTTTCAAACTCAAGCCATCTTTTTTACGATTGTTCAGTAAAAATAAAAGTGTTCGCTAAAGTCGCGCAGCAAACATTTGCACTTGTATACTCTGTGAAGAATAAGCAAAAAATGTTTATATATGTTGCCTAGAGAAGGAGAGCATATACTCAACATTTAGAACTTTGCAAACTAAATCTAATCAGCTTAAGAAAATATTTGGACTCATTTTCCCTCCGCTTCTGGAGCTGAAGTAAAACAGAATAACATAAAGGGTGACTTTATAATTTCTTCAATGCACGCATTTATTTTTAATTAGTAGAACTTAACCTTTAAAAAAAATCCTCCCAGCTGAAAGTTGAGCTGCGAGAGGAAGTAGCAAAAAAGACGGAAACAGAAAAGTTCTTATAAAACTTGAGAATTCCGCGACTTGGTTAATTGGATGTTATCCACACCCAGAAGCATTGTCGCACTGGTCAACGTCAACTCGTTGCGCTTCTTTTCCGCTGACCTTGTTATATAATGTCATTAAATGTCAACTCATGATAAATCATTCGTTACATGGTTTGCGTCTCTCCTCGTGAATTGCTCTTATGACAACAACCCATAATAAGTAGAATATCTCTGCAGGACAAGTCACTGGTTTCTTTTTTCTGAAAAGTACAATAAATGAAATGCTTTGCCCCTAGCAAAATTAAAATACTAATTAATACATTTTATGAGATTTTCCTCACAACGAACTAAGTGAAAACGTTTTCCGCAATGTGCATTAGGGAAATAATAGCCGGAGCCAGTGGTGACTGCTGCGAGTTGTACTGAATGATATAGTGGCCTTCTTTCAGCCGTTATTCAAGCCGGCGGACAACAACTGATGATAACCGAAATGAAAATTAAATTCATTATTAAAGTTTTCGGAGGGCGGCAGCTGGAGATAGAAATGGTCCCTATTTTCATTACGACTGAGGTTAGTCAATGGTGTCAAGGGGTTGGAGAATGTGGGGTGGTTACAGATTTTCCGGGAGCACAGGCAGAGAGATATCCTTAAAAATCATGGCAGTTGTCGTAAAAGTTATCCAAACTTTCAAGTGAACCTATGTCAACAAAGGAAGAAAGGAACTTCTCTTTAGTGGCAGTGGATGGCATTTGATATTTCATTTTAAAATTAAGGAAATGGAATGAAGTCATAATTGCGGTCCGAAATGGAATGAAAGTGGATGGAGCTGTGGATGTTCTGAGGTATTTTCGAAATCGTAAGAGCCCTAGTCTTGGTTTTTAACGTTTAAGACATCCATGTAGGTTATTGCTTTCACACTTTATTTGTGAATAAGAGATCAGTGTGTGAATGTGTATGAGAAAGTGAGTAACGAGGGGTTGCAATTTCACAGCGGCCACTTTTAGGTATGTACCAAAGCAAACATGCATCTACATTTAATATATTTAAGCTCATTATCAGAATTGTTTACCGTACATCCACAATTCATTGATTCCTTGAGTTTTTAAAACATTATTTGGGCATTTAAGTGTTAAAAATCTTAGAGCTAAACGTCATTGTAATTTCAATGTTACCTTAAGTTCTAGTTACTCTTTGGTTGACTCACATTAAGCTTGTAATTCATATCATAAAACCAAATCCTAAAATGTAAGTTTTAAAACGAAACCTTAAGAGAGATGCCTTAACATAAAAAAGGTTCCGTTTCTCTTTTCGATTAAATTTGTAATCCAGATATGAAACAAATAATCAGTATTTAAATTATTATATCACTGGAATGTGGCGAAGTTATCAGAACTTTACCGAATTTATAAATTTTATTTATATTTTTAAAAAATTAAAGGAGTGTCCAGATCTTCATATTTCATTCATATTGGAGCTCATATATAAATAAGTTTATAGATATAGATATAGAGAATGTAACAAACATAATGAAGCTTTGTATAAAAAAGCTTTAAAAACAGATAAGTGTTAGCCTGCTTGCTTTCGAAATCATTCAGGAACCCTAATAAGGGGTTTTTTAATTAGCGGAGCTTAATTGGGTTTTTAAGAATTTTCCACATTTTGATTTTTTGATTTTAAGACACGACAGAATCTAGATTGCTTTGATAGCGTTTTGAAAAAGTATTTTATTTTGTTCCGGCAAAGGAGAGAAGACAGGAGATTTTGACAAACCTTTGGACTGATAATTGGTGTAGATGGTAGTTGAATCAGTCTGGCGTTTAAACAAATCATTGCTGAACAACGTTTTCGTTTTAAATTGATTGAGGAAGGTTTTGGTTTAAAATTTGAAAACAGTTAAAGATTGAATTTCTTCATTGTTTGAGTCGTAAGGATTGGGCGAAAAATTCTTGAAAAGCAAGTTTTCCAATTTGATAATCAGTGGGATTTGTTATTAAATTTCATTTATTTCAATTTTAAACCTAAATATTACAAGCAATTTTAAAATTGACGAAATTAATGCCAAAAATAAAAAAAATATTATTTTTATGCACAAAAACTGCGATGCCACTCTATCGTCATCGATTGTGCATTAAGGATTTTCCAGTTCGCGGATTAAATGAAACTTTAAATTGGAAATGGAACCACACAACAGCCGCATAAAAACACGTCGAGCCCTTTGCTTTCACTCAAGTACATCTGCAAATATACTTTTCAAAGTCAGTGGACCTTAAAATTTCAATTACGCGAAAATAAACAAATCCCTGGGTATGTAGAAGTCCACCCATCCCTCTGGAGGCCTCGAGGTCTCTTTTATCCCGCAGCAATGCTTTGAGTACAAGTACCTTTGTGTTGGGTTGCCCAAACAACACCGTTCACCGTACACATGAAATTCCTTGTGATGTCGAATGAAAGTTCTCATCTGCTCGACACTACCACCGACCCCATCCTATCAATCGGGACGTACGTATAGCCCGTGCATCACATTTTTTTCCTCTTGTACCTTAGGTTTCGCTATTCGCAACCGAGCGATAACGAACGGATGGCGGCAGTTGACGTTGGGGAACGTGGGATTAGATGAGCAATTTCAGTCCTTTATTTCTCCTGCAATCGGATATAGGTTTAGTCGCCGAGTCCACAGAGGCACAGAGAGCCAGAATGGAATACTCCCGAGGTTCGTTTGCTGTCGAATCAAGTAAATACGTTGCAAAAATGTGTGCATGTCAGGGCATTTCAATGAAAGAGTCGACAGTTTAACTGAGCAGAAATGTTTTGATTTTGTAAATGCCAGTCCGACCGAGTGCCACTCAATCGAGGAAATCAAATCAATCATATGTATGTACATATGTGCATCCACTTCGTCGTTCAGTTTCACCCAATCGTTACCCGGAACAAGGTGAATATCTTGCAAATTAGCACCACAGACTGCTTGGTGGGGCGACCTCATGACAGGGAGCTTACCATTTTGCCATAATTCATTCGGAATAAATAACATTAACATAATCCTTTGCATAATGCCATTATATTTAAAGTGGAAATAACATTTTCCCGTTACGGTTACGCCATCACAAGGAGTTTAACACCATAAGTAACTAACTAACTTTTACGTATGCAAATTATTTGAAAGCTGTGGGGCGCCCGGTGCTGGAGTTTGAGTGGGACGAACAAGCACCCACTCAGCCGAAACTTCCCGACTCAGTTTAGTTTTCACACATTGAATGGGTCGTAGGTACCTACCACGAGTTCCCGTCTAACAACACCAGCAGCAGCAACAACAGGCCGATCCAATTCTCCGACCTACGATGTGGAATGAGGATGACGATGGCGACGACTTAGACAGAATTACCGAGGGGTGTAAGGGTTTTTCCAGTGGGAAAAGTTTTCATTTGAATGCCTCCATACGGCTTTCACGTCTTTCATTCGTTCCCCGGAACAACGCAGCGGTAGCCTACGACGGGAGTGTCTTTTACTTTCCGTATTCGCCTCTAGCCGGCGTCAGCTTCTCTCGCTTAACACCTGCCTAGGCACCATTGCATGAAGCACAACATTAGCAGAGCAACGCCTTGCACTATGAGCTACAAGGGCCCATACTCCATACTCCATCTCCACCCAAACCCTTAACCCCTGACTTTCGGTTGCACTGCCTGCGGCGCTGAGATTGGTTTGTGTAATGAAAACATGTAATAAATTATGAAGTATTTTCATCCATTTTAACCAGATTTCCATGAATATTTAAGAATAACTTTTTTTCGGGCAGGTATGTGGACCTGGACGTGTGTGTGTGGCTGAGCTGTGCATGCTCCTGTGTAGCATGCAGCACTCATTCTTGGTGCGCATACATGGAGGTGCCTACATGGAAACCACCTGTTTCATCGGTCTTGTTGGTATGGAGGTTGTTTTGGAATATATAACGGTAAAATATCCTAAAGCGAAATTTTGTGGGCAATTGCCTGGCGGTGTTTAATCCAGTTTTGCATGGGTTCTAGTGTACAGGTTAACTATGAAATAGTTGAGCTCACTGTGAGGTAAGTGGTCAATGCTCAGGATTGTAAGCACCGACTTATCGTAATTCGTTTTCGCAAATGTGCCGAGGGTGGATTGAATGCGGCAAGTAGTTGTTAGTGTGGGACTCCTCGAGATAACTCTTTTACAAGTGATAACAAATCGCTTAAAAAGCTTTCGATGCGCAATCATTGATTTTGACATTTGTTTCTTTTGCCGTCGAGAACTCTTAAAAAAGAATCATCGGGGCAACTGCTTTGTCCAACTTTTCAGAAGAAGAAGAAGAGATTTCCAAACGAAGGAAGAACTGTCTCAGGGGAACTTGGCTGAATCCATTTGTGTCCGCCCATAAGCATCTTCGCCTGGAGCTAAGGTATCTGAAACTCCACTCCTTCACAAAAGTTGTTGTGCCCCCGATGAATTCAATCACACCACCCAAACTTCCAAGAAATGCTAATTCTCGCATAAAAACTTGTATCAGCCCGTAATTAAGGCGATTTTGTTGAAACTCCCCAAAGCTCCCCGGCAGAGGCAAAACCAAAAGAAAGCATATTCATTAAATTCTAAACTTATGACGTCCCGCCAATGATGCGGATGGCAGAGCTGCTGGTGTTGCGGAGATACGGAGAAAGTTTTTTTCCCTGAAATTTGACCCAAACGAAAGTTTAATGATCATAAAAATTTAATTACATAGAAGTTGCTGCAATAAAAAAAACACATCCTCTTCCTCCTACTGGCAGTCCAATCCTCGCATTTATTATTTATATTTCAGTTCGATGAAGCTAGCGTTGATGGTGACAGCGTCATCACCACTCCCGGCCTGAAACTTTTATATTTTCAAAAGTGCCTCTGATTACATTGTTTGAAGCCGTTCTTGAATGATGCAAATGCCCAAAACGGGGATAAGAAAGACACATTTCACGTGCTCTCGGTGTGCCTGTGTGTACGTGCGCAGAGACCGCCAGCCGGTGACGACAAGCAGGAAAACGAGCGAAATGTCTTCTCCTGACGGTAAATTTATTGGCCTGTAAGTGAGACGTATGGACAGAGAATCACATTCGCTTTATTTGACTTTGGTTAACCTTTCCCGTAGCAATGTAGCACGGTTGTGAGTTTCGAAGAAACCGTGTCCAAGGTATAACCAGCGGTGTCTGGGTGGATGCGGAAAGACGGGCAAACGAAGGTGGGTATTCGGGCGTTAGTGACGGTGGTGCTAGGTGATCGTAACTCTGCGCCACCAGTCCTGGCAAATGACATTTTTTTATTGACCACTTGAGATTTGATATCGCACTTCATAAAATTTGTCCCTGTCCAAAACTGATGATACTTCAGATGCTGCCGGCTGGATCTGGGGCTGGAGCCACTGAGTGTTGGTGCCGTGCGATTGATGGGGTGGCAATGTGGCAATGTCACAGTGGCCCGGTTCATAAAAATGTATAAAACTCAAGTGGGTCTTATATTACCTAACACTGCCACGGCTACTGGAGTTGGCTCTCGCACTGGCACTGACATCGCTGCTGCCACCGCCAGTAGCGCGCTACTAGGTCCCGTTTCAATTTATTCTGCTGTTTGCGCTCCGTTCTCCCGTTTGGCTTCTTTCTAAGATTGGAGCCAATAAAGCTGCCGAGCCGATGTGATTTCCCCTCAGCGCCCATGTGAGTGCGCCATACGAGGGAGTACAAATTACGACCAAAGTTAAATTTGATAAAGTCAAAGTTGTTTTTTTAGTCTACCCTCACACCGTGGGCCGCTTACCGCACTGCGTGTTTGCTCGGATGTACAGCGTCCTCAATTTCGCAATTTTTTCATTCGTTCTCGCTTCGTTGTCGTCGTCACCACCTCCAATAGTCCGTGGGCTGCGTGAACCCAAGGATAGAATATTATTTTTCTTCTTTCTGCTTTTTTTTTGGTCCTGATGTGTGATGGAGAGTAAAGGGTGTGGCGGGACAATGATGGCTGACTAGTACGAGTGTATTGACAAGGGAGAGAAATTTTCTTTCATTGAGCTTCACGGACCTTAAGTCATGACGGCAATAAAAAGAAAGCTTGCAAATTGAACGGCGCACGTTGGGCGGTGTGCGGTGGCTGACGACTTTTATCTCATATTTTGCAAGAGGACCAAACTCTCATATATGTGTTGGGTATGTGTGCACATTATGCGAGCGGACCGGGGGAAGAGAAATCCAGAAAACAATGTTATCGTTCTACCTTTTAGCCATCTTGATTCCGAGGTATGGTTATTGGCTTTTTTGCGTTCAAACAAAGTGTACACATATGGATGTCAGGGCGGGCGTGAGTGTGGATGTTGTTGTTCTTGTCGGTATTGTGGTAATTTGAAAGTTTATGAGGAGTTTAGATGAAATTGAATGGCTCTGCAGAAGCAAGTGGAAGGGAAGGAACAAAAAAAAAAGATGCAAAAAAAATGTATGGAGAAGAAATTTGCTTTTATGACGCATAAAAGGAGCAATTTTTAAGAAATTTATACGCTGCCATGGATATTTTTCACTGACGAGTGACTCAGTGAGGATTGAGGGCAGGGGAAGGTATCGAGAGCGATAGAGTGGGAAGAAAGAATTTGCTGACAATTTATTTGGTTGAGTAATTCAATTTAAATAGGGAGCTGCATATAATTTTGTTCTCCCATGTGACTACGCATAGGTACCCTGGAATTCGGGGAAAATGAACTTATTATTCCCTCATTTTGGGTAAATTTTTCGTCTAATAAGGATTTTTTATTCGGGTTGCAAATTGGACGGTTTTCTCTTCAGATTTATTCCATTATGAAACAAGACTTGAGAATACGAAATGACGACTTAATGAGGAGCTCATGTGAACTCGTTTCATGATTTCAAGCGAATGAACACATGTGTTCATTACGTATACGAATAGATGGAAATCTCTTTGACGGTGCCAATTATTAAGGAATCAGTCTCATTATCAACGCATGGAAGATCATTTTTGCTTTTGACGTCAAGAACCAATTACCAGCAGGCAAAAACGCTTATTCCAAAAAATTCACATACCACACGGCGGCTGTGTTTTTTCTTTGCAACTTTTAGCTTCAAGAAGCGGGTTGTTAGTTTTCTGTTAAAAACATATTCCGGAGTATGGAGTTGTGGCGTGGGGTGACTTCCACGTGGGAGGTTCCATCCCGATCTAGAATTACCTTAATGTGTTAAACTTTTTATAGATATACCTCTCTCAAAATAAATAAGTTACGACCTGTTTCTTTGTGGATTGCAACTAAATTCAGTTTGATGTTTTATTAACATATGAATTATGCGTTAAGCCTTTTACTTGGGGTAACTATAGAATTAAATAAAAATGGAGCTATCCACCACCAAAACAGCAGGAACTTTGTGGGGGTCAGTAAGCCCCCCTTTTTTCCTTATTAAGAGATTACTTTTTGTGATAAAGTTTTTGTGAACACACAGCCTTTAAACATGGTCTTCCTCTTTTCTTTCGAATACGGGAACAAAATCAATGTTATTGTTAGTTGATATATTTTTGCTGGTATATGCAAGAATCTTCGTACTGGTCGCTGAATTTTCCTTGTATGGTCCTCTCTAACGTTTCACTTTTCGCGTTGCATGCTTCTCTATTTTGGTATTTTGAGTTTAAGACATACTCTTTTAACAAGCCGAAGGATAACGACTTCTTCGAGAGATTCTACACAGAGTTTATACCATGAAGTGGTGTTTATATTTCTTACGACCTAATCAACTTACTCAATCAAACCAAGGACCTGTTACCAGATGGGAACACCATGTTGCCTAACATCCGTGATGTCTTAATCTCTATGAAGGAATCTTGTTTTTTTTTTTAGTTCTTAAAGTCGAGGACTCAAGCTTCCAGTGAGCTTGCAGTCCCAGTATTTTGTCTATAGTGTCACACCTAACCAAAGATGGAAAAGTCGACGGTATAATTTATTCTAGAAAGTTCCTAATATTCGTTCTACATTTTTGTTTATTCCCCAACACATAAAGCATAACTCGTTGGATTGTTGTCTTATACACTTTGAATTTTGTACAAGAGCTAGAAATTTTGAAATCGTTTGCTTCCTCAAACCGAAATGGCGGCAGTTTTCTAAAGTGATTAATTGTCAAAGTTGCACGAGGGTGTCATTCATGTGTTTGATATTACATCGAGGTAGGCTCTCCTTTTAATCACTTTAAAGTTACACTTTGTTTTTGCTTCTTTGGCTCGAGCTTTTTTCTTGAACATTTTGCGCCTACTTTGCCAGTTGCAAGATTCCGTTAATCACAGATATAGATACGTCAAAAGCCCGACATGTGTCGATTAACACGATAAGGTCTTAGGTCCCGGAGGAAACACCTTGCGTTTTATTCACTGTAGTGTCACTCAATTGTTTTTATTTTATGAGTTCCTTCTGCTGCTTGTGTTTGCTAGGACGGATAATATAAACTCACGTGACATTATGCCCCGGTTTCTTGGAATATCTTTGAAAAAAGATTTTTATACCAATTTATTTCATTGTTATATTTATCTATGACCTTGTGCTATTCTCGGGCTTTATGATTCCATCGCTGTAGAACTTTTATTGTTAATCACTGAAAAACTCGGACAATTTTTTACCATCGAGAAAATGTTGCAAATAGTAATCAGAGGGTTCAAGATCAGCGCTATACAGGGTATGCTTCTAAACTTACCAACTGAACTACATCAATTTGCTCCCGATCTTCATGTGTGTCACTCTTTCATGATTGCTTCATTCGTTCGAGTTATTGGGTGTGGATCGAAGTGCTGATTCGCCACATTCTAGCAGCTCATATGAGGCGACTTTAGTTGATTTTAAGAAAACCCCAATAAGAACATCAGCGTTTCACTGTTGGATATTTGCTGAATTTAATTTGTGTGTTAAATCATTTGATATCCAGCTTCTTGGAATATATTGCTCATTTTAGATAACACCTGATGATGGTAATTGCCTGCTTTATTTCCACCAGTTGTAAAATCTCATCTTCTTTTTCCTTGACAGGTCGATACCAGTGCGGCACTCGCTCACAACATTCCCACCGTAATCTGCACACATTGTTGGCATGTTTTTGCAACCTTTTTCTTTTAAGCAACATCGTATAGTGTATTTCTTCAGATATTTCACTAGTATAGTATATTATAAAGCTAGGTACTAGGCAGTGAATTATAAAGCTTCAATTAAAAAATCATGTTTTTGTTTGACACAAGCAGATGAGTGTCTCCGCAGAAGCTCATCAATGCATTATTACTTAGTTCTGTCGTAAAAAAATATACCACATTTTGAACGCACATTTAAAATAAACTTGGTTTCATCTTTCTTTACAAGCTCAAATACCACAAATACCTTAGCCAGAAGGGTTTATTTCAAGAAGGAAAAATTTCGAGCACCTAACCCGCATTGTTAATACAAGATGGTAGAATTCCAATTCTCTCAACTTTTATCAACTTGAACCCAACTTGCTTCCAGATCCCCCTCCAGTTTTCTTACTTTACATCTCTACCCAGTAGTTTTATTGTAGCCGACCGGAACTATTAATTTGAGTGTTGAACGCCAGGCTTGATATTGACAATAACTTCAGTGCTCTTGGCACTTACAAGGATTTTATTGTTAGAACATCTGTACATCATGCTGTTAGGATGGGATTCTCTATACTCTATGCCAGATTATCGTTTTCACTCCTTGATTCGGTGTTTATGTGTTAGTTGTAAATTTCGTTATACTATGAAGAAAATGGAATAATTTGAAATTTTATACAAACTGCACCTGGCATTGATGTTTGAAACATACATGTATACACACTTAGATACGTGGAAAAGCTACCGACACAGATGAAAACATCTATTGGATGTCTAAGTCACTGATTTCAATTCAAGTCAGATGAAATGCTATAAAAGTCCTTCCACCTGAAATGTTACAATATTTCCCAAACGTGTTGTATAGGAACATAAACTGAAATGTCGATTCGTCTTCGAACACAATGGTGACGGGAGAAAAAGTGGTTTGAGTACAAAACGATGCACAATTCTTGGCATCATCGAAAAATGCCGAAGGCTAACTTCCGGTGTGGAATATCAGCACATCCGACGAGCAACTATCAACTGAAAGTAAAACCGGAAGCGACTGTGCATATAAAAACAGCTTTTGTATGGGGATCGAATCAAACTTCATTCCTAGCGGGCGGCTTCTATAATCTGTGTCACGATGATACTGGTAATTTATAAACGAATGGATAGTACTTCACTTCCTGAAAGGAAAAAAAAAACTGACAAGTAAGATCCATAAGGAACACAAGTGATTGAAAGTTGTGATATGCTTGCTTTAAGACTTAGTATCGTGAGCTTGGACTTAAGTAATTTTGAAAGGAAGGAGACGTGCGACATGAAAAGAAGGCCATGAACACAACACAGTTCCCGTCTTCTGACAAGAGTTGGCGGTATTTCATATAGATTCCGAAGAGTTTCTGCAACGACCATGGGACAACTTTATTGTATCATGTACATGCATTTTTTAATTAATCTGCTTTTGACATACCCAGAAAGGCAGTTATCATACAAAAAAATTTATTGCAGTGGTTTGGGTGATAGGTTTCATGAGTGCTAGGACTCTTTTTTGAGTGAATTTGCGCTTGATTCCGGTACTGGTGTTATTGTCCTTATTTACCACGGTGCCGAAGTAGACGAAGTCGTTTTGTCTAAAACCTTTTTTGAAGTTGAAGGTCTCGGTTAGTTCGTTCCCGAACTTGACGGAGAAACGAGAGTTCTCCATTGTCATCCTACACAATCTGACGAGTTTGGTAGGAATGCCAAAACAAGACATGGCACTTTATAGCTCGTCTCTATGCGCACTTTCATATGTGGTCTTAAAATCGACGAATAGGTGGTGAGTGTCGATTTTCACTTCTTGGGTCTTTTTCAGGATCTGCCGTAGTGTGAAGATTTCATCATCATAAATTACGATAACCTTGGACTTGTGTGATTAAGTTGCAATTGCAAATGTCTGTTGGATCAATCGTAAAGTTCATTAAGTAAGTAACGCTCTCATGTATATTTTTGTGTAACTCCAGGCGATTGTTTGTTACGAACCATAACGGTTCTCGAGCCTTAAACAAAATATAGTTTGCAAAGTAGTAGACGCACTCAATGCATTAGTTTTAATTTTGCACCTACTTACTATGACAACATAAGCCATATTATTCGGAACGGTCGAAATACTATTCCGGGAACAAAACAGCTTAATTACCCCTTAAACATGAAGGTTGTTAAAATAATGTTTCGCATTATTCACAACTTCGCCAAATAACACATAACAAACGATTTTGCGTGTAAGTTGAGGGCAAATCCCTCACGTTACCAAAATAACAGAAGATTCAAACAAATTTTCATTAGAACAATTTAAAATCTTGAAAAAAGTTCACAGCGTAATTCCCTCTGTAATAAGTATACTTAACTGATACAAATCGAGTTACAACGAAAGTTGCTACCCTCTTGACAACGCCAGTGACTGGCGAGAAGTTAAATTTGGCAAAGAAATACCTCATACCACTGATGATGGCGACGTTAACGGAACCAACGAGACAAAAAAAAAAAAAAAAAACAACAACAAATCGCGCAAATGACAGGATAAAAAGGATTTTCTATTTATATGTGCTTCTCTCAGAATAGAAGGTTTAAATTCAATTTTCAACTTTTATTTACACATTGCGTAGAGGTACTTTGATAAATTTCGTTCCATCGTTTACAGAAATCCTCGACACTAGAAGAAGTACAAAATACCGAATCCAAAGCCACAGCAGTAACCATGAGTATAGCCTCAAACTCACTCTGCTCAACACACACACCTTCACACACATCGCACACAAACACAAAGTAAACACATTAAAGTTGCAAATTGAATTTCACATAATCCTGTGAGATACATCTTCTTAGAGTGGTGGTGGAGCTGATGATGCTGCCACCATTCTCGTGGAAATCTCTTATACGGCCATGGTACCAATTTTTTTATAGTAACGACCTTCCTCTGCTCAAATGACACACCCCCGCATGGGTACATATGTACTCAGAGCGGAGTGACTCGGGGAGCCAGTGAAGAAGTCAAGGGGATAGATCGAATGATGGGATTAAATAAGAAAATGTAAAGTAGTTTATTTGCAAATTGCAAGGATAAGGCGATTGCTTCAAAGACGGCAGCGACACTGACGCTGTGGCATGACGACTCTTGGGGCGGCCGAATGGTGTCTCGTGGAGTCGGTGGATGCTAAGAGACGAAAAATCATTTTTACCAATCTCGAATTTAATTTGATTTTTTTTTCTTCCTATCTCATTTCGCCTTGCACTTGTTTTATTTACATTCCATCCTTCCACCCGGAGTGAATAGGATTTGCGAATCCTTCAAGAATGAAAATCCAATTTAAGACATTCTCAATAGGAATCGAACTGAGTGTTGCTGCTGGTTGGATGGGAGCGATTACTGCTTGGATGGGAGCTGCCCTTATACACCAGTGCGTCGTTAATGTACACAATTTGAACATTAACCGGGGTAATGTGGTCGCACAGCATTATAGGCAGCACACATGCCGATTGCCCGGTCGGCATGTCCGAGTATCAACATCATGTCCGAAATCACTCATCCATCGGGTGATCAACAAACATTGACGGCAGCTGTTACCCTGTTAAAAGGGTTCCATTCCGAGCATGGTGCTGTGAAGGGCGGAAAAATGCTTAAAGAGGGAACTCTCAAATCTTTGGTCAGATTTTGGTTTTAAATGTCCAGTATGCCTGATCTCGCCCTCGCTCTGCATCTGCTCTTGCTGCTCGGTTGGTTCGAACAAGGGTCATACAACCACAGAAAGTCATAACACATGACGGACATGCCTGTCCCAGGGAATAGGGCTTGGCAAATATTCGCAGTGATGCCTGTTCCGTTGAAGGGGGGAAAACAGGGGGTTCGTCGGACTTTGCAGTCAGATGTAGTACAACTTAAAAATTTATTTGGGATTAAGGGCAGATCTGAACCAACCCTTACATTAGTGTTGTGGAAGACCCCTCTTCAGCTCTGCCGCGCAACACAAACACATGCACACACATATCACTGCAGATCCTTGGAGAAGAACACTCATCCCGTCACAACTTTACACTCGAAAACTTATATTGTGCCGGCTGCTTGCTGTTCCCGCTGCACGCCCATTCCACTCGGCTCAGAGTCTACAGACTGAAGAGCACACATCTCGTCGCCAGCGTATTCATTGCATTAAACCCATTTCGAATACGTAAAGAATACATGAGGCGAAATTATTTTCAACATGCTCAAAAAGTTTGACTTTTAATTACAAGCCATGACCTGGAAAGTAATTTTGGTCTTAATTGCTCGTTGAGTGAAACAAGTTTTTTAGCCTCTTTCCAGTCTTCTTCGGTTCTCTCGTCTGGGATGCCGTTGCTGGAGGAGGGGAGCATTTTTGTTTTTGGCATTTTTAGGTAACCAATTACTAATTTTTAGCTAACACTGTTGTGGTCTTTTGTGTGGGCGTGTTTGGGGGTTAGGACGGTGGGCGTACTGTCTGGGGTTAAGCATCGTGACATGACTTTGATGGGCTGGGTGCGGTGCTACGGGAGATCTCTCAGCACATGGATGAATTTAATAAAAGTTTATGAATTGGAGTGGTAGGGGTGACGAAGATTCAGTGGCCGGATACGTGCTGCTGGCCACTGTGTTCTTCTGGGATGTTGAACAAGCCTTTTGCAAGTGTAGTCTGTTTAACGAAAGGATTTTGTTTCAATGAAACCATATTTGAGGAGATTAGAGGATGGAATTTGTACACATTAGGGAGCCACCCTTCGCTTTTAAATGCAAAACTTGGACATGGTAATTGGGCCATTTAGGACATTGAAAACTTTTGAAAGAACTTGTTAGTTGTCGTTTAGTGAAGAAGTTGTGAGACTTCTAGTAAAACGATCGACAAGGCGTCTTAAGATTTTTTTTCTTCTTTGTATAAGAACTAGAACGTTGTGTGTGCGAGCAGTACGTTATTCGATAAGTTTGGAAGTAACGATACGTACATACATCTCTTCTCGAATCGTTGAAAGTTATAATTCATCGCTTGGAATAGAAGTTTGCAATACGACGTATATTTTCGGGAGTGCTTTTGGTGCATAACTTCTCCTAGAATTGCAATTATCTCATGCACAGGGTTTCATTCAGGTAGTGCATTTGGACGGTGAAAGTTTTCAAAAATCTGTTAATTTAGGGAAGTTATGTTGATTTCATTGGATTCGTGAAACGTTGTGTAAGGTGAGTAACATCTGTGCGTCTAGTATTAGTACTTTAATATGAAATAAGACGTGTAAAAAAATATTTTGTAGCAGTTTCCTAATTCGTAATATAAATTTAAATCGATTTATTTGACTTAAAAATTATTCAGAGGCACTACAGCCCACAAGGAACCAGTGCCTAGCTTTTGTATTAACCACTCGTATTGTGCATGCTATTGTTCTCTCATGAGTAGAGGTGACCTACAGTTCTTTGTTGACTCAGAACGGCGAGATTTGCGAAGCTTTTCAAAGAATGTTAGTACTCCTTGAGTGTTGTCAGCAACTCGAAAGAGGTGGTGCCGTGGAAAGTCCGAGTTGTTCAGTCCCGGAATCGAACCTGGACCTTCGGCGTGTGATTCGACGCACTTACCCACTACGTCGCGCCGACCACAAAGCCTCTCAAATCTTGAAATGAACACGAAGAAACCCAGCCAAACATTCAAACGTAAGACAACTAGGGTAAGCGTTCGTCCATACTAGTGTGTCATTATTACTGATTAAAGTCACTCCTTTTCTGTATTAAGTTTTACTACTACTAACTGGGTGGTTATCTTTTGCTTTGTAGTTTTTGTTTGAGGTTTGTATGTTTGGAAAGGAACTTTCTATTTAAAGCCTCTGTTTACACCTTACACATCAAGGGTTAAGTTATTCACGCAAGACAGGGAGCTTTGTAGTCCTTTGCAGTGCTTGCTGTTAAAATTCAAACGGAGGTACTATTAATCTTGTCATGAACGAAAAAAAAATAAAAATTCTATTCTATTTCTTATAATTTTAATAGGTAAGCGGATGAAAGTAGCACTACAAGAGTTCACAAACATGGAACCTCAATTTTAGAAACATCCAAAAAGATATGGAACCTTAACCTTAGAAACATGAAAAAAAAAATTCAACATTTATTGTTCTTAGACCTAACAAAAGTAAAAACGCATGTTGAGCGTAAGTCGAACATACACCATCCAGCTTAAGCGCTAAGACCGAGCTACTGGGACAGTGCAACAGGAAACGTCCGCCTCTAAAATGACGCAAAAGAGTACTGTGCAAGATTTGAGTCAGTTACTGAGAAATGCGCTTGCGGGGGGTATGAATCTTGAAAGAATAAAAATATTAACTAAACCTCAATTGAAGAAGATCAAAGAGAAAAACCTCTAATTTGCATGTACATGATAAAATTATTTTCCGCAAGGTGTACATCTCTATAGCAATCTGAAAGAGAAACGCGTTCACGTTTGAAGAAGTTGTCATTTCGCCAGCCATTAGCCATTTTCGTGGCCGTTTTAATTAGCTGCATTTGCAGACACAAAATAGAGCTGGAAACAAAGCCTTGGCCTCGTCTAAAAGTTGTGTCGACATTTCCGCCTGTTTGCGGTTTCTATCCCATCAAAGAACTTTTTCTCCCAGCCCCCGCTGGTTCCTTCTAATCTTTTTCTTTCAACATGTGGTCGGTTGTTGTATATTCCCCTAATGATCTCCTTTTCATTAAAATGGGCCCTTTGGCAACAGACTTTTAAAAGAAAAACGTACTTCTTTGATCCATGTACAAATCGAAAGCAAAAAAAAAAAACATCATTAAATGTGTAGGTACCACCGGACCATTATCAGCTTCTGAGAAGAGAAGGAAAGAGAACACCCTCACCAGCCCATAATGCTCGACGACATTTAAATTCGTTCCATTCTTCCATAAACGTTCTCGATACTTATGTCCATTTAGGAGCAGGATCTTCTTGTTTGTGTTGTGAAGCGTGGCTTTCTTCTCCAGACTTAATTCCCAGACACACACATTTATGAGGCGGAGCAGTATACTGCGCCAATCTGTCGGAAAATAATTCATTGTCATTGATGAAGGACATGGGTGTGTTGACGACAGTCAAGTGGTGGGTGGTCAGGGGCGATAGTGTTTGTGGTCATTTCTTTTTAGGAAGCGAATAAAAGAAGAAATAAAAATAAAAAAAGAAACAAAGGACCACCTCTCCACTTGAGCGAACATTTGGTCGGTAATGTACACAAGGTCTCAATCGATTTTAATTACTTAGTCGAGATTAGTGAACTCGCCCAAATAAGAGGATGGTGTCTGAATTTTTGTGGGACCGCACTTCTTTGGGTGGCACGTAGCTAGGACCTGATTTTACATCAGCGAGTAAGATGCGAAGTAAATTTCCCTTTCAGCCCTAAGTACCAGAGGGTGAACGGAACGGATATGAAAAGAAATTTATTATTGCCGAAGTAATGAAAAGTCTACAAGAGGTTTTCCCTGAAGGCATATAAAAAAGAAGAATAGTGTGCAGGCGGACACCCCTTTTGGTTTTGTGGCGACAATGGCATTTCTTTATTTTCCATCACATCCACCTTACGGCTGTGTTCATTTCCAAACACACCCACACACACTTTTATACCACCGACGACGGAGACCCAATTTTCTTTGAAAGTTTAAGTGTATAAAATTTAATGTGCGGCCTCATTCCCCTCACATTTCTTCTTCCCTCCGGAAAGAGTGATTGCGATGGTTGCCTCACGCATTTCAAATATCACACTAAAATTATCTGTGTGCTACCGCCGTTCAGTTTCCGTTTGTGGCACGGAATAACGACGGCAGCCCTTTCCTCTGGTAGCGTCGAGAATAATAGCTGCAACCGGAGACGCAGACACAGCCAGAGCGACACCGAGGTAGGTTGTACTTCTTCTCGGCAACGCAGGAGAAAGAAGGCACAAGACACGTAATAACACTGAATATTTGCCTCATAAAAGATAATGAAAATTAATGAGTTAAAAGGATATTAATTAAGCGGAAAAGCCTCTCGTATTTCCCAGCAAGGAACGCGCCATGCGTTCGTACCCGAGGCGAGTGAATGATGGGCGACACGACCGAATGGAGTAACCCCGGGGAAATAATTTTAAGGTCATTTTTGTACTTTCGTACCCAAATCCTTTGGTGACATTTAATCAATCACCACTGCCACGGGGGTAGTATCAACCGCTCACCCGATTCCCCTTCGCCCTTCGCAAGGGACTGGAACGCAAACAATGCTGCAGAAAAAACAAAAACGACAACTAGCACGCAAGGCAAGAGAAGTGAGAAAATTCCTTGCAAAAATCGAACTGAAAACATCGAATTACGAGTACCAAACGCTTGACACCATCAGCTTGACACAGCAAACGTCCTCGCCGCTTGCAGCACTCCGCACAGAATGAAGTTATCGCTGACATCATCACCACGACGTTGTTTGGACTTAGTGTAGTTTTATTCCGATTAATTAAATTTTGCCGATTTGGCAATTTGAGCATACCTCTTCGTTAGCGCACCCTCCTTCTTTGGGCTGCCATGCCGACAGGTCTCTGAGTTGAATTTGAAAAGGACACCGGAGGGAATTGAGAATTCCTGCTCGAATTAGCGGCCATCGCTTTAACGTAATGTCATGGTAATATAATGCCTCGAGCTCAATATCACTGAAACGGGATGTTTGGAATGTCTTCTTTATTTAATTAAACGTGCCTTTTGCATTCCTCGGACGTTTCTATAATTTTGAAATTGTCGGATGCCACTCGGATGCGAGAGGCAGCAATATTTCGTTGTGATGCTGAAAATGACCATTGGCGTTGCCCTGCCGCTCTTCTGTTACGCGGAATTAATTTCAGGAAAAAAAAATTGCCGATGAATTTAGGAAGTTCAAAGGCATGCCTGCTCATGCTGTTTTGTATTCCTCTGAGACGTAATTTACAGTTGCAAGGAAATGATGTACAATATGGGCAGAAGTATTTATTTCGTAATTTTGCTCGAAATTAACTTGAAACGACCTGCCCCCAGCAGTGTCGTCGTTTGACGCAACTCCCAATGTGCCACGGGGCGATGCCATCTCATTAGGATATTCAGCATTAGCGTGCACTTGACTTATTGAGGTATAACGAGCGCCAGATGAATGTTAGTCCATCTGAAACTTGACTAAACTTGACAGTAGGGCTTAAGACTTTTATCTCGAGTACTCAGCGATTTCATAATGTTACTCGAACGTTTATAATGCAAAAGATGCAAAAAGATGTCTTTTACAAATTTGCTTTTCTTTATGAGTGGAGATGGAAAACGTTTATAACACTACACCAGCATTGGCGTTCGTCAGTTATAAAACAGAGAAATGACACTAGTATACATTTTTATCTCCCACGCAGGCCATTTGAATGCTCCGTGGAACATTTATTACAGCGCACTCGATACACGCAGAACGTATGAAGTTCCCTGACCATGAATTAAAATATTCACACTGCAAAGCGTTGCAGTCAACAAGAGTAATGGTACGTTGGACATGCCATTGCACCACACTATCGCCAGCAGAATTTTTTGCAGATCGCCAGCCCGCCTGTTGGCCACCCCGAAGTATTTACATCAAAACGAAATAAGCAGAAAATTTTCAGGTTTCATGAATTTTAAACAGCGCAGGACTAAGTTGAGCTCACAGAAAGGGTTGCTCCCGCCATCCATGCATGAAAAAGAACGTTAAATTATTTAATCGCAAAGTTGTGGGGGTTGCGCGCACAGAACACATGACGTGTAGCGCACTGGTTAATGACGGATAAGGATTCATCTGATATGACAGAAGTGTCAGAGCCCGACTATGTGAGCCATCACGTCCGAATGAGCAGCGTAACCTATTTAACAGAGCCTGAAATTTCATATTACAGCCACCCTCATGTCCATTATTTGCCAACAGTCGACGTGGGTCGATGCTCTTCCTGCTCCGTCATTCCGTCCGTGTCGCTTACACAGTGGAAGTTGGCTGCGCCCGGTGCTGGTGGTGGTTGTTCACTAAAGCCAATTTAGCACAGAATGGTGTAGTGTAGCGCTCCCGGGAGAACCCACGTCTAATAATGACATTAAACGAATCTCATCAGTGAAGAGAACCCACTTTAGAGGCATCTACCGAATCAAGTTCTCCTGCTGTTGCTGGTCCGGCCCAGAGTCCCAAGTCCCAAGACCCCATCTGACACTCAGTCTCAGTATGTGACTCAACCTTCGGAGTGGTTTAATGGAAGCTGAAGCTAAAGCGCCAACTGAAGGAGTAAGGACATCACAGGACAGTTCGTATTTGAAAAATTCATACATGTTACCTGAACTGAAACATGTTATTAAAACGAAATACGATCCCTTAGAGTGTGGGAGAAATCAGAGCGCCAGTTTGAGAGTGTCGCTACTGACATAGAGCTCTGTGTGGCGTTTCTGTGAGTTGGTTTCCTGGACCTCGAATTACATACATCGAGTGTTGTGGGGCAGATTCGATGTGATGTTTGCTTGGCGCACGCTATTCATTATGTTGTAGCCGTTCATTATGTTGTAGCCGTTCATTCTCCATTCAAATTACTTTAGAGCGTTAAATATTTATATGGCGTTGGACTGGAGTCGGAGTCGGTGGATGGTGGACGGATGTCGGGTGTAATTGCATATGAATCGTTTCGGGGTCTGGGTTAGTGTCGTGTGTAATTGCATTTGGTACACCATCTTTGAAATTCCAATTAGAGATTTTACGGGAAAGGGAATTTCCGTAAATGAGTTGGAGTTACGTTTTTATTCCTTAGCGCTGGAATCATGGCTAGGGGTACTAACATATGTGGGTGTCATATTGATTGACGCGTTGTTACAAATCTAACAAAATTAGTCATACAAGGACTTTGGTTTGTGTTGTATATATAGTATATGATACGTGACAGTGGAAACAATAAAATTAGAGAAGAATCTTTCCAGTTACCAAAAGTCAAATACGGGTATGACCTCATAAACAAAAATTTTTCTGCTAAGAAAGTAGGGATGTAAGCCCTAAAAGTAGCCATTACAAACGCGAATCCAAAGTTTCCTCAAGAACTATATTTTGAGTTGTGAAAACAGTGAGCCTCCTCTGTAGCGGTCACTCATGGCACCACCGAGAATGTATGTTGGAGGTGTCTGTTTGGAGAGGTCCTGTAAGTTACTGACTAAGTTCAAGTTCTCAGAGAAAATAAAATTTGATTGGGACCTGCATTTTGTCAAATTCTTATTTATTTTGGTTTTATTCAGCTCGTTTCGATTTTATCTGTGGACTCATTTTTCATTTTATACAGAAAGTCAGAGAGCATTCGTTTGATGTCCCTTTAGGCGAGTTACAGAGATCCAAACGCAATTACATTTTATTAGGCATTATCTTCCTGTCCTGATCGAAGCTTGAAGTATAACTCTTAAATTGTGTTGTTCCTCTCATCCAGCCAATCTTCAGTCTGTGCAAACACATGATCAGCGAACTAAGGCACTTCCGATTTTTGGGACAGTTTATCTAAAGTGTAGAGTACATAAAGTTTCCCTCAAAGTTCGATTTGGTGAAGTGTGGGAACGGAACTCCCTCGCACGTTGCCTGTGAGCTGATCAAAAAAGTTTCCCTTTTTTTTCTTTAAAATATGCGGGTTAAAACTGTCAAAGCATGAGTATTTTACGAGAACAGAAGCACCAATGTCAACAAAGAAGATTAAGGCAGTCTGGAAAAAATGTTTACTTCCTTGTAGACAAGGACAAGATTTGATTGTATTTTCGACAAATACTGACTAGTGCCTCTGTCAATATGTGTAACATCTTTTATATCTGCTATCCGTATAAGAAATAAGTTCATGAAGAGAAGTGTCCTTGTACAATAAGGTCCAATACCTCATATTGCCAATTAGCAATATTTGTCAACAACACCCCTGTATTAAATCAGACAATAAAATTACCTGTAAATCCATAAAGGGAAAGCATATAATAATTTCGTCGGCGTATGTTCAAACATAAATTCCTTGGAATAGGCTCCGAATAAGTGACAAGCAATAAATTATTATTACCCAAATCAACGTGAAAACTAGCATAACTATAATCCAAATGTCACAATCACAAAAATTAAGAACCATATTTTGTCCGACTGGTCCATTCCCGACAGTCAAGTCCAATGATTCGTAAAAACATGAGAGTTACATAAAATAAGAAACAACAATCCTATTATAGTTTTACGAGCAAAATTTAAGTAAATAACATCGATTCAGGATAATCAGGACACATTTCGTAGAAGACCAAAAGTATTTATCAAAATTGCCAGAGCAAACAAATTTGCCAGAGCCTCCAGGTCTGAGTCTTACCAGAAATGGGGCCGGGAGCGGAATTCACTCGAATTTTCACTGACGGCTTCAAGAAGAAGAAGGCCTCACTCAACCCTCTAACCGCTTCCAATATAGTAAAAGAATGCAAGACTTCTCTTAATTTGGTCGGCTAATTCGCTAAGACAGGCATCAAGAGAGGCTCTCATCGCGCTCGAACGCATGTTGGGTCTGTCGACAGCACAACCAAAGATGATATTATATGATTCTCAGGATTCAGGTTGACCAAGCGCATGCTCCCAAACGTCAGTAAGAAATCCGCGGATTTTCTGTTATGTCTAGATAGGAAATTCTGAAAACTGTTTATTTGGCATACAATATTACATCTTTGCTAAGCATTTAAGTGGTTTGAGTCGTGCATTGCATAAGTGAAGGCCAGAAAAAAGGGCCTAACAAGGTGATTTTGCAGCATGATAACGCTCGAACCCACGTGACTGTAGCCCTAAAAACTACCTGGAACGGCTGCAATGCGTGGTCTTACACAAGCCGCCGTATTCTACAGACCTTGCTCTTTGCGACTACTTGCATCGATGGAAAACTATTTGGAAGATCACCGGTACAGATCTCTTGAAGCCATCTACGAATGGCTCATTTCTTAGAGATTGTATTTGGAAATTACCAGAGGGATGTATTTTGAGATGCATTTTACCGTTTTTTCAATAAAAATAAACATTTTTTTGAAGACAAAGAAACGGGTCGCAATAACAGTGTCCCAACATACAGTTGGGAAATATCATCATTCTAAATATGAGAGTTTTGTTAATTGAAGTCTCCATTTAATATAAACAAAAGTGAGCTTCATTACTAAACGAAATTCGTTTATTCAAATCGGCATCAGTGACAATCTTTGTTTTGGGACACATTTGGACAATTTGTAAGCGTTGACAGTCTGTTTATTGTTAAAATGCCAACCATCATATGACAACTGACTTAATGGCCGCCAGTTAAAATAGTGTTGCCAACTTAAAAGGCAGCCATCATTGGAGCGAAATTAGAAATGGGAAACGCTCAGTGTGACAAATTTACTTATAATTGTAAATATGATGCCACACTTAATGAAATCAGTACAACTCGTTCGACGAAATTTCATATTGCAGGAGATAAGATTTACCCATGTACCAAATGAAAGCACAAAAAGAATGAGTTTGCGCTACTTCAAAATGATTCTTAAGTCGATGGCCGAGGCGGTAATGTTCTGGCTTGTTCTCGGGCTCTGGTCTGCTAATTTCCTAATTCCTACTTAAAATATAATTAATATTTTTTAGAAGAATGATATTTTTTAGAAATTTATTTTGTTAATTTTTTTTTAATTTGCCAGTCTAAGACTGCCAGATCAGCCATTCATTATCATTTGCATCAGCCCACAAGGGAACAGGGCCTAGCTTCCTAAGACACTACTCCCATGTACAGAAGGCACAAGCTTTTATCTCAACAGTATTCCTCAAAATCGATAATTTCATTGTTTAACTGCTTACATCCATAATCACCACAAAAGTGAATCAATTTACCATCTTAATTGACCCACAAGTGACATCAGCCACTCTTCCCTTTCGATTAAAAGCACTGCCAGTCGTTTTAAACCCCCATTCTAAAGCAGACTGATGTAAATATAAATAATGTACAGGCACAACGGATAACCATTCTGTCAAAAACAAATACTACCAGAAATTGTGGGTGTCTCCAGCAAACAAAATTAAAAAGTCAACCATCATTTCGAATTCCTTCAAAGGATACCGATTTAAAATTCATTCCAGCAATACAACGAGTGAAAAGGCGGACACATGACCTTTATATCCAAGCATACATGGAAAGAAGTGTATACACAAGATACAGACAGCCGCATGTGTACGTTACGTATACGTCAGCACCATTAATAGGTTACGAAACAATGCGAGGGCCTTGAAGAACGAACGGAAAATAACAAAAGACCTCTTAAAATTCATATCAAATTTCAATTCAACGAAATGGCTATAAAATGGATCAAGTTTCTTGAAAAAAAAAATCAACAAAAAAGCATGATCTCATTCGAAAAAAGGATTTGCATGGTGAATGCGAATATTTCTGCTTGAAACGTCAGCCCAACGGGGTGGTACTCAATTTTAGCATGAAGTCAACTTCTTCTCGCTTAAGTCCGCTGTAGGGTAAATCACTTACTATCCTGTAACTTGATTCTTTTTCTCGGTGATTGCTACCAGTTCACTGGGGAGAAAATTTTCAGTCAGCAAAAAGGAATGAAAGGATATTACTCAACTGTTGAAAAATTGCATTTAGCTCCGAATACAACCGGCGTTGCATAGTGTCATCTCTTGTGTTCCTACCAGCTTTGTAGGGTATTCCAAAATTATTCAACCGCCCCTTAGGAGGCTTCTGTAGCGTTTGTGTGACTTGGTAGATATCTACAGCACTGTCATAATTGACCTAATGGATAAACCGCTTTTGTTTTATTTTTGACTTTTAATTTGATACGATTTCAAACGGAATGGGAGATGACGATTACGTTGTTGGAATTTTAAGTGGACCGCCGAGCTTAGAATTTACATGATTTAAATGTTGGGGACGATTTAAGAAATTCAAGTAAAATATGCGAGAAGTCGGTGAAGCAAATATAAAGCTCGTTTTGTATTTGGAGAGAAGACGGTTTTTAGGTCAGTTTAGATTATCATATTTATTTCCGTTGTCCCTTCACCAGGCGCCTTTATTCCAAAAAAGGTGTGGGTTTTAAATGTTGATTTGCAAATAGATTTAATTGGTGCTGTACAATTTTGCTTTGCAGACACCGAATTTACTTCGGAATGCTACTCTGGCGTATACATGTTATTTTTACTCTAACATAGAAAGAGCTAAGAATTCTTGATTGTGTGTAATAGCGACATGGGCTTGGAGGCGCCACTGTAAATGGGGAAAACAACATCAGTACCAAAAAGCAATTGAGTAATAGACCGCTCTCTCGAAGGACTTAACTGGCTTTGTATAACAGCTTCATCATCCCAGTCCTCCTTTTCGGCGCGGAAACTACGTAAGTAAAAGCGTGTAAGGAAACCCTTGGTCTTTCTGAGAGAAAAGTTTTGTGTGCGATTTTCGGTCTTGTTTGCGTTGACACCTTGCGTCTGGAGGAGAATATTTAAAGACGAGCATTATAGGATGTACGGCATTTAGTTATGCGTTACGGATCCAACGCTTGAGATGACTAGATGATGTGCAGCGCATGAGGCCCAGATTCACGCCGGACTGTAGCGCCAGTAAAAGAAAAAAAAAAGTGAGATGGGTGGATCCAGTGTATTGGTATTGCGGCCTACCATTGTCAAAACACCTAGATAATAGATGTTATTCAGAATTACTGATTTTTCAGGTTCAGAGTGAAGTACAATTAAGACCCAAAAGAAGAAGTAAGAGGAGAGGCAGTCATTCTGCAGTTGGACTGTCTGCGACTTGATAAGGATGGTGCAGTCAAAAATGAGACATCTTTATAGCGGCATGTTCTCCCGGGACAGTATACACTCTCGTTGTTCTTTAAGCTAAGTAAAATATTAGCGGAAGTACAAAGTGTGCAAGAAATGGCTAAATTCATACATGTCTTATGGAACAAATCTCATAAAGAAATTTACTACCTCCAAAATTGGTATCATTTACTTGAGAAAGGGGGTTCATACAAAATTAGGGGTTACAAAGAAAATTCACAATATTCAAGGACTGTCCGATATTAACTTCCAAGCCCTATGATGCCTCTATCTCAAGAGCATATGAATATCGAATGGGGCACTCTTGTCTCACCCTAATGTAACTCGTAGTTTCCCCCGACTGTATTTGAAAGAGGGTATTTCGGGGAATTTTGGAAAAATGGAATAGGAGTAACATCGGTCGGTGATTCGATTCTTGTTATTGAAAGAGAAATCAAGCAGCAAAATCAAGTAGCGTTTGGATGCTGTGTATAGAGACTCCCTTCCGTGGTGACCGTCAAAAATTGTTTTATGGAGTTTTAACATCGTTGGACGTTAGTTTGTATAAGGGCCAAAAATTCATGAACACGTACTTGCTGACCATCGTTTGAAGGTGCGTGAGACAGAGGAGAATTCGAGTTTGCCCAAGCTTGTGCTGCATGCAATATTGGGCATGAAGGCTGCCGGTCCGTGCGTTTATTCATTCCGCATAACATGCGCAAATTCTGCCCCATCTTCCGTATTCAAATAATTTTTTCCCCTTTTGACTGTGCTTTGTTTCCAAACATGTCAATCACTGGGCAGAAATTCGCGTCAAATAAAGGGCTTGTCGCCGCTACACAGTCCTTTAAAAAACGTATTTTTCAGACGGCTTAAAGAAGTTCGCGCTTCGTTCAATCTGTTCGATTTTCATTTGTAAGCCATACACTTAACGTAACGCCTTTATTATAATGCAAAAAAAAAAAACAGTTAGTCGTAAGTATATTTAAGTTAGAATAGGATATATTAAGGTAGATTAAGGTATTTTGTTTTAGAAAATTCAATAGATAGCTAAGTTTAAAAAAAGGTTTTCTTAGTTTTAAAATAATAAATAATAGTTTTTATTAATTTAAACTAAAATAATTAGCAATGACGCCGAAAGGCAAAAGTAAATATATCAATAGTTTAGCTAAGAACGCCCGCAAAGAGGCAGTAAGTAATTATAAGATTTCAGTTTAGTCATACCTAGGTTAAGCGTTTTGTACCTAGTTTTAAAATACTATCAGATAAAAAATAAAAACTGTCTTTAAAAAAAATAAAAATAACGCCTTAATTATCAATCAAATCGTTGAACTGACTGGCAATACAGCCCTCAAATTGTCTAGGTGTGTGCTTGTGCTTATGCTCATGAGTTGAAGTCAATACTCAATAAGTCACAGATCCTGAAAAAGCAAACCGAAAACTAAGACAACTATTTTATTGAGTGTGCTGTTCGAACTTTGACTCCGAGTGAGAATGTACGAACTTGCCTACAGCTCTATGTCTATATTGTTCTTAGATAGGCACCGCAGTGTCTCAATGAAATCAATTCGACTTCATATTATATTTCCCAGTTCCTGAAATCATTCAGAGAGAGTTGCCAATTGACTAGAAATTGCTTTTTCAAATTTACCGCTCGAGCTTGAAATTTAATTAGAGAATTACTTTGACTCTCATGAACACATCGAAAATAAATATTTAATTACAATAAGGAAAAGGACATGTGACAACTGCAGAAAGTGGATCACTCAAGAAGTCACACTCGGCTCCAATGACACGTCTTACAACTTTCCACCTCCGTGCCGGTAATAATCCACCAGTCATTTTTTACTAGAAATTTAATTAACTGAAATTGTCTAGTGGCTGGTGACTTGTGGCAAAGCGCATGCCTGAAGACGTGCCCCACTTGATGGGCAGACCAAGTGCTGGGGCTTCCAATTCCCAGAAAGGACATTTGCAACCCCCCAATCACAAGTAATAGCACCACACAAATTACCTACCACCAGTGGAACAGAGGCGGTGAGCGAGTTCCACTCTGGGTGAAATAGAAAAAATTAGACCAGTGTCACTGGGGAATATGATGGTGCAACATTACGCGGTTGAAATGAGAGAATTGCGTGTCACTGATGATTTATAAACACGATTCCTTATTCCGAAGGGAATTCACTTGATCCTATCGAAGTGAAGTAATCCAAATGGAAGCCAAATTACTCCTAATGGACATCCTTCGACTAATGAGAGCCAACAGCTCGACTCCGTACATCTCTTTGTTCGACGAGTGCGTGTATGTAGGTGTGTGGATTGTGTGTCCTTACAACATTGCTGAAGTCATTTTGAAATTAACAATTTGTTAAAAGTCACTCAAATGATTGATTCACTGGAGGAGTGTGTGTGCGTCTGATGGTGACAAAACCCTTAGCAGTTGATGGTCACGTTTTCTGTCGGCCCACATTGCCTCTTCATGCTGGGGCACTGCACAGCCGCAATGTAAACTTTCAATTGTTTCCGCATAAATCAATGGATACCACTCAAGAGCATCAATTCTGTCCTAGAATGGCATGATAGCTATTATTTGGGCTGACTATTGTTATTCTCCACCGAAACATGTGAAGCAGACACAGCTATCTGGGAACAGTGTGGTCCTGTGCTCAGAGCAGGGTAGAGCACACATGCAATTTGAAATAATAATCACTTCCTTCCTCCGAATAGGGTACGAGGCAAGCACGAGCAGTGCGAACAGGAGCAGTGCATCTAGAATACAGCCGTTGCCATCGTGTGATCGGAGTAAGCAGTTGGGCACATCCAGGCAACCTCGAGCATAAGCTGAAGTACGAGTCCTTGTGCCCGATTCCATTTAGATCTCAAATATAGACACATCCATCATTCTCATTTCATGTCATTTTGTATATGAATTTGGACTTAAACTGAACATCGTCATTATCATGGTGGTCATGGGAATGCACTGGGAGCAACAACATCTATTCCTTGTCATAAGCACGATTATTTATGAAAAGCAGTAGTTATTTCTTCCCCTCGCCCCGCTTGAAGTCCAATGTTTTCGAACATTACACAATCCGTGGGCAATGGAGACAAGAAGGATGTGATGACTACAGCAGCGGTGATGATGTTTCAAGAGCCAAACACTGCAGCAGTGGAGATGCGTCTTCCTGAGGGCCTGTTGTAAATAAAGAGATACTCACAGAGAACGAGAGAGCGGAGTCTGCATGATGTAGAAAAATATGGGCGATGCGATGATGGTTAGCAGCACTTAACGATAAATGAATCTGTGAGTGGTGGAGCTGAAGGAGTCCATTAAAAGTTGTGTGTTGTGGAAACGAAATGAGTGCAAACTTTGCAAAAGTGTAAACCTAGTCCTTAAAAGGCATCTCCACTCCTTTTATGAGAAGACGATTATGAGCACGACGATAACTTAACAATTCAATGTAAGAAAAATTAAAACTGTTTCTTTTCGAAATCCCCTCCACTCACTTGTCCTAGGAGTGGGTTAAAAGGAATAGATTACTCGACAGGCACTATTGCTGAAGGCACTGCAGTTTTGAGCTGAGTGAACCAAGTAACTCGAGGGCCTCTACGAAGAAAATTGCTTCATCTTGTTCTTTGCAATTTTATGTACACCGTTAGAGGTGCATGTGGGTTACTTCAGGTGGGTTGATGGAGTCTCATTAGAGAGAGTTTGAGATTGTCTTTTTTCGAATTGTTGAATTTTAATGATCTGTTTCAGTTCGAACTGTGTATCTATTCTGACGGAATTTTCTGCACATCACTTTAAGATTTCTCAGTTAATAGGAAGAGCATTCTGTGAAACGATGAAAAAGATTCAATATGAAATATGAATGCAGTACTTGCTTTCGAGGAGAGAGGTAGGCACAAGTAGCTGGAAAGAAATTGCCAGGATTCATTGAGAGTTTTTGATGAAACCTTTGAGATGGCTGATACTGTTGTCACTTTAATCACTCAAATTTTCTTCCTCTAGAAATGCCTTCGTATGAAAAGAGAGGATGATTCTAAATGGAGATAATAAAATTTTATTAAAAATATGGAAAAAGAGCGTTGGGGACTCATTGGAATGATTTCGGCTTAGAGCATGTTAAAAGTCGGAAATGTCCAAAAATAAATACTGGTTCGATCATGCTATGGCATCATGTTATCTTATTCTTTACGGCTGAGTTTTAGTATTAAAAAAATTCGCTTTCCCCTAGACACAATCAACTCCAAAGCAACAGTGTATTGAAAGCAGTTTATCGACTCGACTTACGTTTTTCGCATATGTCGTGGAAATAATTTTAAATCTCAAAATTTTTCAAGGAATGATAAACGATAAAAATTTGTTTATAGTGTCGTATCTTAACTGTTTAAAATCTCGTTTTTAGACGAAATTCTTCTATTGACACTTTGCTGTTTTTGCCGAAACACAATTGAAGCCAGAAAGCTAAAATAACTTCTATTCAATTTTTCTTTGGAAAACCTTTGAATGGTACAAAAACCTTGGAGAAAATTTGGAAAACAAATATCAAAATTATTTTTTTTTAATTGATTTCATTTATACAGAATCGACATTCAAATGTCAGCCAATCTCTTTGTACCCAGGCAAAATTCAAAAATTTCAAATCGTTTATATGGGGTCTTCAGAAAAACGTAGGTAGGTGAGATGCGTACCTAAATTGTGATAAATATTAACGATAATAAAAATATAACCATTTGTAACCATATGCAGCCACGTTGGGTAACTTCTGTCTGGAGAACTGACCTTAGGATCGCATCTAAATATTGGCAACAAATAACGGCCAAATTTAAGCCATCGGATGTAAGAATCGACGAATCTACTCGATGTATTCCGACGACCTTGCTCATGTTCTTCGACTGATATTAGAGTCCGGGTTGGACCTGGGCCACAACCAACATGCCACTCCAGCTAGCACTGTGTCTCGCAAACTACCTCCAAGTTGGTTGAGGTTCTTCTTCACTTGTAAGCTCCATTTCAGATGAGATCGTCCTCTGCTGCATTGTTCCAATCCTCTTCAGGCAGGAGCAGTATTATCTATTCGATCTACATAACCTACCTATCCTAAGCACTGTATTCATACACGATTGAATAAACACCTGATGCCGGATGGAGTTTGGCATTGAATCACATTCGCCTGATGAACTTTCTTCTAAAACAACAAGGGTTTTTTCATCAGTCATCATCTGCGCCAGAAATCAGTACAGATATGATACATGTGTTATATAAGAGAGAGGGTTTTGTTACGCTATTGAATCTTGAGCTGTTTAAAAAAGCGATTCTACCTAATATTCTGGCACTGAGTTTATTGTGCTCATTGACTTCGAAGCTGCGGTAGACGAAGTACTATTTCAAAGTTGCCTAATGCTCCTTGTAACACTTCGTCCGAGACGTCGATGTTTCGCCCTTGATAACAGCTTTTACTGGCGAGAATGCGTCTTGCATTTCAATTCGAGCAAACACATCATCGAAAGCTCGCTGTATTCGTCCAACCACGCCAATGCCATCCGCGTTAGACAGAAGCTGAACAGAATCCATATCGTGCCTTTGGTATATACTTGCAACTCTTTTACTATTTTACCAAGACGGATGTTGAAGAGTCACTTGACAGAGAGTCGAAGACGTCCACCTCCCTTAAATTATCGTTGTTAAGATATTATGCCAACATACAACCTTACATACCAAATGTACAACCACTCAGAAACACGCTTACATGGCGTTCTATCCATAACTGTTGTGAAACATCAATGAGTCATTAAAGTCACAGTTTTCTTATTGCAGCTGGACACGACGCCTCGACTGCTGCACTCAAAATCACACGGACGTCATTGCAGAACCCTGCAATCAAATTCCAATTAACCCGCAACACATTTGATGAAAAAGTACCGCACCAGAGGAAAGAATGAAATATTGTATTAACGGAGGCCTAGGCCGCCAACCATCGAAAATAACTGTAACACCCCGAATCCTTGTAGCATTTGATCCTAATCAGCAAATTGATTACCGCAGCGCAATTAGCTGGAAGTAATTCGTGATGTGATCAGGTATTTTTCCCTCATGTTTTTCACTACAATGCGCGCATTCCGCTTGTAATTACGTGAAATCGGATTTTCGTAACTCGGTATGCGTAATTAGCCTAATGAACATTGTTGTTCCGAAATAGGGCTCCGCGCCTGAACTTGAGTTCCCAAAATGTTCGAATATGACGTGGGGCGTGTGGGGGGTGGGTTGGTGGAGGTTTGGTTCTTTGATCGAGAACGTGATGAGACGGAAGTGATGGCGGCGAGCTCAGAGAGAACAATTTGTAGCAGCCTGCGCTCCGCTGCCTGAAACCATGGCTGCTACATGGAAGGATGATGCTCCCATGCAGCACGACATTGATTGATTCACGCTCGAAGCGTGAAATCCAAGTTGATTATTGTGCGTTTCCCTTGTTCGTGCTCATCGCCAGCCCGTTGGCCTCAATGCGGTTCGAGGGAGCGGCGCACAGCAGTCAGCACTTAGTGGGCAGCGACGGCAGCTGCGGCAAGGGTGTGCTCGGTTCGGTTAGTTCTTCTTTTGGCCTTAAAAAAGGCAAGTAACCCTTCCACCGCCCATGCGGACTGCTCTTGCATGTGTTGTACATTAGTGATTGTTATGTCAATTGTGTGGAGAAACAAATTATTGTTGTTAACTCCATTCGAAACGAAATTACAAAGCGTCAGCACCGCAGAACGAAGCCACACCCCGACATCCCTGCCGCGTGGGAAGCCGCCCAAGTAAATTTGGAAATACCCCGAAATTACATTGGGATCCGATTCCCATTTGCGATCCAGTGGGGTGCAGTCGCTGCAGAGGGATGATGAAAGTGCTTTGTATTCTAATCGAGAATTATCGTTCTGTGCACAATGGGCACCGGACAGGGGGCGGACACCGGATCGGTCTGTCTCCCGGTCGTTCGCTCGTCCGCCCGTTCAGCTGTGTGCAATGGTGGTACGTAATGGTGTATGTTCACTGTGCCTACGCATATAATTAGGAATTTCAGTTTACATTGCTCAAATGGGTGGCTTCATTGTGCAGTTTGATTGTATTCAATTGAATGTGGCAATGTAATGCGATGGGGGCTGGATACGGGTTCGGGACACCACCGCACCGTGGTGGTCGGGGTGCAATGCTATCCACTGTGCAATTGAGTAGCGAACGGTTTGGCTCGGAGTGGTAATGAATAATTTGGAGGCCTGAAGTAGTAGTCTCTGCAATTAAATGGACGCCATGTTTATGATCATCAAGTCAAACGTAGTAATGATGAGCGTACAGTGGACGAGCCTTGGTTTGTTTTAGGCGTGGGGTGGTGTTGGCGGTGATTGCGAGTTGACAGGCACAAGACATTGTTCGAAAGCTTACTTCCAGTCGAATGTGCATTCCCCGCATAAGCTGTTTAATTAAATCCGTTTAAGTTGATACAGTTGTCTGGTTAATCCCCTTGATTGATTGTTGGAGTTGAAATTTCTCAGAGCATAATAAGCAGGAATCGACAGTTCAAAAGAAATTCGATTTGCATTTGGATGGTATTGGGATTAATCTTAAGGGCGCATTGGGGAATAATTCTTGGAGATTTTTGTTTGCCTTAATTCCATGTTCAGTTTGGCCTTGTAATGCGTTTCCAACTTTAAGTGCATCAGCGATAAATGCTTAAAGGACCTTTCTCTGGTTTCAAGCATTCAATTTACGTGGTATTCGTGTGGTCCCGACTACATTCGAATTCTGTGCCTGTGGGCTAACACCCAGATCATTCTATTGGAAATTTCAGATGCCATCCTTCCAGAAACATTACATTGACAATCGTCGCCAGGACTGAAAACATTCTTAATCGCTATTACGAAACTTCTCAAGTGAAATCGTGGGCAATTATATCTTTCTGCTGCTCGTTTAATTTTTTCTCTTAATTGCCAAAGACGTTCCCTTCCTCCTCCGCATCCACCAAACAGTCATCATCACGGTCGTCGCTCATTCCATTGTAACATTCCCCGGCAATCCTCAGAGACGTAAACTCATCATCATCACCGGCACAAGGAGCAGCAGCAGGATCTCCTATTAATTAGTGATTCTGGTATGCACGTTTCTTTTAATTCAGGCACCACCTATTCCGTCAAACCATAAACACGCTCTCAGGCGGACGATGAATGTGACTTCTGACAGCGTCAAAGGGGACGAGACGTCCTTGCCATCGCGAGATGATGCCCGGGTGTGGGGCCGTAGAGGATGTCGGGAAGTTACTGTGCTACTTTCGCGTTGCTCTCAAAAGTCATGGGGTGACGCTGTAAAAGCAAATTGCTGTGCTGCTCATTCGTGTCATTGAAGAGCTAATTAAGAAATATGGAGCTTTCCCTCAGCACTCGGCTACGTGACTTGACTACTTTATGGCGAATTAATTTCTTATTTCGTGTTTGGCTTCAACGTTTCACGTTTCGGTTCGAGTTTTTTTTTCTCTTTTTGCGTTGATTCTTTTGGTGGCGTCGAACGAGGCGTCATTCCCAGGGCGGCAAAGATGACCGTAGCGGAGCGGAGCGTCCTGCTTCTAACACAAATGTTTGTATGCCGGCTGTTACATGGCGGCGGCGCTGCTCTCTAGGTGAGGCACGCGGACAGTGAACATTTGACAGCTCCTTTATTTGTTCTATAAATGAAAAACGTGTTTCTCGTTTTCGTCAAGACGACGATGACAGAATGAGGAAAGTGGCAGAAATGACCGATGGACAACGGCTCTCTAATTGCTGACACAACACGACGGAGGGGGCTCCTCGTGTGTGCAGGAGGAGAAGACCTTGAAACGTTTACAAAAGTCATACCGCATAATGTGCTCAAATTCGTGATGTAGGAAGCAGTTGACGGAGGGAATGGTTCCGTCTCGCGGACACGTTCAGAAACTGGGTGACAGTAGGGAAGCACTTAAAAAGTTCGCAAACTTTCCCATTGTGATTATGATTTGATGTTAGAACGTGGGAGGGGTGGGAGGAAGGGGTGTTGGAGGACAGGCGATGAAAGGAGGAAATCCGATACCGCTCCAACCGAAAACAATTCGTTTTGCGTCCTATTCCCGGACGATTTATGCAGAAATCCCATCAAAATCTAAAGAACTGAGGAAGTGAGATGATTCAACAACTGCCAGAGCATGGAGCAGTGAATGGTGATGGCCTGGAGGACGGCGGATGAGGCAGGAACTGCGCTAAAAGCATTTAGGTGTTCGTTTGTATTATTGCAGCATAATGCAGCGGCAGCAGTGGCAGCAACATTCGGTACGTTGTTAAGTTTGCGAAAAGTTTTTTCCCTGAAAAATACGTTAGCAATGGGAAATGTTTTGGAAATTTATGGTTTTTGCCTTTGGGATGTATTTTCCTTGTCCCGCCTCTGACTCCCAGTTCTACTCTAAGTCACATTCTATTGTCTACGTGGGCCCGGGGCCGAGTTAGCCGTTGTTCTGTCCAGTTTTATGACCTCCCATCCGCTCATGTGTAGATCCCAGGTTCATTGAAATTCTGAATCAAATTTTCAGCTGAGGGTTATGCTCTGATGAAGAAAATAAATTTGTTCATCCACGTCCCGGCAGAGTTTCGAGGTGACCGAGAGATTATCGGGGGAGTGCTCCAAAGTCAGAACGAGGCGTTGAGGTGGCAAGTCATTTTAATATGACGCACTCGACAGGATTCAATTTCCATAAACACGATTTTGCTTTAATGTCCGGACATTTGCATAAAAGATGCTCCTTCACTCTGTAGAGAGGGCAGCACTCCAGGGAATGGCAATGATGGCATTCAACATTCGGCAATCTATAGTGGCAGCAGTCACTACCTCGTCTGTGAGGCAGGTAGATGTACAAAGTTCAGAGTCATTGAGCCACTCGTTCAATTTCCTTCCCCACACCTGGAAATGAATTCGAATTACTTATGCTTTCTCTCAGAAGTTAACGTTTATTTAAATCTCTCACTGAATGGGACACATTCAAGGATCCGGTTCAATCCTAGGGCCATCCCTGAGTTTTGAATGGACATTCCATTCACTGCCCCACCCTGCCCTGTCACAACACAACACCAACCGACCGTGTGTGCTCTGGTATGTGGTAATGCTGTTGGGCTCTTTCGGTTTCGTTCACCGAAGTGCAGGAGTGCAGGGTGACTTGTGTGCACATTCGTTTCAGAAGTACCTCCGGCTTATTTTGTGAAATAATATTAGGAAATTCGCACCTAAATCGTAGTAGCCCAATTCGAGTGTGTGCGTGTGTGCTTTTGAAATTTGTTAATCGCACGTTCAGGGTGACTTATTTACTTGAAAATTGTTTCACAAGCACAACAAGGCTTGTTGGCATTCCCAGTGGGTCACTTAGTTTTGGGAAATGCAGGATGCAACGAAGGATGTAATTGTTATCATTTGATTTGGGACGTTTGATTAATGCTTTGCATGAAATCACGTTAACTAGCCAAAAAATAGCTGCCACTCTACGAAATTAAAGTCTGTGAGTGGTGGTGCTTAATTTGGGAGGTTACAATTTACGAGTCAGTGAGGGCAGTACCAGTGTCTGTTGGGATTTGTGAATTAATTGAAACTAATTTGTAATGCGTTTGCTTAACGAATATCATTGAAATTGAAGCGAAGAATCCAATCAGCTCACACGCAATGACAAAGTTGGCAGTTAGTCTGTGACTCCTACACAAGAGTCATTACTCAAACTAAACGTTCGAGAATCTATTTTAAGCCAAAATCTAAAGCCATCTTGTCATAATTGCAATATCTTTTCAATATCACCGAGCTAAACATCATTTATCTTCATTCCCTGCATATTTCTATTTCATACTAACCTCCATCGCTTCAAAATTTTGTGCGCAACAGGACAGCGAGATCAGGGGTGAAATAGTTCTTTCAAATCTCAACAGACACTCACATACTCAATTAACTCAACCAATAAAACCGATGTCAATATGGGAGACAGTGCAAATACATTTTTCTGCGCTGCTTAACATTTCAATCCAACCGGACACACCTCAACCCTATGATGCACTCCAAGCACTGCCCAGGACATAGAGTAACTGCAACTTCTCGAAGCAAACCTTTGCCCTCAGTATCTGTCTCAAGTTCCACCCGTTCGCCTAGCTTCCGACTCTCCAGAGCGATTCAGTACCCAGCAGTTATTTCTGCTCAAACGGAACTAAGAGTCGCATTAAAGATATCCACAAGTGTCTCATGAATAATTCATGAGTTATGCTAATACAGGAAGGAGCGTAAAGCAACGAGCACATGGCTCGACTTCCCCCTGTCATTCCAATACCAAGGACCAATGCTTGTACCCTTGCAGAAGGCCAGCATTGGAATTTTTCATAAATATTCCCAACCAGCCTGGCATTGGTAATTAATTTCGCTGAACGTAAAATCGCTTGATGTTCACTTGGCACATTCTAACTGGATTCCATGGGGCCTTGTATTTCTGGGCACTGGGTATCGAATGCCTCCCCCCATACTGCACTGGTTGCTTTCGGGATGTTGCAAAATATGCAAAGCCTTCTCTGAAACCGCCTGTCAGATAGCACTCGCAGCCTGTGAACGTTGACAGCTGTGTTAACGATAAATTCAAATTTCATTTTTGCTGTCACGCACGCAATCACCCTTTTTTGCGAGCATCAAGTGACACAAGGATCTTCTCTTTGTTTTCACCCAACGCGACGCTTTAAGAATTTTAATAAACCGAACCTAAACAGAGCCGTTTCCGTGTTGCCCTCGGATGATTGGTGCACGACAGTGATGAATAGATTTGAAGGTACATCGCTCTTGGTGTGAAACATTAGCCGCGCAACAGTTTTTCGGGCCCGAGCAGCTGATGCCCTCGCGGGAATTCCGGCAGACTCGTGGAAAACGATTTTCAGCATGGCTTGGCTCGGGGGAGAAGCGTTGATTAAATTTGTATTCAATTATGGATCGTCAGTCCCCCATGCGAGTGTTAGGTGATGTGAAATTCTGACACACACACACACATTCATGTCGGCTGGGGTTGTGACAAATATTTCCATTGGCTTATCAGGCGGCGGCGGAGAAATTTCACACATTTTTGGGAGTTTTATCGGCTTGGTAAGGCATCGCACATCGAAGCTGGTGCGCATATTGGGAGACTAGCTTCAGGCGATGCGTTCACTTGCTGCCGCCTAGTTTGCTTCGTAATTTGTGAATTGTAAATGTGTTTACCCTGTGGCTCGGGGAGAATTTAACACTCAATAATGATCTGTTCGAATTTGCAAATTTCGAAGGAATGCGAAGAGCGTTCCCTATGACATCTTGTTGAGTATTCTTCCCCGAGGGAGAAAAATCCTATCTCACCAAATGTGATGTGTGGAAATTTACAATGTAAGCAAAGTGACGAAATTACGATGGCGAAAGAACATATCAGAGTTAAAACCGAAAAACGGGGGTCAATTATCTGATGAGGTGGCAGGAGGAGATTTCTCAAATTCACTGACTGTGTGACGTACGGCGTGGCTCAACTTCAAGACACAATGTGGCTGAATGTATAAAAGGCGAAAAAAGAGATGCTGAATCTGTGTATATTTGCTTTAGGATCATTATGTGTGAGATTTATTGGGCTGGAAAGGGCATTCTACATTTGCGTTGTGGTGGTGAAATAGAATAACTTTAAGTCTCCTACGTGGTCTAAACGGAAATCTGCTGCTTTTTTCCAGTAGGGTGTTTGGAGAAGAAGAATGTCATATGGTCATTTTATTTGTGCGTCTTGTGCTGAAATGGGTAAAGAAAGGTGATAAAGACGAGACACTTTTATGAGTTTTATTGCTTATTTTTTGAATTTTCTGCTAACTTTATTCAAAATCATTTTTAATGAAGTATACATTGGCCATTAGTATCTATGACATTTTGGGGTAGATTCATGAATCGGGTTAGAACTTTTACCAACAAGAGAGTTTTGTATGGACGTGCAATGGTGCAACGAAACTTCCTTATCAAGATCCGTTCATTTGTTCCGGGTTAAAAATGGTTAAAGAGTTGTGCACAATACTTTGGTTATTTTGTTTGAAGACAACAGATGATCTTATTGAAGTTTTTCGTTGTCAACTTTTTTTTGAATAGTTTTTCTGTGGCGCCTTTTCGAAGACGGAAGATTGAAAACAATATAAAATTTGTTGTTTTACTATTAAAAGGGTAAAAATTGCAGTTCAAGCGACGCGAAAATTATGAGACGTATACGAGGAAATTGGGTCGATAGAACGCCTTTGCTAAAATTGGTTTTGCAAAATCCCTCTTGATTAATTCCTGGAAGGCCTCTTGAAGCAGATAGGGGTAACTTTAAGCCGTTGGTCGATGCAAATCGTCGAATACCAACTCAAAAGATTCCTGAAAGATTTAATTTGTCCGTTCGGAGTCGCAAAAAACTGTAGGTCCCTTCTACTAGTGAAGGAACAGTTACACGAATAACACGAGTAGTTGTTGTAGATGCAGAAGTCACTATTAACTTATTATGAATTTTAAATCATATTAAGCCAATTATCAATATGGTAGACGGCCTTCAGACAAACCATATTCGACTTTGTATCATTTTATGTCAAGAAAATCTTATATGAAGTTAATAAAAGTCACTAACTAACCAAACTAACTAACTAGAAGCCAGGACCTGATCCCCTTGGGCTGTAGTGCCACTCAATTATTATTATATTTCCCAAAAATTATTCAAAAAAATATATTGCACGTAAAAAAATATTTTCCTTCGCAATTTCTTTTCGATTACAATTCTAATATGTACTTTTTGGTAAGCCCTTCAGCAATTCGATTTGTATCTCCTTAACCGTCGCAAACCGCCGTTCATTTGTGGTAATCTTCAATCTTAGGAACAGGAAAAAATTCCCAGAGGGCCAAATCTGGTGAAAACGGTGGTTGAGGCGTTATTCAACAACTCCTAAGCGATGCTCATGCGACTTTTTGTCGAAATTCAGCAACTTTGGATCGAACTTCGCTGCCACAAACTTCATGGCCAAATTTTCCAACTTCCAATTTCCAAAATTTTAGCAACTTCTATAATAGTGATTCGCGGTTCTCAAAAACAAATTTCTTCACTTTCTCAACATTTTCATCAGATGTTGATGTGCTCAGGCGTCCAGGGCGAGTGTCGTCATTCACATCTTCTTGACTTTCTTTGAAAAGCTTGTCCCATTTGAAAACATTTTTTTGAATCAGAGTACTCTCACCGTATGCCATTGTCAAGATTTCAAGTGCTTCTGAATATTTAATTCCATTTTTTTACACAAAATTAAATGAAACAACCCTTGGTAGATAAATTCAAAAAAAAAAGAAAAAGAATCACATCTAAATTGTGTTTTGCGCTGATGTTTCACACAAATTAAGTCTTTGGCAAATATCCAAAGCCGTGGTGGTTAAAAGCCTAAAAAAATCGCTTTCAGCTTGTTTTATGATTAGTTTTATAATTCGTGCGTAAAACTGACAAAACTCCTTTTCGCCAGTTGCTTATCAACACATGTACAATTTACTTCCTCCAGCTATGGTGTAATAAAATAGTTCTAACAACTCCTGAAATAAAACTTTTTATGAGCAAAACACTTATTTTCTATAGATGTTCAAAAGTGTCCTAAAGTATTGACTCCTCCGAAAAGGACATTTCGATCAAATTTACCGAGCCCAGTTCTTCGATTCTTAAAATCATTTCATAATGTCCATCACTAGTTCACAGACTACTCCTCCAATAAGAACGAATTCTTTGATTTCTTCTATGAATAATTGCTTGTAACTCATTAGTGGCACAGAGATTTTTAAGGAAGCTGACTGCCTTGAACCGTTTTGCTTAACATTCGATTGATGTTACTTTTGTTGCATAAGACCATACGCGATCCGATGACGACGGCTGCCACAATAGAAGGAATTATAACCGAAAACCACACCAAGAATGATCAACAAAGTCACAATGGTTTCAGTACGAGGTTAACTAAGTTCATGAACAGGTAATATCATCACTCGCATTCACCGCTTTAGTTTAACGTATCACGAATAGCGGTACAAATCGCTGTCTGTGGATCAATTAACACAATCACGTTTCGCAAACTCCAACTAATGCTCCATAAGGACTGCATTACTGCTCATGATATTCGGATTATGATGCGGTGAGTTGTGAGAACAACAATTTAGAGGAATATTCAATTTGTTTATCAAACGTTCAATGGCTGTGGTGCTAGGGTGTGAAATTTATGCTTTCCCGTCTTGTTCGTTGATGCAGAAGTCATTCCGAGATGCCACTTAGGCACAAGGACAGCTTACTTAAGAGACCACAGCTGATTGAAGGATCCCACTTTTCATTGCACTAAAACTCATTTACAACAGAAGTATCCACTTATCGCCTTGCTTTCATCTGTCGCGTGCGAGAAAATTACTATAATTCCGTTCGCACCTCTCGCTCAATAAACAGCAGGATACTGCCGGGAATAGCTTCTAATATCGGAATCTGGCGTCTTCCCTTCCGCTTTCTTTTGGCGATGAAACAAACTATACAATCGATCACGAGACTAAAGGACCCTCAGAAGGCGTCCTCTAAGTTCCACCGTGTCGTCAGCCCCATCCAAGCCAATGAACGGAAATATAAAACGGCAAAATGTTATCAATGTTTCCACTCCAGTCGTGAGCTTCCTCCTATCCGCCCCCCATTCAGCCGCGCTCCTGCATGTGGCAAGCGCACAAGGATATTCCTGCGAATTATTGAAATCCAATTTAATAGGATATTAACCCATCTAGAAAATGCGATGTAATAAAAACCACTTTATTGCCATACCTACATTTCCGTTCAGCTTTGGTATATTTGAGGAGACCCACTTTTGCAGGCCACCAATCGTGATCCAGGCGCAAAGTTACCCCAGTGGTGGCCAGTGGTGCTGGTGCTGGTGCTGGTGATGGTGTCTGTCTACGGCAACGGCCGATTGGGCTGTGGGTGGGCTTGTGAGCAGGCAGTCATCGAAATTACGGATTTGATGGCTTTAGAGCAGTTGGCTCAATGATTGAACGGCTGGGTGACTTCGTCGTCATCCGTTCGTCGTTCGTCGTCGTCGCCGTCGTTGTCGTCATCGCCTTCGTAGTCGTAGTCGTCGTTGCGGGATCATGATAAATCGGAGGACGAAATCATCGACTGGGAATTCATTTTCCTAGCTCTTATTATTATATTCAATAAATCCCCGTTTATCGCAGTTTAAAAGGAGCCGCACACACAACGACGATGGAATTATAAAGCCGTTAACAGCGACCCCGAAAGTGCGGAGCATTAACTGTGTTCAGTGACAAGGACGGCCATCAAATCCGACCTATTTGTCTCATCATCAATTTCGAATAAATCTCTTTATCCTGGCCTACGATGTGGAATGATGTGCGAGACAGTGCTAGAAAGTGTTACGATGCGAGGGCTTGTTGTGTGTGTCGTGCTCCCCCCGCCACCCTCCTGACGGTGGGAATGCTCCACAGCTCTGACTGGAGCTGGATTGCAGGACTTAAGCAGCATTTCGACATCTGCTAGTGAATAAATAAAACCTTATTAAAGGGACATTGGTTGTTAACTCGAATCTGTTAAAATAGCCATCCCTCAAAGTCCAAGTGTAAGTTACTTCATTACCGAGTGTACAGTCGAGAGCAAATGCCCTGGCTTTGCTTTAGTCTCCGAGCAGGGACAGGCAAATATTTACACGAAAACAAAACGACAAACTGCAACAGCAATTCATGTTTATTCTTTCCGCTCTGCCCTCGAAAAGGACATTCTAGCCATAGCTTGCCTAGAGACTATGAAAAAGGGGCAAATGGAGACACCAAGAAGGCTCCGGGACAACTCTGGATCTGGCTCTGGCTCTGGCTCCGGCTACAACCGAATGTAAATTATTAAATTAAATATTTAAATTTTATTCCAGAGCAAGTTGCAGCCTTTTTGGTTGTCGGAGAGAGAGTAATTATTTGTTCCGCTTATGTTTGGATTGCCAGGACAAAGGCTGTGGGTGCGTGCACATGCACACACATAGGCAAATATCCTCGAACAATGCTTTCTCAAGAGACTGCATGATCTTGAGGAGTGTGAGTGTCCTGCAAAATCAATGAAGAGCCAGTCAGAGTGTGTTTGCCCAGAGCTCGAGAGGACGTGTAGAGAGTTTTGTTATTGACTGTTTAGTTTTTAGTATTCTCGCTCTCGTGTGCTCGTGTGCAAGTGTGGTCCTGGCCACTTTAGGTTTCCGCCTCCGTCACCCTTAGCACTCAAAAACTCGTATCCGTACTCGTCGTCGTACTCGTATTTGTCCTTGAGTCCTTGGAATCACTTCATTTTCGATTCATTTAGTCGGTGAGTGTGTGCTGATAGGAGATAGGGTCCTGCTAAGCCCGTTCGGGTTTTTTGGTGGAGTGATTTATTCCCATTATGGGATGAGCAAACATCCGTAGGGTGAAGAATCCATTTGCCTGGGATTTGCATGAATAAATTTTCATTTTTCTCTTAGAAGCAATATATCGTTGAAGTTCTGGTCGATGGCAACTGGCGCAGAGGACCTCTCAATGCCGGCTGCCAGTTGAAAGTGCTGAGGGTGCTAAGGCTGCAGAGGGTGTGCCCTGTAAGTAATGCTTCAGTGAAAGGTGCTTAGAGGACAAGGACGATGACGATGACGATGACGACGTTAAAAGTGTGTGTCTGCGTACATGCTTGTGTTTGTTTAAACCGATTCTCCTTTCAGAGCTGCGACTTGTAAATTAGTCCTTGATTAGTTTCACAAAGGAGATTGGTTTACCCAAAATCGGGTTCATGGGCAGACCACAAATCTTCATCAAACCGCAAGCTGTTCTCTGACCCATGCTTACATTCTCGCCCTCCATGAAAGCGTCTTCAGTTCTGCGAAGGAGTGTGTTTGGCTTTCTTTTTTGTTCCTCTTTGTTCCTTAGTGCTTGCCTGTCCGCATCGCTTTGGCCTTTTGAGGGAATTTATAGTCGATACAAAATTTTCGAAAATGAGTATATCAAAGCGGATTACATTGAACTGATACAAAGGCGTTTTGTTCGGTTGGTTAGAAGCCAACAAGACCCTCACCATGGAAAATGAAATAACCACAAATCTGTTGGCATGGCTTCCCTGTTCCCCTTCCTTTGGGCTCAGATTCGATCCCGGCCCAAACCATGACTATGCGTTGTAATACGCCATAGAGATTTTCTAATCTCATTTACAGTTTTCTTTGACGTTCATTATGTATACTCGTACCCACCCGCTCCACGCCGGAGACTGTCGCATGTGGATTCGTCCCGACTGGGGGGATGTTTTTTCCAGCTCTCCCACTCAGCCGAATCGAAACAATCGCTCGGATTGAAATATCATTTCAGCATCGCATTGGGGTATCCTGTTTCGGATCCCACGAGGATGTACTGCTTGCGTATGGTTTCCATAAATCGTATTTGGTTAAGGATTGTGTTCGGCTTCGTATACAAAATCGGGCAATACTTCAATACGTTTATTTGGAGAAGTTTATGTGCGGAGGAAGGACGAGTATGTGCCATGCCATGCATGGAGTGTTTGTGGTAATCCTTTCTATGTTTGTGAATTGTGCAGCATACTGCGTTGAGGTTGGGAATTTTAGTTTATTTAATTTCCTTCGGTGTTGGGTGCCTCGTAATCCATTCTATGCCTCCACCAGGGGGTTTATTGAATTTATTTAAAGATTGCTGTAACTTAACGAAAGTCAATCGGGCATGATATCATTATTTGCTTTTATTGAAATGAATAACAAAATCCCTGGCTGTGGTAGATTCTGAATCGGACTTCGAAAAGAGTGATGTTCTACCCACAAAAATGTTCAAATTGCGAATTATTCAGACATTCATTCTTCGGAAACCACTTTTTGCACTTTAATGGAAGTGTATACGTACGTTTCCTCGAGTACATTTTTATCCTTTAGTACATTTTAAGAGTCGTAGTACCGAATAGTAGCTTTGTGTGCTTGCTAAACTTCTTATGAAAGTTGTGCTGAAAAGTATTGAGGCAACGGGAACACATTTCAGGACTTAGGTAACGTGCATAGAAACATTGAACAATGTGATCAGAGTGAACTTTCTGTTCTAAAATCAATTTCTGATATTTCTATGCGAAGGAAACCGACGGACATTTTATTTTTTGGCAATGTGGCCGTGTGAAGTTCCCAAAATTGAAAAGTTACTACATACCTAGTGTTTTTTTACTGCATTGCTTTTATGTTATGCTAATGTGTTGGACCAACATATGTCTTGTCCATTTCATAGGAGATTTTAAGTTCAGGCTTTGTCTTCGTAGCCTTTGTAATTCATATTTTTAACGAACAAAAAGATTGTCTAATTTATTGTCATATTTCAACTAAGTGAATCAATAATGTGAATCTGTCTATACAAAATTTTTTAGATGAGAGTGGAAAATTGTTCCTATGTTCATATTTCTATGTTTTTTATCATTAAGATTTTTTCTTATATTTCTACTAAATGGTAACTTTCGACTTATTTCTCTGTAGTGCCCTTGAAGAAAAAAATAGGCTTCATGTTTAAATATTATTTTTGTTGTACCAAAATGGTTTCCAAAGCAGCCATTATTCGCAGAAATATCAAGGACCATTTGTTCTCAGAAAAATTATAATTTCTCCACATTTGTTGAGCAAGAATTTTCACCAAATTTGGAATATTCATTAAGTTCACTATTAAATCATTAAATATCATGACCCGTGTGAGAAAATTTAATTTTAGAGAATAATTGAGGCGGTCTTCTGGATACCTGAAAGTATCTGACTTACTGTACTCATAATTCGCCGAATCTATAAAACATTTGCTTTAAGAAATTGAGTGGTTGCCGTGGCGTAGTGGTAAGTGCATCGACCGCGGTGCAGAAAATCTGGTTTCGTTTCCCGGACTGGATACATAGCATTTTTTTTACGGCACCACCTCTTTCAAGTTGAATTGACATCCAAAAATGATAGATGGAGACCTAGATTGTGATTAAATATTTTATGCACGTACTTATTACAGGATTAAAATATAACAAATGAGAGCATAAAAACGACAAGACGCAGTGCTAAAGAAAATTGCCACACACAAACACACATATTTTTGGATTGGAGAGCAATCGTGCTTAACGCATGTGATACGTTACAATTCGCTACAGAACATTTTCGGGCACCCTGTGCAATTGTAGTTAGACTTGAGGATTTAGTTCGACAGTTGCAACTCGTTTGACGTTTTAATAAGAATTCAACAATCACGGTATTATTAAACTCTGACAGTATGTTAGACTCCAGCTTACTCCCCGATCATGACACCACCCTATTAAGGATGCACGAAGCTCTCAAAGATTACCAATTATGTATGAAAACATTCTCATCTCATCTTTTGCTGTCGTGAAATAGAGTCAAATGCTTAGATGTTTTTACTTGTAAAGCGAAATATCGGATAAATTGAGTCAAATTTATGTTTAATTAAAGTATGTACATAGAACAACGCAAACTTGAACGTTGTAACTGATTTGTAGATGCGATATGTTATATGACAAAAAATCGTTAAAGTAGTACATTAAAATAGCCCCGAACTCATTTTGCCGAGTTTTTAAACTTTACATATTCAAAATTTCAAAATCAAAATAAAGCCCATTTTCGCCATTCGACATTATAACACTTTCAATTCTATAATAAAGTCATCTCAGCGTAATTACAATTTCAGCAAATGGATGAATACTTTGAAGTTTAATGAATAAGTACCCTGCGTTTGTCGAAAATGCGACAAGAAAGTCGAAGAGTTTTGAGCTTAAACCACAACGGCATTGTCGGGCGGTCAGACTTTGACATTTCAAGTAGAAGACATGTACAATGTTTGTTCAAACCAAAACGGGGCGGTCGCGCCAAGGGGTTCCACAGACCCTAATATCGTAAGCGCGAGTAGAAAATTTTAAGTAAAGCTACTCTTTACTCCGTCAGCCTATTGAATAGAGGAAACATATTTTTTTATTTACTTACTTTTTTACATTTTGTGTAAGTATTTATAAGTTAAGTTATTTAATAGTAAATAATTAAATAAAAGAAACTATCTAAATGTTGGCATCCTTTGCAATGTATTTTCCCAGGAAGGCTCTATCAATCAAATGCTATCTCTCAAATGCTCAGGCTCTTCTATTTGCATTTTGTTCAAAGTTTAGTGCCTAGAACCCATTTGTACTCCGGTCCAGATTCAATTTTCTCACCCATAGTTTCATCCCAGCACATTAATTAGTGAGTAATCCATATCTTCTGACATAACAGCGTGTCAAAACCCGAGCTATGCTATGAAGCTCACATGAATTGTGAGAAAGGCGATGAAAATTTAGCTCAAAAAAGCGATGAAAATTTGGTTCAAAAAATAACATGTTGCGAATTTTTCCGAGGCCACCATATGCATGATATTGTTTTTTACACATAGTAGCTTTATAACAAATTCAGGTCTCGATTTCCGATTACTGCTGTAGGCTTACAAGAGAAAAAACAAATAAAATTTATATTCTCACATTTTAAAAGTTGCCAGTGATCGATGTGGCTTTTATATTTAAGACAGTCCACATAAATATGGCGAAGGATACGGACGTGTAAAAAACAAATTGTCGTGTGCAATTTTATTTCCATAAAGCACTTTGCTTACTTCCTAGGATGCAAACACATTTTCTTACATACTTGACTAATATTCGTCAGTCAAATTAAATAAGTTTGTTACTATCGAACAAAATGTTAATGCATTGCCAAAATTTGATTTAAAAAAAAAACATGATTAGAATGCAGGTAGAATGCAAAACAACTCTTAAAAAAATCTTTTCATCTTCACTTGCATTCGTGTTGAATAATCATAAAATCATCCCACTCTGTGGATGCAATTTCGTTTCTCCCCCGCTCACGGAGTCACTCCCTAGGCGAGTTGTTTCGCCGTGAAAGCATCTTTTCAGAAACGTAAATCTACCGAACAGAGTGAAATGTGAGTGAAAGGAACGAGAAGTGACAAAAAAAATGATACGAATCAATCCGGCGAGACGAATGGAGGCGAGGTGAGGTGCCAGAATGCATTAAAAAATCAAACAATGATTGATATTCATAACCCTTTCGGTATGCACTCAATTGAACATTTTAAACACATCGATTAATGGCGCCGCATGGGTTTTGAATTCGCATAAAACAACTTATTTAACTGTGAAAGAAGAATGAACTCCGGAGACTGAGCACCGGAACGCGCCACATTGCAGAGACGTGCAGACGCAGAGATGCAGAGCACGGCTTAACGATGGACCGGAATTAAGGCAGGGCACCTCGTGCCTTCCACATCAGCGAAGAATTTTGTTGTTTTCACATTCAGCCGCAATGCATATCGTCCTGCATTTAGTCTATGTTCGTGTGTCGTCCTGCGTTCGTGTGTTTTTTGCGCGTTACACAAAAGCATCCATTAACACAGCACTATGACTCCCCAAGCTGCACTGAGTTCCGTTCCGCGCCGCTGCATCGCCGACACACGAACAGCCAGGGGTGCCATAATGGAAATTGTAATCTCAATGTCTTTTGTGTCTTTTGTTTTAGTCATTCTCGTATTATTGTGTTTTATGCTGTTTTTTCAACCGCCTTCTCACTCCTGCAGTTGTTTTCTGATCGATATGCGTAACATGAAGCAGAGGGTTTGAGTGCTTGAATGCCAATGTACACATACAACATTGTTCGCGGTTAGTCAATAGCCGCAGAAACAAGCCACCCCACCCAGGTACAAGGACCTTGGTCGAGTGATGCACCCTGATTCGGAGACTTGCACCCTGTGGCGCAGATTAAGACCGCAACATGAAAGAAAACATTTGAAAAGTTTAATCAAGTTAAACACGACGAACTAAACGAAACGATGAAGTTGGTCCCAGCTCAGCAGTCACTTAGGAAAAAGGGACGAATAGTGCGTGCGAGCTTGTGGCCAATTCAACTTTCTGATAGCTTCTAATTGGCTGCTGATAGCACTTCCAGAAGACTGCACAAAACTTTTGATGAGGTCGTGACTAATCAATTCCTCGCTGGCTTTCGACAGAATTAACAAAGACAATCCGAACAGTGGAGTGGGGGGAGCGGTTCAGCGTGCAAACTTTCCCCTTTTCCAATGACCGCTATGTGTATCTGAAGCAGCAACAAAAACAACCTAATTTCCCAAGAGCACAAATGTATATTTGATAGTAATCCAGCAGTAAACTTCATCCTCTTCCTGTGGTCCAATACCGTCATTCGGCACTCATCTCGAGCGCAGATAAGTTTCCTATTTTTTTTTGCGAGATGAGCTCACGAGCACAAGCAAATTACATCTTAATTCGAAAAGTTGGCGGTTAGTTTGGTGGAAACGCGTCAAACGCGGACGGAAGGCAGAAACGAAAAGCAACAGTAGCGGTTCGCACTCACACCCGCATCTCGGCACCCACACATCAATATCTATTAGTGGTGAATCAATTTTGCCGGAATTTAATAAAATTCCTCCAGCGTCCTTGATGGTGGAAATAGACAACGAGCACACACGCATTTTTATTATAATCATTTTCGATGATTAGCTGAATTAAGTGCGGCCATGAGAGGATTTGAATGGGCCGTGTGGGGGTGGCGCGTTCGTCTGCAGTTGGGATAATTAACAGACGAGAACATGTATGTCCCAATGGGTTCTGCTTGTTGGCCAGTTCGTTACTCAGGCCGCAAGGCTGATGATTAGACAGACGACCAGCCGCAAACAACTCATTAGGATAATGAATGTTCTCCGCACCGTGTCGTCGTTGGCTTGAATTTAATCCTGAGATGGGAAACCATTTCATCCTGGTAGTGTGCATAAGCTCTTGAATGGGGTGTGTGCGGAATGCATGTGGTAATTTCAGGTATTAAGGATTGACATGTTCTTGATGGCACTGGGGACAAAACGTAACAAGTCGGATGGGGGGACAAACAACAAGTGTGTAGTTGCTAGGATTTTGAATTCTGTTCTGAAATGTTGACCTAAATTTGTAAATGATCAATGATCCGAAAATTGGAACATACTAAAATCTCCGTTGGCTTTCGTCTTTGAGTTGGTCGGTTACAGAAAAAGGAAAAACACAATGCAATTGATTTTGATAGTAAATGGGCATCTTTTGGGCGTGCACAAATTTCTGAAGAGTACTGATATTTTGGCTAAGCTAAACATCCGATCATTTTACACCTCTTGTACACAGAAATCCTTCTTCTGAGACTGAATCATGATTTTATTTCAAGATGGACAGATGCACTTCGTGATTCATTCTGTTCTTCTCTATGGCACCAAGCGTGTACTAATTTCAACATAAACAACAACTCTGAAAGCATATCATAAACTTAGCAGGAAAAGTTCTCAATTAAAGAAAACAGATCGTAACGCCGCATTCGAGTGCATTGTGTTGATAGATTGTTTCCTCTCATTGAAGGCAACAGATGTATCTCTACGAATGTCTATTAAATTATTTTTTCATCCTGCTGACCGGATACATAACAAGCCATTGTCCGAGTATTTCCCACGCCCCGGCTGATTTATATAACTCTTAAATGCTTTAATGGAGTCATAGCATCTGTAACCAAATATTGGATCGACATATAATATCCCATTTTATGTTTGCTCTTCACATACGCATTCATAAAGTTTTATGCAACACTTTAATGCATCGTTATTCATGTTAAATTTTTTATTTTTTTTAATTTCTTGCATTGCAGGCAGACTTTACAGTGGCTTGCCATTAAAATATCTGCTCCAGGCATCGCATGAGGTAAGTGAGTGTATGAGTGTATTCCAGGGAGATGCGATTCAGACACTCTTGTGGTAGACACACATAATTCAGTTAAGTGCTTTTTTCCCATTAAAGTCAATTTTATGAGTGTTCTAGAACAATAGCAATGCAATGATGTGTTGGGGAGCACTTCAGATGCAATTTATGCACCTGTGAGATCTTTAAATGCTTGCGAGTGGCAGTTGTAGGCATTGTTCGAATTTGCACGTCTGAGTAGAGTTTGTGAGAGCGAAAGCGTGACTGAATATACATATCGATTCAATCATCAAAGCGCCCTAGCCGATTTTTAGGATTCATCCCTTCAAATGCCGTGTTGTACTAACTTGTACTGTTTTGAAAGAAAAATGTTGAAAGAGAAAAAATTACATGTCAGAATTGAATTAGGAATACTTTCTGTATATTCAACTTCTGAACATATTCAAATTTTATTTCGTTTTGTTTTAATCCATTAACAGCAAAATCCATCAATGCTACCAAACTATTGAAACTTCTTCGGACATTTGCTTATTTAAAAGAGGAATGTAATTGAAAAAAGAGGTTAGTGTTTTGACATTTGAACTGAATTTTATGGCATTTGTACACGTCATCAACTTTCTTTATATTTGCCAACTAAGCACTCTCATAGTGTATGAAAAATTTGAGCATTCAAAGCCTGCACTAAATTATAGGCCTACTTATGATAACATTTCAAACACGTGTAGTTTTTGAACAAGCTAGGCCCATGATTTTTTTTATCTCGAAATAGAGTATTAGGTGAGCACATGTACATGTTTAAGTTCTTTTGGCACAAGGGATTTTCCTTTTTAATTTTACAGTGGAAAAAGTGACATTCCTGGCCAGGAATACACATCGCTGAAAACTGAGACACAAATAGAATTTTGTCGGTTTGGTAAACGGAAAACTAAAATTTGAGTCTGAAATCTGAGTAAACTGTATGTCCTCTTCACTTGTAGGAGAACATATATGCAAATACAGCTAGAATGTTTATCGTGAAAGCTAGGCTCTAGTAATAGCGTCACCGAATTAATCTCTATCACATTGAAGTACGGATTCGCATCAATTTACTGGTTTTCCTTCGCATGAGAAATAATATTTCACTGTGTTTTTCTCAGAATTAATCGTAGCCTCCTTATCCGACGGAATGAATTTTTTTTTGCACTTTAGCGCTCAGACACTAAAACAGGTTCATTGTACTACCAATCAGTTAATAATAATAATAATTGAATGACACTACAGCCCACAAGCGACCAGGGCCTAGCTTCTACAACAACTACTCGTGTTGTGCGTGCTACTGTTCTCTCACGAGTAGAACGAACCTACAGTTTTTAAGGAGCTTTTCATAGACAATAAATTCTCTTTGAGTGTTGTCAGCAACTCGAAAGAGGTGGTGCCGTGAAAAAATGCGAGGTGTCCCGTCCGGGAATCGAACCTAAACTTTCTGCGCGGCGGTCGACTCACTTACCCATTACGCCACGGCGACTACACTACCAATCAGTTACATACATTTAATTTTCTTTTGTGATAAAGAGACTATGTTTTTAGCTCCCACCACACCAGCGTCAAACAGGCGTTGATCCGAGCAGAGGCAGGATATTGCCAGAGAATGTGCTCTGCAGTGTCTTTACCCTCTCTAAAGGCGTCGCATAGGTTGTCATCACTAAGTCCAAGTACACTTAAGTGCTTAGCGAACGTGAATTGTCCCTTACTACTGAAAATTCATATACCACTGAAAAAGGTGGAGAAGTTTATGTATCTCGGGGTCTTTTTCACTAGCGAGAATGTGCTCTTTTGTAGGATTTGTCATGTTCCGTGTTTGGCCGAACTCTCACCAATAGTCACTAAATTTTGGTAATGACCGTATGAATAAAATTGCGAATACAATCTGACGAGATGAGATTTTTCTCCTGTTGCGAAAGTAATTCGCTAGGGTAAGCCGGAAAAAAACCGACAGTGCGGAAGGAACCTAATGTTAAGTAGTTACTTTTTGGAACGGAAAGGACTATGCTGCGATGGTTTGGCCAGATGTTACGGATGTCTCTTTCTCACCACTTCCGAGGTGTACCTTAAATGCGATTCGAGTAAACTCAGTGGGAGACCGCCCGGCAGATTCTGTTGGATCAAATCCATACACTCGACTCATTACCCATGGGAATAGCTCCTGAGTTGAGTTTGAGTCGATGGCGAGGGATCGAACTGCCTGAAAGCTTCTTGTGAGCGCATTGGCCTGCGACCTCTTTAGTGCAACTCGTCACCGAAAATGATGATGATTTTTATACCTCTATGTAAACAATATACATAACATCCATTATTGTACAGGAAAACTGACAGAAAAACATCTTTTCATAATTCAAACAAAATTTCGATAAGTGGGATGACATACTGCAATTTTTCCTCTCCTCAGAGGTCTTACTCTTAGTCTCAAAACCACGTGTTATTCCATTAATTTACTATTTCGAGTATAGTGGTAGTTGTCCTGTGATATTGCGTGTGTCCCTCCTTGGTGACAGCATATACATTGTCTTGATCTCATTCATCGCCAAACCCATTGTAGCCGCTCCCGCTTCAATGCCAGCAAACGCCTCATTAACAGCTTGCTGTGATCAATCAATCACGTCAATGTCGTCCGCGTAAGCTAGCATTTGAACGCACTTTTGAAAGATCGCGTCTCTGGTTACGCAGCTTCTTCTCATAAATAATGTTGAAAAAGTCACATAACAGCGCGTCACTTTGTCTAAAAATTTTTTTGACATTAAAAGTTTAGATGAGTTAGTTTCTGACCTTGACGAAGGAGCGAGAATTCTCCATCCTCGTCGTACATAATCTGACGGGTTTCGTAGGGATGCCAAAGCTAGACATGCCACTGCGGCCATAAAATCCCAAGACAGGTGATGCCGCGAAGAGCAGATGCACAGTCCAAGAACCTAACCTATGCACTTCATCGTGTGAGTCGACTCCCTTACCCAGTAGACCAGGGGCCACAAGTAAATACATGAAAAATCACTGTGATTGCAGTCTTAATATTCGCATTATAACCTTCCTAAACAGCTTATACAACTCTGGAGTAATGAACACCGCAATTTTCATCTTTCAAACTCTCGAAGTTCCTGCATCCAAATAACCTAAAGAATATTGAATTTTGTATAACATCATAAAGTGCTAAAGTCCCATCGAGTCCGGAGAGTATGTCATTGATTTGAAATATATCAACATTTTCTTACAAGAGAAACATTGAATGCTGGTCATGCTAAAGATATAGAGGCTTTATTTTCCCAAATTCATAGAAATCAGCAGATAATGTATTCAATTGAAATTTGAAAACAAAGCAATCTTTTCCTGGCCATGATGACATATCCGTTTTCTGGCAGTTGTCACTTCCATTTTAATAACAAACCAAGCAGGGGAGATGAATAGATATTTCCTTGCCCATGTCCTGAAATTCCTTCAGGACATTCAATTGTAATGAAAAATGATAAACATTTATGCCAGACTTCAACTTGTCATCTTGTGAGTGGTCAGTGAATTCTTCTAATGTTCAATTTCCTACTTCTCGGATTTGGAAACCTAAACCTAAACCTAAACACATATTCTGGGCTTAGTTTTTGAATTGACACTAACTGTTTACATAAGATGGAGAAAACTGACTTTCCGATATGTGCAGCCATACATAATTATTAATAATGTGTTTCATCTAATATTTGTTGTTATTTCTGCATTATGGAAACTGGAATGTCAGTTTCATGCCATCATTGCCACCACCAGTAGATGCAAATGACGATGTAAGTAACAATTCAACTTTCATTCCTATGCGTCCAACGTACGGACCAATATTGTTAGAAATCCAATTAAAATATTGCATTGCAGAGGGAATCCACATAAGGACATCCGACCCCACTTGACCTCATCTCAACTTGCCTATTCATAAACAAAGAGAACGCACTCGATAGCAGCCATTGCTGTACGTGCCCGTATAGCTGCGTCCCAACGTACCGGTCTCAGGTAGATAGGGGGCGTTTCGATGTGTCGTTCAATGTCCCTTCGAGTTGTCTGTGCACCAGAGCATAATGTGGTTTCGATGATGCTGCAGATAAGACAATTCAATTAAATTTAATTATTTTGCCAATACCATTTATGGGTAATCGCAATCGAAAATTCTGCAAAGGATACGGCTGCCCATTGATAAGTCAAGCTGTTGTGCTGCCGCTGTGTGCGGCTGATGCGGGGTGACATAGTTTAGTCGGAAACGCCACCGGGTGGTCACCGAATGTGGCGCTATATTTAAATACTATTCGGATACGAACGAAAAAGTTAATTACTTTTTCTTAAATATCTTGGTCTTCAATTCAAACACCAGACCATCCGCCGTCCCAGCCCGACTTAATCCCAGAGCAGAATATTGGAAGCATATACAAACCGAAACTTCAGTCGGAATGTTCTGAATAGCGAAAGCACTTGTGCTTAGTTGGCAGGACTAAATTATTGAGGATGCGGTCGGATGCTTTCGAATGCTAATTTGATTGGACTTTGGTAGAAGCAATTGAAAAGCAATGGCCGCTTCAAACACACAACTCTACACACACACACACACATATATATACACATCCATTGGCGAATACAAATAAGCATAATAGAGGAAGGTAGGTCCTAATTAATCCCCTATTCATTTCACGGCTCTTGGCAACGAATACATGCGGTATATTTAATTAAGATGTCCGAATTAAATAAACTTTCATCAGGCGACCGAAACGGACGTTAAGATCGCACCACATTTGTTTGACTTTAATCAAGGATCCCATTTGCACAGGATTGCTGGGGTGCTTGTAATTTTCGGTTCCAATTTATGCAACAATGGGCGCAATTTCCGCCTTAGATCACTTCTGAGATTGATTGACATGATGACTTTGGATGGCACAAGGACTACAGCAATCCGATGGGTTCAATAGAAGGTTGAATTGTATTTTAATTGATTGTAGATATATGATTGTGTGCTGTAAGTTTATTACAAAGCGAATGGGAATTCTTTCAAATAAGAGTATTTCTTAAGGGCTTATGCTCTTTACGGTACATTTAGCGTGCGCTAATCTCTTAAATGTTAAATAAATAATAAATAAATAAATGTTAAATAGAGCTAGGCTCTAGCAATAGCGTCACCCTATTAATCTCTATCACATTGAAGTACGGATCCGCATCAATTTACTGGTTTTCCTTCGCATGAGAAATAATATTTCACTGTGTTTCACTCAGAATTAATCGTAGCCTCCTTATCCGACGGAATGAAGATATTTTTTTCACTTTAGCGCTAAGACACTAAAACAGATTCATTGTACTACCAATCAGTTAATAATAATAATAATTGAATGGCACTACAGCCCACAAGGGACCGGGGCCTAGCTTCTACAATAAATACTCGTGTTGTGAGTGCTACTGTTCTCCTACGAGTAGAAAGGACCTATAGTTTTTTACCGACTTCGAAAGTCGAGAGTTTGAGAAACTTTTCATAGACAATTGATACTCTTTGAGTGTTGTCAGCAACTCGAAAGAATGGTGCCGATAGACGCGCAGAAGGTCTAGGTTCCATGTCCCTGTCCGGAAATGGAACCTATACCTTCTGCGTGTGGGTCGACGCGCTTACTTACTACCCCACGGCGACAACAATTGACATTATTAATAAATTGACAAATAGTTGCAATGCGAATCGAACCACACTAGGTATTTTCCAATCTGAATAACTCGCCTACTTCTTAAATTGTGTCGACACCTAACCAACGTTTACAACAAATTTCAAATGGCAGCTAGTGGAATGTAGGCAACATAAATAATTGAAAATTGTTTTTTATGAGTGTGAGTGATTTTCAGACAAAGTAAGAGAAATGGAATTTCTGAGTGACAAGCACCTTCACCGCACTTAAACCCAATCGCAAGCATGTAGAGAAATGTATCTCGTTGTCATTTCGCAAATTTGCTGGATTTGTAGAAAGCCGTTAATAATGTATGACCATTAAAAAGGAGTGGTCACTTGAGGAAATCAGAAACGGGATTAATTCGAAGCCAAATCGGATTTCTGAAGTAATAAACAAGTCTGAAAGTTCCACGCAGTATTGATTTGTAGTCTTAAGCTTCTTCATTTTCATTTTACCTGCCTTGAATCTTACAGTAAAAATTGAGTTAAAAAAAAACAGTTTTATTTGTTTAAGGAAATTCTGCTTTCCGTTTAAAGAAATCGATGGTATATAGCAACATTTTAAAAGTTATAACAACAACACAATACAGATATGTGCATTAAGGCACCACTGTTTGTAAGGGATACCGGGAAACTTCAATTTTTTTTTTCTTTCAATATTGGGAAATGTTTTAGCTTTTAAATTGTTAAATTGTTGCTACAGTAAAGTGACATATGTACTGAATCATACGTGTCAGAACTAATTAACAAGGGAGTTACGGAAAATATTTTGCAGCGTGTTTAAAAGTTGCCAAAAGGTGACATAAATATACTTACTTACTGTCTACTGCTACTTTGAGACGGTTGATATGAAAAAAATAATAAAAAACAGCGAAATTTTTTTGCTTGCCAGGAACATCTTTAGTGAAACAGGTATTAGGTTTGCATGTACAGGATCTTTTTGATTTTATCAGAAACATGAAGAAAATGAGGCAGGGATTTATGGACAGAAAAAGTGTACGTTAGCTTTCTTAACAATCTTTGCTGTCTTATTTTTGACATTTGTCATACAAAACAATATAAATTCTCTTTGAATTTGAATTTGAATGTCGCCGTCCTTGGTACATTCCGTGTCTAAATTTGTTGAAATTGCTTTGTGCGCTATTCCTTAATTTCCATCGAAGCATTTAAGAAAACTTTAATTACTTTCAAAGCAGAACTATATTGAAGAGTATATCAGGCTTTATATATTCACTTATAATTAAAAAGCTCTATTATTGTAACTCTCGTTAGGGAAATAATGATTATCTTTGTCGAACAGCTTTCCGAATTTTATTTCCCTCTAAACGATTTTGAGAATCTAATAGGACACCCTTCTGATACCGATAACTAAATCATGATGTCATGCATTAACTTTAACTCGAACTTTCTTACATTGGCTCATTCATGGTGTAATTAGGTGACTCCTTAAATCAAACGCTAGAATGTCCACCCTCATCAAAAGTTCCAACCCTTGGTGATAAAACATTCATAATAATTGGGTGCGCTAACTGATATGGGATTGAGGTGTATTGATTGCTGTTTACCACCAGGCCAATATGACACTATCTGGAAACAAAACGAAAAACAACACACACGTAAGGAAAAGTCAACGTTCCGTGCTTCCTGCCAATATTGGATCCTCTATCACATTTCAGAATTGGATAGCACCTAGTAATATTGCTTTGGGCTTGGCCACTACAAACACTGTCCACACCGTTGACGAAAGGGACACAAAAGTATCAGTTTTCCTTGAAAAAAAAACTACCTCCGGTTAAACTGTGTGACACAAGGCACTTGAGAAGGCGTCCTCATGCACGCCAGAATGGAATTAATTTCCCTAATTAATTGCTGAAGCCCTTAAACTGGAAACGGTTGGCTTTTTCATTACTGTTTAAGGTTGGACTGGAATTAGTCCTCAGAACAATCTCAAGTGATTTCCTCCAAACGAAAATCTATAGACAATTAATTCCTGTGATAAAATTTGTGAAGTCAAGCTGTCAGTCGATACCAGGTGCTGTGAGAGCAAAATTTCAATCCAATACTGACTACATAAGAGATAACGGTAAAATAAAATTTTATAGACAAAAACAAACGGAAAACCTCAACGGAAATCCAACAAAAATCCGAATACCATCCAATTCCGAAAGTCATCCGGTGACTATTTAGTCAAAATGAATGTCAACTCGGATCCCAACAACAACTGCTCCGATATAAGTATAAATCTGTATGTTTGCAGCATACACCCGTGACCTCCCCCAGACCATTATCGGATTGCAAATATTTATTTTATCTAGGATTCTCCTCTATCAACGCTATCAATGCCAGCGTTCACCACTATCATCAACGACCACATCGCCCGACCACCCGTAGATTGTGGCATCGCACACTCGTATCAGGCTCCGATCCACAATCCGTGTGCACTTTGAGTAGCAGAGGCATAAAATACAGCCAAAAAAAAATTAGCCGGGCGATGGCAAATAAAAAATTAATCAAGCAAAGTGCACCGGGGCTCTAATCTAAAGCAAATTTAATCTAGTGAAAAGTCATTCGGGCGAACGCATCGAACCCTGTACGAGCACTCCATACGGCATACAGTATTCGTATACGGGCGGACGAGTGCCGAATGAGCAGCCGATGAGATGAACGTGCGAACAAATGAACCGAGCTTCCCATTTCCCCCATTTTGATTTCCATTAGTTTCAATTGGAACAAATTGCTTAGATTCTATTATTGGGAATTAGTAGATGATCCGACTATAAAAATGGGCCATGGAAACGGTCTTAGAGTGATGGTGGCGGCAGTGCCGCTTTGATGGCAGTTTGTGAATCTGTTTAACACTTAAACAAATTTACACAATTCCTCTGGCAATGGAATCGTCTTGAGAAACTTGAATAGGCGGCCCTAGAAGTGGAGTCTGTGAATGTATTTGCGTAATCAAAGGAATCTCGGATTCAATGGAGGACGTTTAAGGGTGTAAAGCAATCAAGAAAGGAAAGTTATACTGAGGTTGGGTGTGTCTTCATGGAAGCCCCAGCGATTGAAATGGAATTCCCATTGTCTTAAGTGTATTCAAATACGTATAATACTTTCCGTGTGATGAGGTCAACAGACGTCAATAGGGAGATTTAAGTTTGTGGGGTGGGGGTAAATGATGAATTGGTATTGAATAGAGGAGATCACAATTGACTTGTAACAGCAGCAACAACAACGTCCCCAGAAGCAGAAGCGAAAGCAACGAGGACAGCAGCAGAAACCTAGGATGCCATTGATAAACGTTTTTGAACTTGAGACGAATTAAAAACAAAGCTGGGGCCTAAATTTTTCTCGAACACGCCTAAAGCAGTGAAGAGGTAGGCAATGTTTCTCAAGCCTCATACTACTAATCCAGAGGATTTTCTTGGACGGTTATGCAAATATAATAGAGATGCGGCCCATTTTTAGAGGTCAAGCCCTTTCACTACCGCCACCATGAGGCGGAAGAAATCAGAGTTATCATGCTTCGTACTACAAGTATCCCATGCAGTAATATTGAGAGCCGAATGCAAATACAATCCTTAGGCTCCCATGGTATAAAGTGAAAAAAATTCCAAAAGATAATCGCTTTTTGGAATGAACCATGGAAGAGAGCTTCAACACGACGTTTTGCTCTACCAACGACCACAAGAGATGTGAATATCTCTTAGAAAATGAAGATGTATGGAAGGTAGAGATTTTCTCTAGGGGAAGGGACACTTCGCTAACTTTCGGGGATGTCCGAATCTGCAAACACTCTGTCAGAAAATGATGGCAGTAAAGAACGACAGAGAGATAAATCGCAGACCAATGCCCCGTGACTGTACCGGGCGCTAATGTTGCTCCGGTTTCAGTGGGCAAGCAACCTGAAACACAAGGTGGATAATATAATATTAATAATTGAGTGGCACTACAGCCCATAACGGACCAGGGCCTAGCTTCTACAACAACTACTCGTGTTGTGCATGCTATTGTTCTTCACGAGTAGAAGGGACCTACAGTTTTTTGCCGATTCCGAAGGGCGAGATTTGAGAAGCTTTTCATTGACAATTAATACTCTTTGAGTGTTGTCAGCAACTCGAAAGAGGTGGTGCCGTGAAAAAATGCTGGGTGTCGAATCGAACCCAGACTTTCTGCGCCGTAGTCGATGCACTTACCACTGCGCCACGGTGACCACACAAGCTGGATATAATGTCCAAAATCTAGTCAATGCAGAGCCTGTTAAACACTTTGCAAGTTTCACTTACAGATGACTCTCTCTGACTCTCAATTGCGGCTCTTCGGGCTTAGAAATAATGCGCTCAAATCATTTCGTTGAAATCAACGCGAATTCGCGTTACAGTACAAATTGTCTATTTTCTTGCAATCAAAGAGCCCGATATATGTACTTCCTCTTCTTCTTCTTGTGACGCTACAGTTAGGGGTGGACCTGGGCATCAGCCAACATGCCTCTCCAGCCAGCATGATCTTTCGCTAGCAGCATCCAGCTGTTGAGGTCCTTCTCTACTTGTGTGCGCCACCTAAGCCTAGGGCGTCCCCTGTTCTCTCTGATTTGAAAACTTTTCGGGCCGAAACAGTGGTGTCCATACGCTCTACATGGCCTAGCCATCTTAAGCGTTGTATCCGGAGCCGCTTGACTAGGCGCATGTTGCTGTACAGCCCATTGAGTTCGTATAAATAATAGGTTTTATTAAAAAAAAATAAATAGCAATGTCGCCGAAAGGCAAAAACATAACAAATATCAATAGTTTAGCTTAGAGCGCCCGCATAGAGCCAGTAAGTAGTTATAAGATTTCATTTCTGTCGTACCTAGGTTAAGCGTTTTTATACCTAATTTTAAAATACCATTGGATAAATAATAAAAAAAAAAAATGCCTTCTAAACTAAACCCATTGAGTTCGTCGCTAAATCTTCTATTCCAGATACCATCAACGCAATAACAACCAAAAATCACACGCCAAACGTTTCTCTCGAAAAGACTAAGGGCTTCCTCATCCGCTTTTAGTAAGGTCCAGGTATTCGTGCCATGGAGTAGGATTGGGATGATCAAGGTATTATATAAAGCAAGCTTAGTCCTTCGAGAGAGGGCTTTATTTCGCAATTGCTTCTTGAGCCCAAAGAAACAGCAATTGGCAAGAGCTTCTTACATTTGTTTTGACACCTTTTCCCTGACTTTTCCAGCGCTGTGAAGTCTATTTCTTTTAGTGACAGCCTAGCGTCTCGGAGTAATCCCCTTTCCTTAATTTTCATGGTCTTCAAGGAAACTTCAAGTTACCTCTCGACTTCTTTACAGCTTTCCGCGATATACTGAATTTTGAAAGTTTCTTGATGCAATTTTGTAATAACATTTAATTCGGCAGTACTCAATTTTGTACCTTAGCCCAAACTAAACAACCTAAATTTAGTTTTTAAGAAAATGTGTTCTTTTTACAGGTGTCCTCCTAATATTGCAGATTCCTTAGAAATTATTGCAAATACACTATTCTTTTTGATGGATAGAGAGGTCTAAAAAAAGAGTTTAAAATTATCTGTGTGCTAACATGTTTTCTATTTTATTTTAGAAATATAGGTATATATGCAAGTAAGAGTGTGAGTATTTTTGCAGAGATACTTACATATGATGCTTTGTCGCTGTGGCGTAGTGGGTAAGTATGTCGACTCACAGGCTCAGATCCCAGATTTAATTCCTGGACGGCAATACCTCTTTTAAGTTGCTAACAACATTCGCAGAGAGTACTAATTGCTGTTGATTCTCAAATTTCGCCGAACCGGCAAAGAAATTGTAGGTCCCGTCTAGTCGTGAGCATTAAACTCTTGAACCAGACGCTTAAAATATGTCATTGTTTTTTACCTTTGATGTCTTTGCTAATTTTCATTCTTATATCTTTCCATATCCTCATTGCCTTTCTTAGTTAAGGAATCTAGCAATTTGTGTAATTGATTATATCTAAGATCTTTTAATGTTAAAATAAAAACAAATGAAATTGAATCCATCTTCGTGTGAGTGACACTTGATCCCTTCATGGACTACACTTGTAAATACTTCCCCACACACAGTACTCTTTTTCAGCAACAATATGCTGAAATGAGAAAAAAAATGCTCTAAGGAAACAATTGTGAAAGCTAAGACAGATCGTTTAAATTTTTACCGAATGGGGAATAGTGTACTTTAATGTATGGCCTTTAAGATGAATTAAGTTATATTTCAAAGAAAAAATTTCAAATTTTCTAGACTGAAAGCCGGGGATATTGTTTCTGAAAAATATATGTGTATAACGGTCTTTAAAATATATTTCCTATTTTATATACATAGTCGCCAGATCTACTAGTCCAAATAATGACGTATTCGAAAGTAAATCAGCAACACAGCTTAGTGCACCTATCAGCCTGCCTGCCTGCCAATTCATTTTCGTGTTTTCTACTCACACGTGCCTTCAAATCGTCCCTTTCAAGTGCCTCATCCAATCATCTAATTAGTTCTTGTAAAGCTGCTCGAGCGTAAATCTGTTAAGTGTCTTCGACATAAAGCGATACATTAAGGTACGAGCTTCAAGTGTGTTACACAATTGATTGCTCAGCCCTTTTACGCCCATGAAGCGAAGAGCCTCCGTGCGTATAGCACGTTCAACCGCTTCAACAAGTTCCACTCAACAGATCCCCACATCCGGCAAAACCATTAATTTATGATTTTCGTTCCCTTTGTATCAGACAAATCGTAAAACCTGAAACAGTCGCATAGGGGTATGTTAACATAGAACATTCCCGGAAGGAGGACGTGTTACCGCGCGTCATCGCCGATTTACATTCCTACGCCTGGAAGTTGGCGCGGGACTTTATTGCTCTCGCCTATGATCGTAACTTTAATTTGAAGACGCCTCAGAGAACTTGATATGCCGCGGTCCGTAGCGGCACGGTCTGTGTGGGCATCTGACAAAGCAATTTGTTCCGGGACACCCGCTCTGCCACGCTCGAATCACCGAACTTTGAACTGCGAACTATTTCACTTGTGCACGTACGTAATGTTTATTAAAATATTCCCGCCATTATTCCCTAATATGTTGCTGTGGTGATCCATGAAGCGGTAGCTAGTGCAGCGGTGGTGGTGGCCCAGGTAGTGGTGGTGGCAGCCTCTTTTTGCTTTAACGCCCATTGAATTTTACAGCCCCGTAAAAACAATTCTGCTATTTTCTCATTTGTACGTACCATATGCACTCGTACGGCAGTTGGAGGGCCACCTCCCCTCCGCACTGATGGCGTAGGGGAGATAGTGTTACGTTCCACTTATGTGTATGTACCTAACACCCGCCGCACAACCTGTGACACACATCCGCATATAAAACGTTACGACTTCTTGAATCATTTACCTTGAAAGCAATTTCGAAAGAAATTACATTCAACCAAATTCGGCAAAAAGGATACTCGTACGAGTAGCACCCGTGCGGCGTACATGTGTGTAATTTGGTTGCGTTGTCGTTGTCGCCCTCGCCATTGTCAGTAGTCGGCGTTCGACAGGCAACAGTCGACGGTCGAAGCTGTCGTCGTAGTTGTCCCTGGAAATCATGCAAATGTCGGAAGGGTTGCGCAGAGTCTACCTATCGGGCCTCGCCCTGTCTACCAATGCGGGCTGTGTTGGCCCGTAAAGTTATAACCTTTCGCTGTAATGTAGTTTGATGGCGGCAACCGCAACGTAATGTAATGTCCTTAATGTGGTTTGTTTTATGCGGCGGATGTCGGAGTGTGGGCGATTGGATATGACAATGGTTTTCGTTCATAATGGCGTGGAGGATGTGCGCTGAGCTTGAATTCCGTGAGATCTATTCTGCTGCGGCCCACCCCCTCCTACTTGGTGGCTTCTCTGTTCGTTCGTAATTCACGTTGGAGTTAATTAAAACATCTGCGTGACGCCCATTTGCGCTCTAGGTAGGAATTTCTCCATGGTTTTGAGAAAATCTACCGTGGCCACAGGATATGAGAAGATGCTAACACCACTTAGCGAAGATGAGAATTATATCCGCCACCACTGGTCGGCTTAGAAGTTGGCAAAACTTTATCCCAGATAATTACTTTCTGCTCCATTCAAATAACAATAATAGTGTCCGACAAATTACCTACGCTTTGATGGGGATTACCCGGCCTCCATTACTCAGTGGTCGATATTAATATCTGTTAAAAGTTTGGGCCGGACACTGCCTGAGGGCTATTTAATATCGCTGACATATTGACGTTGTTGTGTGTGTGGAGATTCAATATTATTTTAGTCCCCCGAGTGCGAGATAGTTTCGAAGGGAATAATAATTTGGTCTGACGTCGACCATATACGCATCCGAGTTCGATGTGGATTTGCTTGTGGGGTTGCTATCCGTTCACATTAAGAAAGCAATAAGTCTGTGTGTGTGGGCGGGTGTGTGGTGGGTAAGGATGGGTCTTGGAATGGTATATAAAACAAATAGCTCTTTGACTTCAGGATTGGATTCAAACTTAAGACTGGAGGCTGTTTGCCATATTCACATCCTTCGTTTCAGTTATTCTGTGCGTATGAGATAAAGACTGACTGAACTTAAATACTGAACAAGTAATTTTACTTTGAATAACTCATCCTGTTTGAAACCACGTTGGGTAAGGTACGTGATATTTTAGTGAAACTACGACTGCTATGGAGTGGGTCTTTCTCGATGATTAGAGTAGACAAAGTGCAGAATGGGATTATTGTTCTACAACCGCCGTATAAATAATTAGGGAATTTTTCTGTTTAAAAAAAGTTTGATTTGGGAGCTGTTTTTCAATGAATGTTAAGTCAAATTAATCCATAAATTCGAAGTAGAAACCCGCATGCCAGGGCAATATTTCTTTTTCAATATTAATATTGGAGGTATGTAGAAAAATAAAATAGTGGCCAACATGGAGTAGTGGACAAGTGAGGCATACACGTAAGGCCCCAGTTTCGATTGTTGGAATGTTTCACATTTTTTTACCGTACAGCCCCTAACGATTTGCTGACAATACAATTGCCATTGAAAAGCTTTTAAATTCTTACCGTTCGAAGTCGGTACTAAATCATAAGTCCCATCCACTGATGAGAGAAAATGGTAATACATTCTAGGCATTAGTCCCTTGTTTTCCTTTAATCAACGTATACTTATTGAAATTTCTGACTACGTAAAAATTCTGGTGTGCATTAATTTCTTTATCAGTTCTAAGTCCGCAAATCTTTCTTGCTCAATTTCTGCACATCTTACTTCTTTCAAGGGCCTATAGGCTGTAATTTCTTTAATCATGTGCTTTGTCGCGTTTGTTTCGAATACTTGTGATGATTCTTGTGACGATTTTTTTTTGTTTTTTAAAATTTTTAGCAATTGATGAAAGTGGTGTACAAGTTAAATCCTTTAGCACGGTGTGAACTTAATTGCATGAAATATAATATGTAAGTTTATGCCCTGAAGCGGGTTAGGTATCATGATTGGGAAAAAGCAAAGTTCCCAAAATGTTAAAAATCCCAAAAATCCGAAAAGTGGGAATCGGGAAAAAGAAATCCCACATCAAACCCTACTACAACCCTCCCGCTTGCGCAGTAGGGCTTAGAACAGAATAGAATAGAATATCCAACCAAAAACCCATGCGTTGGGTTTCGTCTTATAAGGATTCACAGATAGCAACATAGAAGACGGAGAAAGATTTTCATTTCTTTTTCATTTAGGCAGTTTCTACAGGAATCATTAAAGAATCCCTTGCAATGTCCAGTTAATGCTGAAACAGTAATAACGAGTCACCAATATCTACACATCCTTGGTGGATACAGCCTTCTACATTTATTGAATGAAAATTGCCATTAGAGAACGCAAAAACAAAACTCTTAATTTTGTTTATTTTTATACCAATTCGAGACCATGAAAGACCGAATTTAATTTCTTTGAAATCATTCCACCGTAGAACTCGTGGAAAGGATGTCTGAGTAAAAATTCTCTATTGCCGATTAATTTTTCTTAACCCACTGCAAAACAGTACAAAATGCAACCGAGCTTTTCCTGCAAAATGTGCTTCTTCTTCTTCTTCTTGTTGTGGCGCTACAGTCCGGGGTGGACATGGGCCTCAACCAACATGCCCCTCCAGCCAGCACGATCATTCGCTAGCTGCTTCCAGCTGCGCATTTCAAGTTGGTTGAGTTCCTTCTCCACTTGTGTGCTCCACCTTAGCCTAGGCCGTCCTCTATTGCGTTGTCCTAATGACTCAGATTTGAAAGTTTTTCGTGCCGGAGCAGTGGTGTCCATACGCTCTACATGACCTAGCCACCTTAAGCGTTGTATCCGAAGACGCTTGACCAGGCGCATGTCGCTGTACAGCCCATAGAGTTCATCATGAAATTTTCTACTCCAGATGCCATCAATGCAAACTGGGCCAAAATCAAAAAGTTATATAGAAGCACACATCAACCATTGACCGTTAAGTGATGGAATCCTCGAAAGGACAAGAAATCACACCAGCCAACCGTTGTCTGTTCAAGGGCGTCGTCCACATGTCAATACATATCCTCTAAGAGGGCGTCCGGTACTGTAGAAAACCTATGATGATGACTCACAGGATACAACTGTCAGTGACATTAATTTCTATGGTACTGACCTGGTAAAGGTTGAGTACAAGATTATCATCATCATGTTCGATTATTTAAGTGCCAATTCGATGACGATGACCCTAATAAGTGCTCCACTGTCTATCGCCAACCATCCAAAATCCGATTAGATGCGGTTCATTATCGAAAACATTCACAGTTTCTCTGGCTTGAATGTCCAATATCCTCTAGTCACAATTGTAAGGATTTCGCCTAGAACGTAATCACTGAAATGTCATTTAAGATTCATCTATCAAGTCTGCCTAAGTATACGTATACGAGCTCAATCTCAAACAAATCCACACACAAACGCATACAAGGCGAGCAAACTGTCAAACATTGACTTTTCGAATGAAATCTCTCTCTCTCCCTTGGCCGTCGACAAGGATGAAAATTAATCCGACCCCCTCTTCTGACCATTCGCACACACCCAAACACACGCACACCCAAATGCATATTTATACACCGACAGACCATCACCACACCGGGGACCGAGCCAGTCAACCAACAGCCATTCCATCTCGTTGGTGACGCGGCAATCAATCATCTGCGCAAGTAGACAGAATCAATTTCGTTTAAATAAACTTACATTATTGAATGAAAAATCCCCTTCAGATATTTGATTGATGAAAATGACAATTTATTTGTCTTAACTCGTACCCGGGCGGAGCACGGAGCGCGGGGCGGGCGGGCGAACTGGCGATGGGTAGCAAATGCATTCACTGTCGAAAATTGAAAAGTCTGTAGGTAGCCCCACATGCAAAATGATGGATGGCACGGCACCGGGATATTTAATTATTCAATTCGGTCTGCCTCTTCTCTGCGGCTCTGGCCGTGGTAAGGACTTTTTAAACGAGTAATGATCGTTTTAACATCGGCGTAAAGGACTTGCTAACGGAAGGGCGGATGGAATGAGTGGTTTTGTGTGAGGGGGGGGGGAGTGAATAAAACACAGTCACATCATGTTTAGATTCTGACCATGTCAGCTGCGCTGCGGATCTGATGAGACCGGTTGAGTGCTTGAGCAGCAGGCGGTGCTGTTCGACCTGCTTGTGGAGAGGGATGACAATAATCATAAAAAGCCCACTTGAAAAATGTTAATCAAAAGATAGACATCCCGGGGTGGATGGCAGACCCAAAGGTAGACGGTAAACCTGGTCGAACCGCCTCCGAATATCCTCGCGATAACATCATCTAATTTCCTTTCGGGGAAAATTAAATTTCCCCTCGCAATGTAAAACGAAAATGAAAATACGGCAATAAAGATGGTAAGGTTGTTGCGTTTGGCGCTACTGAGCCCGTCGCAGTGGGGGGGCGGAGAAAGTGATATACTCCAACAGAGGTGGGCCCAGGGATAATTTGCTTGTCCTTAGTAGCGCCATTTCTTTTAAATAACAATCTCGAGGCGGAAAGAAATGCTTACCTCTTCTTTGCGTTGGCTGCGTCCCCTGGCACGCATTAGACTCCATTTCATCTTGACACGCAGGGGTCCATCATGTCGGGCGTGCCCAGGTAGACGGCTCCCCACCCCGCGCGTCCATCAGCCATTTGGCGACATATAAGTCAGCTTAGCTCAACGGCTCAAAGTAATATCCTTAAAATCGCTGGAGAATGGCGTAATCTGTAATCTGGTGGGAAACATGGTTTCCTTGGTTTCATTTTCGTCTTCATCTTTACGCGCATCTGTGGGTGAATGTCTGTGTATGTCGGGTGGGTAACAGGCCGGGCTGGGGAGCGGGAAGTTCTTGGCATCCATGGCTGGTAATTTGATTGAAAAAAAAGAGGATTTTCTTCTTTCTTTCCTTAAGCGTTGTTTTGCTTTGTTTTGCGTCTTTGCTGATGCTTAAAAGATGCCTGGAATTGATAGTAACTATTTGTTAACGAGAAGGATTCAGCACAGATATGTATCTCGATCAGAGAGACAGGATAGCTTTGTTTGTGTCTTCTGTGGTGTTTCTTTGTCTTCCGTAAGTCATTCATCACGTTGCTGTGTCTATACGTATGTATCACTGCCAGCTAGAGACAGCACAATTTGGCATCTTCAATTAGTGGCAGACACTCCCAAACACACGCGCACACAGACACAGGCGCGAATTGCAAAGTTCAGGTCACAGGGAAATAGTACATTTCCGGCTCCGAGATGTCTATCACAAACCATAACATAGAATGAGTTCATTAATTGCAAATGAAACAGTGGCCAAGGAGGAATCCCGAATGGACTGAGTGGCGGAGTGGGAGGAGCAGGCGAAAATCCTTGACCACCATCGCCATCACCATCAGGGGAATGGAGTGAAAGCATTTTTCTAAGACTTTTTGTTACTAATTGCTGCGAATTAACTTCTCTTTCAGGAGAGGGAGGTGGCACAGAAGAGTCCGGAGAACAATATAAGTGCACAAGAGAGTTCATAATACACACGGAATGTCCTGGCTAGCTGGCTGGCTGTCCGCCTGGCTGGCCACTGTACTTGGAGACTACATAAAAATTTCATTGGTTTTTGCAAATGGCCAGCAGTGTGTGGTCGGGAGCGGTGTATGTGTGTGCGTCTCTGTAGGAGGATGCGACTTGGATGGCATGAAATAATTTTTGCTCTAGCACCAATTTGATGGGAAAAGGATGCTGTTCTTTCGCAGTGGCTGAGAATCTGAGATTCTCCTTTTTCCTCCACCGCCAAACCGACGGTCTAATTCTGCTGTTGCTTCTCGTTCCTTAAACGACGCCCTGATCCTTTTTATTGGCTGCAAATCCGTTTTGGCAGCTTGCAGCATGTGGTTCATTCGAGTGAATGAATCCGAGCAAGACGGGAGTGTGTACCGTGTGCTAGCTTTATAATTTGTATCCACGGCTCTTCAGCCAGCAATGGGATAGCAAATTAATGAGGGGAGACTCTATGTCCGCATCCGACGACGACGACGATGCCGCCGCGCCAAAGTGCACACTTGGCACGGTGTCAACGGAAATCGCTCCACTGTGAAGTGCGACTGTAATGGACTTATGAAATATGAAATTGGCCTTGTCGCCCGATGGTAGAGGTGGTCAATTTATGACTTTTTTGGAAGTGGGATGCGGGGATTTATTTATTTTTAATTGAGCTTCGTCTGGGTCCGTTTCGGTCTGTCGATCTCAGTTAATGTCCACAACTGAGGTTGTCAGCATGTCAAATACCGCAAACCAAGCTTCATCCCTGTTTCGATTATCAGGTGGAACGATGGAAATAATAATTTCTCGTTATCTCATGTCAAACAGTCGCCCTTTCATTTGCGTGCAATAAATGCTTCAAGGCCTCACTGCGGAGCCCCATGCCAGCACATACACGCAGTGCTGCCCCCATTCTCTGGCCACTTGTTGATGAGCCACACGGTGTCCATGCATGCACAATGCTGTCGGATGGAAATATCATCTATACAGCACCTCTGGAACAATGTCAATCATTAAGCAAATTTAATGGGCCATAAAGCTCATTTCCCCGCGATTGAATGACTGGACAATACATAAGCCATCGACGAAATTTATCATCTCTATCCAATCCATCAGAAAATTTGTCGTAAATAGTTGACGCAACCGGGTCTGCGGGCCACAGGGTGTGGTGGCTGTGTGTGACTGTGACGGCGCTGTTCCACTGCGGCGCCGGCCGGGACAATATTTTATGAATTAATAAGGATTAAACCAGGACAGCCTGACAATCATTTATAATGCGTACACCAACAGATTGGCAAATAATTTCGCCAGACCACTGTGCGAGTGTAATGACAACTGCAAATGAGCATTGTTTGTGAAATAATTTATACACACGCAGGCGTATACCGGCATATCGGGTAGCAGCAGCGGGGAGCGGTCGCAGTAATCATGCGAGTCATAAACCCAAGGACTGCAAGGAAGGATGTGAGCGCAGAGAAATGCAGGCCAGAGCGGCCGATGAAAGAGGCATTTTAATTTACACCAGGCGGGAGGTGTCACCGGATGCCACCGCAGGATACTACCCCCACCATAGCCGCCTTCTACACGGAGATCTGATTGGAATGTCAATGCCGGGAATGTTATGGCGAAATATTTACAATATCTCCTGCATGCTCAGACACCAATTATAGGCGTGTTTTCGCATCTCTGTCTGTCCACCCCCCCCCCACCGCCACGCTTGCGGTGGTTCTGAAAATGTTAATCGATTTCTAGATTCCCTTTGTAATTGAATTGCAGGGACGGGGACTCGCATTCGATGTGGCAGTTGGAAATTGAAACTTGGATAACGACTGTGGGGATATGTTTTAGTGTGAAGTCATGCTCGGACTCTGGCTAATTGTGTGTGCAAAGGAATTAGGAATAATGACAACCTGATTGATGGACAATATGGTGGAAGACTAAACTTCAACAAAAGGCAGTTACTTTAAATGTGCCAAGTATTCAAATGTGGTTGGTGCCTAAAAACTGTAAGTGCATGGAATCAGTATCAGGAATAGGTGACAGTTTTAGGACAAGCTCAAATCACAGCTGTTTTGAGGCTGTATAATTAAATGGAGGGAAATCTATCAAGAAGCTTACACAAGTTGAACTCAATATATGTATGGTCACTCAGGGTGAGGCCTGGCCATCTCGCCGTTAGAAGTCGGTAATACACATTGTTCCCCCTTGAAGAGCAATAGCACCCATAACACGAGCAGTTGCTGAAAAGTCCGGGCATTTATGGGCTAAAGTACCACCCAATTTTTGTCTGATCTTTGTTGGTTTGTTTCTTCGATGCTAATGTAATCAGCATGTTTTCAATAAGCCTGTGCACAGTGAGGATATCCAGCAGTCTAGTTACAGTGGCTTCAGTCTTCAGAAGTTTGTCTATAGTTCTTGATATGATGGGTTTCGGCTAGGTTTTCCTAGACTTGGCAGTTTTTTTTAACTTTTCCAATTATGGCTGTCCGTTTGCTGCTCTGTTATGTGAGCCATTGTCAGCTAAAAAGTTTTCTCTACCTTCAGGTAGCAGTGAGATGAAAGTCGTTTGCTTTTCTAAATTATTGACGGATATGTTGGTGGGTTCGGAATCCCAAAAGAAGGTAACGCTGCTATACAGTAAGTAAAGGAGGGGACCAAGGGCACTTCCTTGAGGTACTCCAGCTTGTATAGGCTTAAATAGGGAGCATTCTTTCCCATATTTCACACGTAAGATAATGGGATAAAATTGTGTAAAGTCTTATCGGCAAGAACTGTCGAAGCTTGTGTTTTAAACCTTTGTGCCAAACCTTGTCAAAGGCTTGCGAGACATCGAGAAATACAGCTGACCAAACTTGCTTTTGTTCAAATGATTTTTCTATAACATCAGTTATTCTATGTAATTGGTCGATAGTTGAATGCTTACTTCTAAAACCGAACTGGTGATTAGGAATAAGTCGCCTTTCTTCCACAACCGGACTTAAACGTCTGAGTAATATTCGTTCGAACACATTAGACATTATCAGAAACAGTGAAATCGGTCTATAAGACTTCTTGTCTGTTGGGGGTTTACCCAGTTTCGGCACCATTATTATTTCCGCCACTTTCCACTGACTAGGGTCATGTTCTAATCTAAAGGCGGCGTTAATTAGGCAGAGAAACATAAGAAGCGCTTTCTGAGGTAATTCTTTCGGAACTTCTCCTGTGATTAAATCATAACCAGGAGCTTTTTTGGGTTTGAGGTTTTTCAATTCTTCCTTAAGTTCTGTCAATGTAGCATTTCTTATACAAAAATGTTCATTATTTGTGTTTGAACCGTAGGAGTTTACAGGAAACGTTTGTCCGTCGCGTGATTTAAACGTCGCTTTCTCTTTATCTTCCTTTGCCCACTCGTATTGATACTTCCGAATTGGGGCCGCATGTGGTTGAGGTTTTCTTATGCCCTTTGGACCAAACAGAATTTGGTTTTTCATTTTAGGCAAAATACAGCTGAACAGAAGCGTGGAATACTGTGTGTTGTATAAACTGCTACCTTCGACAAAAAGTCCAGGATTAAATAAACATACATTTGATCACTGCACCACCTCTTTCGAGTTGCTGACAACAAGTAAAAATTACAAATTGATCATTGAAAGCTTCATAAATATTGCCCATCTCTGGCAGCGACAAACTGTCGTTCCTCTTTACCCGCGACAAAACAAATAGTTCTTTCACACGAAAGCACCTATTCCAATTCGTCTATATTTTCTTATGAAATGGGGTATTTCTGAGTTCTTCACTTTTTTTTGTTATAAAACACTTTGTGTGAATCTTCTTCTACGCACTGCCACTTGCAATGTCAGAGATAGCTTCTTTACGACGCTAGCTTCTTTACGCCGATCACGTTACTAAAGTTCAGCCGTTTCGTAATCCGAATTGAAGCTGCTCTTTTTTCTAATGTCCGTAACAAATGCTCATATTGGGAGGTCACACCTGCGCATAAGTGTTTTATTTGACAGCTATCGTGTTCTTTGCCTTTCAAAGAAATTTTGGATTCCATCACATGCACATGCATTTTCTCATAATGCGTTACAGGAGACCATCGTAGGGTGAAGCCCTCAACAACGTTAGTTGGTATGGACACGGACTTGAAAACAATTATTTTGGAATAATTGCGGACAAAGCGGAATGAATGCTGTCAACAAGATGGAACGGAAGGACTTCTTGTGTGTAATTAGAAACAGCTGAAACCCAGTTCCACCTCGTACTTAAGCGCCAATCAATGCAGAAGGTCTTTCATCTATAAATTTGAAGAATATGTCTAGACTCGTAGGCTTTGGCAGTTCACGCCTTACAAAAAAAAAAAGAATTCCAATTCCCTCCAACTGTTCCCTGTTTCTTGGGGTCTGGGTAATGTAGTACACCAGCAACTTCTCTGGAACTAGAATTTAGAAAAAATTCCAGAAATAGAAATTTTTGGTCCGTCTCTCCGTAGTCTCCTTAAAACATAAAAACAGAAATGACGGTTATATCGTTAAGGTAAAGACATGGATTATTGGGAATGTTCGTTTTGTTCGTTTGGTTTCTTTTCCAAGCCATTCTTATGAATCTCATATGAATCCGCTCAAGCCACTCTTAGCGTAGTAGGCATTCCTTCGGCAACTGTGGCATCAATAGGATTCTTTTGTCCTTATGTACTCTTATCTGGTTTCCTTTCCATATATAATCCTTTCTTAAGGGAGATCACAAGACTTTGAATGAAGGCTGAATCTCTTTTGGCGGTTTTTCTTTGCACTAAGTGTTTCGCCTTGCCTCCGGGAACAGTCCCGCTTCTAGTGGCCAACTCAATGACAGTCGCAGAATGACACTAATCAAAGTTTTCACATTTCCACCAGAAACATTTAAAATCTATCATCCGCAGTGTTACCAAATATAGTGTACGTTTTGTAAGAATGGAGGCGCCGTGTACGCCTCAAGTCAGCGTGAACCACATTCAGCGTTTTTCATGAAAACGTTCAGGTGCAACTCGTGTTGCACATTTTCTGCCCATGAATGCACCGACCCCACCCTTCTACTCACGAATTCGATTCCACGTGCCCAAAGGATGTCTGCCTGCACGAATGATGAAGGATTCACATTTCTATCTCAGTGGCTACATATTCTGCATTATTCTCCATTCAACTTGCAAACTCACACAATAGCTGCAAATTTTCCGCATATGTCAATCAATTGTAACAGAAAATTCGATTTGGCCAGGATGCGAAATTTTTCTCCTCCTCGTACAGACACCACGAAGACATGCCACCGCACCTCATGTTCTCCATCAAATTTGTATCCAAATTTGCATTTCTTCATATCTGGGAAAATAGAAACTTGCTCGTATCTATTGAATTTGTTTGTGCGGTCCCTGCCGTAGGTGGAATGCAGCAGTCCTCGTAAATTTCTCACTTCCTAATCCTCAAATGACCATTGGATGCAGGTCCATGCAAATCGCCTCCTCACTGCAAATATTTAATTTCGTCTGCAGTGGACACTGCCGTTTGCAATCGTTTGCACGAATCGGTCATATAATGGACTAAAGTCTCAAGAATGGTCATCAAACTTTTATGGCTGTGCCAGTGGCAGTTTACGAAGCATGGATTTGTGAAACGGCCCGTTGTACCCGGCAGAGGTTGAACTGCACCCCGGATAGAGATTATGTTCATTTCATTTGGACTAAGACGGATGTGTGTGCAAGCGAACGTCAGTGCATCACGAGATCGGATATGAAGATTGAGCAATCTCCACTTTAAAAGGTAAGCTGTAAACGGCAGCTTCTGTGGTCGAAGGGAGGCTGGTCTGCACATAAATTGCACGATGGGGGTGCGGCTGATCGCCATTAGTTATTCAACCCGATACTGGGCTGGGCTATAGCACTGCTGGGAAATCTTCTGAGAAAGTTGCAACTTTGTTTTGTGAGTCGCAATGGAAATTAGATATAGTAGTGCAAAATCGGCTGCTACTTCTTCCCCGGACGCGAAGGGACGGATTCGTGTTTCATGCAAATGAAGTTTCTCGGGAATTTTTCGAAAAATGCAAATCAGACAGATTGGAAACAATATGTCTGGATATGAAGCTGCTTGAAGTGAATTTCAGTTCCAGGAAGAAGAGCACAAAGGCTGGCAGATAGGGGCCACGAAAAGAAATCGAAACTGCTTCGTTTTCCTTGAATTCTATGAAGGGCGTTGCATAATGTAGATCCCTTATGCCGTTGATGTTGTGAACATTCATGTGGCGGTATGGGCCTAGCTTCTACAACAATCATTTTCGTTCTTCGGGTTATTGTTGTGTAACGAGTGGAACCTTCTTCCAATGACAAACTCTATGAAGTCTGTTTAGGCCACGAAAATAATTTGATCATTGTCAGTGACTTGGGAAAGATCTCATGATGATTGAAACGCCTATACAGTGAATTACTTAATTACTTTCCACGATGCTGAAAGTGGTTTTACTGGCAAAAGAAATCTTCTTACAATCGCTTTCTGACATCAGCATTAAATTAAGATTTCGCTTCACTCTCGAAAAACCATAAACAAGCAATTTTCGGGTGAAGACTTACTCAATTATTTTATGTGCCTAAAGGGATAGTGAAGAGGCTAACAAGCCCGTTATTGGACAAACTCCCCAAACAAGATTTGACGCAGAAATAAACTTGGCAAATGATATTATTCCAATCTGACAAAACAGCTAGGAATACATCTCTTGACTCAAAGGAAGGAAATCATGCTCCACAAGACGATTATCCTAGAAGCCATATACGGAGATGCAAATGAAGAAAATGTTACTCTACGTTCTGTACCATACAGAGGGCAGAGAATCGACGACACTGGCTCGGTCGGACAACAAGGAGTGTTTTTAAATCCTAGCCTCCGAATTCAAGAAGTGAGACCAAGCATCCAGTTTAAAGATCAACTGATAGCGACCAAAAAGGAACAGATCAAGAGACACCACTAATTCGTCGATTAAAAAGCTGCATATGACACCGTTCAAAGAGACAAGCTGTACAAAGCCAGAGCTTCGCTGATCCGTCAATGTCGGTAATGAACTAATCGAGACAATTTCAACATCATTCTTGAGAAAAAGTTGCGTAACCAGAGGCACGATCTGTCCGTGAAAATCCATTCGAATGCTAGCTTACGCAGACGACATTGAAATCATTGGACGAATACAGCGAGCTGTTAATGAGACGTTTGCTATCGTTGAAGCGGAAGTGGCTAAAATGGGTTTGGCGATAAATGAGGGCAAGACGAAGTATTTACTGTCATCAAGGAATCATACACAACATCGAAGTCTCAGACAGAGTGTACCACTAGACAGCAGAAACTCGGCTTCGCGGTTAACCAGTACAGAAATCAAACGCAGAATCACGCTTTCAAATCACTGATTCTTTCGGCTCAAGAGGCAATTCAGAAATAGAGCCACTCTAAGAACTAGTTTGGCTTTGTGGATCAGCTTGATCACCCCAGTCCTTCTTTATAGCCCGAAAAGTCTTAGAATCCGAGCCATTTGGACAACGCAACAAAGGACAGCATAGGTTAGGATGGCGCACACAATTGGAAAAGAACCTCAATTAACTTGGAGGGCGCAACTGGAAGCAGCTGACGAAAGATCGTGCTAGCATGTTAGTTGTGGCACAGGTCCATCCCTAAATTTTCAGATTTTTATTACCTAAGGAGATGCAAAGCTGCAAAAGTAATGTTCGATATTTTAAGTTTTTTCAATACTTCCAAATATAACTAAAGTTTCGTTGATATACCTGTCGTTTTATTTCTTTTAAGTCTGAATTCTAGTCTAACATCATTAATTGATGACAAAATACGAGAGTTGACGATTCATCATGAGGTTTGATTTATGATGTAAAATAAAGCCCATCAACTTAAATCGGAATTTAAAATCTGAAACTTCGGTTAAAAGAAAAGTTTGTGCATTTATTTTCGAAAAAATTATATCATGTAATTGTTGGTCATGACTACGTCTGAAGATATATATTCGGAGAGTTCATTTTTAGGCGACTTGCTCGAATAAAGTGATTAGTATTTCGCGGATAAAAGGAGTAATATTGGCTTTTAAAGCTGACTTATAATTGAAAACCTAAGGCCTTCCACAATCGAAGAATATATGATTTCCTTATAAGTCCATTGTTTCAGGCGCTGTATGGCTCGTAGTGTAATTTTGTTGATACCAAAACTCGCCGAGACTATGTTCTTGAATGTCAGGAAGCACATAGTCCATTAAATTTACCAAGCTGCTAAGAACGACAATGAATCGATACATCGCAATCCTCGTGTGTACGCTCTCAGCTATGTACAGCTACTATTGTCTCTTCAATACGTTCGGTCTGTGGTATAGTGGGTCAAATATCACCCACTTGAGTGCACTGCAACTCAAATTTGCAAATGGCATAGGTAATAGTCATTCCAGTTGGTCGATAATGAGCCCCATAAGTTCCCCGAATCGCACCAAAAACATTCCTCACAAAGCGCAGATTTTCGTTAGACAGCAGAATATTTTTGAGATGCTGTTGGCATGCGAGTCTTTTCACTGTGACTTGCCAAATGGTGTTGAAAAAAATGACGAAATATTTTCATACGAGTCCCTCGTGATCTGTCAATAAATGCCTATTGAAAACATAACCTCATAATGAATCAGTTGATCTATAAAATACAACTGAACCTTTGTCGCACCTAACCTTCATTTCCTACACTTCCTCCCACTTCGGAATGTTAACACCCTTTCAAGAAAACCTCCGTTAATTTTCGAAAATTCTATCCGATATGGTGTCATACCTTTCAAAATAAATAAAGTGACTAATTACACTTCACAGGGGCATCTTTGAATTTACACCAGACCGACAAGCATCAAGCAATGACAGGTCTCAAAAATAATTGCTCCAATTCCGCCGAGATTCAGTGTACGCAGCACATTTCCCATCCCATTACCTGTTTCTGGTCCGCGTACCAACTAACGTGAATCTGTGTACCTTTCGCAAATTACAACAGCATCGCAATGGCTCGTTTAATTACCATCGCCATGGCATTGTCGCTCAAATATCACGCTAATATTTCAGGTCGTTATACGATGCCAGACAAAGGATGAGACTGACGGGACGGGATACATGGCAAACAAACGATTCCCCGTAAGTAATGCGTTCCTCTGACACAAACTGATAGGTAGATCCTGTTCTTTGCTAAATACCTTGCGAAATTCATTAGAGCCCCACGAACGAGATCTATTTCATTCATAATTCAAAATGATGGATTGAAATTATCATCACCAGCCTTCAGCATCGGTCCCCCGTCCGCCCTCGAGCCCTTCATTCCTGGCCCACGGGCCACAGTGCCTTCCTTCCATTGTAATCTGCATTTGCAAGGAAGCAAAAAGGCATTAATCTCCCGCTCGGCACTGGGTGTTGTGTGCTGTCCACCGAGGGTTGTATTAAGTTCAGTAGATGGTTGATTGGTAACCGGGCCAGGCTGGTCGTGTAGTGGGCGGACGCGCCTTTGTTGTACGCTCCCATCGATGTCATTGATTTCCTTGTTTCTGCCAAGCGACAATTAAGATTGATATCCAGCGACACAGTGAAAAGTCTCAAACACAATTGCTGATGCGACGTAATATTTATGGGGGAAATTGTACGGCAGCGTCCTCCATAGCCGTCATTTGGTCTTTGTTTGGAACTAGAATTAATGGCAAGCGCCATTCACAGGTACCCCTTTGGCGGTGGGGCCAACGAACTTTTCGTTCGCCTCTTGACGCGGAATTGGTTTTCATTAAACTGCTGAGCACGCTAGGACATCGCGGACACATGACCTGCATTTCATCCGCAGCTGTAATCTGCATTGAGGCGATAAATACACATACGATTGAGACTAGGGACTGCCAGTACTCGGGCTCCGTCCCTTACCCGAGGGAGAAGCGCGCAAGGACTGATTTCCCAATTGGACAAGGATCGATGCGGTGGTTAAGGGGTGGCGGGCTCATTTATGCAAATACTCATTAGCCTAATTAAACAGGAAACCAACACGAATTCTCCGCATGATTGCAACTTGACGTTTGAAATATGGCAAACAAAAGTGAAGTGTACACACGGTGCCCCCGGCTGCACTAGGTGTAGGAGGTGCATTAATTTACAGTCATTCCAGTCCATTAATAAGCCATGTAAATAAATTTAATTGCTTCGGTGTCTGGTGTTGCTCCCATATCTCGATGGCGATGCACAGCTCCACTCACTGGCGAATCCATCAATATCCCATTTTGTTCGGATTTGGCTTGGGGACCGGAGTCATGTGTCCTGTATACTAACCCAACAGCCCCGCATCATTAAGACCGGGCGCTGTCGGGGAGTGCTTAGAGAGATTGATTCAGTAGTGATGTTAGCCGACATCGGCAATCCCATTTATCCGGTGGGCTGGGGAAACAATGATCGGCAATTAATTTTGGCAACCACACCGTCAGGGCGGCGTCGTCACTTAGAGCGGAACATGAATTTTCAATAAAAACCAATAAGCGTTATTATGGCATCCGGGTGTATGCCCTCACAGCGCTCTCATTATTAATGTTTCCATTTGTCGCCCTGACGCCTTGTCGCCTTGTCAACCGTCCGCCTGCAACCCCCGGGGGAGCACTTTGTCGTTACCATAAGCAATTGAAAGAAATCGACATAGGACCGACCTACTTAGGAATTCGGACAGCATTGGTTCGGCAATTGCCGGGATACGATGGGCGCATTTGAGAAACCGACATCGGTGGCGAACGGACGAATACCCAGGAGCACTATATAATCTTAAGTGTGGAGACATTTATCAATTTATGTGAAGAAAGCAGGGACATTCATCACCAACAGACCGCAATAGCTGTAGCTGCAAGGGCTCCGGGGAGTTACTTTTAAAAGCAACGATCTGTCAATTATTTTCGCATCAATAGTGGATTTATTCGACAGAGGCATTAGTCTTCCTCTTCAAGTTTGCATATACGGTTGTCTGCTGTTTTCGGGTGACATGTGGTGTGGGATCGTCCGATTTGTGGTGGTTGTGAATGATATACAATTCGAACTAAGTGGAGTTATGTGGGCAATAAGCACAGAGCCATGGTTTGTAGTTTAAGCCAGGTTTACGTATGAGACCATAAGGTTGTCTGACTTTTGAGAATGATTTAGTGATAGAAATCCCGCGAAATTCCATCTTTTGACTACTTTGGGATGCGACTATCCTCCTCCTTCTAGATGTTTCCTCTACAACAGAACGTCCTCGTCTTAGCTTTTGCAGAAAGAAGGTCATACTTTGAATATCATGGCGGATACACTTTATTCACTGCCATTCCGGGCCTAATATGTAGGACTCCCTCATTCGAGAGCAATGTGAGGCACAATATGTCATAGTCCCTGCACAAGCCTAATCCTTGAGTCCTCGAGGCGTCGGCTTCATAAAGTTGCCTTTTAATTATAAAAAATAAAAAAATAGGAAATTGCATGGTACCCGAGTTCAGCATCTGTTTGCTATGTTGCCAGAGAATCTGTTGCTAACAGCTCCTCTTTCGTTACTGCTGCTCCAGACCAGACCCTAGCACAATTAGGCTGATTGCATTCGATTCCTAAGCTCTCACGACAGCTAAACCTTTAGCACAGCCATTACCCAAACAAAACTTGTCCACCCGAGAGATCCGCATTGTTGTTTAACTCCCGTGATGATTTTGAGATGACAATAAGCCTTGAAGCGATTGCTCCCACCGCACCGTGTCTTTGCACACATCGCACACCTTAGCCTTCTTTAACGGAGATAATCATTTCGAGAACGACAAGCTACATCGCCGGCTTCTTTATGCACGCTGCTTTCATTTGATGCGAGCACTGCGATACAGATCCTCCTGAACGGTGTCTCTTATCAAAGTCATTCACTCCGGCCTTTATTTCACCGCATTATACTGACGAAGAGGACATTATTCGTGGTTCGCTCCTTGGCTTAGACGTGTTTCTTTTTCGGTTTTACCTTTTTTTCCTCATCTCCTGTAAGCAGGCAGACGATGAATGGAGAAACCGCACATGCAGACAGACGTGTACAGCCAAAATGTGGTCCTGTCATCGGAACTATGGCTGGAAATTTTACACGGATGTGCTCCTCTTTGGTGCGCAGAAAAAGGTCAGATTTAATGTTTAGATAAACCTGATTAAAATGAAATTATTTTCTTCTTGGGTGTGCCAGGTGGATTCGTGACAGTGGAACGGTGTGTGCGAGGGCCATGACTGGCTTGTGGCTGAGAGATGATGTGAATGGTGCGGGAAGATTGCCAGTGATACGGCGGCTACGGGGACATAATGACTCTTGTTTGCCACAGAGATGAGATTCTTTGTTCCTTTGTGAGCTGGCTTGACTTTCCTTAGTCAGTCGGCTGAAGGTGTATTCAATCCTATGGTTCGACGGTCTTGAATAAATAATAAATTTCCATTGGAATTCATGTGTTCACTAGTGATATGGGGGGATTCAATGAATATCCTTTTTTTCATGCTTTGACAAGCGTTGCCACGGAAATGGGAAAATTAAACTTAATAGGGATCTTAAGAAATTAAATTATTGGAAAGGAGCATTGTTACAGAGAACTCATTCAAGAACTGATATGGAGCAATTTGCCAAAGGACGCCATTATCGTAAAGTTGGGCTTACATACATTTGAGAAAATTTACGTTTTTTCTTACACGGATAACAATTTTACATTTAATGTTCAGATCGACAAAGTAGACAAGAATACGAAAGAATCTGAAATAATGACATGATGGGAGCTAGACGATCGTGTAGATGACATTTTCGTTTAAGCCATCCTCTCACAAAATCATTTCCTTTGAACTTTCCAATAATAAGCATAACGTGGACCGTGCAGCACATCAAACATCCACCAGTCTGTTAGCCGGCGAGACTATTAGCGATTCGCCCCTGGGAGTCGGCAAAAAACTGTAGGTCCCTTCTACTGGTGCGAGAACAGTAGCACGCATAACACGAGAAGTTGTTTTAGAAGCTAGGCCGTGGTGCCTTGTGGGCTGTAGTGCCGCTGGATTATTGTGTGTCGCCGTAGGAATTTCCGGAAGTTCGAAATCGAAGTGACCTCAGAGGATAGTGCAAGATACTATATTTAACGAATCATTACAACTCCTGGGTTACACAGATGACGTCAGTGGGGAAACAGTGGCGGATCTCGATCTAAGCTGATTTAAATGAAAAATAACATAAAGCAGAAGTCAGGGCTATAAGAGTAAGTCCTTTTTGCCTTAAATTTCTAGTGCGACCGCAAGGATCGATTGCATCCTTTTTGTTTATGTAGGATTAACATCTTGTTTTCGAGAATCTTAGAACTTACCTTGATGAGAACTTTCCTAATTGAAAGTTCTTCTCTGTGTGACGGTTGTTATGCTTATTTTTTTTCCAAATTTATTTCACAATGGAAAATGCTTCGAAAACAAATTAGTGTTTTTTTCTTAAATCATAATTTGCTTAAGGAATAACAGGCGTTTCCCGCTTAAAAAAAAAATAAACAGAAATTCAGACCATAGCTTCGCGACAGTGTCCAAGCCGGGATTGACGGCCAGGAAGGTTTTACTGTGTGTTTGGTGGGATTGGAAGGGAATCATTCACTATGAGCTGCTCCCATATGGCCAGACGCTTAATTCGACCATCTACTGCGAACAACTGGACAGCTTGAAGCAGGCGATCGACCAGAAGCGTCCAGAATTGGCAAACATTAAGGGAAGATCCCCAGAACAACGCCAGACCACACACTTCATTGATGACTCGTCAGAAGCTACGGGAGCTAAGATGGGAGGTATTATCGCATCCACCATATAGCCCGGACATAGCGCCAAGTGATAACCACCTGTTCCTGTCCATAGCGAACGCCCTTTGTGGTGTGAAGTTGAACTCAAAAGAGGATTCTGAAAAGTGGTTGTCCGAGTTCTTCGCAAATAAGGAGGGGGGCTTTTACGAGGTATTATGAAGTTGCCGTCTATATGGAAACAGATTACCGAACAAAACGGCGCATATTTGAACTAAATCCGATCACAGTAGCATTCGTAGCATTAAAGCATTGAATGAAGAGCAAAAAAGCGGAAGGGAGATATTTACCTTATATTAAAAAGGTATTTTCAGAGTAACTGGTTTGTCTCGGAGATGTCAGTTGACCTCGCGTCAATTTTTTGAACTCTCTTTTTGGTAAGGAACGTAAAGGACCGATATTATAGCAACTATACAATTAAAGCACTTTAAGTCAACTCATCTAAGGTCTATTCATCTAAGCGCTAAAATTCGAAACTACTAAGAAGAGTTTTTCAGGATTGGTGTGACAGACTGCGCTACTGACAAGCTAGCCGAGGCCGCATTGTATTTCATTATTTCTTTTTATTAACAAGTTCGTGAAAAAAACTAGTTTTGTTTTTTTAAAAAGTAAATTCAAAAAAGAAAGTTGTTTATGCGTCGCAAAAGTACTACGAAATGCTCCGACTTTAGTTTACGGCTCTCGCTCTGCTCTGAGAAAGTCAGTGCAGCTTTCAAAAAGTCATCGAGAAACAGTGGTCCTGGTTCTTATGGGTCGCCTATAGAAATTTGGGTTGCGAAAGTGTGTCTGATGTCTCAAGTGACCATTTCATCTGCCCTATTAACAAAATAGACATTCTTCCTCCTGCAAAAACTATAAATGCAAGTACATACGAGTACATAGGTATATTCCTTCCGAATTTTCCCTCAAAGGCAATGGTATGTTTCCCCCCACTAATCAGATGCCTCGCAACGTCAAGGATTGAGTCTCCTCTTGCTCATAACCTGAGGTTTACTGACTTGTTCATTAAGTAACATACAAATATTGTTTCCTCCCTGCAAATAGGAATGTGATGGCTAAATCCTTGCTGGCCATAACCTTCATTTTGAGTTTTGTGTATACATTACTTACACGCTGTGTGTACATTGTAATAGTTTTCAAAGTTCATCTCAGGTGGCATCAGTTCACGCTGCTCAACGTCCAAATTGTGTTCAATTTCCTGAAGAAACTTTTGGCACACGTCTTTGTATTTATAGGTTAGCAGTGTAGGTCAGTTTAAGCTTATTTTGTAGTGTCAATCTATTAAGCCGTGTGTCATTGTCGAATGTTTTCATTCCCTTAGTCGGAGTTGGTTGCATTGGTGCTTGTTTGCTAAGCCTTATATTTTGTTGAATTTGCTTATGACACCCTTTTTACACCTTGTCCGTCATGATAAGGATGAGGATGAAGCTGGCACCCAGGATGACGCTGGTACCCAGGATGACGCTGGTAACCAGGATGACGCTGGTACCCAGGATGACGCTGGTACCCAGGATGATGCTGGTACGCAGGATGATGCTGGTACAAAAGATGACGCTGGTATCCAGGATGATGCTGGTACCCAGGACGACGCTGGTACTCAGGATGACGGTGGTACCCAGGATGACGCTGGTAACCAGGATGAGGCTGTTTCTATAGCTCCGCACTTGGAAGGAGATCCAACTTTGAGTTATTTCGCGGTTTCTAAAAACATGCCATCTAAACTCTTACCGGGAAGAACTCTAAGAGAGACGTGTTCTACCAACATGTTTTTATTTATTGTGACTTTAAGTGAAAATGGCTTGCTGAAATCAAATGTTTACAGTCGCTTTCGCAAGTTCTTTTCCCGATCAATAAAACGTAACATTAAGAACACATCGAAAGGACATATCAAGCACTTTAAAAACTTTAAAATCCTCAAGCAATCAGGTACATTTGTGTCATTGCTTACCCAAAACTCAAGGAGTTTCACAAAATTCTGCTTTTTTCGGAAAAACCCTTCTCTTTTAAGTAGTTTTTAAAATTTGTCTTACCCTTCATATTTTTGCTCGCGCAATGCCCAACTGAATGGAAACAAACGAGCACCTCTTGAACGCATAAGACGCTTGCCCGAGTCTGTAATAGCCCACTCCACACCCGAAGCACTACCCTCCTCAATCATATATCTCCTCAAATATTCAGCAATGAAGCAAGCAACTGAAGTAGTTTCCAAATAATTTGAATTTTATTTATCTACCCGAACAAAATCTATGGGTCAGCGCAGAGACAATACAACGGGTCACTTGACGATTTGAATAGTTTTCCTCGCATCTCACCGTACCTGGGAATGAGATTCGGGACATCCCTGTACGAAGATCTTTGGAACCGAGAACTATCATGACCTTCTAGTCCATCGACGTTGGCGACCTCTCGAAATGCTTTCTGCAGAGAACTTCTCTTTTTTTAGAAAAATTCAAATGAAAACTTTCTTAGTGCAAATCCCCTTCGGTCATGTGTGTTTGTGTGTTGGTACGATTCATCTTTCAATGTGTGTTCATAGACAAGGAGACGAGAAACCAGCAAACAGCTTGATTGTGTCCTAATTGGGTCGGACATGGAACATTTCCCGTCTGTGCCAACGTTAAGCAAATTCCTAAAAAGGTGTAAAATTGGGAAAGGACACGGCTCTGACTCCACAGCCCACTGCTTGCCCTGAAGGCGCCCGACTAACCACAAGACCACCCGCCTCATCAAAAGTCAGAGTCTTCTCCGAAATTCTCACCCGTATATAAGATATTCATTCTTCTGAATCTATGTGTGCATGCCCGCACACCAGTCACTGCACAAGCACTAATTATAGAGATTTCAGTTCATGAATATTCATTCAGAAGAACGCACCTATCCTCATATTCCTTGCAATCCTTTCGCCAACTGCTCGATATCGGCTTCAAGACTCAGCGCAGCCCTGGTGAAGGAGTGCGACGGTGACGCCTGAGAGCGACGGCGGCGGGGTGCAAAGCGAGGCCGCACAACCAAATTTCCTCTCAAATGCTAATAAGAAAAGTTTCAATGATATAACTTTTCTCGTTTAAATTAAAATTGACATGAAATTTGTAGCTAATGTTATATGGAACGATGATGGTGCATACGAACGTGCAAAGCGGATTGAGATTATTCAAGTTTTTGGCTGCTAAGCAGCGATGGTGTGAACGAAAGGGGCGTCGTGTTGCATTGGACTGCTGCCGCCATTTAAACCTTTCCATTCGGTTTGATTCATTTTACGCGTAAATGGTTCTGTGAACTCTTATGCTTTGACCTCGAGTAATAGATTTAACTGCGGTGCGAATGTGTGGATATGTATACGAGTTCCCAAAAGATTTTCGGGTTACATTACCGAGATCAAATCGGTTGCTTGTGTTTTTCACACAGTTGGGGTTGCAAAGTGGAGTGGAAACTGCAGTTTGAAGTTTTTTCCGATCTCAGTTTCATTCAACTTTTTGAAAGAATGTTCAATAACGAATTTATAGAAGGTGCAGCCTTCGGTTTTTTGAAAATATTGCTGTGATGTATGAGAGTGTCAGCAGAGTGCACAGTGAGTTGTGCATAGGCCACTTGATTCAAAAACATAAAATAGAAGCAAACCAAGGAAAACAGAGTTAATATATTTGAGTGGTTACGAGAAGGCATCTTATGTGAGTGTAACACATGTAAAGGTCGTAACAAGTGCTGTGAAGTGAAAATAACGAACTTCTTGTCATGTTTTTGTTTAAATTGCCTCTCCATTTCGGTTTTCCTTTATTTTACAAATATTACGTTGCACCACAGGAAACGCCCGATTTTCCTCTTAATCCGCAATTGGAAGCTGTGAGATGAACATTTTTACAGATTATGCAATAACCACCTTTGCAAAGCCTTTGTGTGTCAATAGCTTAGAAATCTCTGCACTAGACAAGAGAAAGCATGGGACGTACATATAAAGGTAGACCAGGGATGGAAAGTCAGTAAAAAATTTACATCTAGAGTTGTTGTAGAAAAGATCAGATCACGGTTTTAGTTTTAACACACCTCTGCACATCACTTCAAATCTGTACAGATTTTGTGTTTTTTTTATACGGGGTATGTTCAAAAAAATGTGGTCGCCGTGGCGTAGTCGGTCAGTGCGTCGACCCACACGTAGAAAGTCAGGGGTTCGATTCCCGGATGAAACACCTCGCATTTTTTCACGGCACCACCGCTTGCGAGTTGCTGTCAATTGAAAGGTTCTCAAAACTCGCCGTTCGGAGTCGGCAAAAAACTGTAGGTCTCTTCCACTCGTGAGATAATAGTAGCACGCACAACACGAGTAGTTGTTGTAAAGGGTGATTTTTTAGCTATTATCTTCTTGACAACACTGGTTTAAACAGCTGACGTACATTTCGTGTTTTGTTTCACTGTCAAACGTCTTCAGTTTGGTCTGTAATTTAACCATGAATCGTCTTAAAAACGAACAACGCTTACAAATTATTGAATATTACTATCAAAATGCGTGCTGTGTTAAGAAAGTTCATCGCGCGCTTCTTCCATTTTATGGTCAGTTCATTTTTGGCTCAATGGCTACGTAAATAAGCAGATGTGGCAATTTTGGAGTGAATATCAGCCAGAAGCATTGCAAGGGCTACCAATGCATCCAGAAAAAGTCACAGTTTGGTGCGGTTTATGGGCTGGTGGCATCATTGAGCAGTACTTCTTCAAACATGGTGCGAATCGTAACGTAATTATGAATGGTGAGCGCTACCGTTAGATGATATTCAATTTTTTTTACCCAAAATGCAAGAGCTTGACTTGCATGACATGTGGTTTCAAGAAGACGGTGCCAAATACTACATAGCACGCGCAACAATGAACTTATTGAGAGGCCAGTTTGGTGAACATTTTATTTCACGTTCGGGACCGGTCAATTGGCCGCCTAGATCGTGCGATTTAACGCCTTAAGACTATTTTTGTGAGGCTATGCTTAAAGCTCATGGCTATACAGACAAGCCCGCTTCAATTGACGCATTGACAGACAACATTGAAGCACTTATTCGTGATATACCGGCCGAAATGTTGGAAAGAGTATGCCAAAATTGGACTAAGCGGATGAACCATTTGAGGTGCAGTCAAAGTCAACATTTGCATGAAATTATCTTCAAACATTAAATTATATGGACCATACTATCGATTCAAATAAAGCTTTCATGCAGTTTTTTGAAATTAATCTCTTCTTTTTTTTTTTAAACTTGCATATAGCTTTTAAAAAATCACGAACAAGCAAAAGCAAAATCAAAAATTTTGATTGAATTTGGCTGCCGTCACCTTTATTTCTGAAATTTGGAAAGAATTGCGTGGCATGAGCCAACCGACCTTCTTTGCAAAGCTTGTACCAACTATATGCGTTTGTTTCGACTCAGACTACATTCATCGTATACCACTGTCAACATTTTTGGGCACTTAGTTCCATTTTTCACACAAAATTTAATGCAAATTCTTTAATCCATTTTTTGAAAGCATGAAATCACTGCACACACAAAACACGTTTAACGTTTATGCCTCTCACAAACGAAATAAATATGCAATATATCTGAAATTGTGAACATATGTTCGAGACGAGAGTACCAGCAAAACAAAAAAAAAAAACAAAAAAATAGTCGAATGTTCGTTGAAATTTTATTTTTTGAACATACCTCTTAAGTTGAGGCCAAGTATGTCCTTGATAGGTGCGACTTTAAGGGCCCGTTGCACTCACTATTTTGACGGCGTACTCTTTGTACTTTCGAGGTCATACTGGAACATAATGCATCTTTGGCAGCTTAAATCATAAATACAGGACTGAATGAGAGCATCGTTCGACATTGGTTTTATAACTTCTGTTTAGGTGAGTTAAACGCGGGATACCAAAAAAGGTAATTTTCGACGTCAATTTATGAGAAACGGCGAAAAATGGTACGCAACATTGCAGAAAACATTGGAGTAATTCCCGTGGCAATGATTTCACGCCTTTCTCAAACATCAAAGTTGGAAAAATCCAATGCCAAAAAAAAGAAAAGTTTTTTTCGAAAATATTTCATTGCCTAAAACAAGTTCAAGAACAAACTCAACAAAGACAAAAGATTCCTTAAAAATCGTTATTTCCAAGAAAACCCTTGTCAGCTACTTTAAGATTGAACAAATAACTATGAAAACTTTTAATTAAGTGCTTCTCCCACATGATGCCTTCCCTAAAACTCCGTTCAATTAGGAAATTGTTCCCGTTTTACCTGCACTGCACTTTAAGATATCCCCAGCGCAGTTGTATGTATGTATGTGCTCGCACTCTATTCACATGAGAGATTCTCTGCAGTGATGAACGTATAAACACAAGAGTGTTATGAATGCACAAAGCAAGCCTGAGAAATGTACTTCTAATTGGTACTTGAATCTGTCTGTTGCATCCATTGCTGCGGTAACCTTGAACTAGTTTTCCCATCCTCCGGCTGCACTTCTGTAGTTGTCATAGAATCAACTCGAATTAAAGACACTCGACAGGGTTTAAGTGCATGCAATCGTCGAGTACCTCGTAGAGCGTTGCAACAAAATTCTTCGGATCCTCTGCATCCCAGCAGAATCCATCCTCGGGCACACCAATTGAAATTTTGTATTCACTCTGTGCCAAAAAGCCAAAAGAGATAAATATAAAATATGTGCTTTTAAAAACGCTCCACACAAAACGAGCCCTTTTAGAAGGATGCCCGCCCGCAACTACACCCCCCCCCCCCCCCCGCCACTGCTCTGCATTAATTTAACAGATATTGGCATTCAGCAGCAGCAAGGATGGAAACGTCGGACGACGATGATGATGATGATGATGTTGATAATAATAATAATCCTTTCGGAAACGTGTACAAAAACATATTATCAAGAATTTAAAGGGTAAATATTGCGGTTTTATTATCCGGAAGGATAATACATAATTCATGGAAGCATTCCATTTGGCAATATAACTGGGGAGCTGAGGAATACCGCATCGGAGAAAATCCATCACCGGAGGGACTCTCTTTGCATTTAAATTGTGGATCTATATGCTGTACTCGTCCAGCAACACCGCCACCATCGTCGTTGCACATCAATTCGAGTCAGCGGCTGTGGCGGCACATTTAACCTTTGACCTTCCAAAGAGCGCATGTATCCCCCAAACACCGATGCCGAAGTTTCAACAGTTTAATCACAAAGTGCAAAACCGAACGTCTCGAGATGAACCCCTCACCGTTGACAATACGGAAAACGAAAGCGAACGTTGTCCCTGCGAAACTCGGCAACGGGGAAATTAAGAATTCCAGATGCACCGCCGCGATAATGTCTCCTGGGTATACAGACATATGTTTGCACTAGACCAGTTCTCGAAGTTTTTCGGGGAAATCTGTTTGAGTTTCGGCAGTTTTCTCGACGGCAACTGACGTTTATAGTGCGCCGCAGCCGGTGGGGTCTTGAAATTAGTTTCGTGAAGTTGCACTTTTGAGTGTCAACTGACTTCGACATCTTTTTGGGGAAACTTCTAAGAGAGCGTTCTTCATTTAAGGCTATAAAGCGAGCGCTTGCCTAGATGACTTGACTGTTCTGTAGTAGCGACGGTGTCGGGATACCGGTCGGGAGCCATCAGACAACCATGAATTCCTTTCCCGTATAATGATGGCCATCAAAGCTATGCGCTCTACAAAATCCAGTTCCCTGCCCAAGTGTGCGTGCAACATTATATCAAAGTTGTAATCAGAATAAGCACTTCACACTTGATTGCGGCTCAAATAAAAAACGTTTTAAACTGGGTGACTTGGCGAGATGGCATCGCATCGTCCCACATCCGTGTACGAGTCGGGCTAAAGCAACCCGTGCTACACCACAATCACTGCCGTCATTGCCAGGACTTATAACAACAGCAAAAGTTAATTACATCTCAGAGAGAGAGACGCGCTGGGACCTGGCGAGAAGGGACTTCAGATGTGGGAGAGGAAACAAAGGCAAAAAGCAAATTTGTGTTTCTGTTTACTGTGCGTCCCCGTGTGTGGGTACTGTGACGACATTTTTTTTTCTATTCCCTCTCCTACCGGAGGCACACGTATATGAAGCGCATCCATCCTTCCCGTGGTTCATGGCATGCCTCTCACCCACTTGGAGGATGATGGGGCCATTGAGGTGGCGTACATTTGCTATCCTCTCGGTGCTCCCTCGCTTTCTATGATAAAACCGTCCGAGTTAATTAGAAATAATGGCAAGGTGCAAACAAGACGGGCAATGAAATCCACTTTATTGCCTACATCTGGAATATATATGAGCTCTGCGGGATTAATGGCTTATTAGCGCGAAGTTCCTTTATTAGCGGTTGATCTTAATTACGATATATTGCTGCTTAAGGTGGAAGGAAAAAAGGCAATATTCCAAGGAACGACACCGTGGGGAGGAGCACATAATTAAATTTGTTCTCATTGAAAGCGGATTTAAATAGAAACGCGCGCCGGGAGGATGGGGTGTTGATAGTTGAGGGCGATAGTGCATGAAAAACTCCTTTGAGTCATCGTGCACATATGTGTGAACGTGCAAAAGAAGGGGATGGGGAAGTTATTATAAATTCAGGATGAGCAGATTGTCTCACCTCATTGTAAAAAGGATATTCGTTGCCGGGAGACAAATTTAATTAATCGACTTTGTCCGAGTGAGAAAGCCAGTGTTGGGAAAGGCATGGACGTCGCTTTTGTGTGCTCGAATTTCTGAGATTTTGTTTAATTATCGCCGTGTAAGTACGTCAACGAAACGCCAATGACCGTGGCTAAAAATACTTGGGTTCATTAGTCGAAGGTAATTATGATTATGATGTGGGTCCTGTTTTAGTTGATTTCGAGGAAACTTAATAATCTTAACAGACGGGCTTCCAAGAATTGCTGTAATTGTAGAACATTGAATAAACAACTTTATTTCCTACGCAGCAACGTTAGTTTCGCAAACTCAGAAACTTCATATTATACACACCAATTAAAATTAAATTACGGACTTTAGAGAAAATTCCTTGAAGGAGAAGAATCATTATTTTTTGCACATTTCGGACGGTATCTCTCCCATGACTTGGGTAATATCATTGTATCTAGAGATAGCACATCTTCTCAGAAAAAAATTTTAAAGAACGTCGTGAAATTACACGATTACACGAAGTAAAGCCATGATTGGCCATATTGTGTAGCTTGCTGCAACATCTTGTTGAAATAGCGCATTGGTCAAGTCATTATCTTCAAACGACGGCCCTAAAAATTCAAAAAACATATCGCGTCAATCTGTTGGCATTTCAAAAGAAATGAGGACAACACCTCCCACACACCGATCCGTCACTTTGTCTGGATCAAAAGCGCACATCTTCTATAACTTGTGAGTTTTGTGAGCGCCATATGTTCAATTTTGTCGATCACCTTTACAATTTCAAACATCAATCTTAAAACTGATTTCAGCCATAATATTTTGGGGTACAAAGTAAATCGACCCATTTTCAAAAGATGGCGCCACCAGCAAGTTGTTGCTGATCTTGGAAGCGATTACGTATTTCATTGGAAAGGTGTGACGTTTGTCAGCAAAAGTTAGTGTGCATCAGACTTTATTTTAGACAACAACATTGTCTTTTTTCACTTCGAAAATGTCCAGATTTGTCTTAAAAAGCAGTATTTGCGGGTAATTTTGATTTTTTTTTTAATCGGAAGAAAACTGCAGCTGAAGCTCGTCGAATACTTGTAGAACCGACCATTGACAGTGGTTTTGACGCTTAAAAAGTTTTAGCGTTGAAGCGTCTTTGCCGGCCTAAAAAGTTTAAAGATGAGGAATTGGGCCCTACTGGATCAATATTCGTGCCACACAATGTGAACAATTTCCGTTCGGTTAAGAAATTTTGATTTTTTCTTTTTTCAAAAGCAAGGAATTGAGTGCCGTACAATTAGAAACCGAGAGATGTTGAAAGATGATTTTTCGCCTCAAACCAGCTTCTTGAAAGACATTAAAGGACACGATTTTTGCACCGGATCGTGACTGGTGGTGAAAGGTGCAAAGCTTGATGAACTCGTTTCATCATCGCCTAGCTCGACGCCAAAGAAAACACGGTCCAAAGATGCTCTACATATGGTGGGACCAGACGGGTGTGGTGCACTACGAGCTGCTAAAGCCATACGAAACCGTTGATGGCAAATGTTATTGACTACAACTGATGCGTTTGAACAGTTCATTGTTTGAAAAACGGTCAGAAAATACATGACAAGGTGATTTTGCATCATGATAACGCTCTGCTCCACATAGCTGTTGTCGTAAAAAACTACCTTGAAACGCTGAAATGAAATACCCCATCCGCCATATTCTCCACACTTTGTTCCTTTCAACTACTGGCCTTTTTGAGGTATGCAAAACGAGTTGGAGTTCACCAGTTTGGGCGATTAATGCCAGAGAGGACTCATTTTTTAGATTTTCAATGCAAAAGGTAGTCGCTTCCGACGGAAAATACTTTGAGGTGTATTTTTTACATTTTTTCAATAAAGAAATCTTTGAACACAAAAAAATCTTTGAATTATTTTGTAATTTGTATTTTGTCTCAATAAAATTTAAGCTTATATTTTAATAACTCGTATAGCTCTTTAAAGCAAAGTGTTGCCAGCTGAAATTTATATCAAACGAACGAATTTATATCAACGAAGAAAAGTTGGTTTACTCCAAATTGGAGTGGTCGCCGTTGCGTAGTGATGTGCGTCGCCCACACTCAGAAGGTCTAGATTCGAATCCCGGGCAGTTACTTTTGAGTTACTGACAATACTCAAAGAGTATCAATTGTCTATGAAAAGCTTCTCAAATCTCGCCGCTGGAAATCGCCAAAAAACTGTAGGTTACAAGTGACCTGTAGGACTCGTGAGAGAACAGTAGCACGCACAGCACGAGTTAAAGAAAAGAAAAAAATATAGGAGGAGCTATTGTAGAAGCTAGGTCCTGGCCCCTTGTGGGCTGTTGTGTCATTTTATTATTATTATTTATAACTCCAAATCGAAATGTCCAGTCCAAGAGTGGTAATAACACGGCTGTCTAAATTGATAATGACTTAAAATTCAATATGGATCAGGACCTAGCTTCTGCAATAGCTCCTCCTATTTTTTTTTCTTTTACTCCATCACAAAGTACTTTGAACAGACGTCCTTTAAGTGTAACTCTAAGAATAGCCTTACACACCGACTCATCATCAAGATTCTCATGGGCAAACGGTCACTGTCAATTTGGAACGTTATGGTTGACTGGTGACCAATTTTTGGCACCCGACTATTGAAGGTTATTACTTGGACGATATTTGGCTCCTACAAGACCAAGTACCAGCCAACACAAAACGACACAATTATCGTTCTTTTGCGTTAGAATTTTCCTCATCGCGTCATTTCAAGATTCGGCGGTTCTCCACAAATATTACGCAATTTGACACAGGTACGCGAAAAATCTTCGAGCTCTACTTGCATTAAGAACCAACATTGATCAAGTTATGCCCGAGATACCGTTCAAAATGAGCCCAAAGTGGTTAAGAATGATTTCAAAAGAATCGCATGCATCGCATCTTTCCCAAGTTGCCATTTAAATGATATTGCTTGTTCTGGCTTAATGGCGAATTCAACATTTTTATAGAGAATGAGGATTTTTATCAAAGATGTATAGATTTGAGTAAGCCTGCTTTGAAACCGAAAAATGAATGAACCAGCATTTAAGACGCCGCAAGAGGAAGTTCGAAACAACAGAAAAATCTCTTGTTCTGATAAACACAAATTACAGTACAAAATACGTATGTATGTTAAAAGACTGAGTGAAGACACTTTAAGGACGCGATATGTGTGACAATCGCATTGAAGAAATACTCCTCCAGTCTTATAGATATTTCGGGAGGACTGATACATTTTTTTTCATAATTTCAAAAATCTCTTCTTTTACCTTCCGTTTTCTTTCTTCTCCTTCTCATTCCAGGCTTTCACTAAAGTCATGTAATTACGAATGCAATATTTGAATAACAAGCGCACTCAACGAAACACATTTCGACTCACACAAGTGTTAACACACTAGTTGAAAAATCGACATCAGTCACAGACGAACGAATATTGGAGCACTTAAATTTCAATTTCACATTTTGCACTAGTCGAAATAAATGTCTTATAGCCAGTGATGTTAATCCAAATTCCCACCATCTCCACCCACGTCCAGAGACACACCGACGCGGCAGTTCCATAAAATGCCACCAACCAAATTAAAATCGCCCATCAAACGCACCACATTCTCACTGCAGCTCACAGCGCCAGCCACAGCCAAATATTCAAATTGAATATGTGTGTGCGAAATTTGTCTGCCCGCCTGCCAATCCTGCATAAATTTGCACCTCATAAAAAGTCGAAATGTTTTCATCATCGGCGAACGAGTTCGCCGCATCTCAAGCATCTATCAAGTGCGCAAAAAGCGCTTTCCAATTTTTCATCTCCATCAATCGTTGGACATGGTCCTCACAGTCGTCTATCCGCTCTCGCCCCCGCCCCCAACACAATCGTGCTTATGGAGATGTGGGCCACTGCATACATTTATCGGAGATGGAGATGGTGCGCCGCCAGTGGCGGAACAGCAGTTGAAGTGCCTTGAGCGGACATTAAAATTCTCTGCTGGGAGTGCGGCAGGCGCACTCACACACCCACATCCATAACCACATCACAGACACAGATGCAGGGGAAAGCAATGTAAAATCAAAGAAAATCCGCCGCAAACTTGATGGAGTACCCAGACGTGAGAATTGCAGAATCCGTCCGTCAGAGGTGGCATCGAATAATAAACGTGTTCGTCTGTTTCCGCACACCCCCGCCCCCCCAGGGGGCAGAGCGTGGAGATGTGCACGAAAGCAGTACTAATTAGGCCATTACGGAGCTGCAGGAATCTTCAGGACGATCCCGAAGTAATCAAAAATTAATACCAGGGTCCTACGACTGCTCGTAAAAACATTGTCGCATTCAAAAAGCCATAATCATTGCGGCATGCATGCAAAAATGTCAGCCAATAAAGCGTGCGCGTCTGGCACTCTGTACACATAAAGTGTTAAAAGTGAACAAGGATCTGTGCCGCCACGCCGCGCCGCGGCACTCAACGACTCAACGGCAGCGAGCATGTCCCGCGCCGGAGTTCATTTTGAGGATTGTCGTACTGTCGTCGTAAATGTTATCCAGGCGGTGACGACGACGACGATGACGACTGCGACGAATCTCCGTACATTTACGATGCGGTCGCTTGGATTATGCAAATTTGGCAACTGAAGTGGCGCCACTTCCGTGCCATCCATCAAGACACCCCCACTGGCCCACTGGTGGGGCGGGCTGAAGCGCGTATGCCCACATGTTGGGAGGTGTTGATTGCGCTCCCAGCACTCTGAGGAACAGTTAAATAATCATGCATAATTAAAAGAATGCCGACGCTATGGCGAAGCCGACAAGGAGGACGAAGAGGGAGGAGAAGAACCGAAGACTAAACCGAGTGGGAGGGCGCAGTGTGCGTGTGCGTGGTTGATTGATGGATGGACATTTATTTAATTTATTGTTCACCAAACCATGCATGGCTACCCGCTTGACTTACGAGGTGAGGCGAATCCGTCAATCAAGGGGTGCGGATTGGCGCCCTCTATTGATGAATGATGACTCTTTTCGGGGCTAAAGTATTACATCTTCACACAGCCGCCAACGCTCTCGATGGCATATTGAATGTCCATTAATAACGGGGCCCTCTTCGGCGCAGCCGTCGGTGCGCGCGGAGTAGAGGGCAAAGGCCAAGAATGTGCCAATGATGGAGATGACTGCTCCAAAAGGACCCCCATTCGTCGACGACAGAAAAATTCGTCGGCCCAGACTTAATTGCTTCTCAACGAGTTGCTGCTGTTCCTCCTCGCAGGCTGTTTTATTGAATTTTTGAGTGGAATTTATGCCGCTCACATAGGACGTAGGAAAACAGAGTACAGTGACAGCGTCTCCGGAAAATTGCACACGATAAAATGACAGGCCATTTATAACAATGAACACCTAATTAAGAAATATAGGACATTGTTTGGCGTAAGGCGAAGGGACATCAGCGAGTACGTGACTGGGGTTTGGACGTTGCTGGCATCTGTGGGCGGAAGGGAGGGGGGAGTAGTTGGCCCCTTCATGACCTTTTAATTTCTGCTGCTGGAGTTCGGTATTTTTCTGTTCTCATCTGTGCGGACGTTTGTGCTTTGCACTTTAGTCTTGTACCGGCTGTGGCCTTGGTGTTCGTCTTACCAGAGTTCTCTTCTTCGCTAATGGCGGACGGGGGCTGGCGAGGCGTGAAGGAATGATTTGACACATCCGTGGCCCTGACAATTGTGTGTTTGTCCTGTAAACAGTAAAGTGAGATGAATCATTATTTAATTAAAAGCGAAGTGACGAGGGATCTAAATTCGTGAAATGAATTGAGGGTGAAGTGGGAACCAAGGTAGAGATTGCTTACATCCAGAGACTCCGAAATTAGCTTGCTTTGGAGGACGATTCCAGAACGGGGTTCTTTGTAATCAAAGACCAACAGTGAACCTTGTCTAGCCTGGTGAAGTGACTAGTGTCCTGAATTTTCCAAAAATGATTAAATAGCTCGCCTCACCCTATGTGTCATCCGAGCAGATGTGAACGTGAACCACGCCCACGCAGGCAGCCTTTAATTTATTATCCATGTTGATTCAGTTATAGTCTCCTGCCGGGCTGCAGCTACAACCTTCGGCAAATCAATTTACATCGTGGCTGCAGTAATTTCAGCCATAATTTCTCCTGCAGTCTTGGCTCCTTCTAGAGAGATACGTTCCAATTTCTCTTCCCGATTGCTTGGTGCGCCTTCGCGGCGACACGGCACCTGTGCCAGCTACTACTCCCACCACCGCCCCCTACGAGTAAAGTGCACGCAGACCGAAATACCGCAGAGCAGAGCACAACATAAGATTTACACGGAGGCGGACATTTGAAAACAGTATGCTGGCAGGGACAAAGCAGTTACGTCGGCACCGTACTGCGTCCCGAGGAGGCAGCAAAAAAGGTTGATTTCAATTTTCATAAAAGCAGAGCAGTACGGCTCATGATATAATGTCAGCTCCATATTAAGCTGATAAGTCATAAATTTGACAACAGCACCGCGACAAGCAACCACGTCCCTTGCCGACGCGGCGCAGCGTATGGCTGTGGGTGGAGACAGCTACAGTTTATAATGCGTAAAACCCACATGTCGCAGCACTGAGCCATCTCTGACGCTCCACCACAGAACGACACCGCACCACCGCGGCCTCGAAAGAAGGAAGGACCGACCGACATTTTTTTTTAGCACGCTCTACGTGCAACCATCCTTGTTCTTTTGCGGCGTCGCCCCAACCACTGCGACTTCGTTGTCGCGGTTTTAATAGCGTGGCGGGAAGATAAGGAGAAAATAATGGTGAAATATTACACATGACGTTTTGACATTGCACAAATGATATATGAAATGATAATCTATTCGCGGTGGGACTCGCCCCCTCCACGCACCCGGAGGGCGGTGGTGGTGGCCAGGCCATTAAGCGGGAGAAGACACAGGCGAACCTACCGACAGTTTGCGGATGCGTATGGTTGGTGGGTGAGTGTGGAGGGTGGCGGTGGACGGGGATGGGGGGGCGCGATGCTCAGGTCGTCCCTTCTCGCCACTCGACTAATTCGCAGTTTATTGAGCACGTCACCGTTAGTGGTTGGCAAATATCAGTAATTGATTACCAAATTATTGGCTTTGAAGTTTCAGATCACGTATATGGGAGAGCCAAGCCAGAGGACGCCCGTAGAAGGACCGAGGACTGAAGGACTCGGGAATTTGGTCTGGCAACGAACTCAAGATGTGCAGAATAAACCTCCGAATCTCCATTGAGATAGCCATAAATAAAATATTTGTTTTTCTCTCATCTTGGCCCCTTACGTGGGTAGATTTGCTGGAGTTGGTGGTGTTTGTGGAGCAGGTAACATCCATGGAATAATTTAATAAGGAGAGCCCTGCGTCTTCGAAGTGCTTGTATTCCCTCGGGTGAAGTTTTTCCTGGCACGATAACAAGGCGAAAATTATTTTTTGATTATTTATCAAGTGTGCGAAGGAGCTCCGCTCTGCTTTGCTGATGGTTCGCAGTGCCAGTTGGGTGGGGGTTGTTCGCCAGTATCCGGGTAAATAGTATATCCTGAGCAGACTCTTATTGGTTAGCGATACATATTGTGTGTGCACACGTTGTCGGCGGTGGCTGTTGGAAGCTGGCGGTGTCTCCTCGGTGCGGAATGATAAACTTTGTCTCGCCGCCGGTCTTATCCATGCAACTGAATCGGGAGTGGAAAGTGTTTTCCTTCTTTTTGTCGTTTTTCTGTTGCCCGCCCTAGGAAAGCGGATGCTCACTTTCAACCGGAAGTTGTATGCAATATGCGGGTAGACGGTGCGCTCTAGACGTTCGAATGCAGGACGGTGCATAATTTAAAAGTTTTACTATTCGAGTTGGATTGTTGCATATGTGTGCGTGACAGCGATATAAAGTTGCTTTGGGTACGTTATCTGTGCAAGATATGCTACTGCAAGCGAAGGGGCGCTTTTGAAAGCGATCTATAAAGTTGTGCTTGTTCCAAAACATAAACTCTCGTGAGAGTTGCTACGCACTTTGTGCATCGCATACTTGTGATTCAAACAAGCAACCACGGAATGTCTACTTTAGCTCATAAGGCATATTAACCATGTTTTTCTGAAGAGTGAAGGATATATGCGCATGTAATTTGATTCCGTGTCTCAATAGCGTTTGTCTGGACAGGTAAAAACCTCTGAAATTGGGATGTAAAGCATGAGAAGTTTCGTAACTACCCACCTTGCCAATTCAAACAAAGTGCTTATCCAATCAACTAATTTCGGGTTAAATTATCGAGTTGGTACACTGGGACATTCTGAAAATCTGTCGTCTACAGTAGATTGGATAATCTCAGTGTTTTGTCATCTACAGTGGTTTTAAGGTGGTTTCAAAAGTTAAAACTAAGAATACGAGTAAGACGACAGACGACCTAAATGTTTGTGAAAAACTAGAAGAAAAGAAAAATTATCATCATCATTATTTCCTTCTGTAATGTGAATATGTTCCACAGAAAGGGGTACGGGGTAGCTCTGGTGAGATCTCCAAATCTCTTAATCCGACGCCATGAATTCTTTGTTTAGTCAAGACCCTGATGAAACCGCTTTAGGGCACACTACGGAAGATGGCGGCAATATGCTTGCTATGTTATTTAAATTTAGGAGCTCTTTTCGTCCGAAAAAGCACTTGCTAAGCATTTGATTGCCCCATCTAACCCCTATCCTCAGCAGCGTAAAGAAATCATCATCATCTTGGCTGCTTATATTAGTATTTGAAATTTTCCTTTTTCGGCCAACTTTCATTCGTTTTTAACATAGTCGCTAGTTTGCCTAAGAGAGCAATCATGCTAAAACCTTTTAAAAATTCTTAAAAGATTGCCACAATTTGGTCAATTCCACAGGAAAACTTGGGATTATTCCTCCAATCAATTGTGGAAAATATTATTATACCTTCAGCGAGGAAGCTCAACTAACATGCAGACAGTTAGAAAAGGATCCTGGTGACATCCTTGTCTGTAAGATCGGTTGTAAGCAAAATGAAATTTTCTTCAAATAGTTAGAACAGGTTTTTTTTTGAAACACATTAGTTTAATATTCAACACTTTGGATGGGCACTATACCTAGAAGTAGTTTGAAACGGATATTTCTTCTTCAGATTCAAAAATAAGAAATAATCATGAAACCTTTGAGGAGACCCGTGCTCTCTGAAACGGTTTCATGCGCGGTATAGAGAAGAAACTATCATAGAATAGTGTGTTGCAGGTGGCTTTTGTTTCATCTGAGTGTAAACAAATTTAAACCTCTGCTCCGTTTTTGCAGTTGTTATTTGTTTATTTCGATTGCTTAAATTTCAGAAACGAAACCATTATGATTTCGATATGTCCGTCTCTAAGTCTGTCGGTATGCAAGACTGTCCGTGCATCTGTTTCTTTCAAGGAAACTTGAAACAAAAATTTAATCGATGGTTCTTAACCAAATAATGAAAAAAATCCCAGCTATTGACAGCCAGTCGGTTAAGTGATTATGTTCTGTGCTGTTTGGTCGTCAGTTTAGAGAAGTAGATTAGAGTAGAGTGGATTAGAGAATGATTTTGAAAGGATATGACGGGATAACTGCCTTCAACGAAAAATTAAGTGACAGATGTGTTCTGTAATAGATCTCAAAGGAATGCACAAACTATACCAAGCTGTATTTGCGGCATACAAGCCTTACTAAGAATTAAAAAAAACTTCAGCACTTTGAACTTATATTTTTAGACTTCCTGCAAGTATTTCAAAATACCACTGAATCAATTATACATAATAATAATAATTGAGTGGCACTACAGCCCATAACGGACCAGGGCCTAGCTTCTGCAACAACTACTCGTGTTGTGCATGCTATTGTTCTTCACGAGTAGAAGGAACCTACAGTTTTTTGCCGATTCCGAACGGCGAGATTTGAGAAGCTTTCCATAGACAATTAATACTCTTTGAGTGTTGTCAGCAACTCTAAAGAGGTGGTGCCGTGAAAAAATGCTAGGTGTCCCGTCCGGGAATCGAACCCAGACTTTCTGCGCCGCAGTCGATGCACTTACCACTGCGCCACGGCGACCATCAATTATACATACAATAAGAAATAAGCATGCCAAACAGCGCCGTTCGAAATATTATTCTATAAGTGCTTGTTTTATTTCGACGTATATAACTTTAAGTTGGCAACACTATTTTAATAGGCTGTCATTTTGTCAGCTGTCAAGTGATTTATTTGGCTTGGCATTTCACATTTTCAAGCCATAGGATTACCTAGCAAGGCAAAGATTCGGTCAATGGACCCTAAGCAAAATAACAATAATAAAATATTGTTTAGCGATGAAGCTTTAGTTGAATGAATACGTATTTGAAGTGGCGATAATATGAAACGGTATACTATGAAATACCGTTACATCCACAAAAACCTGGCCATTAATATGCTTTAAAGGATGATTGAGTGATTGGTCAACCAACCTTTTCTAAAAACGATGGACAGCACACTACAGTCATTACATCGTGAATATAGAGTCATGATTACTGTCTTTTTCGGTCATCAATTGAAGAACAATGATGTGCAAGAGCTCTGCTTTGCACAAGACGTTGCAACATGTCACACAGCTCGTGCCACAATAGACTTATTGAAGAAAACGTTTAGTAACCGCATAGCTTCACGTTACGCACCCATGAAGTGGCCTCAAAGATTTTGCGATTTAAAGTCGTTTGAATATTTTCTGTGGGAATTTCTGAAGCCCCTAGTCTACGCGGATAAGCGCGAAACGATTGACCACTCGGGGGATAACATTGTGTTATTGCTGCTATGCTGCCAAGAATGTTGAAAAGAGTAGAAAAAAACACTTGAAACTAGCTAAGTTTAAGTCTTTAACTTACTGACCTTTAGCAGGTGTCCTAAGCTAATCCATAAAGTCTAGTCTGAAATTGTCTTTGGGCATAATTTATACGCCATTACGCAATAGTGTTGTAGAATCTAGGCCCTAGTATATTGTGGCTTGTAGAGCCCCTCAATTATTATTAATACACCTTTCAAAATCGAGTTTAATTTTTGCACTGTCAAAGATTTTGTTAAAAACCATGTAAGCCGGCTGAAACTTTCCGGGTAGGTAGGTCACTACCGGTAGAAGCCAAGTTCTTAGGTGGACTTTTTGTTTCGGCGGAGATCACTGTACTGAACCTAAGACGATCTTCGTGGATGTGAGCGATGTTTGCTTCGTAGATTGCTCACTGTGCCAGAAATCATATTTAAATTATAATGCCAGAAGATTATCTCTGTATATGTTTGTAAGTATGGAATCATTATTTATGCCTTAATAGATATGTATGTATACTACACACGTATGAATGTATATTAAATCTTAAGATTCCGTACGTACACGTATTTAGGTGTGTTGTGTATCAAATTCCAAAACCAACTATGTGTAAGTAGAACTCGCACTTGTCCAGTTTATAAAAATTTCAAATTTTGAACACTGTTTTTTGTTCGAAAAACGAAAACTCGCTTAAAACTTGTATAACATCAAAGATTTCCTTCAGCAAGCAGCTCATCTTTAGGTACGCTGTCATATGCATCCTTCGAAAAGAGGAATTGGCGGTGAGTATCCATTTGTATTTCTCGGTTTTTCCCAGGATCTAGATTAGTGCAAACATACCTAAAAAGGCGTTTACCAGAAATTAAATGTATTCACACTATACTGTAAAAAAAAGAAACTGCGGTATTAAAAATGTAACGTCCTGTTCTCAAGGACATAAATCGAGGGACTTATAAAAACTATTCTTAGCTGCAATTCAAAAGTTTTTTTTTCCACGCACGGGCTATTTTTTTCTGCCCCAAAAAAGTGACTCAACGATGTGTGAGTCACCTAAACCGATGGTGGCACATTTCGCATGTACCACAAAAAAGTTCCAAACCTACTTCCGCTTTCTCCTGAAATGTGCAGGAACCAGTGCATACACAATACCCCTTCCTCCCCCAGTGGGCGCCCATCATAATTCCACGCTTCAGATTTTACTAGAAAAAAAAATTGCAACTCTCCGGTCATTCACTCGCACTGAACCAGGCCAACCAGCCATTTCTTCGCAGGCTCCATTAATCCGCATCTGTGTAGAAACATTTGCGTTTTCCATTGTTTGCAGGATCAATGGATAATGTAATATTCATGCGATTTCATTGCGCAAAAACTGCGAACATGATTGCTAATGCTAAAAGGATCCCTGAGATAAGTTGTTAATTAATTCCCATTAGCGCTGAGATGCATAAACCAAAATTGATTTCAGTATCATTTTATGATTATTTTGTAAAAACTTAATCCCCCCCCTCTTTCGAGTGCTGAGGGTGGGGGAGTGTTATTAAAATTGCATAACTATGAAATACGCATTTGAAAAATGTCCACACACTGGGTGTATGTCACCAATAGTTGAGTATTGATTTATATAAAGTGATTAGCGTGCGCCACCTGCCACCGAGCGCTGGGCGGCGACGCACGGAGGCAGCGTCATCGTTTAACAAACAATGGAACTTTTTCAATTCGCAGATAATTTACCGATGCTATAAATTGGGGAGGTGGGGGGGATGTAGCTATCAACTGGGACATGCATGCTAGAGCCAGACTCCACACGCTTGCGGACAGAAACTTTACCAAATAAACAAATTTTCCGCTCAGCTATTAATTAAGGAAACTTTTTATTAGTCACGCTCATCATACTCCTAAAGTTTCCTCATTAAGGATGTCGCAGATTTTCGCCCCGGCTTCACGTGAGTGTGTGTTTTTGCCGGGTTCGTCTTTTGCGTTTTATAATACCTCGGCTTATCGGTTTTTGTGGGCGCCGCCTTCATCCCCGTTCGGTGCGGTTCATCCTTGTATGGGCAGTGCGATAACCACCCGCTTTAGTTAGCAGAACGTTTCAGGTGGCCGTCAGTGGAACGTCTCTAAGCCGGCTCCAACGCATGCTGACGCTGACAAGTATCTATCGCCGGCCGGCACAACCATGGTGGAGGATATGTCATGCATCATAGCCACCCCCGTTGCTGTACGTTTCAATCAAACGTGACGCCGCAGCTTCGAATGAGATTATGTTCGGACTGATGCCGCAGCTGATGGCGGGCGCTGCTCGATGTGTGTGTGTGTGTGTGTGCGTCATCGACGACGTGGGAGCTAGCATGAGCAATCGGATGTTTATTTGCTCAGCAAATGAGTGTTTACGCAAAAAGCCGTTTTCCGTTCGCCGCCGGTCCCTGTTTGCCACTCACACATAATCCGATAGACCGCCGCTCTTATGTAATGGCACGAATGTTTGAACATTACCCCTGCAACTTGCTGAAGATTAATGATCCGCGACAAGTATTCATTATTTTTCCCGGTCCCGGTCCCGTGTCTGCGTCTGTTTGTTTTTTAAAGTAATTGCCATCAATTATCGTTATCGTTGGCTTGCCACAACTAAAGGCGACTAACGTCCGCTTTCGGACAATTGCGCTTTCATGACGGTTGAACGGAGGTGTGTTCAAGGTTGACAGCAAGATCCAAACATCAGGCCGCCGCAGTGAACCGAATGTCGACGCCCCACTCGAGAGTATCCTTTTATATCCATTTTCTTTTTCGACGAAAAACAACTCAAAAAGTTTTCAGTTCGGTCTGACTTATCGTTTCTTTTTCGGAACGAGGAAATATTTTAGGTGGACGGCGACGACAACGAACACCAAAACGGTTCAAATTGATGGGGCGATAGACATGCCAAGATCGGATAAGGCCGAACCCATGGAAAAGTTTTGATTAGGAGAAAACTTCACCATAGAGGATTTTCGCTTCTCGTTCCTCGCAGCTCGCAGTTCGCATCCGTATTGATATTTTTCTTATTTCGCCCGCTCCCCCAGAGCACAGATGAGAGTTTAAAGTTTTGTCCAACTATGGCAACACATTGTCAAAATGGTTATCAACATTTTTGCAGGCAACTGGACAATAATATGAAGGGTAGTATCCAAACAAAATCGACAGCTAAACTTTTTCACAAGCGTTGACAGGCATGTGGGAGGGCTGACCAGGTCGGGAGAAGAAAAACTGTTCATTGTTATGACACTCGGGTGGGTGGGGGAGTTTGGTGGGAATTCATGAAAGTTATCAAAAGCCAATAAATAACTGAGATTGAGGCTGGAGGCGATGAGATTTGCTTAATGGAGGAGTGATGACGGCCTAAGTGATGAGGATAAATCTTGATCCTCCGCCCGCATGGGGCGGTGGTTGAGAATCCTTCTTTTTTCCGAGTCCCACCCACAGCCCCATTCAATTTGGAGTTACGACGTGTGTAGCGTAGTACACAGTGCTGACAGTGTGACTCCATTCCATCTGGAAAGTGTCAAATGAACATGGACTCCTCGCTCAGAGGAGAGTGGGAATAGTTGTGGTTGAACAGTTTTATGCTAATTTAAGGCAGTGATGCCTTTTCCTTGTCAACAGGAGCCATTACTGTGCAATTAAGCGCATGTTTATGTGTCATGTGGGTGTAGCAGAAAATGCAATGGCGCAGAGAAGTGGCTGGCATTGTTTGAAATTTGCATATGCATCTGGCGAGCGGGCTGATGATGGGTGTAAGAAGCAGGACAGAATACCATGGTGACGTTGGCAGTAAGAGATGACGCAACAGAAGTCGGAAATGAAGTTTATTGCTCTGATGAAGATGACATCGAATTATAGCTGGAAATCGTGTAACCGGGTCTGGTTTTGTTTTGAATGTTCGTCCCTTTAGCTTACGGGCAGATAATCAAATTGTAGCCTTTTTGCAATGGCAGGGAGAAGGGAATAAATTAGAAGAAGGGGTGGTAAAAATTATAAAATGCCACGTAACAACCAAATAAGCTTTCATTTCGGCTGGGCAACGTTTTGTTTTTGGACAACGAAATGTTTAAGGCTAATTGTGAATTTATGGACTAGAAGTGGAGATAGATGGCGTTGAAGTTAACAAAAAACACGGGATAACTATTTATTACCAGTGATGCAAGTATGAGGTATGATAAGGAAAGGGGTGTCCCCACTCGCAGAGATTTCAGTTTAGTGCAGAAGATATTGGAGGAAAGAAGGGCTACAAAATAGCATTAATTAAAAAAAATATCTGCAAACTTAGGGGGAAAATGGTCCTTTAACTTACCAATAAATGTAAGTGAAAAAAAATTAATTATATATCGGAATTTTAATCAGAAACAAATGCGGTGGACTCAAACATATCTACGTGGACGCAGAACACGAGAAGTATCAAATTCTCCCAACATGCACCCATCCACTAGTGAAGCATTTAAGAGTAACCTACCTACCTACACTTCCTAGAGAGACAGATCTCTAGAAAGTGCCACAAATTTTCAGTAGAGCTTTAACCTGCAATCTGTGGAGCAATGTGGACTGTCATGGAGTCCATATAAAAACTAAATTTAGTCTTTGCATCTAGGATTTCTAACCAATTTCTGCACTTATGTTTGCACATTCTACCGCAATATATTCAGATTCATTCACTTTTCCATATCCATAAGCCCCCCACTTCATAACACCACCTACATGATATCTGATTTTTTTTATAGACTTTTCTTTCCAATTCTGCAGAACTTTTCGGTAAACTTTCGGTGGAACATTGTGGCCGGCGAAAATGTTGATAGATAATCTTGTTTAAATAAAATTGCAAATACGTTCGTTTCCTCTGGATGGTCAACCTATCGATGTATACATGTATGTGCTGCAAGCGTTTGTCATAATCTAGCAATTAATTTTTGGGTTGCTTCTATGAGGGTGACCCTTTCATCAACACCGTTCAATTTTTGTGGACGCAACAATCTTCCCTGGTGCTCAACTGAGAGCCCATCTGCCTGCATGTGCCTGAGTAGATCATGAATCCGATAATATAAGCCTAGAAACAAATTTCGTTCTACAATCACACTCAGAACGGCGAGATTTCAGAAGCTTTTCATAGACAATTGATACTCTTAGTGTTGTCAGCAGCTCGAAAGAGTAAAAAAAATGCAAGGTGTCCCGTCCGGGAATCGAACCTAGGCCCTCTCCTTGAGGCTCGAAGCAGTTTCCCACTACGCCATGGTAGTTTTAAATACAATCACTAAAAAAATGAATCCTCTCTGGCATCCATAAAACCATTGAGCAATTCATCGATTCTTTCAAAAGACCCAAACCGGTGACGCCCAAATCGTCTTGCATCCATCCAAAAAAGTAATCTGAAGGAACAAGGTCAGGAGAATAAGGCCGGTGTGACAAAAACCTCCCATTTCAGAGTTTCCTGTTAGTTTTAAACCACAATAGCTATTTGTGTGGACCGAGCGTTATCTAGTTGCAAGATCACCATGTCATGTTTTTCTGTAGTTTCTGGCCGTTTTTCACACTACGAACGGCTCAGGCACATTTGTTAAAGTGAATAACGTTTCCCATCAATTGTTTCGCCTGATTTCTGATCCAGTAAAGCCTTCAATTGCTCTTCTTCGCAGATTTTTAGCTTGTGAAGGCGCTCTTTGTCTTCGACTCTAGAATCACCGCTTTTGAAGCATCGAAACCACTGTCCGCTTGACTTATCGGTCGGGGTAGATTCGCCACAAATTTCCACAAGCGTTCCATGGGCTTTAGGTACACTTTCCTCTCAATTAAAAACGAAAATCAAAACTTTCTGCAAATGCTGTTTACTTAAAACAAATCCGGACATTTTTGAACGGGCAAAGAAATAGGCACCACCTCTTTCGTTGCTTTTGAAAAAATCAAAATTTTTTTAACCGAATGGAAGTTGTGTGCTGTGTTACTCCCGACGATTTTGCGAGTTCATTTTGCGTTTGCCACGCAAAGCCTCAAATTGCTCAAATTGAAGACCTTTGGGATGTCCAACATGGTCTTTGCCTTCGACGCAAAATCACCATTTTTGAAGCATGGAACCATTCTCTGCATGATTTATCGGTTGAAGGAGTTGACCATAAACTTCTGCAGGCATTCGTTGGGGCTCAGCTGCAGAACTTTTCCAAATTAAACAAAAAAAAAAACTTTTTAAAAATGCTGTGTAGTTAAGAAAAACCCGGACATTTTCGAAGCTAATGGACACTTATTATTGCTGAGATCGGCAACTACTTGCAGGTGGCGCCATCTTTTGAAAATTAACCGAATTAAATACAATTAATATCACAAAATATTATATTCAATGAGAACTATCTATTGGCATTGTTTTGTATATAAGCGGTAACAGCAAAGCGTGTGAATTTTTAATATCTGGAGGGATAGTTTCTAAGATTTAAGCGATATCGAAGACTTTTTTGTTTGTTTGAGTTTGGAGCGCTAGGACTCAAAAATTGGTCCATTGTACTACCAGGCAGTAACCATAGTTTACTGTAGATTTCTGGTTTTCCGAAGAAAGAGCAGCAGGCGCTTCTGTGATTAAGAGCATACGCTTTTAGCCCCCACCACATCAGCGTCAAACAGCCGTCTCTTGATACGAGCAAAGGCGGAACATTGACAGAGAAAGTGCTCTGAAGTGTCTTCATCATCTCCACAGACGTCGGAAGGGGTGTCTTCACTAAGACCAAGTTAGCTTAGGTGGTTATGGAACGCGAAGTGTCTCGTTTGTACGCCGACAAATTGTCTTCACTCTTTTCTGTCAGAATCCAGAAAAGCTGTGGATTTCTAGCTGGTGTTCTAGAGCATGCACTTGGTCAGTCTGCATCCAGGAGAGTCATGCCATCTCTGGTTGTGCCGTTGGGAGACCCAACCGTCGACTGAGGCCCTAAACAAGAAATCGGATAGTCTCAAGTTTGTTTCGGGTCTCTTTAAAACCTTGCCTGGCTAGTTCATCAGCAATCTCGTTTCCCATGTTGACCCGGGACCCAAACAAGTCTTAGTGAATTCATTCTGCCAACAAAATTAAGGGAAGGCATTCCTGGACTATTTTGGAAGTGATTCAAGGGTTGAGTAAGGCCTTAATCACGTCGCTGGAGACGCAGATACTTCTCCCCTTCCATCTGTTCTTCACGATATAGTTGGTTGCCATTGGGATCACAAAAGTTTCCGCCTGAAAGACCAACTTAAAATTAAAATTAACTAAAGAGATGTGAAGTCTAAAGTTTCTACGAAAGCACCGGCCCCAGATCCCTCCGTCGTCTCTTGGAGCCGTCCGTGAAAATCCGACTTCATTCCCTTCCCGTTTCAGTTTCTGGTCAAAGCAGGGAAAGTCGACTTACTAAAAGCGACGCAGCTGGATCGTTGTTGACCCTACATCAGACGGTATGTCCGGTTGGCTTAGAATAGCATTTGAGCACAGGTGAACAGGCGCACTTATAACGTGTGAATGTTCAAATTTCAAAGTTTGCAAAGGGACAAGTCCAACAATATAATGGAAAAGTGTGTATCGGATCAAATCTGAGGCGCAACATATCAACTTTTAAGCCATTAAGAATCCTACATCACTTACTTTTTATCACAATTTCTCCGAGGACGTCGCCTTACACGTTGCACCCGTACATGTCGTCCGGAACTGTGTCATCGTAAAGCCCCTACAGTTCTCCATATGATTCTCCATATGAATTTGGTTGAAGGTTAGAGTAAACCGATTTCTTTACTTCGTATAGTCAAATGGGTAGATTTTAATTCCAGTCTAAAGAATGCAAACCCTTCAACGCATCGGAGTTTTATTCTTTGCCGTACATAGGCGACCATCATGAAACTTTCCAGAAACCTTCAATACATTACACACTTCATTAAATTGAACATAAACCATGAACACATAAAAAAAAAAAATAAATCTTCGCTTTAGTAAAACCGCCCCGCTATAAAAGTGCAAACTGCGAGACCGTTTCAGATGATGAAAAAGAAAACTCAAAACTGTCTTAATTTAGCCTAAGTGAAATCCCACTCGTTTCAGTGACAGAGGAATCACTGCCAGCCAGTTTATGGTCTTTAGTGTGAATTACTTTTCACACTGAAAAGAGCACTTCCTCCAGATTTAAAACTTACCCCACCAATTTCGCAAAGTCCCACCTACTTCCGCCCAATGCCATCTAAACCACGTCTCCGCTCTCCTAAATCCGAAACGAATTTCCTGTTACCCATACAGACGGAACTGACGGAAATTAACTTACGTCGAGATTCACCAAGCGCCATCGCCCCCGAAAGATAATCCTTTTCACGCGCCATAGCTTCAGCCCGCCGCCGCCGCCGACGCCGCGCACCAGTGTGCGGAAGGGCAAATGAAAAGAAAAAATAACGGCCTTCAATAAAAGCACTTCCGCACGTTCCACCGAAAATAAAACGGATTGCTTGCATTTAGATATGTCAATTAATTAGAAGTTGGCACGCAAATACGTGCCAACAGCGTTGGCCCTAGTGAATCCTCTTTGATTTCCTTCGGAAAGACATGGGCTCACACATGGTCGAGTCGGCTCACGATACTCGTGCTAGGCCGAACCGGACGTCAATTAATCGCCTCCAATTAATTGTGAAGGCATCTCGCTAGAATTTGCTGAGACGGGTGTGCAAATGGGCGAATGGTCTCACATACTTCCGGCTATCTGTCAGCGCCTGGCGAAAGGGTTAGTCACTTTCAGCACGTCCGTCACTTTCGCCCGAACGGAAGTGAGGCGGCATAAGCACTGTCCTAGTTTTTGCATGTCCTCTGTCAGTCTCGGCTTCAGGGATAGTCCGTGCGTGTGCTGTATCTGGACACGAACACATGTACACTTTTGTGTGTATCCACAGCGCGGTGTTTTATCAATGTCAATAAATTTAAAGGCTCCGTATTGCTTTTGTCGCAGTCATTAAATGTTATGTAAGCGTGGGGGAGCAGCCACATCGAGAGAGAGAGTCTTTATTTCCCAAGAAAACGCAATGCAACGAGTAATGAGATGACGCAGGTTTCTTTAATGGAGATATCAAAGCGGGTAGCTTGTCATAATCCCATCGATTCATTAATGATCGTATCCATGACGAATTCAGGTAAAGCGCACTCACGGCTGTTAATTGATTGGCGATAATACTTCTTTTCACTTGGTTGTGTGTTGTGTGGAGATTATTTCAATTTATTGTAAATTTATCCGCTGCAATAATTACCGATTCCTGCGGCCCAATTATTCATATCCAAACAGATACTAGCGTAACTAGGACCGATGTGCACTAAGCCGCTTTTCAATTCTATTTTGTATAAAATATTCATTTCATTTATCTAACGGTTAGCTCTATCCGGCTTGTAATACTTACCAATAAAACCGTACAATCCAGTTGATGTTGAACATTTTTTTGTTTTTTTTTTAATTAAATACAAGCCAACATTTTTACAACATTTTTTGGGGAGAAAATAAATCAAGACGGCATGCTTTTCAAGGGTCACTTTTGCGAGGCAGATGAAAAGAAGTAACTTAGGAGAAAGAAAATGGGAAAAATAAGTTCGATGTGCACATCTGAAGTTTTGTATCTGTCATGCCACAATTTGACATGTTATGTATAATTTCTATGACACAAAATATTGCTCAACAGTCTCCCTAAACAAATTTCATGTAATTGTGATGGTAAGTGAAGACAATCAATCAAGGCCATCTTCCGACTAAAAAGAACTGGTCTTTGCTTCAACACACACTGGAGTTTTAATGACCTCGCGCATTGCATCTCCTATGACAATAGTCTCACGGATATGCCAGCTGATGCGGGGACACCAACAATCTAGCTGCGTCTTTCATACAAAGTCGACTTTCCCTGTGTTCAGGACCGGCTCTGACTAGAAACTGAGCCAGAAGGGAAATGTGAGGTGAAAAAGAAGTGGAAGGGGCGAAGTGTCTGTGCCTGTAGCGTAAGTCAAACTGTGCTTAAGACCTTACTCAAGAGAGTTTCGCCACTTCCACGATGATACAGAAACGCAACTCTTCCCTTAATGTGGTAGGCAGACCAAAGTCCCTAAGATTGCCGATTACCTTGCTAGGGACAGTTCAAAAGAGGCATTCATAGGGCCCGAACCCATCTTGGGACAGCCCGCGTCATTGGTTAGGACTGCCGGCGGCTGTCGAGTTTCTCGACAACTCAAACAGAGATGGCATGACTCTCCAGGATGCAAGCTGGCCAAGCGCATCCTCCCGTATGAAATCCCCGGCTTTTCTGTTATCTCTAGACAGAAAAGAGTACACAAGAGACAAAAATCTTATGCGACGCCTATAGAAAAAAAACACTGCATGGAACTTCATCTGTAAACATCCCGCCTGTGCCTGTGGGGCTCCTTATAACAGAAGTGCTTGGTTGGTTTCCTTCGGAAGACAGCAACAGGAAGATTAAAAAAAAGTGTTAGGTTGAAGAGCAGAAGGTTAGGCTGAATTTTAGTTATTTTCCACGAAACCTTTCCTTTCGTAATTTACAGAATTTTGAAGGTTTTATGAAGAAGAAGTTACTGCAGAAGTTTATCTCTAAGTTCTGGAAAATGCATTCAAGGCCATCTCGGCTATGGCTTTTTAGTGATAATTCCAGCTTTAATTCTCAAGAGGATAATGCTCTTTGCCATGCAGCGTAATTTGTAAGCACGATTGTGTTCGGTTCAGCCATTGTGACATGTGACCTTTTCAACATCATTCTTGAGAAAATCGTGCATTACTCAGACGTCAACAACAGAGTCATGAACTGCCAAAAGATGCTAGTGTACGCGGACGACATGACAAACCCACACAGCGAGAAGTTAATATGGCGTTTGCTGACATTGAAATGGAAGCGGCTTAATTTGGTCTGGTGGTTAATGAGGGCAAAACGAAGTACATGCTGTCATCAAGGAAGGACGCACAACATCGACGTCTCGGACAGAGCGCCAAATAAGGCAGCAGGAACTTCGAGGTCGTCAAGGTCTTCGTCTACCTCGGCTCCGCGATAAATAGGGACTATAACACCAGTACCTAAATCAAACTCAAAATCACTCTTGTCAATCTCTGTTTCTTTGGGCTGAAGAGACAATTGAGTAACAGAGTCCTCTTTCAAAGTAAGGTTTTGTATTATTGATAGATACTAGTCCTCTTTTACGGCACGGAAACTTGGACGTTACCAAAAGCGGATGAGGAAGGTCTTAGTCTTTTCGTGAGAAAAGTTCTGCGTGCGATTTTTAATCCTGTTTGCGGTGATGGCATCTGAAGGAGAAAATTTAACGACGAACTTTATAGGCTGTACGGTGGCATGCGCCTGATCGAGCGTCTTCGGATACAACGCTTAAGCGGGCTAGGTCATGTACCGTATGGACACACTGACTCGGCCTGTAAATGCCGAGAGATACGGCCTAGGTTGAGATGGTGCATACAAGTGTAAAAGGAACAAGTGAAGAAGGACCTTAACCAACTTGGAGTGCCCAATTGGAAGCAACTGGCGAAAGATCGTGCTAGTCAGCAGTCAGGAAATCTCAGTGCAGGTCTATTATATACACCTTTTAATCATGGGGATCAGAAGTAATGACTGTTCATGAAGTTCCGTCAATGGTGTGTTGAATTCATCATTTATTGAAGACAATTCCTGGTAACGCATTCTTTGGCATTCCGGGAACCTACAAAGCTTCTGAACGATACGAACTGTACGACGATTCCTTTACTCCATACTTCTCGTCACACGCAAGATGAAATAACACGTCGACATACTCGACTGATTTCGAAAGGAACAGGAGGTAAACGCATTGCTACTCTCACTAGAATCGTTTTGACTGTGAGATTCCAATACTAATTGAATGTTGTCAACAAAATGAACGCTGTGGCATTGAATATTGCACAATGAATAGATGTCCACATAAATAGAAGTCAACACACAATGTACCTACTGTGTGGTGGTAGCCACTGAGAAGATATTCATATGAACAATTCCTAAATTTCTTTCACCGATCAAATCAGTTTATGAATTCCGCCTAAAATACTGTATTGTGAACAACAAAGTGGCCCCGCTGTAGGTTTGTCATTCAATCAATCTCAAACGCGTACAGCAGCCCCTTCCTTTAAGTCAGCGTCAAACGTCTCACAGAGGTTTATTGTCTGATGTCTTAGCAGACAAAGAAACAGCCTCCTTGTCAGGATTTCAATTTCCTAAATCCCCTCCAATTCAAAACATAACAAACGAAATCCTCTACAAAACCTCCCCACCCGCGCACCGTATTGTGATCTCTGATTGACGATCGTAATTTAAATACGTGTAGGAGCGTGCAAAAGTCCCGAAGACGGCACTCGACGAAAATGGAAAAGTTTACATTTCCGTTTTCAATTAAATTGTCATAATAAATCGCAATTGATTCTTTCAATCAAGCAAGATTGATCACCCTCCCGCCAGCGTCGTCCCGCAATCAATCGCGATACGCAGGAGCTCTATCATACGCTGCCAGAGTGCTAGTCTCTGATGTCTTGACATTTTCCGTCCCCCCGCTTCCGGTATAATCCACATATTGCTTTCAAGTAAATGGAAGGGACGACGACGACGCATGCAAGAAAAGAAAAAAATTATAGGGAAAAGTGTTGAACCTGCGAAACGGAAAGACCTTAGGGGTTGAAAGTGAAGAAAAAAAACGGCGAAAGAGCGCTTACAGGAATTCCTTTTCAGGCGATGATGAATGTAGATTCTGTCTTCTTCGAACTCTGAATGGATGTACCGAGCTTCCCGAGAAAAATGAACACCTATTCTTCAAGGCAAAGTACACATCGTCGTCTGTGAGTTGGCAGTGCTTAGAGCGCGGTCGGGAGGGTGAGGGTCGCGACTGAGGGTGTATCCTGGAAATTCGAAAAGGTGACAACGACACCGGCACCGGCACCGAGAAGTAAGCACACGATTCGGCAACCTTTGCAAAATATCAACATTAACCGACTGACGGATGATTCATCAACTTAATGATTTCCCCATTGCAAGTCCTGGCCCATTATCATCTTGCAACTGATGTAGCCGTAACGATGATGACGGCTTTGGCGAATGTTGAATGGTGACGCCGACTTGGGCATAAGGAAACGAGATTTTCTCATTCTCGCCTTGTGCCCCGGTGTGCTGCCTGAGACGTCATCGTTGAGCGCTAAGCATTCCCAGCCCGTCCTGAGAAATGCATGGCCATCGGACATTATAATCCTCTGAATACCCTGAAGACCGTCATTATTAATATCATCTGTCATCCTGGTTTTGCATCCTTCCATTGTGAATTGTAATTCTCCGCCTGTCTGACTGTTGATTTGCATAGCAGTTTGCCCGCTACCCCCAGCCGCTGCAAAGGGTGGCGGTTAGTGGCCGCACAACAGCCCAGTCGTCCAGTTATCCTGCCACCCTCGCTGTGTAGCCCGAAGTGAGGAAACCAATCCATTTCGCATCAAGGTAATCACACGGCAACCAACTCCCCTCAGGACCATCGGACCGAGTGAACGACCAGTCGGCCAACTGGATGTCCAAGGATTAGACAGCGACGGTGATGGTGAATTCGGTGGGGATGGGGCTTTGTGCGGCACAGCCCAGAACGCCAAAGAGGCGTGCATTGATTTCGAATTTAAAATTTATTATCGCTCTTAGACGTCCATCGATAAATCAGCCATACCGGGATTATGGAGAGCAAAGTTGTCGTGTTCTTGGTTAAATATTCATACCGCCTCGCCTCGATGCATCACAGAAAAATGGATGTCCTGCCTTCCGGGGTATCCCGTCCCATCCCAGCCCATGTTCGCCACTCTATCTGAGCCGACCGCCGGCGCACTCGAGCACAATGGCGATGTGCTTAGTCTATCTGTACCCATCTAGATAGTCGAGTGAGTGGTTTACGCCATCCGGCGTGCGGCATATGAACCCGACTCTGAATAGAAACCTCAAATGCGGGGAAACTGTGCCTCTTATCAGCTGGAAAGGCTTTTATGGACTTTGTCGAGTACAATGTGTCAGGAAGTCGTTGCTCAGGACATCGTTCCCTCCCAGGGTTAGCCCTGGAGTTGGGGGTGTCACACCAAAGAAAAAAAACCCTCTGCCGATATTGGCGCACGCTGTCAGCCTGACATCGACACAGATGTCTTCGTGCAATATTAAAACACACCACTTGCCGCACAACCTGTCTCTCTGTCTCGTGCTGACTTGCGTTGTCGCCCGTCGTCTCCCGACGGCTCGACATCTCGATGGCTGGATGTCTGGATGTCCCCATTGTTTTTATTGCTTAGCTTAATAAAATATTGCAATCCTGTAAATTCAATTTTCCTCTCAATTGAATGTCACACATTACAAATTGTATTTATCTTCGGGTTCGTGTGCAAATACAAAGTATAAATTACACACCTACACACACGCCGGCCGCCCATAGATATCTGCTCGTACGTACGAGTGCCAAAGTGCCAAAGTACCGGAGTACCCCCTGCAAGGACGTCGAAATGTGTGACAATGATAAAGGCAAACACAAACACACAAATACCTATCGGAAAAACACAATACGGAAGAAAAAAAATAACAACAACAACAGATGAAAAAAAGTGATTCCAAATCCGCAGTTCACATCTCCCGCGGGCCGGGAGAAGGGTCTGGAGCTCTGTGACGCTCTGCGTTGAGGTGGCAAGGACTAGTTCTCAGAGGTTTCCAGGTACAAGGGCGGAAGAATTCCATTTCTGTGCTGTTTATCTCGGATGGAAGGTACATATGTGTACGAAGCCAAGGAAACATTTCGATTTGCAGCTACCCCGGCGAACTGAGAAAAAAAATAAAACACCACCACGCTGTGTTGATGGTGGTGGAGTGCACTTAGAGGTGCGTCCCAATCGCCAGCGGGTGGCCGGATGGCTGGAGGGGTGCCACCAACAAAACAAAAAGGATTACGTTCGAACGAGTGCATATTCGCAATGCTCAATCGAGTTCGAAATTTATGTTAAACAATCGGTATCTGAAGAGCGGGGTGTCTTGCATTATGCATGACAGGGAACGGGTTGAGTGTTGGTGGGGTGCCAAATATCAGACAACACCAAGATTAGAACACATGTCATGGGTGTCACTAAGGTTGGGGTTGGAGTTGGAGTTGGAGTTGGTGGGGTAATTGTGTGAGCAATCTCTTTACGGTTTGATTTTCAATTCACCGCGATGGCAGGATGGGGAAGGGGGAGGGGGTGACGCCGATTGTGTATGCTCTGCGATGTGTGCGGTTGAGTCGAGGTTTCCGTTCCTTAACCAGTGCTCCGGTGCTTGTCTTCTGGTAGCACTCTGGTAAATGTATTCGGAAACAATTGTGCAGTGAACGAGTTGATAAGTGGGGCTTTACGGAAACTACGATGAGATAAATATTGCAAGGTGACTTCATGTTTTCTTCATCTGAAAGTGCTTACTCTGACACTGGGTTCAGTTAAGAGGTTAGTTGTGATGGAGGAAAAAATTATTTATTTGTCTTCATACGTTCTTATGCCAAAACTAAAGGGAATTTCAAAAAGACGCATGTTGTTCTGCGAATGTGATAAGATCCAATTATTGGCCGAGGGAATGCAGCTGTTTACTTGGAGCACCGACAAATATACGTCCAAATGAAAGAACTGATAAGTCAGTGAGTTTTCCGAATTTTCTACGAAACAACTTTAAAAAAAGCTTTACTAAGACGTATTGGAGAGTACGCGTCCTTCACTAAATACTCCCCAACCGAAGTTTGAAAAAACTATATTTCATACTTTCAATTCAATTAAAGCTGTACGACGGCATGTGCCGGATTAAGAGCCTATGGGCACAGTGCTTAGGTTATGTAGAACCCATTGGCAACACGCTATTAACCGGTCCGTCAAACCGTTTTGCGATGGATATTGGACTGATTTCACATGGTGTACTTAAGTATGGAAGGACTGATTTTGCCCATTTGAGACTGATCCTACAATCTGGAGGCGCATATTGGTTAAGGTAAAAATCCAGCTCTTACAGTATCATTTACATAAATGGTAATAAGAAGTGGCACGTTTTTTCATATAAATATTAAAGTTTTTTAAGCGTGATTCATCGTGGGGTATGATTTGTAAAACATTTGAACACACAATTTTTGTTATTAGGTGGAAGATTAATTGATGACATTTATCATTTAAAAATGATAGACTATTCGGAGTTGTGTAATGTTGGTTTCCAAACCTAGCATATTTCTGAAGACCTAAGGTTTTACATGCCCAAAGAGACAATAGTCCAAAGGTGTACCATCGGATGATTTTGGCTGCCAATTTAACCCAGAAAGCCGCTCACTAAAACTATATATCAACAAGTCCCTACTGTCAAGCGGTGTTTGGCTCGCAGCACCGTCTTGTTAAAACCAGGGTTCACCGATACAATGTTGAAATAGAGGAAGCACATATTCCGTCTTTACAGGGTGTGGTCTGACCGGTCGATCATCATCCACTAATGTAAACTGGGACTCAAATTTACGAAAGATGTTGGTAATGGTTTCAAAACCTCGAATCGCTTAAAAAATATTTCTAATAGATCGCTGAATTTCCCAATACAGGTGAACAATTAAGAAGCGCTGTTGTGGTAGGACTTTTTAAATCTTAAATTGAAAAGTGGGTCTCAGAAAAAAGTTTAAAAGGAGTCAAGCCCGATCTGTCAAAAAAGCCTACCGAAAATCAAACGTCACGATAAATCGCCCTCTACGAATATGATGAAGAATACTTTTTTCAGAACGACCGCGCAGCAAAGTAAACCAATTTTTACTTTCTCTGACATAGTTACTGCTTCTTGATAATCTTACAAATTCTGACAACTCAATAAAACCCCCTGGGAACATTGAAAAGGGACACCAAATTTATGGTGAATCCATATTTTCCTTTTGTGGGCACCTTGTCGTTATGAGTATGTGCTTCGTCTCACACGAGGAGGATTTCTGGACTGAAGCGACATCTCATCTCTCTTCTCCTTGTGGTCAGCTCCTCTATCGAATTCCTGACAACGTTCAAATGTATATTTTGCAAGCTCAACATGTGTATTTGCTTAAAGAAGCTTGGCCGAAAAGCTGTGTGATTTTTCATATGGCGAACAAGTAGGTTCAAGTTCCGCACACAGCATCTCTTTCGAGTTGCTGAAAACACTCAGCCCGTAAAAGAGCGGATTGTTTCTTTAAGATAATACTATTGGATTGGTTTGATTTTGTAAGTTAGAAGGGTTCCAGTTGCACTTTATGTTTCCATTTCCCTCTCGAAATGTTAACAAATCCCTATTCCAAGTGTTTTTAAATTTTTTAAGCTTACTCGTCGTAACTCAGCTTTGTACTGTTAGTCCCTTGCTTTCTATCTTGTCCACAAGCAAAGGCTTATTTATTTAAATTATTTTTTTTTCCAAGTCCAAAGATTTATGCGATGCGATATTGATCGTCAAAAATACTATTGCATTTAACATTTGCGTTCGGTGTTCACGCACCATATTTCATAAGGTTTTGAGGTCATTTAGTGGGAGTTGTTGGACGTTGATTTGATTTCTTTTCCAAGTTCAAGTCCCGAGGAAATAAAAAAAATATACAAATTATAAAATTTACTCTAAATGATGAATTAAAAAAAATTGATGTTCATATTTCTAGCTTGCCACAATAGAACTTTTTGATAATAAAACAATTATAGAATTGTAAAAATTTGAAGTTCGAGTCGCTCACTCTGTACATTGCCTCTTTTTCAAAATAAAAAAAAGAAACGTGATATAATGTAACAACAACAAGTCATCGAATAATAAACTGGTCGTTATAATAACAAACTTTCTGGCCGCATCCACCGTATGAAGACAAACATGTGACGGCTCACAGAATACGCGGAACTGAAAACATCACTTACATATGACCGCATTGAACACCTGCCCAGTCGAATGATAAATCAATTCGTGGTTTAATTTTAATTGCGTCCCGAAGCAATGAACCGTAAAACAATGAATTTAATTTAAGTCAACCGACACCACACCTGCCAGTGCAAGGCCATCGATAGCCCTAAACCATATCCTGCCACTTCAGTTCGACTCATTGCACCGAATTCAATCAATTGACAAAATGATGTGAAAATATTTATCATTTCAAGTGGAAAACTCACTTCGAGTATCTCAAGTGCGCAACAATCATTTCCCCAGCACCGGCACCGGCACCGGCACCAGACCGGTGGTGGGTACACCACGACGAGATCATAATAATCTTCAAGCGACAATATCTCATCTTGACTGCGGATAGCATGGAAAACATTCCTGTGCTAAGTGTGTGAATCTAAAAACACGACGAAGCAGAAAAATCGCAGATAGAGCAGCACAAGGCACCAGGTCCCCATCGTATCTACAATATGTATCTATTTCCACATCACTCACACACACCGTGCTCACATGCAGACGCCCTCTCTAAACGACATATAAACCGACCGACACGGATGATGATGTTCCTGCACACAGAACACACAGAGGTTTGAAGCGTTTTTTGCGTCGAAACCTCTTATCCCAGTGGAGGAAGATTGCGAAAACATATTCACTCGGTAGATCGAAATTATGTGTTCGATTTCATCAGAGAGTCTCGAGACTGAAGCAGCCTCACAAGGACCAGACTCTCGTTCCCTCTTGTGCAAGAAGGACACGGGAGATTACTTCAATTATTCCGTGTTATTCATTTTTCAATAAACACCCTTCTCAATCCAATCGATGTATATACGTACAGCAGAGGATGGTGATCCGATCTTCCGCTGTTGCTCTAAGGAGCACTCGAGATGGAAATGGCAGCAGGACATCGAGGAGGGGCACGAACGTAACAAATCCAATAAAAAATGAAACGAAAGGGGGTGGAGATGAAAACCGTAGAAGGTAACATTTTGATTACAAATCCTCCCCTATAAATTTCAATCCCGGAGGCTAGATGTCACGGCAGCCTCGGACTAGTAAAATATTCATTTCGGATACATTTACGGGGTCTCCGGGATTCAATTTTGTTCGAGGACAATTTATGTCCACCTGCTTCGTTGTTGTCATTGTCGTCGTAGAGAAATATGTCAACGGGGTTGGTTAGCTTGTGCTGGTGAAGTGAGCGACGGCACCGAAGGGAACCCGGGCCAATGAGTGTGCGAGAAGTCAAGTAACGAGATCGCCCGAGAGCATCGTAAACCCACCTAAAAATAGGGACCACATTTATTATGTTTCTTAATGGTCGGGCCGACAGAAAGGAGCCGTTCATTCATTTTCAGCTGATTATCCATCCGCAGTGAAGTGGCTTTCACTTATATTGTGCCCGATTTTGCGTACTTCAAGGCCGCCCAGAGTTCGTCTAATTAGCAGAGGAATAAACACCACTTTCCGCCCTTGAAAGCCCCCATCACCAGCACCTCCCTAATCACCATGCCGCCCACTACAAGTTTTGCTTAATGGATGCGAAGAGGGCATTGTATGCGCCACACTCGCATCTACGCCATATCCCTTTCCCTACTCATTATCATCGGAGATTTTAATGAAGGTACAAAATGTTCCTTCAGGAGTTCTCTGTTCATTAAAAGTTTGAAGGAATTCCCGGAATTTAACACCGGGATTCAGTTTTTTTTTTCACCTCCTCCCACCCTGCACACGCTCCTCTCTCCGCCGCAGTCCCTTTCTCTCTTACTCTTTGCTTCTGCTCTCTGTTCCACTTTTCGCTGAGTTGCGATGTCAGTAACAACACCATAACAGCATCAGTGTTCTTGCATTATCCTCACACTCGCTTCCAGTCACTCCCATCCGCCCGCTATCACTGTCGCTGTCGCTGTCGTATCTGAAGGTATGAGTGCAGCAGCGGGCACAAGCCGAGCACAATATCGTGTAACAAAACTTTCGCTGCTTCACTCCGTGATTGCCATGCCTGGCATTCCTGTTCCTCCTTCGCAACTGTGCACTGTGTGTCGTTGCAAGCGCTCGCCTGCTGCAACAATGCCAGCAAATAGCGCAAAGCCGAAAATCTTGCTTCTTGTCCTTGCGTCCGTGCTCTCGTCCTCGCCCTCGCCCTCCCCTATAACGCGCACTTCTCACTGACAAAGAAGGGCCACCCAAACTTTGACGTATGGAATTTTACAAATGTTCTTGAGAGGGCTGATGACTGCATGATGAGCACTTTATTGCTGTTGCTCGCATTGCTCAAAGAAAAACCCTCCACCCACACCAGACTTGAGGCCCCTGTCGCCTACACATCCATAATGGTTTCTAAGGCCGGGGACGACACACTGTTGACTTGAAAAGAGCACACAAGGAAAAATGAATGCTAGCAGCACACATCGACCGCCATTGTCATTCACAAAGAACCGGATTACTTCTCTTGTGGCATTGTGCGATTCTGTTTGAAATCAGCGCCGCCACCCCGCTGCAGCCACTCCTCCGGACCAAACAAACACTCGTACAAAGGATAAAGGGGAGTTTTCAATATTTCAAATAGTAAAAATCAGCCCGGACACAATTGATGAAGCTCGGGCCTTCCCGAGGAGACCACGTATAAATATCCCTGCTTCCAGCAGACCCACCATGAATCATTGGAACTGAAAATTGAAAATTCTGCAGCGGCCAGGACTGCTCGAGCTGTGGCGCTGCTCGGAGCAGGGGATAAGCCGTCTGAAAAATATTCGGTCGGTCTGAAACAAATTTGCGAGTGTGTCGTGTGTGTGTTGTGTGTGCGCTGTCCTGTTGCGATTCGTGTAAGGTCAACCCCTGCTCGTGGAGATGGGGATTTCTGGTGACAAATTAATTTCTGTTTTCATGGTCTCACGATCCAAGCACAGGCATGGACTATCCCTGCCCCCCGTTGAGCTGCCACACCGCCACCACCGTCGTCGCCGTTAGAAGTGACCATGCGGAAGTGCTTAACACTAGGGTTGACACAAATTATAAAGATGGAGACGGGCGGGTTTTTTTTCGCCAGCGCACAGACCGAGAGTGAGGATTTCCCAGTGAAAGGCGGGTACAATGCTTGTGCGCAGTCTGAAAAATACTGGGAAATTCTGGGAGTGAAACCTTTCAACAGGTACATTGATGGACTTTGTTGTTGCACGCATGAGGAAGAGCGCCCAATGGCAGAGAGTTTTGATGAACGTAGTAGATTTTGCTGTGGTTGTGGTGGTTTATTTTTTCGTCTTTTTCTTGCGGAGACGCGCCGAAGGAATGTAAGTGTACGTTTAACAAGTTGATGTGTAGGTCACGTTGCGTGGAACAGTTGCGCGAAAAATTATTCCAACAAGGTGTTAGATGCGTATTTAGAGTGTTGTTATTGTGTCTGGATCCGAAGATATTTGTTCCACGAATTGTCAAAGAACCTGTTTTACGGCGTCATGGTGTAAAGGCAGGAAATCACCATACTCTCAGTTTGTGATATCATTCTTCGTCGATCATATATTTTTGTGTCCATCTCTTAAAACTCCTATCGTAATGGAGATTTGTGCATAAAGGGTTAAGACACAACTATGTATATATGTGGTTGTAGGAATGAATTGAGTCGTAACTACGTATGTACATATGTACCTTGCACTAGGATGTTGTTAAAAGCAAATAAAGAAGCGAGGAACAGCACAATCTTTCCAAGAAAAACGTTGGTCCGATGGCATCAGAAGAAAACTATTTAGCTCTATAGGCTGCACGGTGGCGGCAAGCGCTTAGTCAATCTTATACGGATATAAATATTATAATGGCTGGGTCCTTGGGAGCGAAGGAATAATAGAGCATCACAGATTCTGCGAACACAATACATTAGAACAGTGCAACAGTGGAAGTCTTCGTCTAAGATTTTCGTCTCTATCAATTTGGAATGGCAAACTTTAAACAAATGCGGACAGAACGTGCCAGCTTTCGAGTGATGTTCATTACACAACACAACACCAATCGCAGTACTTGAAACGATTGACACCTCACTCATGTAGACATCTGTGGCAAGGAGTTTGCTAGAAAATAGGCGCTGAGAATGGAGCAATTAAGTTACAGGTCGCCCCATAGAACTTAACTCATACAGCTTTTCCGAAAAGCCTACGGAATACTTAAAATCAATCTTAAACTTCGATAACAAATAAAAAGCTGGGTAGGCAATGATGAGAACGGAAACCGGTACTGAACAATAACAACGCCAAGATCCATCTGTGTAGATACACAGATGAATCTAGCACCGTTAGTGGAGGTGAAGAGGTTATTCGGGTATACTCTATTACGTCTTCCTAGCAGTTGATAAGGTCAAGAAAGAACAAGACCATCGTCATTTACATTGACAGTCACTTATGAAATTTTTCTATCTATGGCTCTACAGTCCGATGTGGACCTGGGCATCAACCGACATGACTTTCCAGTTATTGCGACCTCTCGCCAGCTGCCTTTAGTTGCGCACTCCAAATTGGTTGAGGCCCTGTGTCACTTGTGTGCGCCATCTCAACTTAGGCCGTCCTCTGTTGCATTGTCCCAATGGCTCGGTTTCGAAGACTTTCCGGCAGAAGTAGGGGTGTACTGGTGTTGCATCCAAAGACGCTTGACGCAGTGGTGTTCATACCCTCTCCATAGCCTTTCGAAAAAGCCTAAACAATCGCATGCCGCAGTGCAGCCTATAAATTTCGTTGTTGAATCTTCTCCTACAGACGCCATTAACGCAAACAGGGCCAAAAATCGTGCTTCCTCTTGACCTCATTTATCGCCAAACCCATTTGAACCGCTTTTGCGTCAATGTGAGCAAACGTCTCATTAACAGCTCGCTGTGTTCCTGCAATGTGGTCGCCGTGGCGTAATGGTAAGTGTGTCGACCGCCACACCCCAAATTTTTTCACGGCACCACCTATTCTGCAAAAAAGTCTGCAAAAAACTGTGGGTCCCTTCTACTCGTGAGAGAACAGTAGCACGCACAACACGTGTAGTTGTTGTAGAAGCTAGGCCCTGGTTTCTTATGGGCTGTAGAGCCACTTAATTATTATTATTATTGTGTTCGTCCAATGCCGTCAATATTGTCCGCAAGAGCTAGTATTTGGACAGACTTTTCGAAGATCTTGCCTCTGGTGTTGACTTATGAGTTACGCACAATCTACACAGGCATTATGTTGTAAGAGTCACATGACTGCGCGTCGCCTTGTCTAAAAACGTTTTTGACATTAAAGGTCTCGGTGAGTTCGTTACCGACCTTGCTGGAGCTGCGAAAGTTCTCCATCGTCAATCTGACGGGTTTGGTAGGAACGCCAAAACTAGACATGGCACTGTATACCTGTACTTCTTGACTCATCATTAAAAAAATTTGTAAAGACATGGCTCTATTTCTCTTAACGAAATATCAAGACATTGCAGCCTCATATTATGTTGGGTTCCCGGAGAAAGAGATATCCCAGGCACGAGTTTAACGACATGGAACCTTAATCATGTCTCAGAGTCAGTAAAAATGTTGATCATAGAGGTATGCCACCGAAACCGTGGCGAGTAGTTTCCCTTTATTTTGTTTTACACACAATTGTCGTAGATCCTTCTGTTATAATAAAAAAATATTTGTTTTCTGCTTAATTTGCGTTTTCATTGAGCCACACTATAGTAAGAGGGGATGCTTTCCATTTCCATCTCATTTATGTTGTTTTCAACAATTTCAATCTAAGTGGCTCCCAATCTCCGTGACTCCAATCTCCGTGCGTGTTCTTTCTATAAACAAGAAGAATATCAGTTCTGCCCAATTCAATTAGCATCTTGATGCATATTTGATAAAAACTGCAGCCAATGACTTGTGATTTCAAAAAAGTGTAAAATAAATTTAAAACTAAATAATTAGCAAATTGATTAAGTGAGTTGAAATAAAAGCTCCATCTTCTTTTGTTAATATTTAACTTTAAACTTATTTTTCTATAAATATATATCGGCCACCTGACAGGCCCTTAAAGAGGTCAGTAGTTGGCACAGTCATAAGGGTCATCCATGTAGTCAGTCCATAAGAAAGGAGACCCGTACCATAACTACCGACGAATCAAACATACGAGACTGTGATTCCAATCATCGAACATGGATTCTACCGATCACATCTTACATATATGCTATTGAAGGCGCCTGAATAGATGATCATTAACTGGCTTAAAGAGTTCTGTGGATAGTCCGTGGGCTCCAGCAGCTTTGTTCGACTGCTGTCTTGACATTGCTACCTTCACATAGTCCACCGCGGACGGGGTATGGAATTTTTGTACAAGTTCATGTAAATTTGGGTGACCTTGGATAAGATTTCCGTTTCCCATTTAAGGTTCACTGTTGGACAGCAGTGTTTGAGATATTTTCTTTCAAGTTCTCAGCTTCGACTGCAACTCTACGACGTCGTTTCGACAGGCTTCATTCCTCGTTCCGGCAATAACGCCTCGCACTTTCTGATTTCCTCTCAGAAGCCGACGCTCATCCTTTCTTCTTGGTTCTTACAGTTTTCCTATCGTTGCCTTGTAGACATCCTGTTCGACATTCGACAAATGCATTTGACTCGCCTTGCCTGTACACACACATATTTACTTTTACAATTCATGCTTTAGAACTTTGACTCGAACATTCAAACTTATTTACCAAAGGTTTCTTTCTCAGCAACTGTTATGTTTTAGATTTTAAGTTGGAAGCACTCAGCGGGTATCCTGACTGCACCCACACTTCGGTTACATTTCAGTCTGGAAATGATTTTTCTAAAGATTCTTTGAGAACTCACTTTGAAAGTGTCGCAGAGACACTCAGGGGAAATCGCAGATTTCTTTAGGGATATTTTTGCATGAAAGGTATCACTGGTAATGGTGTTTGATTCATTTGAAATTGTTACCCTTCCTTCTTTGACATGAACTGTTGAGATTAAATCGGATTTGCAAGACAGCGGTTGCGTCTCATAAAATTGTTGACTTGTTACCAAATGGACTTCTCACGAGTCATGCAATGTTATATGCACCTGTGTAAACGTAGGAAGGTCTTATGTTCAATGGCGGGTTGGGAGATGTTCCAGCGCTCTTATTTTTGGTCCTCGATTTTGGGTGAGATATTACGAAGTTGTCCTATTATTAATTCATCAACTTCAACCCCTTCTGAAAGTTATCACTCTGTGGGGAGGAAAAGGTGGCGCCTGAAAAGCTTCATTTTGCCAAGTGTTGGTTTGCAATTACATCCGCTTGCTAACGAGATTAATTAAAATAAATATCTAATGACCTCCATGTTTGAACTGTAGCACTCCTGCGCTCAGTCTCGCTTAATGACGGTCACGGCCATCTTGCATTTCAATTACATTAATTTGGTGGGGGAGATACAGGACACATCGAATTCTTTATCACACTCGCAGCAATTGAAGGATTTTTTTGTGTTTGTGTTTGTTTGGGCGAATTTTATTCCTTATTCTAATTAAAGGTGTGTATAAAGTGTTCATTGATTTTATGTGAAAAATTAAGGACAAGACAATCGAAATTACCTTCACGGAAGTAGGGTACAAAAAACAAATACTTATTTTTTGTGTCTTTTTTCAGTATTTTTTTGTGAAAAACAAAAAGCAGATTTAACACTCAAATAATGAAGTTTCAATGATTAGTTATTTTTATTTCTTCAATATCTGAACCACATGAAACATTTTAGTAAATTTTTTAAATCGGATAAACGTTAAAAATTCTCTGTAAATTGTTTTTCTGAAAAAAAATAGTCTTAAATATTAATGGTTTACATGGTTATCGCTTCAAAGAATACACTTTTTGCTTTGTTTTTGTTTTCCCTTTTTTTTGTTTTGCTTTGCTACGTTGTACATTAACAAAGGTCCGATTTTTTTTTGTAAAAAAGATCATTATATTCAAAATATGAGCCGGTGACAGCTGTATATAACGTACTTTAAATAAACACCTTAGCTCGGTTTTGGAATACCACCTTAAAAATTAACAAGCTGCGAAAATAGCGAAAGTCCATTTTGGGAATATCGAATCCAAACTGTAGCAAGTTCCAAAGTCGCGTTCTGATCAACCAAAGTATCCCTAAGAGAAGAGTGTAGTTTTGATGAAACAATGAAAAATAATCCAAGGATTTCTGTGCACAAAATTAACATAAGAAATTGAGGAATCATTTGGGAAGAATGTAGGCTATCATGGGAGAGTTGCTAGAAGGGAACAATTTAAACATTTTCTCAGCCACTCATTGATAACGGCGAAGACTTCTGAAAATCAGTATTATTCTACGGCAAATCGAAATTCAATTTTTTTTTTGGATCGGATGGGTGAGCTATAGTGTGAAGAAAAGCAAACAAAGAGTTTGATAAAGAGAGCATTGTGTCAACAGTCAAGCATGGCGGTGGTAATGTGACGGTGTTTGGGGGTGTATGTCGACGTCTGGGGTTGGAGATCTTACTTTTTTAAAGGACAAAATGGATAAGAACATGTAACCATTGCACAATTGGAAAAATAATTTTTTAGAGTCCATTTTTATTTATGTAATTTATTTTTCTTAACCTTAACTATGTATGTAAAACTATAAGAACGCGTGCATCAGGGCGTATGTGTTATTTATATGCATTCGAAAAATCATTTACTCATAAGAGTGAACGAAATGGGAATGGAAAGATCAAGGTTATTTTCCAACAAGACAGTGATCTTAAACATTTTGCCTAGATCGTGATGGAATGACTTTTGTACAAAGTTCCATACGCAATAACATACACCCCACGTAGCCCCGATATGAATCCTGTTAAACATTTATGAATATAAAAAAAAAATATAACATGTCCTTAAAAGGAACACTCAAATCTGCAATCATGGTCGGAAGAAGTGCGAGAGAAAATTTATTAAAAGAAAACATTAAAGTTGTAAAACGTTCACGCCATTTTCCCTTTCATCAAGTTGTGTACTTAAACTTTTTTAATTGACTCTAGTTCAAATCAATTTCTGTTTTTTTAATCCCAGACGCAACCAAATACAGAACTATTTAGAATCCAAAGTGTCGTTGTTAATTTTTAGTTCTATCTGACAACTTCCAAACCGGTCTTGCTCCATCAGTCGCATAAATAAACAGACTCTGATAGACCGACCAGAACGAGGTACATCTTTAATATTGAAATTAAGGAAAGAAATTTGGACAAACCACTTTTGGGTCGTGCCTACACTTACAACACTCTCACCGTGAGCTGCATGACGGTTTCGGCATATATTTGGAGCATCTTTTCCTTTGTTTGCCACAACCAAATACGTTTTTCTAGATACATGACCACCAACATCAACTTGTGACAAAACACTGCGGCGACCACTTGCAACTATCCGGAGGCGGGATGTGCACCTCCCTACACAATACTCAGTTTTGTTTCACTTTGAGTATTGTAAACAATTGAACACGCTCCCCCACTCTTTTACCAAATCAAAGTTCAAATTCTGGACTTGGAGAAGGGCCTTTTCCAAATCTCAATCTTCCAAACTCACATCTTCAGTCTTCCAAATATATCGTGCTGATTATCATACTTCCTCCCGCTCCATCGTGCCCTCTCTACATCACGTTTTTGATAACATCGGTAATGGTAGACAAAAAATTTAAACAAAAAATCGAGTGCAGGATAACTTATTCCGTTGCATACGCCATTTACGACCAAACTGTAATTTCCCCTCAGTTTCAGTCCGAAACATGACATGGCGGGACTTTCCTTAATCGCTACATAAAACAGTTGATAGTATCTACCAACACCACGCACACAATAGCTCAGACAGCGCACACACATTCCCTTTTATTTTAGTTGAATTCACTTTCCAATTAAGCATTTCGTCCATTACACACTAAATCAGCAAATATTCCTGCAACACTGAAAGGGAAAAATGTTGTTCAAGTTGTCGTCAATTCAGTCAAATTTACATGAACCTATCTCATTACATTAGCAAGCACTTTAATCCACCTGTCCAACTGTCGATAGCGACTCGCTTTTCAATTAACTTTTGAACTGTGGCATGCAAACAGGACCTGTGAGTCCCATTCCACAGATGGCCACCGCAACAAATGTTTATTAAGTGAGCCTTCGTCCATCTAAGTGACAAGTGTCACATTTTTCTAATGAGAAAGCAAGTCGAGTGGGCAGCAGACCCCCCCAGCCATTTACGTCACCATGTCAGCCTTCATCCGTCCACCGACACCACCACCGCCGCCTCTGTCATCGCCACACCGGTATTGACTTAATTAGAAAAATTATGCATTGAAGCACCATAAACCCCAAACAAATTGAGTCACATCAGGTGGGGAGAGGGCACTGTGGACTCAGCAGCTACATAATAAAGTGCCCTCAAGTTAAGTGCTCCGTTAAGTGCTCTCGAGGCCAGTGCACCAGAGCTGTGTGCGATGAGTAATCGTAGAAGCGATTGTGCTGCGGGAGAACTGAGGCCTGTTCCGTCTCAATTCACAGGACAAGAGCGGCCCATTGGCTGATTGCCGCTCTCCTACATCTCAAATCAAAGCTGCAGTAATTTACTTGGGAGCGTGCCTTAAATTATGCATGCCGCAGACTGCACTTGATGCCACCCGCATGTGAAATTCATTAGAAAGGCGCGGGCATGTTCGTATAAAAAATTCACAATGTCCTCGGCAGACACACCGTTTCGGGGGCAGAAGTCATTAGTCATTCCCTTCCAATGAAAAGAGTAAAACCGGGCAAAGGCACACTTCCACTTCCACTTGCACCATCATCGCATCCTCCGCCACTACTGCTGCTGCCGCCACTGTAGGTGCCATCAGGTACTGCTTTCTAGCTGATGCCGCAGTCACCCCTCCCGCACACACCCGCACGGGTGTTTGCATTTGCGAGCGTCATAGACTCTCATATTGACGCAAATTTGCATTTTATGAAAGTCCTCGGAGTTAAATTTTATACATATGGTAAAAGATGCATAAGTGAAACCGTACACAGTGCCATGAAAGCGCGACAGAAGGACTAAGGCAAACAAATGAAAGTGGGTCCTTAAACACACTGATGAGAAGGAAAACTGTTTCCATGAAATATTAAAAAAGCATCTCTCTCTCTCGTCAGCCCCGACCGCGAAACCGCCAGCAGCAGCAGTAGCAGCAGCAACCAAGGCAACGGCAGCAGCAGTATAACCAAGACTTATGCTTGTCGCAGCGTCCTTCTGTGGCAAAAACCATCCGCAGCCGCTTAAATCAGATTCGCAAACGGATACCCGTTACACACACGAGAGCTGTTAGATGAGTGCATATGCAGTCTATGACTGAAGGATGTCACCTGCCTTTCAGCTCTACCGTCGGAATGATTGGTACGCTACGTATAAGCCTTCAAACGATATTTAAATGACGGGCGCCGGTTGTCAGGCCACCCCGCATGCCGATGACAACGAGGATGCCAATTAGGACCAAGTAAACAGGCGCATACCCACTATTTCCATACACTTCCCCGAAAGAGCGCTCTTGCACGGGCATTTGTGTTTGAGGATTTCACATGGCGATTGGCAGTCCTTTTGAGAAGAATTGCTCTCACATTTCCAGTGGCAGTGCCGCTTAATTACTAGTTGCAACGCTGATTGAACTGATTCGCTAAAGAAAGGTATTTCGGCTGTTGAAAGGCTTCCGAATGACTGCCCGTGTATGCTTCCGAGTGTGCTGGGCGCCGAGGGGGAAGAGCGCCAACGAACGGCAGCTCTTTCGCTCTTTAGGCTCCCCGAGACTTTGGTGAGTTGATTAATCAAAAAGAAATGGGGTCGTGTTTCCAATTTGAACCGCAGCGAGCAGTCTCTCCAGAGCCCGGTGCATCGGAAAATAAACGATCCGATGGCGGATGACTGATTAAGGACCACTGTGCACTTCGTTAAAAAAAACGAACGTGCTTCTGAGCGTATATAGGTCGAATACCATCTCCCGTTGCCAAGCCGCCGTGCCTTACGCAAACATCCCGTGTGGGGCTTTGCATTTTCCACTCGAATACCCCGGCAGACGATTGCCTTTAAGATAGTTCATCACCGATGCAATTATTCAGCGACAGAGCGTGGGGAGCGAAATGGGACATTGACACTCCTATTGCGTCGGTGATTTATTTTTCTCGCTTCACTTATATAAGAAGCCTTTCGCCACTCAATTCGACGCAGCCCGCTCGCAGTTGTTTGCTTTCCTTTTATCGCGCAAGGTGGCAGTGATGACTGCTGTCGTTAATTGCTTCGCGGCACGTGGCCCCGCGCAACGATCGCAGGACAAAGGGACACAACTTTAAGGCAAAACTTTAGGGTTGTTTGATGGTCGATAATTGCTAATTATTTCATGAAAACAAGCCGGCAACACTGGCCTTTTTTAATTGAAATATACATTTTCCCTCAGAGGTTCACAGCCGCGGACACAGCTTCGCGTTATTTTTTCAACTGCTCCGAATGTGAGGTGCCCACTGGGAACCCTCGGCAAAATTAAGTGTGCTTTGCCTTTATGAACTTAGAGACAAATGTTTACATTGCAAAAAGTGAATTGACATCAAGCAGGACGAAAGGAACTGAAATTGGAATGTCCGTCGTTGTGTTTGCTCTGTGGGGGAGTCTCTCTTGACAGCTTTGCGTTTTTTTTAATTAGATTGTCTCTTTATGGTCGGGAATGGCGCTGGGATGTAGGTACATAGTGCGGTCAGCGAAATGAATTTTTTTTTCATTATTTCACATTCATTCAATTACATGCGAAATTAAATCCCGGGGAATAACAAGAAGGGAGAAACAACGTGTGGCAAAGCGAAAGTCTAGGGATTTATTGAATGCATGCACATTTTGTGTTTATTTTATCATACCATTAGTAACAAGAAACGTCTCAATAATAACGAAATACAAAATCGTCCACTTCGTTTGGTATCGCAGTAGTGCATTTTTTCAGTTTCCCAAGACATTGGGTCGGAGCTTATTTATTTTTTGGATGAAATTGGCGATGAGTGCAGGAGTCACTTCGGGTGTGGTGGGATAGATAGGGTCATTTAGGGTTTGATCAGAAAAATGTATAAAACGCAGCTTCCAGCCAGTCATCATAGAGAGAATTGCTAGGATTTGGAAATATGTTGGATAAAGATCGATTGTTGCATGGTTTGTGTGACACGGCGCACGATCCTGCATGATTCTTAGATCGTCCAAATCCACATTTTCACTTTCAGTAATGCAAAATTTGTAAACATGGCTCTGTAACGCTTGCCAATTACCAAATTGTTGCTTTCAGTCTCATACTCAATATTACTCCAATATTGAATATGATACTGAATATTACTACCATTTCACAATCCAAATTAAACTGTCACAGAGAGTTCACAGAGAGTTGGTCCTGTGAATTTTCCGAGGCCTAGTTATAAAAATAAAAATTGAGTGGCATTACAGCCCATATGGGACCATTCCCTAGCTTCTATAACAACTACTTCTCTTGTGTGTGCTACTGTTTCCGCACCAGTAGAAGGTACCCACAGGTTTTTGCCGACTCTGAACGGCGAGATTGGAGAAGCTTTTCATAGACAATTAGTACTCCTTGAATGTTTTCAGCAACGTAAAAAAGGTGGTGCCGTAAAAAATGCGAGATGTTTCGTCCGGGAATCTAACCTAGACCTTCGGCGTGTCAGTCGACGCACTTACCCACTATGTCACGGCGTCCACAGATCTTTATAATTTTGGAAAATGTGATGATATCTGGCAGGTATGGCCTCCCAACCGATTGTAAGTTAAATCGTTTATATTCTCTTTCCAATTCTGACTTCTTCTTCTTGGCCTTACATTTCGGGGTGGACCTGGCCCCTTGATATGCCTCTCAAGTCAGCACGATCTCTCGGCTGCTGCCTCCAGTTGCGCACTCCAAGGTGGTTGAGGTCCTTCTTCACTTGTCCGCATCATTTCAACGGATGCCGTTCTCTCTTGCGTTGTCCCAATAGCTCGGATTCGGGCAGGAGCAGTGGTGTCCGTACGGTCTACATGGCCTAGTCCTCTTAAGCGTTATATCCGAAGACACTTGACAAGACGCATGCTGCCGCATAGTCCATGAAGTTCAACGTTGAATGTCCTTCTACAGACGACATTAACATGAACAAGGCCCAAAATTGCACGCAAGCACTTTCTCTCAAAAATACTATAGAGTTCCTTATACGCGTTTAGTAACGTTTAAGTTTCCGCGCCGTTAAGGAGGACTGGGATGATCAAGCTGTTACACAAAGTCTGTTAAGTCCTTCAAGAGATAACTCTACATCGTATTTAAGAACCACATTTTGGACACATCAATCCACACAGGTATGATCCAGCGTCCTTTGAAACAAACAGTGACAACATTGTTGTATAATATCGGGTGATTCATCATGAGGTTTAGTTTTCAAGATACTTCTTCAACAGATCACGTGTGACTTCCGTCAAACTGCCTTGTCATTCTTTATTCAGTATCCCTTGGCAAGTCATGGTGGAAGGACTCACTCAAGAAATGCGTCTTATTTTCAGGTAAAATCCATTGTTATACCGTGAAATTTTGTTCATTGGCTTCTGGCTCAATGCACACGTACATAGACCAAACTGTCGTATTTGGGATAATAGCAACAAGAAGATCCTCTTCAAACAACGGTATGGTGTGGCTTAGGGACTGATGGAATTTTTGGTCCATACTTCTTAAAAATTAAGCAAATCAGAATTCTTCTGTCAACGAAAACCGTTGTCTCAGAGTTTTAACAAACTGTGCGCCTTCTGGATTTGAGGACATGGACTCGACGAAATATGGTTTCAACAAGGCGGCGCTACAAGCCATAAAGTGTGCGAAACAATAGAGTTTTTGAGAAATAATTCTATTAAGCATTTAATTTCACGTTTCGCCACAGAAAATTAAACACTTTTTGGACAATGTGTAAAGGAGTTTGTTGATCATGTTCCCTTGAACGCAACTTTTACTCTAAACTTTCAGTCACATTGTTTTCCATTTGTTCTGGCAAAAATTTACACAAAAAATTGGAGCACATTTTGGACCGAATTTAGGACGTCCTTCATTTGACGAACAAAAACTTTGAGCGAAATTTGACTCAGTTATGATTGACGATGAAAACGAGTGACGGGTAGTTTCCGATATGTAACCGAGAGTACATCACTCATTGTGGAGCCCAGAAATGATGAAAAGATTCCAAAATGAAGAAATTTTGGGGCATTGCAGCCATTTTTTGGAAGTAGTTACTTCTAAATGAGAATCCGTGCCAAATGCTTAGGTCATCAGTAGGAACATTATCAACATCCAATTTTGCGGGTAAAATGAGCACAATGGGAGGAACTAATAGATGCGATCTCAAGTGTCGCACCCATTAATGCACGAAAACGCTTGAATACGAAATCTTACAGCACTCTGATTTTTCCCTAGATATTGCGCCAGTATCCGAATTTTTGCATGAATCACAGCTTAAGTAGGAATTCAATTTCTTTTCGTGAGCGACAAGCGACCTCTCACAAATGACAAAATCTCAGTTTTGAATTTTTCTGTCTTCCCTCACATGTGAACCTTTTGCGATCGTCATTTTGGGCAAATAAAAAATATACTTCAACTTGCGCTAGTTCTTCCTTTCTCCGAGGCCTGAAAACACATTCCTGGTACTATGCAGCAGAATGACGCAGCAAACTGCGCATTCTGCTTCAGAGCCTCCTCCACTGGACCACAACATCAACGCCAAGCCAAAAACAAAGTTTGACTAAATTCCATGTCATCAGATGTCAAACTCGTCAATGATATACGACTCCCTAATAACTCTTCTCGTTAGGCCCCTCCTCCCACAGCCCCGATAACCATAAGCACCCATCATCAGATGCTTCTCTGGGTGCACATGTATCAGCTGTCTGAGACTCATCAATCAGACAGGTCACAGATTGGGTCAGTGGCTGCAAGATGGCGTCACTCTGCTTAAACTTATCCTCAAACTTTTCCATCACCACCCAGAAGAAAAAGGAACGAAGGACACGCAAATTACATTCACCCCACCGCAGTGGCATATGGATGAAAACGCCTTCAAATAGACAGGATTTACCTTTTGGGTACACTCAACAATTTTCCATTCCAGGTGATTATTCCGTTTTCAACTGAAAATCAATAAACCACATTCCCCCCCCAACCAGAGTACACACTGCACAGGACACAGTTGGGCGAGAGTAGTTTGCGTCCCTGCGCAACCACCCAACCGACGACGCGTGTACGTGCACGAAAATTAGGGAAACTTCTGTTTACTTGGGTAAGTTCTTGAGACAAGCGGGAAGATAAACCCTTGAAGTAAGGACTCTTACGTTTGTTCGCTTCGCAATGGTCTCCAATAGATTGCAGACAATTTTCCCCTCTCACGGCAGCCCTCTTCCACTTAAGTTTTAATTAAATTTCTCCGGCAATAATTTTTCACATGTTATTCCTCAACTTTTTCCGGTCTCCAGACGCTGCTAATGAGGAAAAGAATCGCCCTTGGGCAATTCATGGCGAGGATAGTCACCGCCATCGCCGCGGGGCTTAATCGTCTACCTTGTTCGCAGGGGATGATTGTCCAAAATTTAGTTGTGAAAAACCAGTTCCAGTTCTGCTGCCGTTGCAGAAGGTTGACATATAAATGGAATTGTCTACACACGTTGGAGCAAGCAAAGACAACAACGGCGGCTGTGACGGCGACGGAGTGTGTCATATAACCACTCAGGCGACCCCACCCCAAACACCCGTCCAGATCTTCTGGATGAAGTTTTTCCTACGGCTGGTGGCACACGATAAGTTTCTTAGGGGAAACTATGCGCTTCGACACCAACTGTGGCAGCGACATGAGCTTACTCCTGCAAGCGCTGTGTAGGGGAGCATGTTCCTCTTAAAAACTTTGGTTATGTCATCTGTTGTTCAGAGCGGAGGCGGTTGCTTTGGTGCTGGGTCTGGTGGCGGCGACATCGGTGGTAGTGGCGGTAGCGGTGGCAGCGGTGGCAGCGGTGATGGCGGTGGTGTTGGCGGTTTCTAAAAGTGGGTGGCTGCTGGGTGATAAGAAGGCACAAAATACTTTTTTGATTTGTTTAACGTAAGCCGGTGACTCTAAGATACGGCACAACTTGCCGCTTCTACCGGTGCTGCTGAAGGTGCGGTACGAAGAGAGCACAGTTACTTACCTGTGTGCGATGTAAGAGTAAACTAAAACTTCCGCAAAATTTCCACCTTAATTTGGAAAGAGTCCTCAAGTGAAAAGGGGCCGGCGCAAGAAGAGAGCTAAGAGTTAAATTCTTACAAAGTACACATTGCAAAATTTCCACCCGAACACAAACATATGGGTGGGGTGGGGGGGGGGGAGGTGCACACATATCCATGTGCCGTCCCCACAAACCATACATTCACCTCTCTCTTTGGTTAAAGTGTAAGTTTTGAAGGAGAATTTAAATTTTGCGGTTTGTGTTTGTGTACTCGGGTGGAGTAAAGTTGGAGACAGATGACTGCGTTTTCTGGGAGATGGGAAATCTTGCCTTCCACCTCTCACAACCCAAGACGCAGTCAGAGCTTATAAACTATTCACACATTACCAAAGTGGGCGACTGCCATACATGTGTAGACCAGTTTTCTAGGGAAAAGATTTATCACAGGAGCCCTTGGATCACTAAATAACGCATCATATGCACATTTCATAGTCCTTGCCACACACACTTAGCTCAACCGAGAACAGTGCTTCTTCTACTGGGGCTGCTACTGCTGCTGACGCTGATCCCATTGTCCGGTTTAATTGAAAATCAAAATCGAACCACCCCCTCACCAACCCAAAGACATCCCCAGACTCGAAATCTATACAAAGTGAAACATGTCAGCAGAGTGGGTGGCCCAGGGGTTACGCAGAGGGATACGCTGGGATGTTGCACAACAGAAAGTAATGTGAACATAAAAATAAAGCATTTCGCTTCCATTTTGAGAGATCTTAAGAAATTGAAAATCTCCAGGACGATGATTTCAGACAACAATGAGCGATTGAATTATTTATTGCATAAGGTGCACCCTCCCCCTGCCAGCAGCCCCATTTAACCACCGTCAGACCGTCAACGTAGCAGAGCACCCTTGAAATCAGGCAGAACTCCCCCCCCATTCATTCCAATGCCATTCGGATTACCCCTTGGTGTGCGCCCGTCTGTTTCGCTTCTCGGTGTCAAATGACATTTTCTGCAGAGATAACCCTGCGACCGGACCGAACAATAAACGGAAAAGGACAAACACTACTCATATGGCCGGACAACAATACCCCGAAACTATTTGGAGACCGTTTTAGAAATCGATGTAAGCACATTCTGCTGACAAATCCAACAACTCGAGCTCCACTTGTGACTGGGAATTTGTTCTTTGTTCGTCGTACCCTCGGCTCTCGATTTGTGGTTTATCATCAGTGAATATCCCGCTACTATATGGCGACATCGAGGCATCACCATCAACCGATGTACACATAAAGGGACACACCCCCCCGGACTTGAATTCGGTCCCGGGACACAAATAAAGTTGAAGTGGCCTTTCAATGATGCAAATTACCAAAGCCCACTTGACGCAAAAGAATCGACGAATCCCCAACGGGAGTTGCGATAAAATACAATATGGAGGCAGCCCCAGCACACCGGAAGTGACAGGGCACTTGCCGTCGCCGCCGATACGTATCTCAATCAAATGTTCACACCGCACCGCAGCCATTCTTCACCGGCAACACCTTACGTCGCTTCGAGTGGCTGCCTCTTTGCCGTTCGTTACATTATCCAGGCTATCCGAGGGAATGCCCCTCAATCAGTCACGTTGACTTATACGTGTCAAATCGAAAGTTAACGTAACAACCCTCATGCGTAAAGTGCGTAATCGCCACAAGTGTGGAGGCTAATGAAAGCCAATTAGCTTCCATCACTCAGGTGCGCCAGTAGTGGTGATGGTGGCGGCGCACCCAATGTGGTGTACCACCATACAGGCAACCATATTTCCAAAGAAAAGAAACAATCGCCTTCACCTTAATTCGTCTCGATTAACTCTCGGAAGGTTAACATGTCTGTGGCGTGTCATGATTCATGTTGGCCGTGCCGCTATCGCTGCTGCTACTCCTGCTGCTCCTGCTGCTGGAGCTTCAGTTCGAGTGTGCTTCTGGACAGTCAGCACAATGGGTGGCGGAGGCTAGTGGTGGTGATGTTGGTGGCTTCATGATGACGATGACAGCAGACCGGCCCGGGAATGGTGGTAAAGGTGTTTTTTTTTTATTTTGATAAAATACTGCCGCTGCTCCTTGAGGGGAAATAATGGAAGTCATTAGCAATGATAAATGTTGCTGAGCTGTATAAAAGTGGACGCAAGGTCGTTGTTCTCAACCATTATTTCACCTGTCCGATTAGCAGTCCGATTTAGTGGACTATTTGGGGGCGATTGCGGTGGGCAGCATCGCATTGTTTTGTCTTCTGGAAGGGCTTTGTTTAGCTTCTGAACTTAATCGACGATACTTATTCTTCTGTTGTGCCTTTAATTGAATGGATTTCATCCTGTTTCTGTGATGACTCTCTACTTGGCCGTCTGTATTCTTCATTTTTCTTTCGTGTTTTTGTTTTGTTTTGTTTTGCCTCCCCGCCAACACGCTGCCGGAGGGCCGAAGACAATAGCAATTCGGATAAGTCACGCAGGCAAGACAAGATATTTGCGGTAGCGGATTTCATGTGCAAAAGTGGATTTGTTAGAACGAAACTGCTCTCGACAGGCACGGAATCATCAGTTGCCATTAAGCTGGTGCCGTTTGGCTTTTCCATGGCTCACTAAATTCGGGAACAATGCGCAGATCATCGCGTATTGTGTTGGCGTTCGTGGCTCGGATTCGCTTGGCTGTTTCATAAAATAAGTGGATTTCTGATATTGCACATGATGATTGGTTATGCAATGGGGATTGCAGTCTGTTGGGGAATGCGAGTTGTTAACTTGGATTGTGGAGTGGCATACTTGCATTTAGCTCTCATTCTATTTAAGGAGCAGGAACAGAGGATTAAAATTCGTCTTTGTTTGTTGGCATAGCCCCTGGCCAACCTATGAGTGTATACTATGAACAATATCTACTAATCATTTCAATTGAGAGGCACTGCAGCCTTCAAAGTAGCAGGGGTCAAGCTTCTACAACATCGACTCGTGTTGTGCATCCTACTGTACTACGAGTACGAGTAGAGGAAACATCCGGTATTTTTCGATTCCGAACACCGAGATTTGAAAAACCTTTTGAGAAACAATAATTATTCTTTGAGTGTCGTCAGCAACTCGCAAGAGGTGGTGCTGTGAAAAGTAGCGAGGTATTCCATCCGAGAATCGATCCCGGAATCTTGGCGTGTGAGAAACCCTCATCACCAAGGCGACTATGAATGGCTAGCGAACAGTGTCGGATCGAAAATCTTGGATCTTCTCCAAGTTAATTTTATTGTCCCCAAGCGACAATCAAGGTACTTAATTTCATCTTTGATATTGATCGCAGCTCAGAATTCGATAAAATGCTCAAGGGCCTGATGATTGTTCATCGATTTTAGGGGACCGTCTGACACTGTAATGTCAGTGATTCATCGTGAGGTATAATTATCAAGAGGCTTAATTTGACAGATATCTCGTTACTACTATCAAACTGCCTTCCCATTTATGTTCAGTATCGTTTGGCAATTCATCGTGAGAAAAACTCCCACCAGAATATAGTCTCAAAATCTTTTACCCATCTAAAGAGAATCAACGTTCTGTGAACAATGTTTTTCTTGCGATTCGAGGAACGTACGGTACACATAATCGACACCCTGACACCAACAACATTTACAAATTTGAATCCCAGTTTGAATTTGCCAATGATATACGACCATTGAGCCTACATTCAACACGTAGTGAAAAGACTAGAGCAGCTGTAATTGAGGGTGTACGCAAAGACCATGACCAATCGATACGTAGTGGTTCTCACAGCCAAGCTTGCTGTATTAATCTTGAGAACCTTGGCCTAAAAGCATACAAAATTCAGCTTATGCAAGAGCTGAAGCCAGATAACTTGGATCAGCGTCAGATTTCCACTGAATGGGCTCTGAAAATGCTCACTTAAAATCTGCTGTTTTATCATAACATTTTGTTTACTGTTGAAGCCCATTTTCGATTCCATGCTTAATAGACCAAATTACCATATTTGAGATTATGAGCAGTATGTGACACAGTGGATTTTTGGTAAACATCTAATTTCACGTTTTGCTACTGTATATTGGTCTTTTAGAACATTCGATGTTACATCTTTGGTCTATTTTGGAATTTTGGATATGTAAGGTTTCAGGTGTACGGAAATAAGCCAGTTTATATTGATGCTTTTGAAGTCAACATAACTTGTGTTTTCTGCGAGACACAATTTACTATGCCACGCCCAAAAGTCTTCTTCTTCTTCTTCTTGTGGCGCTACAGTACGGGGTGGACTTGGGCCAGCACGATCTTCCACTCCAAGTTGGTTGATGTTCTTTTCCACTTGTGTGCGCCATCATAGGCTAGGCCTTGACTCAATGGCTTAGATCCGAAGACTTTTCGGGCCGTCGCAGTGGTGTCCATACATTGCTCTACATTGCTTAGCCATCTTAAGCGTTGTATCCAAAGATACTTGACCCGGCGCATGCCTCCGTACGGCCTATAAAGTTCGTCGCAAACAAGACCAAATATCGGACGCAAAACTTTTCTCTCAAAAGACTTCTTCATCCGATATTAGTAAGTTTTACGTTCCCGCACCGTTACGGAGGACTGGGATGACCAAGCTTTCCTTCGAGAGAGGGCTTTATTACTCAATTGCTTCTTGTGCCCAAAGGAACAGCGATTGGCAAGAGTAATTATGCGTTTGAGAGATGCGTATGCAGAGGTAGACGAAGTTCTTGACTACCTCGAGCTGTCTAGTGCCTAGTGTGACGCTCTGTCCGAGACGCCTATATTGTGCGTCCTTCCTTGATGACAGCATGTACTTCGTTTTTCACTTTTTAGCCGCTTCCGCTTTAATGCTAGCGAATGCCTCATTCACGGCTCGCTGTGTTCCTCCAATCACGTCAATGTCGTCGGCGTAAGCTAGCAATTGAACTGACTTTTGGAAGATCGTGCCTCTGGTGTTGACTTGTGAGTTACGCATGATCTTCTCAAGGATGATGTTTAAGAAGTCACATGACAGTGCGTCGCCTTGTCTAAAACCTTTTTTGACATTGAAGATCTCGGTGAGTTCGCTTCCGATCTTGATGGAGTAGCGAGAATTTTCCATCGTCATTTCATTCCTGCCATAACACCTCTCCATCTCTTCGAACGCTTCTCATGCTCTCTCTTTTTCCTTCTGAGAAGCCGGTTCTCTTCCTTTCTTCTCTGTTCGTAGAGCTCACGAACAGCTCTCGTTGTCCGATGCAGCGTTACCTGGTAGGCCTCCTATTTAGCTGCATGTGCCTGCCTGCACTCGTCGTCAAATCATGGATTCCTTCTGGTGGTGAAACCCAGCACATCAGCACTTCTTTTATGGTTTATTGACATGACGTTTCCATTCTTCTTCTATTCTCAGTGCAGGCAGAGTCGAACTTTGGGGGAGTTTCAGGGAGACTTGGTCGGCAAAGATCCCAGCGATCTGTTGCGATTGTAGCTTTCTGACATCCGACTGCCCAAAATTGGACATTCAAAATGGACCACCTCAGACATTGTTGCGTCGAACGTTTAAATCGTATCATTTTCAAAAAGCAAATGCTCATGGCATGGTGTTCTCTTCAACGATAAAAAAATATCAGAGTTTACTTTCAAATGTATGTTGTGCTTTATCAACATTTCAAATGAAACATCATGATTTTTTCCGGATATCGATGGTAGGCACACTCAGTTCACTTGGAATTCTTTCGAAATAGTGACTCGAACTGTGTTTTTTCGCCCAATCTTAAACATTGTCCTTGTTTCAACTTACAAATGTAACTTATAACAACCGCAAATTGCGGGGAACATTTCCCGAACACAGTTTGCAATGCAGTGGTAGTTACAAGTAAATCTATTAATTTACTGTTTCATTTCCTTGTGAAAACGACAAACAAATCACACCAATTTCCAGGACAAGCAGTTCCCATTGATCGTCCATCCAGAGACATTCATCTGCCATTGACACAGGAAGAACAGATACACAACGTCGGGCCCCCAACCAAGTCAACGACACAGGAAACATAAATCCTTTTGTTCTCAAAGTTTACTGCAGTCCACCTGCGACAATTTTATTAGCACTGTCTGGCCGCCACCACCACCACCTCCACCACCAACACCATAATGACTACCGGTGCTTAGTGCTTCGTTCACTTTGAACAATGCAAATTCCAACTGACATGTTCCGGAAGAGGTTCTGGCATACCTGCAGATGGGACCACCCACCAACACCGTTATCACTCTTAAATTATTAACTAAGATGCAATGCGGCAGCAGCAGCAGTGCTTTAAGCCGTCACATCGTGCCTACCTACACAGGAGGAGGGCCGGAGTCAACAGCCAGCCGACAGCAGAATCAAACCAAAAACAGGAGCGACAAATAAACCAGTGTTTATCCCGTCGTTGGTAGTTTCACTCACCTTAATTTTTGCTCACTTCCTGTCGCAAAGTCATGTCATGTCATCATTCATATATGGAATATGTAATGCATGTCATGTCGACCCGAGGTGGAGTTGCTGCTGTTGCCGGTGAAGGTGGAGGGCGAATAACACTTATAGCGCGTCGCCGCGCCGCACCGATCTCTAGTGCGCCAATTCATAGTGTGGCACACAAACATACACACCACCGCCGCCTCCATGCACCACCCAGATCCCAGTAGGTGCCGATGGGGTGAGAATGTCATTTACTAATGCGCCCCACATACTCCATGAAGGAGAAGACTATTATCCAACCAACAAACACATCCTGTATCCCCAATGGATCGCTCTCATTCGAGCCAACTGCGGCGTACAAATGTTCATCATTGTTTCTGACAGAGTACAATGCTATCACCACGTCGCCCAACCACCCACCGCACACCACCCAGCGTACAACTTTTAGCTGTCTGCGCTAATGGCATGCACAGGACCTGGAAATGAAAATTCTCCCAGGTATAGCGGGTAGGTCGGTGAGGCAGAAAGAAGAAAAAAACCCAAATGCCATATACCTACAAAAAGGCAAACAGCACAGTCAGAGGACGAACATTCTAAAAATGTGTACACGCTGCTCACATTTAATTTTTCAGTGTTCACATTTTACTTCGATTCCTTACTCCTGTAACTCGACGTCAACCGAAAATAAAACCGAACATGTGTTTGTGCATGTGAGTTCCTCCCCCTCCGCGCGCTACTCACACCGTAAACGCCTTGTAATCGTGCCGTACAAGTTGGGCATCCGCATAAAAATCACACGGAATTATGAACCTGAATTTTTTATACACCGATGAATTAGTCTCAGGGATACCCGCTCGAGCTAAGGCAGGTTGGCCCCCCTGCGGTTGGGGTGGGGGGTGGGGGAAGGGGCGGATGTGCAATGAGTGCTTACCGATACGAATCTCATGACTGGGTCGTATTAACCACACTCAGCCGTCGATTGCATTCAAATTGAAAGTTCGATTGAATGGGTATCGTGTGTCGGGCTGTGATGTCGTGACTGGCTGCGATTAGAATCAGACAATTTTAAGAATATTAAAATATTGTAAAACCGACACCGGCAACCGGTGACTGATGAAAGTGATGAAAGTTGTGGGCGTTCGACTGCGACTCCATTTGGTTATCGACCAATCCTGCGAATGGTGTTACGTTGCCATTGGCTGTGCTGTGTCTCACACTCAGATATATTCACAAAGATGAATTATTTATGACACCACCACCCCGTCCCATCCCACCCCAAGCATTTCTTCTGAACCTGGTTAGAATTTTAGTTCGCCGCCATGTCCAGAGTCATTTTCGATTCAAATTGATTCTTTTTTCAACTTTTCTATTCATGATGTGAGGTGTTTTCACACTGCATACATTCATGGTCATTTTAGATACTTTTCACCCTTAGAAAACAACCGCGATAATTATTCAGTTAGAATGGTGATGTGGCGAGTCTTGAAGAGTCTACCAAAATCTGTGGGCATCACAAGACTATGATGAACTGGAAACCCATACCACCGCCTCCTCAATCCCACCCATATAATTTATTCGTGCTTATGTTGGACAGACCAACAAGTCCTCAAATAAACACAATATTACAACAAACGCCCACACCTAGTCAGAACCAAAAGCCAGGGCTTTGAACATTCGATAAATTAAAAACATTTCAAATTGATTCCACTAATTTCCAATTTGAATTTGCAGTGCGTTTGGATCGACAAATATTTGTGGATGTCCAAATTAATCAAATTATTGGCCATCATTGCATTTAAAAGCAGGCCCCGAAGCGATTGTGTCACACCAAAGCCCCTGAGCGCAGCAAAGTGGAACCAGGTCGGTTGCGTTTAGCTCATTTAGAAGCATAAGCGCGCTTAACGCAATGTGACAATTATTCATTAAAAGAATCATTTTAAGTGGGCAAATGCGACTGTGTCTGTGTATGGTTATGTGTGCGTGGAATTTCCGAGGCCAGAGCAAGGCAATGACGTCGATCCAACTAGCCGTCGACACTTTCGTGAGAATTGTTTTCGCACCCTGACTTAAGCACACCGTGAAGAGAAGTTTTTTCTGTTAATTGATATTGCCTTGTTGAAGTACTTCAATCCATTCTTGGAAGAAAATACAAACGGGATGAGTGTAGGGCTGACTTCCATTTTCAATCGTCACCCGACATATGGGCGTTTTGATGTGGTCGCGTGCTCAGCTGCAGTCAGAGTGGAATAGTTTTCATGCTAATTTTCACTTCAAACACTTTCGCTTTGGTTGAGTGAAGTTGTTCTTGCCGCAATTAAAATGATATCAATCGCGCAAGCCGATGTATAGCGTTTTGTATGCACATTTTCACATTTAAACTCTGCCGTGTTAACAGAGATATCTCCAAACTTTAAAAAAAAAACATTCGATATGTGATCGCTACTTTTATGAAATTAAAGTTCGAGAGCGCATGCTAGGAGGACATAAATCCTAGAGGCGTTGTGTTCTTCTGCACGTGCTGCTTTGGGAGAAGGGGTCAGTAAGCCCTGATAGCACTCAAAGCCTTACATTTCGCGGATGTATGCAAAGAAAGAAAGACAATGTTGCACACACTTAGATGATTTTTTTTCACAAATTAGTGTGGAGGATTGACGTGTGGAAAGACAGAATGCCCATCATTCAGAAAGACTAAGATCCCGAGAAGTCAAATTTTCAAAATGATCTAAATATCAAGAGTCTAGGTTCTTAAAGTCAAGAGCATGGGTTCTTCTTCTCTGCTTAATAAGGGGATCCTCAGTTTACTATCGACACTGAACGGTGAACTTTTTTCATTGACAATTAATATTCTTTGAATTGTGTTGTGAAAAAATGCGATGTCCCCACACCCTTCGCGTTTGAGTTGAGGCACGTACCCACTATGCCGCTGCGGCCACTAAATCTATACTGCCGTAAATATGAAAGTTCCATCTATAATTAATAACACTTTGGCTTAAAAGATTATTCTTCTAGGCGTCGTCAGAACTGGTTACAAAGTTAATCTTTCTTTTAAGACAGCAGAGTACATATCACAATTGATTTTAGGCCATGTTTCATTTATTTGCAGGGTTAGCATTAGCAACGAATATCACCAGAGTCAAATATTTCTCAATTTTTGACATGGCGTTGGTTAAATTTTTTGGTCCAGTTTCGAAATAATCTTGTGACAAAATTTGTAATGGTGCTTGTATATCGTTTCTGCTGAGCTGCGAGAAGGGCTATCATGGCGGGCCATGCACATATGTCCTAGATAAACGCATATGCATGCCAATGTTTCTTAAATCCTACACGACGAATAATAATGCGATATTTCCTACACATTTCGCTGCTTTTTGACAATCTGAAATATGTGATCATTCCAACTGAGTGTTGTTGTTGGTTTCAACAACACAAGAAGTACAGGATTTGGAAGCATACAATTTCCGTCAATCCTTTGTGCTGTCATGATCGGAATTTAATGGGCTTAGCATACAGTACCATTCCGAGTCTATGACCGAAGTAGAGGGCTGCATAGCAACTATAATGGAAAGCTGAGAATAATATCATCAGCGAAAGTGTGAATTGAATTAGAAGCGACAGACAAGAGGTCGTTTATGAAAATGAGGCAAAATGTCGGAGTCAAACAAAGCACTGGGGAACACCAGCACTAATATGGTGAATATCACTTGAACTTGGTGACTTGAACCCATCCAATACGGCTCGAAAGGTAATTTCTAATCCATTGAACCATGAAAACACATTCTCGACAAGAGAGTCCGATGCCTGACTCTGTATCAAGCGCAACGCTCGGTGAGATATGCCATCAGATCACCAGTGGATCTTTTGCTGCGGAAGCCGTACTGTCCGTCATTAAGAAGCTTCCGAGATTTCAGATATTACATTAGCTGACGGTTTATTAGCGTTTCCATGACCTTAGAAAAAAGGAACATATGTGATATGGGTCCGTAAGAGGTGAGTGATGACGGTTTGCCCTCTTCATAAACGGGCTGGACAAATGCTACTTTTCACTTACTCGGGAAAGACTGTAAACAGTAGGACACATGGAATAGCTTACGCAGGTGCTTTGCCATCGTAGTAGAAAACCTCCTCAGAACGACAGATAGAATACCATCTGGGCCAGCGGATCTGTACACGTTGAGATCTTTAAAAACCCTTCCAAGCAACTTAATTTTGTCTGATTTTGAATTTTGAATCTGCGCGACTTGTACTTCTTTAATCAGACACGTCAGTGGTTAGTGAACCTTAATCAAATTTCAATTAATTATTGGTCTTCGAAAATGGTGTTCGAAACAGTGGCCGATACCACTGTGATTTCGACCAAAGCAGGAAATGTATACGTGCGATGACCTTAAATTTTCAATGAGGGCATATATGAATTTCTGTTGTTCCTTAGTAATTTCTAATGAAGACAAGAAGCCTCATCAAACTTGCGTTATCATTCTCAAACATTACAAATCAGTGTCGTGCCGTTGTCGCCAATTGTGCTTAACTTTTGAAGACAGTATCTCTGAAACACAGAAATTCTAGTATCGAATAATTTAATTTTTTATTTTTTTGACAAATTTGCTGGGACGACTTGCAATTTTGTAGGAGTTACTCAAAAAAAAAAGCCACCAGTCCCTTGCATATGCAGATCAGTGATCGGTTAGATGCTAGAACCGAATTTCTAAGCAACTGCTGCCAACATTAAAGACGTCCATTCTCTTCATAGAAAATAATTAAACAATTTTTGCCAATGTGTGGGTATACTCTTGAATAGCGGATGACCCCTACTGTCCGTGACAAAGTAACGCACCGAAGCGAACAGGGTGAAGGTAACAAAAAAGGATTCCTTCAACAAAAAAGAAAATAAATGAATAAATAATATATTTTTTTTGTATTTTTCCACTTCATGCCCATGTATCTGTAGAAATAACTCTAAGCCGTTGGCTAATGTAAGCAGGGGACATTTTTACTTTTCACTTCGCCAGTGTCCCACCGCAATTGATGTAATGAAACTGCTGGCAGGAAAACAACCCAAATAAAATTTCATTATCGTCGAGACACAACAACGATACACGAAGGCAAGAAAAGGACCGTCTCGAGCACTTATTTCCAGTTCACTCCCTTCGAACAAATTCAATTATAATGAAGAATAGAACTTAATGAACTCGCCATCGTTGCCGCCAACGCCGCCGCCGCTGCCGCGAAGATGAAAACAATTTTTCCCCCAAAATACGTCGGGAAAAAAAGGAAAATAAAATAATTTCAAAACGTTCCTCGAAGCAAAGGCCGCCTGTGAATAGGCACTCATTTGAATAATACCCAATGTATCTGTGTACGTTGGTAGAGGGCAAGGGCTCTTTTCCCTTTCATTTGCGGCACCCCCCCCCCCTCCCCTGCCCTTTGCTTCGCAGCGTCGATGGTCTGTCATGGAGATTGAAAGTAAGTAATCACCCGCTATTATGAGACGAATGAATAATAATGCAATTATACTCAGCAAGCAGATGAGACTCCGAATTTCGCTCGAGCCGAAAAATCAAACCAGCAAACTGCCATATCCCGGGACGCATTCACTGCTATTCAATGCGAACTTAATCAATTCTAATTTGAGGACGGGCATGGTGTGACAGCAACACAACAAGAAAAAAAAACCGGAAGGGGGTGGCGTGGGGGAGGGAGAAGAGCTTTGAGAGCGCACGTCATCTATCCGTACTCTGAAATATGTAGGTTTTCGCACAAGCAGTGATTTCTGTTGTTTGTCCTGCCGGCACCACCACACCACTGCCGCCACACACAAGCGCACAGCAACCCCGGCGGGTGATTTCATTTATTTACAAGATACAACATTGACTATTATTAAAACCCCATGTCAATCGAACGTAGGCTTATGCCTTTGGTCTTACTTTGGTTTGCTTTTACGCTTGTGGCCCTAACGCTGGCACAGGCACAGGCACAGCCAGCCATCTGCCAGAAGGGATGAGCAACAAATCGCAGGGGTGGACTCATGCCGTCGGTGCTGAGGGTAGGAGGGGTTGGAGTCTGAATTGCATGCGGCAACCAACAAGTTTAATGCTTAAACGTTTCGAGGTAGAACCGCTTAGGGTTGAATAAATTGTGCATGGCTGGGGTGCTTGCACCCTCATTTCAATTTTTTTCTCCTGCCTCTTCCCCCCACAGTGATGGGAATTTTTGAAATAATGTGATGTGACACAGCGCCCTGCGCTACTCACACAGCAGAAAGCAAGCGACTGCTGCCGTTGCATATGTGCGTCCAGAATAATGACATCTAAATGGATTTCCAATAACTGAGAATAGCACAGTGTTGGTGGTTGATGGTGTTGGTGGTGGCCTAAGGGAGGGTGGCAGTGATTGGGTTAGTGATGGTGGTGGTGATGGTGGTTAGTTTGAAAGAGTAACCCTTAGAATGTGTTGCTGGCTGGCAACATATGGCTCCCAGCCACAACCGTACCCTCTATTGAGAAAATTGAAAGTCATCGCAATGACAATTTGCCACAGCTATGACTTTATCAGTGCTGGGTCGAGAAGTCACTTGGAACGAATTTGTTCGGATTTTAGTGTTGAGTGATGCATGGGTGTGCTGCAAGGTACATATGTACGCACGCAGCACCCGTACCCGAGATGGTCACATGTAGTCGGTGGTGCCTCATGCAGAAGGATGTGCTCCGTCACCCGTCTGCAGATACACCCACCCACTGTGAGCGTACGTGTTTTTTTGTGGGGAGTAGTAGTAGTAGATCTTCTCCAAACCAGGGCTCTGTAATTATGAGAGGGAAAATGTCTCATTTTAATTGGAAGCGCACGTTTGTTCTCGGATTGAATTACGACAACGTACACGTGACTCTGGTCTGATGCGACACGTTCGAGGATCTCTGTTGTCAGGCAAAGGTCAGAGCACAGAGTTCACCCCCGCCCAGATTGCCTCGAAATTTGTAACTGATATCCTTGCCGCGAGAGCGGGGTAAACGCATCGTTAGGGCTGCGGCATTCGATTACCCTCCACCACTCCCCACCCTATCACTTCACATATGCGACGAGTAATTAACACGAAAACCCTCCCCAGGTCATGTGTTCCTAACAACGGAAATATTTCCCAAAAAAAAAAAATTTCAACTCTACTTGAACATATTAGGTGGCAAACTAGTTGCCAAGTGTGAATCGAGTGGGGACGTTCCAACATCGCATCTCCCCCTTGACGGTGTGCGCCCTCGGGGGATGGAGAATTATTTTAAATTTGAAAACTTTCTAGCAGCGAATGTGCCGCAAAATAACACTGCCGCAAGCGAAACGGAAATACGATTCCGTAACAATCTCCTAATGGATGCTCTGGAGCACATTCTCGAGCAGTTTCAGACGTTGCTGCACCGACCTGCACGCTGAGTTTCATTCGGATGACAGTGTATTGGAAAACGCATTTTTCATTATATCACCGTCTGGCGGAGTAAGCATTTTGTTCACTCCACTCCCACATCCGCTGCGAAATAATTATGATTGAGAGCTATGGAGGCGATGGGTGAAATATGAGAGTGAAGTCACATTCGAGGTACGTGGAGGAATTTCCTTCAGTTCCATTGTATAGAGACGGGAAAATAATGGGAATTCCAGTGAACGTACATTGAAGTGAAGCGGGATGTGTGCACGGCGCATGTCCGAAATGGGATAACGAAAGAGGGAAATTTCCTGTTGAGAGTAACTTCGTTTCGAAGGTTGAGTTGAACTCATTATTGAGCGCTGTGATTACTTTTCGTCTCAATTGATGGATTGTATGTTCTCAACAGGTTGATCGTTTGAACCTCTTTTTTGAGAACACCCGACTCCTTGTCTTGAATTCACACTTTTCATTCATTCAATTTGAAAATGCTACTGTTGGTAGTTTCTTGTAATGAAAGAGCAAGTGAATAGGAGAAGCTAACGAAAAACCGACCCACTCCTTGGAAAGAACGTTTCCTGTTCGGACTGAACTGTCAACTTCAAGAAGTTGTTTTGCTGAGTTTTGTAGTGCGAAATGCAATGGAAAGTCGATTATATCACATGGAGATCACTTTCACTCATCAAAATCAAGTTTTCTTACGTTTACACATCGATTGAGTTCTTCGATCTATTCCTTTGACTTGTAGACTCGGATCGCAGAAATATCATAACTAAACTACTCGGTCGGTGCGAGCCAGCTTTTTTTTCTTTTACTGGCGCTGCAGTTCGGGTTGCACTGGGGCCTCAACCAACATGCCTCTCCAGCTAATACGATCTCTCGACAGCTGTCTCCAACTAGCGGTCCAAGTTGGTTAAGGTTCTGCGCAATTTGTGGGCGACATCTAAACCTAGGCAATCCTCTGTTGCGTTGTCCCATTGACTCGGATTCGACGACTTTTCGGGAAGTTGCAGTAATGCTGAAACGCTCTAGCGAAGACGCTTAAGTAGGCGCCTGTTCAGCCTATAAAGTTTGTCCTTGAATCTTCTTCCACAATGTTGAAAACGTCTGATGACAGCACTTTACCTTGTCTAAAACTTTTTTTGACACTGAAGGTGTCGGTGAAATCGTTACCGACCCTGACGGAGTAGCGAGAACTCTCCATTGAAATCCCGCACAATCTGACGAGTTTGGCAGGAATTTCAAGACTGTATAGGCCGTCCCTATGCACACAGTGATATGCGGCCCTTAAATTGACGAGTAGGTGGTAGGTGTCGATCTATTTTTCTTCAATCTTTTCTACGATCTCCCGTAGTATGAAGATTTGGTCAATGGTGCAACTCTCTGTTCAGAGACCACATTTATAAGTGTCCTCCGGGTTGTTGACAAACGGTTTCAGGCGTTCTGTAAATCAATAGAATGTGAAGAATGTATTAAAACTACTACTGTGTCGTGTAGCGTTCTTAGAATCTAGGATCCATATCGTTTTCACTTACGTAAACTTCTATATTGTGTGTAAGCTCTGCAACTAATCTTAATCTTGAGTCGTTCCTGCTATGCACTGAAGATAACCAAAAAATGCTGCGAGAAGGTAATTGCTTGAAAATAGTGATCAGGGATCGCAATAAAATCACTGGTTGCTGGAAAATTCACTGTGAATGGAGCTGTCGGCTTTCTCAACTAAATCCCTTAATTACCGGGGCAAATTAAGCAGATGTCATGCTGTGAATTTGAGTGGCTAAATGTTTTTATCAAATTTTGAAGAAAGCTCTGGGAGTTCTTGGAAATTAAAACTTTTTTTTTCAGTTAAAAAATTTGGTAAATTTATTACTTCCTTTCCATGACATCACACATTGAAGGATATATGTATATATTTGTCAAAAGTACAGAAGGGAAAGGGGAAAGACAAGCTAGATTTAATGACTTTGGCGAGACCTACATACAAAAAAGAATCTTCTCGAAGATTTAAATTCCTCTCTATAAGTCTAGTAGCAACCACTTCAATAAATTTCGAACTTGACTCGACTCTGGCAACAAAAACCATAAAAACCAAGACCATCTGTTATACAAAAAAATACCAAATTGTAGTTTGATACATATTGCATGGAAAGTAAAAAAAAACTGTCTCGCATAATTTGGCCTTTATTAGTCCGTGTTCCTACCTTCTATTCCCTTCTACAATAGGTCACTAAATTCGAAGGCGTTCTTGGTTTCTGTTCCGAATAAAGCAAATGCTTCAATTTTTTAAGTGAAGCTACAGTGCCGCTCAAATAATTAGAAACGCTAAGAACATTTTTTTCTCCTATAAAATTCAATGTATTTGTATTATAAAAGGGCATTTGAATTTAGTGTATTAAGAGTACAACAAAAATCTAATATTTTTAGGACAACAATTAATGAATTATTTGTGGCATAGTCGCAATTTTTTTAGTACAACTTGTATTCTGTGAGTCATAGCCAACTAAATTTTGAAATATTATCTTAGCTATCGTCTCTTAAAGATTGAAAAATTGTTGTATTTTTTTTTTGTATTTTTCTAAAACTCTATTGCTTTTTAATGTAGTGTTAGAAATTCTTATCTGCATTACACATTACATTACATTACAAGATGGCTACTGTGTTACTGTGTTATCCTCAAATTATTATTCATTCATCAACATCATTAATGCTGTGCTTGTCCTGCTGAAATATCCACGCTATGGAGTATATTGCCAGTGCATGGCAACATAGTATTCTGCACTATTTTTGGTCAAATTCATTTTTCTTAGTACAGCGTACAATCGCCAATAGTTACAATGGAGTGATTTTCCGTATGTTTCTTGTCGTCTTGTGTAAACGATTCAGTGGTTATTGGCCACATTTTTTTCATTAATCTGCTTTTAAACTCACAACACTGAAATACAGAATTTTGATTACACAAGAATGTACTTATGTTTCATGCGTGCCTGCTTGTATAGCAGTTATAAATACGAATTTCACAGGGAAATCATTGTTGCAGAAAACCGTATTTACACTAGATAGAATTGAAAGCATTTATAGCGACCGTAGTAGTCTCAGAAAATACTAAAAACTGGAAAAAAAAACATTTCTGTTGACTGGTGGACGGCGATGAGGACGCAAATACTGCTGTCAGCCAGAACATTTCCCTTCGCACAATGGAAGATGATTTCAAATGTATCTCAGTCTACCAGACGAATGCCCCAACGCATCCATCTATCCAAGTTTCCAAAATTTATAATTTTTTTGGGTATGTACTTTACAAGATTTTCAATATTTACAATTTTGTCATTCAGTTCTTTGAGTCGAAAACTCAGACCCTTCAAAGTTGTTTGTTTTTCTTTAGCACGATGCACTTAGGCCACTTTAACCGACTTCGAGGCATTGCTTGGTAGGGTACAAAATATAGTCTGTGTTAAAAATTGTCAAGTTCGCCAATAGTCTCCACCGTGTTAAATTAAATTGCTGTTATGGATGGCCCCGAAGGTTTGTATGGACTGTGAAAATGAAATGTTATAGCTATTGTCTGGGGCGAATTTGAGCATGACCCTCCAGCTAAGACGCGCTTTCGCACAGTTTTGAAACGTTTATTTTTGAATGCAACATCCTAACCTTTGATACGTTGTTCCAATGGGTAAAAGTTGATGAGTTTATCCTTATATTATATGCATATAGGAAAGGAAGAGGCAATTTGTCTAAGACGAGATAGTATTTCGCAAGCTGGATATAGGAGTCTATGAGAAGAGACCATGAAAGTCCAACAAAAATCCTGAAACAGATTTGAGAACATCTATGCTTCCCCAAAAATGCACGTCAATTACGAATTCATTCTCACACCAAAAATCTTCACACTCATCTCTCTTTCCAGTGTCCTTTATTGCATTCAAGCAGTTGTACATTTTTGCAAACACGCATCGGAGTGTATTATCTCCAAGTTCAACAGTTAGCAGGGAATTTTATTTTTTAAAAATTATCAATCCCACCATATGTTTCTATTTCCCGCACGAAAAGATACTTGGCAAGTATCCATTTAAGGAGCCACCGAACTAATACAATAACTTCCCAGTGTTCTTGTTGTTTTTTATTTTCACTCTCGTAATTAGGGAACATTTCGTCGAGGATATTCAGAGAAGCACAAGTTGAGTATCCATATAGAACGTGTCCAGAAAATCAACAAATGGGTATCTTATTCACCACAAAATAAACAGAGTGCAGAGAAATTTCCCACCGTGGGAAATTTCCCAATCCCTTGAAGTTCTGTGAGCGCGACCGAACCACCAACAATAAAGAGGACTTTTCGGGATATATTCTCATCTTCACTCATACAACTATTACAAATCAGATATCTCTAGTGTTCTCACCACGCGTACTCAAAACAACCCCCGTCGCAGCGCCGCACCACAGGCTGATGCACCCACAAGTGGTGGGATATCTCCCAACAAGTAAACTCCGCGCATATCCTTTTCAGAACTTTTACTCGCCTGTCTCTCGTTCTCGTATATAACTGCGCGTTTGGTCGCCTCACGAATCAGTCGTCGTGATACCATTGAAACCAACGCAAGGGTCGTTTCGAAACGCAGCCCTCCCCCCTCATAATAAATCACAACAACAAAACAACCCAGAAGAGTTCACCAGGAATATAGAGAAAATCTTTGAAAATATAAAATTTTATCTCTTGTGTGCACCTTCAGTTTCTTTCACCAACTGTATCTATCAATTAATTCGTGAATTGCGGTGATTTACCAAAAACGGAGAAAAACACACATTAAAACACTCTCAGTTCGTAGTGTATCGGGAAATGTGTGTGCAGCATCGCAGCAGCACTTCAGCCGGCTTTGATTGACCCTTTTTCTGTGTATGCAAGGTGCCTTCTTATCTTTTTCCATACTCCCCTCTGTTCGTTGTGCATTCGAAAACGCGTTCAGATTACGTTAAGTATTCGCGAATTCGAGTCATTTTATTTTTCATTTCTTTTCCGTTCGTTTTTCATTTTTCCACACCGAATTGATGGTAGTAGCGTGTGACAGATGTCCCGTCGTCGCTGCTGACGACGATTTTTCGACACTGTGTTGAAGTGAGTGTTTTAAATGTGAGAGAGTGTGAGAGCTCTGGGAAAATCCCTATTAACGAAAATATGTAAATTCAGTGTGTATTCAATTTCGCATGAAAGGAAGAAAAGGAAGCAGCAACGAATAAAAAATCAAAAAGAGGAGAAAAAAAATAAAATTAAAGTGGTGGTGGAAGTGGAAAATCATCCAGTTACTGGTACGAATAGTGAAAATTCTGTTTTCGTTGTACACTTTATATCTACCCTTTCTATGGCGTACCCTTGCCCGTAACCCACGGTGGGCTGGTCACCCCCCGTCACTGCCGTCACCCCCGTCCGCTGCACCCACACACAAATTGAATGTACTTGTGTTGTTAAGCGCCACTTGAATTCGGTTGTACAATCTTCTGTACCCTCATGCATGTCCTTTTTTTTATTTTGGTGTGCCCCAGTCTCGTACGGATTATGTAAATTTTATTATTATGATTTTTTTTTGCTTTGCTCTGCTCTGCTCGCCCCTTTATTGCTCGGACAAGGACGACACCTTTCAAGTTTGCATTGTTTTCTTTCTTGTTTGTATTTCTGTCTCAATTTTTTTCTGCCGAGCTACTCGCATTCTGCGGTTTTATTTTGTGTTCCTACGGTAAATTCCATTTTCCTCCTGCACTTGAAGAAGGGGAAGAACCACGGGAAAGTGTCTTTTAGTGGAACAGACGAGCACCACGAACTCGCACTAGCCACAAGCAGGCAAAAAGTAGAAGCGAAACAAGTCGCACGTTATTTGTTGCTTTTCTGTGTCCTCTAGCAGAGGCAGGACTGGCAGTGAGAGAGAAGAGATGCTCTCTGTTGTCCTGATTTTCACTCAACCCTTCTAGCCCGATAAGTAGTCTTAAAGTAATCCAGGAATTGCTTTTCGCCCAACCGCCGCCACCCCAGTCTCTGCTGTACCTTCTTATGTGTCCTTGCAAGAACGACGCAGCATAGGGGGCTCCATTCCATTGTTGTTCATTATGCTCGCACCCACAACACCACCATCGCCCTTCGCTGGTGGAAGTATGCCATTGTATTAAAGCCAACTTCAAGTTGCAACTAACAGAAGATGATATTGCCGAGGAGCGAGCGGCGAAAAAGCGGCGCGTGCAATACCAGCAGCGAAGACGACGTTTGCAGCACCCAGCCACTTCAGATACACCGACAACAACTAGAAGACGCTTAGAGAGAAAGAGACCGAGCACAAAATGCAGAAGGGGTTTCTGAGTAGTATGTGTGTCATGTTCCAATCCTTAGATTGCATTATTTAGTTGTTAGCTTCTTATGGGGGGATGGGGTGAACTGATGCGGAGGGTGGTGGTGGTGGTGGTGATGGTTGCATTTTCGAAACGAACAAAAAACCAAACCGTTGCTCTACTCTTCAGAAATATTTTAAAACTTTCACAAGGCCACATGCACAATGCTCGCACACACTTCGACGCACACACAGACCAAAATGCACATATGCTCCTTTTTTCAGGAGGGTAGAAGCGAAACTTACTAGTTAGATGCATTTAGGGCCAACATCCACTATAAACACACCAATCAACGTCTCCTTGCAAAGTAGCTGCATGTTGAGTGCAAAATAAAGCAATTGCATTCCTTTTTTGTTTCGCTGCCTCCCGCCCCCACCGTGCACCCACACCCCATCAACCACATCAGCACTCGTCCTTCTCATTTAAGAAGCACTGCTTGAGTAGTTTGAATTCTGGTGGAAGAACTCGACGCAAAGCGCAGACGGGGGCAGACAAATACGATCTTGGGGGGTTTTACGGTGCCATCATAATAGCGTAAATGGCAAATCCCTATATAATTTTCGAGTCGTTGTCAGAGAGCAGAATGGATGCAACGTTGCGGGAGGCTGAATTTGAATAAATACGAAAAAGAATAAAAACAAAACCGAACCAGAGAGATGAGCGTGCTGCTGGAAACGGGAAACTTTTCCAGCCAAGGATATGCTGGCTTATTCATAACTTAATGCTCCACGTGGCATGAGAAGGATGAGTTGTCGTGCCTTGAATCTTTTCTACACAATTATGCGCTTTCAATGAATTTCTATAAACCATCTAAGCATTCTTTTCAATGACATTCTTCTTGTTTTCCCCTTCTCGCCCGACACACCCGACTCACCCCACTCACCGCCACGAAGCCGTTCATTAGCAAGAGGTGATGAAAACTTTAAGGAATCCATAAACTTGACGGTTCCTTTAATGTGTCAGTTTAACAGTGTGCACTAAATGGTTATGGTTATGGATTTCCTTCTTTCTTTATTTTTGGGGTGACTCTTTCCGTCCGCCATTAGACAACTAATCTGACTTGGGTAAAAGAGATGCTCTTGCGATGGTGATGCTGGTCATTTGGAACTCATGTTAAATTAAAATCCTTTCCTTGCACGTTCGCACCCAGTGGCAATCAGATTTCGTGATTATTCACTTTACCATCAAGTTTTTACCGATGTGCAGTGGTCGTTGAAATATTCATTTTCTTCTTCAGAGAAGAATGTTTGATGATGTTTTACTATTGCTTTTGCTTTTGGTTTCCTTATAAACAAAAGACATTTTGGAAGTCCACTTTTTGAGGAAAACTCCCAGAAGCCGTTTATCGGCAGTGGAGATTGACTTCTGGAGAAAGGAGGTTCGTTTTCAAACGTATCGTATTACAGATTCTATTTCCGTCAAAATAAGCAAGAAAACTTCACAAGTGATTGTTCATGTGCCCACTCTTATTTTTGTGAATTAGGTAAACGAAGCTAGGAATGAAGGACTAAGCCAGTGCTTACTTGAATGCTGTACCCTTGTGTGAATTTTCTGACTGTCTTGTGAAATGTGTTTTGTTTAAACTGAAGTTAGCGGTATGCTGTGAAAACTAAGGCAGATTCTGCTCAGATTGTTCAGATTCTGTGACGTAAGTCGTGATATAAAAATTTATTTTTACTTCACTCAAGAACACGCAGATCGGTTCGTCCTCTTTGCTGTAATCTGCACAATCGATTTGCAAATTGTATTAAGGACCATTTATTCATTTCGCAGTAAGTTGCATTTTTTTAACAAAAATTAAGACTACATTGACCATTGGAAAACATTCTGAGGTATATCAAAATTGGCCTGTTTTGTTGGATTCTTGGGGTCAGTTTGATGATCCCTCTTTTTTAAAAACCTTCGTCCTCTACATTATTTAATGAACAGTGGGTATACACATTATGCCTTATATTTGTGAAAATGTCCTTTCGGTAGTGAGCATAGTTGCGACAGTTGTAAAACAGCTGACCCCCAATTTAAATTTCAAATTTTTAAAGGAAACATGACCGAGTGTTTTTCAAAAACAAATTTTCGCCAATATCCCGAATCCCCGTTTGATGGCGAATTTCAATTCGAGGCCAAACAACGATCCCCATTAAATGTTTGTCGTATAAGTTTTTACATATAATTTTAAATGACAGTTAATATCAGTGTTGTGATGTGAATAATTTTACAGTGTTTGTGATAGAAAAGAGAAACATGGTTGACCCTTTCTAAACCGAATTTTTGCATTAGGCATAATTTTTTTAAACTGCAGAAGTCGAGTTAGAGAGAAATTTGAAAGAAGGGTTTCGCCTCTATGTACATACAGTGTCGGACATATTTACGGGGACTCAGAAGGTCTGGTGTTTCATCGAAATGCAAAAAAAATGCACATATCGACTGCGTTCTGTGGTTTCCTTGGCGTAGGAATGGACGGAACACCTTGCGTTTTTTCACGGCACTCAAAGAGTACTTATTGTCTATCAAAAGCTTCTTAAATCTTGCCATTCGTATTTATGTAAATTGTCTCGCATAATTTGGCCATTATAAGTACGTGTTCCTTTCTTCTACTGCCTTCTACAATAGCACACTAAATTCCAAGGCGCTCTTGGTTTCTGTTCCGAATAAAGCAAATGTTTGATTTTTTTAAGTGAAACCACAGTGCCATTCAAATAACTAGAAACACTAGGGACATTTTTTTTTGTGGTTGCCGTAGTCGCCGTAGTGGATAAGTGCGACGACCCACATGCCGAAAGTTGAGATTCGATTCTCAGACAGGACACTTCGCATTTTTTCACGCCACCACCTCTTTCGAGTGCCTGACAACACTCAAAGGGTATCAACTGTCTATGAAAAGCTTCTCAAATCTCGCCCTTCGGAGTCGTCAAAAAACTGTAGGTCCCTTCTACTCGTGAGAGAACAGTAGCACGCTCAACGCGAGAAGTTGCTGTAGAAGTTAGGCCTTGGTCCCTTGTGGGCTGTAGTGACGAGGGACTAAACCGATTATTAACGGCAGCGAATATATCATCCGCCTAGCTTTCTGTACGGGGTGATTCCCAAAAATCCCTAAAAGGACAATATGAGACCTGTGTGTCAAATCTTAACTGCTGTGTTATATACTAGAAATAAGTCACGTTACTGTGTATTTTTTTAATATGTTGAATTGGGTGGCCGTTGAGGTGTTGTGAATAAGTGCATTCAATGACAAGTAAAAGATCCCAGGTTCGTTTCCTGGACTGAATGTTTCTCACTTTTCGCGGCATCACCGCTTCGATTTGCTGCCATCAGTCAAATACTACCAATTGTTACGCCAGGTATTTTAAATTTCGCAGCAGAAAAAAAACTGCAGATTTCCTTTACTCGTGGGAGGACTTTACCATGTACAATACGAATCGTTGCTGAAGATGTAAGGTCTTGCTCTCTTGTGGGTGCCAGCTTTTTTTTTATCCAATTTTTTATGCTGAGTGCTAACATTATGATGAGTGAATTCAGGGTAATAATAGTAATAGAATTTTTAAAATTGCCCTTTCGTTGTAACCTTCATTTTAACAGTTCAAGTCAGAAACTAATATTTCGTTTTCACAAACTCTTTCATGGGGCCGGCACAAAGTACGTGAAAACTTGTTTTATTTGCTCCTTAATGACCAAAAACAGCCGACAAAGAACTAGATTCTTCAACCACAAAATATTTCAACTTGGTCAACTTCCTAAAAAATATAAGTACGTCTAACAAATATACACAAAGTGCATGTAGTTCGAAGGCGTTGTAGATATTTCGTAAAATTTTTCTTTCCGTAATTTCTTCTCGAAATAGATTTATTTTAGTTGTGGCACTGTCTTACCGTAAATCTATATTTCATAAGCATATTCAGCTGGGTTTCAGAATGATTTTGTAAGACAGGCAAGCTCTTCTTCTTGTGGCGCTACAGTTCTGAGTGGACCTGGGCCTCAACCAATCAAGCACAGAAATTAATTTGCTCATACCTGGAGAAGAAATCCAATTGACCTTCAATGGCATTGTGAAACTTTTTAGGTTAATAATGCTAATTGTCTTCTGACTTACGGTAAACCTTGTAAAACTGAAGACTTAAATTTTAATTTGTAATGACTGCAATTGCTGTGAAAGTGGCAATGTCGATGTAACACAATTCCGTTTCCTTTGAAGAAGGAACTAAGTCAAATCAAATTCTACCTTTAATGCCTTGTTAATCGATTCTAACAAACCATAAAATCAAGAGGTTTACCCGCTTCACGAAACATGTTGAAATTCCTTCTAGTACAGCCGAAATTTCAAACTAAGCTTGACCTCCACACCAATTGTAAATATAAAAAAGCAACATTATTCTCATTGATTGTTACCTAAACTTGAACTTCATTTTTGAAGGATGTTATTGTTTCAGTACGAATTAGATGTCTGGCTACATCTACGAAAAGGATGTAACAAGCCTAGGCAGAAGTTTCAATATTCCTTGTAGTAAGTACAATAATTTCTTACAATATGGGTTGCGATAAGGCAGGACAATGATTTGTTTCAAAGAAGTAAGAAAACTTCTCTTAGGACTTACGTCGGTGACAAAAAGTCCTGCTTTCATGCATATTTGAAACAAAATAATAAACACAAATAATAATAATTGAGGGGCCATATGCCCACAAGGGACCAGGGCCTAGCTTGTACAAAATTTCTCACGGGTGGAAGAATCCTACAGTTTTTTGCCAACTCCGAACGGCGAGATTTGAGAAGCTTTTCATAGAAAATTAGTACTCCTTGAGTGTTGTCAGCCACTAGAAAGAGGTGGTGTCGTGAAAAAATGCGAGGTGTCCCGTCCGGGAATAGAAGCCAGACCTTCTGCATGTGGGTCGACGAACTTACCCACTACGCTACAGCGACCACAAAGAGCAAGAAAATATTTATACACGACTGATGAATCAGATGAATCAGATTCCCTGTCTAAATATAAAATGTTCACAAAAATTGTTTTATAGTTGTGCTCCTTGATGGAAAACAAAATTAAAATATCTTCCAATACGGGTTGTTCTAAGAAATATCAAGAAATTCGCTGAACCAAGGAAATTTTTGTATTGAAGAGAAATGGCAAGGTTGCACTGTTAATGAATATGGTGGCAAAAAAAAAAACACTTGGTTAACAGTGGGTTTGCTTACAAGAAAGTAACACACAAGATACTCAATGACATATCCCAAAAATCTATGCTGAAACTTGCATAGAAGGAATTGAACACACCCAACTTTGCGCATAGTCAAGTTCTATATGTGACCATGTGCGTACCATTCCTGTCCTATTGGGGACTCGAAGTACTTTTCGCCTGTGTACTCAGAATGTTCGAATCCGCGCACATACTTTCTTAGTGAAATAGTAGAAAATTCTGTGAAAAAATATTTATTATCTAATTCCAAAATTTTGCACTACTGCGGACATGCAAAATGAGCAAGCAATGAAAGCTGTTGAGAACCCCACATTAACCTTTCACCATATTTAGCGCTGTACAAGTTCGCGTCGTTTTATTCATTATCGAAATTTGGTAACGTAATACACATTGAAAAACAAGCCAAAATGTTAACCCACCTTCCAATTCAATACCCATCTGAAAATCAAATTAAACTACAACGCATCAAATCGACAACAACAACAATCAAAGCGTTTAGTTTTGATTAATTTTTTGGAAACTTAGATAATCAACTACTATCGAAACTTCCACATCCCGCATCTATCCCATTTTGCTCTGCAACTTTATCCTCTTCATCATCATCACAAATAACAGATGACACATCAAACACACCGATATTAATTGGACGCTTCAAACTGTCAAGCATTAACGTCCGTTCATCTCCACCGTATTCAACTTTATTTTTGTGACTCGTGTGACACAGATTTCTAAAGCATCATCAAAAAATTACCGGCAATCACCGTCACAGGTTAAAAATGGCTCACATAAAACAGTTAACTATGGGACCAGACCACCAACAGGTCCATTTTGTGCAGAAACCTTGGGCATTTTATTGCCATTTAAATGTCTTGTGTATAAGCGTGAATGTTATCTCGTTTACTTTGCCTTGAGGACGTGGTGAATTTTAGGGGTCCTCTGAAAATAATATCTGCACTTGGTTGATTATTAGTGTCATGTGAGCAAAAAATATAAAAGACTTAAATTTGCAAAGCATTGTGACGGAAATAATGGTGATCTCCACCTCTCTGCGATGTTATGTTCCTGCCATTCATTTTGTGGTTTGAAGCGTTGGAATTTTACATCTGACAGTTTCTGCTGTCATTTGATATATCACACTTTTAGCTAAATGCTTGCCATTTATGACAATGGAGCGTTACAATAGAATATGGCATTCAAATAATTCAAACCAACTAAAAAAGTGGGGATTCAAATGTAGTCACTTTTCATGTATTACGTGATCAATATGGTCGTAATTATTGCTCGACTACGCAAGGATTTGGAAAATTCTGAAGAAATTTGAAGAGAATGGAAGAGAAACTGATGTCGTAAGGAGTGCGCATAGTCATGAAGTTCCTTTAGCCGAATATGTCAATGCTGTAAGTGCGAGTGTTGCTTATGATCCTTCTTCTTCTTCTTCTTTGGATGGCGCTACAGTCCGGGGTGAACTTGGGCCTCAACCAACATGTCTCTCCAGCTAGCTGCTTATGATCCAAATTTGTCAATTTCCTATCGATCAGTGCAGTTGAACATGTCGTTCACCTCACTCACGGGTGTTCCAAAAAATTGCCATATTTTGGGCTCAGAGAATTAACAAGTAATCGAAGAAGTGCCGTTCATACAGAAAAAGTTACTCTTTGGTGTTCTCTAATGTCGAAAAGCGTGATTGGCCCGTTTCTTCTTCGAAAATGCCAACAAGGGGATGGTAACAGTCAGTCTTTAGCGACATCGTCGGCAATTGTGCTTCCAAAAAGCTATGCGACTAATTATGACTTAATTTTGTGAGCATTTTCCTGATCGCGTAATTCCTTAATTCGCCAGATTATGCGATTGGACACCATTCGATTATTTTCTGTCTGGCTTCCGAATAGACTTAAGTTGACGCGAATAATTTAGACCCAGTAAAAACAAAAAATGCTCAAGTTATGACCGAGAATTGTGGTTAAAAGCGACCTTGGAAAAATCGCATGCGGCAAATTCCCCCAAGGCGGTCATTCGAACGATATTGCTTTTTGCATTCTTAACGGCAAAGTCCAGATATTTGAATGAATCAAAATTTTCATCAGAACAAGAACATTAATTAGCGTCTAAAGAATCTGTTCTATGCACTGGTCGTTTGCAGGACGCATACGATTTGATGAAAAGTGGAAAATAGTACTTCTTGGTTGTTTGAGAAGTTGTTGGTTGCGACAAAATCACGGTGTAACGTCCACAGTTACAACTAAAATTGTTGCCAATGAAGTCATGTGAAAATGAGATGTATAAACAGGGGTTTTTCTTGCGGAAATCCAGAAGGCATGTACGTTTGAATATGGACTTCAGTATGCGTCTATTTCAAAAATTCATCAGTTCGGTAGGCAATAACCATCGCTAGAGATAAGCGCTTAAAATTGTCCTGTGCTACTTTAAAGATGCCAAAACTATCACTTTGTCAAATATGAAGTGATTTATTATTTGTTTTGTTTGGCATTTTAATATGAAACGACTGACGCCTGAACAACGCTTCAAAATTGCCACTGATCGCAATTTGTAAAAACGAACTTTGATTAGCGATGAAGCACACTTTTGAAGGAATCGATACACCAATTAACAGAACTGCCATATTTGGAGAGCTGCTTATCCTTGAGTGTTTGTTGAAATACAGTTACATCCTCAAAATCTGAGTGTTCGGTGTGTGCTTTACAGGTTGGTGGAATAATTGGTTCGTAGTTCTTATAAAATGATGCTGCCCAAAACGTTGCAGTCAATGGTTACCCCTATAAAGCCATGATTAACTTCGTTTTCGTTCTTCAGCTGAACACCAATGATGTACAGGAGTTGTGATCTTAGCTAGACAGCGCAACATCAGATCACACAGCTTGCGTCACTGTAAATTTATTGAAGAAAACGTTTTGTAATTGCAAAGTTTCAAGTCAGAGAGCCTTGGCTTCTAAGATCGCGCTAAATAAAATAACGAGTAAAATAAATTTGTTTGCTTAATCAGACGTTTCTTCTCGAAGAAATGTTATGGAGTATTCGTCAAAAGGGGTAAATTGGGACAGTTTAGGTTTAGTCATATTTTCGCGGATGTCTTAGTTGTCCTCAAATCCTCGCAGACAAAACTCCAGCGCGAGCTCGATAGGCTTGTGGTCATATGTACTGATGCTGAAATGAAGGCAAACGTGGACAAAATACCTGTCCGATGAACTCTCGTGGTGAGTGTGAAGGTGGTGAATAGGATAGAAAGGAAATAGATAGATGAAGAAATTTAAGTATCTCGCGGTATTTTCACTAGCAATGGGAGGACCAACACTCATCTTTTTGCAGAATTGCCTAGACTTGATCAATTTTGGAGCAGTTTGGTAGATCAGTTATAAGAAAGACTGAGCTTGGTGTCAAACCGAAGTTCTCGAATTTAAACTCGGTGTTTGTTCCAACTCTCGATATCATGAAATTTGGGGAATGATCAAATGAATAAGATCGCGAATACAGGTTGCCGAAATGAGATTTCTCAGTTATGTTGCGGGACCTACTCGTTGGAAACGCGACGATGTGGGAGGAACTCAATGTTGAGTTCGAACGGGCTTTATTTCGCTGATTTGGCCACTTGTCGCCTTCATCAAGCGTGCCTTAGATGCAATTTCATCAGGAAGGCGAACACAAGGCAGACCCAGAGCGAGATGGTTGGATCAAGTCCATTAACTCGTCTCGTTGTGCTTCGGAATAGCTTCTGATGAGTTAGAGTCGAAGGCGGAAAATCGAGCGGACTGGAGGGCTCTATTGCGTGCATTGACCTTTTTAGCGGAACATGCGGCTTAAAGTCAATGTTGACGGTGTAAAATGGAGTTGCAAAACACAAGAGAAAAAAAAATACATTTAAATATTAGACATAACTGAACATTAAGTTTATGCGAAGTGCTTGAGGCGGAGATTTAATTTCTACGAGTATCTTTCCTCTCGAAGTGCATCAAATAGACCTGGTCTAAAATTACTCTTCAATGTACATATACCAACGTTTCAAAAAGATTTTGTTGTCCGGTGTTATTCCATGAAATTTTCCACCAAGAATTCTGAGAATTTTTTTTTCTGAATAAGAGGTACTCTATTTACTGGGTTTGAATTTTTCGCATTTCTGCAAACTGCACTGCAAGTGCGCATCTCATTTCAGTGAAATCAGTAATAGATATGTACATACATAAGTGAATGTGTATGAAGAGCATCAACTGTCAACTTCTGAGAAGTAGAAAGTAGAGCAAAAAATATTTGTGTGCGCTTTCATTGCAGGTATCAGTTTCCTTTTGATAATATTGTTCAGCAAAGGGAAATCGGAATGCATTAAATACATATGTATGTCGATTTTAATACTGCAAATATTAACAGCTCTTTGTCGTATTTTAATTATGATTTTAAAAGAATATGCTTTTTTAAAAGGAAAAAAAGGGTAGTACCAACGTTTTCTGATCCGTCGTGGCAATTCGTCAGAAAAACGTGCATCCTGTAATTGTTATACGCAATGTAAAGAGAGGAGAGGCATGACAATTCTAAAGAAATGTGGGATCTAAGGACGAAGTAGTCTGCGACGTGAAATGCATTTTGTCTTCAGTAAATATTCTCCTAAACACTTTTAACGTGCATATATCTTTTCAAGTCTAATACAGTTGTACGAAAGCTCTCGTAATCGAAAGCAATGTCGACCAGTCTCTATCAAGACTCTGCAGGACTATCACATTAGCTTTTAATTGCCGAAAAATTAACCTCTATTAGAAGAAGCAAAGTGAGCATAACTAATGTAATTTACAAAATTAATTAATTTTTTGATTCGTTGGTACATTGAAACAGTTTCAGAAGCAGAGATTTTATAACCACAAGTCCACCATCAATATTGACAACTCCAGAAATACAGAGCTGACAGAACACCGCAAAATGTTGTTGAAGCATAATTTCTGCAGACAGAAACACATTTTGGCAAGAAAAACTCTCTCATATAACGTGAAAATTAAACAAGACAGTCAATCTGTACAAGAACAGTACTTAGGTCACAAAACAAGAAATTTGAAAGAGTGGACACTTATTTCTTAACATATTCTTCTCTTCGCTCGACGCACATGATCCAGCGATGTGTGAACTTACCTGTCTAGTCTGAAAAACGAGTTCACTGAGAGTGTATAAAGTCTCTGTGTCTCAGTTGCGATGAACTCGGACAATCAAATATTTTGACAACGTTTGGACGAACACGAAGTCACACGGAGCTAAATCTGGAAAATATGAGCAATTTGACCATGGCGACAGTGGAGTGTGTGACTCAGTGCGCTATTATTCTAAAAGAGCTCCTTTCCTTCACCAAATGGGGTTGGTTTTCTGTTATTCGACGTCGTATGGATTCAATTATTCGCCATACTGGAGCCCACAGTAGTCTTCAAATCCGAGCCCTTGGGACATCGGCCAAGTTTGAGATGACGCACTTAAGTGGAGAAGGTCCTTAACCAACTTTGAGTGAGCAACTGGAGGCAGCTGGCGAGAGATCGAGCTAGCTTCAGAGGCATGTTGGTTGAGGCCCATGCTCAACACGGACTCTAGCGCCATGTAAAAAAGATTAAGATCCCTGGGACCGTTTTTCTCTTCTCTAGGAAGTCGATAAAGATAGCACCTTGTGAATCTGAGAAAACGATGGCCATCACCTTTTCTGGCAAAAGAACAGTCCTTGCATTCTGTAGAGCCGTGTGAAGTTCACCGACTCGAGTGCTGCTTGTTTGCTGTTGTGTCCGAGTGCATCTATTACGAAGACGAAGAAATTCCTTTGAATTGCACTCACACTGCTCTAAGGTAATCTCACGGTTTCGCTTGTTGTCCGGATTGAGCGAACTTGGGCGTCTATAGCGACGACAGCTTTTTCATGTCGAATATTTCATACAGATGACCCACACAGCTCTTGATCATGATTAGTGAGATCATCGATTTTCGTTACATTCCGCGGAGGAGGAAACCGTTTTCGTGGACTTGATCGTGGATCGTATAAAAAACCGACATTCGATTATGTTGGAAAATGTAGAATCAACGTTTGATAGTAACCAAGCGCTGACTGAACTTTTCAATGACGTTATGCTCTTTTCCAGCATAAGACAGCAATCCCTGTAAAATTAAGAGGAAACTGCAATGCAATGCACATATTTTGTTGAGTAAGCTGATTAAACAAAATAACCTATACGACGAAGGAACTATATAATCGTATAAGCGTTGCATTCGTGAATTGGTGCATGTCGTCTTAGCTTAATAAGTTCATCATTGAATGTTTCCCTTTTAATGTAAACAACGCAAGCAGGACCAAAGCGTTCCTCTCAAAAACATCAAGGGCCTCCTCATTCGCCTTTAACAACATCTTAGTTTTTGCACCAAGGAGTATGACAGGGAGAATCCAGGTGTTGCTCAAAGTCAGCGTGATCTTTCGAGAGACTTCTCTTCAACTGAGTTTCATTATGGGAACAAGGAAACATGGATTGGCGCTTAATTTGGTATACCGTTGGACAGACGAAGACGAAGGCCTTGACGAGCAACACGTTAAACGTCCTTCTGTAACTGCAACACATACCTTATTTTGCTTTCGCTTAACGTCGTTCCTTTTTAAATGCCATCAGACCTAAATTTCATTCGCGTAAGTTGGCAGTCGAATGTACTTTTGGAAGATCGTGTTTTGCACGATTGTCACATAAATTTTCTAGGCTCTCGTTTAGTTCATGCCCGACCATGACTGAGGTTTCCACATCGTTGCCCTACAATATCGGAGAACCACAATGACTGCGGAAATTTGCACCTCTAGGGTCTTTGCCTGCATCTACTTTTGGGTGTTCAGCTCAAGTGAACATATTTTCTCTCAAAATCCGAACGTTTCCTTTAAACGTTCTTCTATACCCTGAAATCAAGTGTCGTCGCATTTCGCTTCAGTATTTCTCAGATTTAAGAAGGAGTGTCCGTGTACAGTAACACCTGCATTCAAGTGCATGACCCAAATAGGGAACTTGCCCTTTTCTGAATTTTATGATCTTATCCTTTCAATCTCTCTTTTGCACGGCATTGCAGGAAGACAGCTTCTTCCTGAGGCATCGATTTTTAGGGTCATACAGTGATCCGAGGAATTGAATTAGGTTTGATTTTGATTCTTCCTAGCAAACGAATTCAATTTCAAGGCATTTCTGACTGCCCCTCGAATAATCGCAATTTCGAATCGCATGTGACCCTTATCCAAATATTTAGTCTCCCAAATGAGTGTTACACAATGGGGTAACGAAAGCCTTGTGAAGCGGACACGTGCTCCGGCACTTGGCCACTTACGAAATCCCAACACGAAAGTCTTTACAGAAATGTCAAGCGAACTCAATGTCCCTACGTAATTACATTACTTATTTATTTTACTTCAAATCGAACGCATTCTGATTCATTTCTATTTCTGTTCCTATTCCTTTTCCAGACGAGACCAGCAGCAACGGCAGTAGAAGACGAGGAAGGGAGAATATCCGGCGTAAATGTTTTCGGGAAAAATGTGTTAGGAAAAGAAATAAATTTCAAGTGTGTACAAAAGAGCACAAAGTGATGAAAAATCAAAGAAAAGTAAAGTCCTTACGGCCATACACAAAAGTGTAATGCAAATTGTCGAAATTGTGAGAACAGAATGTGGATTAGGAATTTAGCCGAGGGGTTCCGCAACAAGTCAAGGTATGTATGTGCGACACATTCAATCGATATTTCTGTCTCTTTAATCTTCATTTTCAACTTCCCCCAACTCACTCCTTTTGTTGGCATCTTAAATTTAGTACCCGACCGAATCCGGAATACAAAATTCCAGCCCCCGCTGCCGCCCCCAATCAATGGCCTTAAATTAAATTCGATTAAGGGAGGAGATTCCTTATCACTTCTCTTATATCTAATTCGAATCAGAATACAATAAAGAGGCAATCATACACGCATCGACGCCGTGGGCGGGGATGTGCGAAAAATTGTTCGACTCTCTCGTCCCTAATCGAGATTTCGATATTCCAAGAATGACTGGATGGGTGGATTCTTTGTACAAAATGTAGTCCGCGACGATAAGATAGACGCCGGCACACCGCTTTTCTCCTTTCAATATTCTGCATGCCGAGCACAACAAAACTCTGCCTCCTCCGAGCGATCTTCTGTTCAATCAAATTAAAATTTATATTTATTTATGCAGGGCAGAGAAATAAATCCTTCTAGATCCAGGCAGTCAGCCAGCCGACTATTGTGTATAACCCTATCGGTGGTGGTGGTGGTGGAGGAGCCAGCGTCAGCGGTGGCGGTACGTTGAATGAATGCGGAAAAAGGGATCGAGACATAATCTAAATAAGTGCGATATAATTCCTTTCCCATTGAAAATCGGAAATCTGAGTGTTGTTGAACTTTACCAATGTAAAGGCAGAGGGAACGTTGGCGTGTCGTCTTTTTTTGTCGCCTGCACTGTGTATATCCTGGGCGGATTTGCAGCTCTATTGATTGGATCTTGGAAATCTTGGAGGAGTCGCGGGAGGCGCACCGCCCTTCCCGCACACAGAACTTGCGGTCGACGGACGATAATTTTCAGGATACTCATCCATTGGCCATGAATTATTCAGATAATAATGAATTTCAAATTCTGAGGGGGGCTTTAACTTTCCCAATGTGGCACGGAGGCCGAGGGATGTTGGCTAACTGAATAGTCCGCCGTGTGATTTATCTTTTGCGGCGGCATTAGGGCAACAGGTTCGTCAATTCTTTCGAGGTGATGAATGTGCGTTTTTTTTTCAGATTCAGTCAGTTCCTCATGTTCACCCTGGCATGACTATTTTGCTTTAAGCCGATGTGTGCCCCTTTTTCATTACTCCCCCTCCTCTTGGTGTGGAGAAAACCGGATCTTGTCCATTAGGACTCACTGATTTGACGGCGGTTGAGCAGAAAAAAAAGTTTATTGGCCGTTTTTAATCGGTTTCAAATCGCTTTTTAAAATTCTCTTCAAGTTTCCACGAGTACAAAACGCACGAAATGCTTTGTGATTAACCGGAACTTCTTCTCTCTGCATTTTCCCCAATTGATTTCGTTTTTGTTTCGTTTTGGGTGTGGAACAAGGACACGAATTCCCGGAAAAGGGGGCAATTTAGGTTCAACTCTTTTTTCTTTTCGCCCATTGCTCTTTATGCTCCGTTCGCCTGTTCCCGAGTGAATGGGTTTGAATTTAGAAATTCGAGCCCAATTTTGTTTTTTTTTTTCCATCCTAGGACGGACGATGCCTTCAGAGAGCAGTTTTTTGTATGCGTCAGCCGCTGTCTGTAATTTTCGTTCGATTTAAGTCGAACCCTTGACAGCAGTGTCGTGACCAGGCGACAGACAAGTCAAGCGTAAAACGCTTTCAGTCATCATCAATTAGCAGTCGTTGGTGTAGTGTGCTAGTGACAGAGTTCGGGTCGTCCTTTGTTGAATGAAAATCTGCATGACCTTAACCGTCATCAACGGTGGCGTCGAGGAAACACGGTTTGACCTATTAGCCGCCCTCGCAGCTTTGCACGCAACTGTTCCGACAAAAAGCCGTGTGGTACGTATGCAAATGATGAATTTGTTTCACAGTTAGCACGCTAATGCAATTTCATGCTAACGCATATTAGGCCGCGCCGCGGGTATTCAGGATGTCGGGCACAAAGGGCGGGAAGTCGGAATGTCCTCGGCATGTGTGTGCACCACATGCGTGACATATTTAATCGTGGAAACATGAAATCGCTGCCCTATAGCGCAGCGCCTGTGACGTTCCATTTTTTATTTACCAACTTCGCTGTCTGCCAGCAACAGCGTTAAGCAAACAGCGACCGTGTAACTCTCTGCCTCCTGGCCCACCCACTGCGTCCACGTTTCGGCTGCAGGAGAGTGGGGAAAATATGCATGAATGAAAAGGAAGCTCAGCGGCGTAGAGTGTGCGCGTAATAAATTCGGTTTCAATTTATGATTAAATGATTTATGTTGGCTGGAGCCCCGTGCGTTAGGGAGTTTTTGTTTTTTTTTTTTTGGTCGCTCCTCCACCGGCGTTGGTGCGCTTAAATTTATTTACGCTCAAGGACAACAAATTGTCGGTCATGTTAGACCGGGGGGGTGATTGAATTTAAAGCGTAACACTTGCGAGGCCGACAGACAGACTTGTTGTTGCTACGTGAGCTGAGTGAAAGACGAGAGTTGTCTAGTAATTCCTGCGAAGACTCCAATCCTGCCGTACGCATCTTCGCTGTCGGGATGAAAGAATTTTTTTCTTCTCCTTCGCCAGCAGAGAGTAATAAATATTCTCGAATCAACAGAAATGATGTGGATCCATAAATCATTTTAAGGGTTTTCACTGTTTTCGAAGAATGGTTGGTGTACGTTTTTTTTTTGCGCCTCATTTTACTAGTGGAGGGCTCATTGAAAAGCGTTTTCGTCCCTGTTGGGTATGCGTCGGGAGTTAAAAAGATTGCTGACTGTGCCAAAAGATGAAGTGAGAGCTTGATTGAGCGTTTAAAGTTCACTCCCGGGGGGAAGCTTTAAGAGGCATTGTTTGCTCGATTGGTTCTTAGTAGGAACTGACATGTACTCAAGTGTTTTTCACCGAGAACATGGGTCCGACGCCGAAATGTACAGACAAACAAAAAAACGGCCTAAATTTGGGATTTTCCCTTATTTCATTTATTAATGGATACATGCGTATGTGTAGGGTAAAAAATGAACCATGGATTATCGATTTATGCTTTGCATTTATGCTTAAAGTGTGTAGAAATAGAAGCTTTAATTTTTAATTAGGAATTTAAGAATGCATCTGTCTCTCCTTCTTCTTTTATGTGCCCACGTGTAAGCAGTAGTACCCCGGATCAGTGGTAGAGACCATTTCCAATGAAATAAGGAAACTTATCAATTTCCGAGTTTCTTCTTTTTAAATTACCCTGATGACTTCGACTTGATTTGAACACGCAAACTTCTGATATGGAGTCAAGGACATTTCCTTATAACACAACAATTGTGGAAATAATAGCAACATGGACAAAGTAAATCGCTCTTCCTGTACAGCTCTTTATGGGTTGATGAAACTTAAATGAGTTGTGTGAGGAGAGTATCAGATCATCGTTATGTTAGAGACCCTAGAACTCACACCAAGGAGTCTCTGCAGTTCATGAGTTTTAAGAACATTGAAATTAAGTTTACTTGGTCACCTGCCGATGAAGCTTATGCAACGATTGCAAAGAACTAGGCGGACAGACTTCTAAAAAGACCGAAATTTCGAAACAATAAAAATCCCTAAATTACCAAAATTCTGAAACGACCAAAATTCCAAATTGCACAAAATAATGATACGCCTAAAATACTAAAATGCCCAACATCTTGAAAACTCAAGATCCTCAAGAACCAGAATTCCGACAATTTTGAGAAGGATTGCAATAGTGAAAACTTGCAGTCGAATACCATTCCTAGCAGAGGGGCATCATGTCCCTTGTATGCACTTCTCTCTAGGTCTAGCTACGATTTTCGGACGGAACACCTAGAATTTTTTTCACGACACCACCTCTTACGAGTTTCTGACATCACTCAAAGAGAATCAATTGTCTATGAAAACGTTCTCAAAATCTCAACGTTCGGAGTCGTCAAAAAACTGAAGGTCTCTCCTACTCGTCGGAGAACAGTAGCACACACAACACGAGTAATTGTTGTAAAAGCTCTGGTTCCTTGTGGGCTGTAGTGCCACTCAATTATTATTATTTGGGCGAGATTAACTGAAAAGAATTAGTACTTCTTATGGCTTACTACTAGCTTGAGCCTTTAGAGCACTGCCGGAAGTTGCAATGCTCAATGCAAATTCATGCGCTACTGCTTCACCTCTGTATCCGCATATGTATCTGTTCTTGTGCCAAGGTCGGCTTCATTTATTTGGTCTCGTACTTATAGCGGCTACACGAGAAGAACACTCTCGGGTGAGCCAAGAAAAGCTCTCAGCTTAATCCTGTCATATGCTGGAAAATCGAGTACTTCATGACAGTTCGCTTGTGTATCGAGGGCACAGGGTGATGCCCTATTGTATAAGTAAGAGAAAGGAAACAAATTTAGAGAGAGAAAGAAAAGTTAATTTTGATAAAAGAATGTTTTAATAGATTTCGTTGAAGTAGAGAATTCGGGGTCATCGTCATCTTCGTAGGCGATCATCGCGTCAGTTTGCGTTATTATGGACTGTTCCCGGACATTGGTCAGACGATAACATTAAAAGCAGCGGTCGCGTACACACTCCATTGAATTCAATGTTTTCATATGACTGTTACAGTTTAAATGTTCAACTCGGCCTTACTTAAAGTCGACAAAAATGCAAGGAAATGTGTGATATGAACACCACAAGCATGAGTACAACTCTCCTGTGTAGTCTGGTGGTCCAAAGACGTCTCTTCGCTCAACTCTTCAGAACACCGATGAAATACCTTTTAAATACGCCTTTTACTCACTTATTTATGGTCATTTCAAAAGAATCAGTTCAAATGAATTAGGTGACTGCATTCTCTGACTTCAAGAATTCACTCGCAATACACGCTTACCTCGGAATGAACATCGGTTCATTCTTAGGCTCACTTTAGATTTTATGGTTCGAGACTTGTTCTTTAGCCGCACCACGAGAATATCGGAATGCCCTTCCCAGCTCTATGTTTTCATCGGCATATATTGTAACCAATGCGCATCTGTACCTACATTCTTTCACTTAACCACCAGCCTGTCCTGTAGTCTGACATCGATCAAAATTCCCATAGCACGCGCACACTACACAAAATGCAAAAAAAAAAGTTCAAACCGCAAAAGCCTTATGACCACCACTAACCGAGAGACGGGCTTACACAGATTACAAACAAAGTGAGACCAAAGAACTTACCCTTGGGGATATCATCTTCAACATATTCCTGTTCTGTATAAGAATCTCCCCAGTGGCATTCTTTAAAGAAAAATGTTCTGTTGTTGAAGGATTCCACTTGTATTTTTCAATCATTGCACTAAACTGTTGTGAGGAGTCGTACCACCGCTTTGGTAATTCCAACTGTTTTTTGGGAAGTTAAAAACTCCAGATTTATTGTGCACATTCAAAAGTTCACCGCGCGAATTTATAATTTTTCAGATTTGGCATCACTTCAATCAATTTTCCTACATCACGCTTTTGCGCAACCCTTCCTCACAGAATCAGTGACAAAGTCACAGATTGAAGCAAAATTAAAAAAGGCTGCTTATTCCCAGACGAACTTACTTTAATTACAATGCTAAATGTAGACTTCAAGGACGAACGCTCTTGCTAGACAGAGCCCCATTTCGAATCCGTCTAGAAAATACAGTTTGTTTAAGTCTATTTTTAAATCAAATCCATTCCATTCACCCTATTTGTCAGAGACTGTCTGATGCAAAAAGAAACCTATTTTCAAAAAAGGGGCCAACGTCGTTGGATTATTTAAATCCCTGAAACGTTGACAACCGAAGTCGGCGGAATATTACAATATACATATCTCTCGGTTCAAGGACATCGAACGATTTCACTGCTAAGCAGATGTATTACAATGACGTCCCAGACCCACTGGGGATGGCCACAAACATCTCATTGTTCTCTGTCTCATGCGGCGCAAATGTGGGTACTCTGAACTGACACTTTGTCAAGCTCCCAAAGAACAGAACTGTCGTGAATTGATAACTTAAAAACTACTCGTGTACAAGGTACCCAGCATCTGTCGCTCACAACGGACAAGGGACTTATTACGAATTCCATTAGAGCATGGCATGTCGATTACTATCAGCACCAACCGAAAGAATATTGTGGGAGTGGCACACACACACACACAAAACACTCACCACACATGCAGCAGGTGATGTACCCTCGTTGACATTGTGTAATTATTGCGTACATGACTGAATCTCCTGTAGGAGCACACGTTCAGGTTGCACAACTATTCAATAAACTTTTCAGTTGTTAAGATGTTCCAACGCGATAGCCGTGCACCGTGAGTGAGTAACAAAGGACACGCCACTCATCGAACACGAGAGCACGGAACAAAGCCGGAGAAGATTAAAAAATCGAAGAAGGGAGAAACATGAAAACAACCACCTCGTCACATCCTTCAGGGAGAAAGTCTCATTTCTTTTCCGCCACCGCCAGCCTGTCTAATACGTATTTTCGTCACGTAGAGGTTGAGCAACTGCTCTGAATCGACATTTCAGCAAGTAGTCATTATTTTTTCGCGTCGCCGCCATCGACGCTATTTCAAGAAAGTCATAAAAATCTAAATTAAATGGAACAACGCGTCCCGCGCGTCCGCCCCCTTCCCGCACTTCATCAATACTCAGGCAATAACCTAATCTTGTCGCGTAGGCATTTCAAGACAGCAGAAGGGAATGACACTTCGACCTCTTCAAAATCGAAGTGGCAATTTTGTACAATTTTCGCCGCCATTTGATGTTCTCCCCCAGCGGATGACAGGGGAATGGGGTGGTTCGTGAATCATTGCATCAAGTCAAATTACACTACTTCATTCAACGTCGCCCCACATCCCCGGGCCAAACAGAAGGGATCAGCATGAAAAAGCAGCCGTCGCTGAATTCGCAGAACTCACAATTTTCTAAAATGGAAAAATTACTTATGCTCCATTTATGAAAACTTTCTATGCTACAAAATTCCAAAAGAGAACCGGAAAAGGGACACCAAACGACCCTCGTACGCACATGTATGATGGGGAAACAGAAAAAATCTCCTGAATATGATGTTAAAAATTAAGTTTCCCAACTCAATCCACCCAGAACTTGCCTTTCAGTGCGCCCATCCATTTGTAATCCTAATCCACCTAGGACGACACGGCACACAGTCACACAGCAGCGATAGCAGACTCTGACGCCGCCACCGCCGCCGCCGCCGTTGTCACTGGTACATTTTCTCCGCGTATATCATACACACAGTGCGGAGGGAGTGCGGCGACAGTACATAAAAAAACAACAAAGCCAAAAAAGGAAGAAGAACCTACAAATGTACGCGAGCATAAAAAAGGATACAAATTTCCATTTCATTTGAAGCGAAATCATATGAGATTTATCCAGTGCGCCCTCGGTATAGTCGTCTCATATACAGCAGCATTGCTCAACACGCACACACACACACAACTCACCCTCAGTCAGCCTGTCAACCACCTCATGTGAACTCCTAGAAGCTAGAAGCCGGGCGGGAAGGGAGCGGAATACAAATGCGCCATGCGGGGGGAGAGGCAAGCGAAGACGAAGCAAATCGAGGGACTTAGAGGCAATAAACCGCAAAATTTGTTTATGTTTTTCTCGAGCGAATATGGAAAAATGTTTCTTCCTGGCCGGAACCAACCTAAGGCAACCCCCACCGTGCGTCGCCGTCATCGTTAAATCCATTGTTCAACTATAGTAGCACTCGCCGCCCACCCATACACACCTACACACGTACACACGTACACCGGAGTCGTACACAGTTGTGCCGCCAACGCCAACGCCGACGCCACCACCCAGCATCTGTGCGACGACGACGACGACGACGACGTATATTGAAATTCCAATCCAACAATAACCGCCACAGAAAGCAACAGCAATTTCTCTCTGTTGGGGGTGAAGCCCGACCCGAAATTGGATTTTTCGTCCCACTAGTAGAATACATATTTAAGGGAAACGAAAGGCGACAGCAACGACAATGACGACGACGACGACGACAAGTCAGGAGATGACGATGACGACGATGAAAATACAAAATTGAGCGTAAATCGAAAACAAAATGAGAAATCTGCCGGAAATATCCCTCATCCCCTCCCACCCCAACCCACTCCCCCAATCACATATGTGCGCAAATTTTGTTGAGAGACGTTATCATTAGACAGCAAGCACCAGCTAGCACCCAATTGCAGGTCAAGGATGTGTGCAGCCTTGTCACCGACAGAATCGGCGTGCCCCAAAATATGGCGGGGACTTCATTTAAAATTCAAAGTTCCCAAAAACAATAAGAATTGCCCAGGAAACTGCCACTAAACTGCTAAGCGAAACGATGGCGCATTTCCTTCAGCAATAAATCGCACTCTCTCTCGTCGCGAAGTCCTTGTTCTTGTTCGGTTGTGCAGCGCTGTTTGGGGTGCATTTCGTTTGTGCGCTGTGTTCGCCCGTGCTGAGTTTATTTTTAAACAACGATTTCCGGGAACATTATCAGAATGCAGACACACACACACACAGTCGCACAAAACATCCTTGGAATTCATGAGGCTCGGGAGGCTTTGGGAGCCTGCAGAAAAAGGACTGAAATTAGAATATTTTATGCGATCCTTGAAGTCTCAACTATTTCAAATATTTGTGCATACAAATGCCAACCTCAGCAGCTAGGCCTGCTCTCGTCAGGCTGCCATGTCCACGCCCAGCACGAGTACGAATGCGGGTGGAATGCAATTCTACCCCTTCTCTCTCTCTCACTCTCTCTCATCCTATGCACAGACCGAACCGAAGCGAACCGAAACGAAATTTATTTATTTGATGCACGAAAGCCGTAGGCAAGTGGAATTTCTCGAAAGCGCACTCGAAACTCATACAAATGAATACACATCTGCACAGCCGAAATACCGGCCAGATAACAAGTGAAGGCAGCCCATCGCCGAGCAGGATGGCCTTCCCAAATCAGTGCTCTGCCGCGCCACCACACCCCCCGGCCAATGGGGAAAAGAAACACAACTGGTTTGGATTCCTCTTCAGTCGGAAAGTCGTTAGAATTCGTTTCAGTCAGAAGTTTTCGCTGAAAAGTTATGTCCTTTCAACGGTCACGAGTGAAGGTGGCGGCGGGGAGGGGCTACGATCATCATCTTGCACAGCTCTCCACGTTGATATTTTCGTGGGGATCGGTCGCGATTTGCATTCGTGTTTTGATTATCCTTCGGCGATGGAATTAGGAGTCTGAGACACTCGCCGTAGTCCATTTGGGCATTCCTCGAGTTCCGCTGACATTTGAAAAGTTTTCTCAGCGGAATGCTTGATTTCGACAAGTCGTCGTCATCCTCGTCCCTCAACATTTTGCTCGGGGGATAGTTGGCTCAATAAACGATTTTCCTGGTGCAGCCCTCTTTGTTTCTGCACTGTGGGGGTAGAGTCAAAACGAAAATCGATTGCAAAAGCCTACTGATCCCTCATTTGCATATTTGCACACCTACGCCTATGCACACCGGGCAGAACCCCCGTGCACGACGATGACGACGAAACGAATCGACTCGAAGCGAATGGAAATGAAAGGACCGGTCTATGGGTTTTTATGAAATAAGCCGCTTCTTCTGGGTCTCTTTGGTGCTCGCTTTTTAGCAGGGGGAAATCGATATTTGCGGGAGGAAATGGTGACGACAGCTCCGGGCTCAGCTGGGGATCCAGTATCATTCCAGTGTCGGCTTGAGGGCATTTTATCACCTTTCTTGTTGGCGCAAACCCGCCCGGGTGGAGGACACTCACCGTCGACAGACGAATGCATCACACAGAGGCGTAATTGGATGAATCCATGAAAAGGAGTGACGTTTTTGACGTTTGTTTTCGTTTGCTTATGGACGATGTGGTTGGAGCGTGATGGCCCGCAGCTGCTTTGGGGTGCTCTTCTGAGCAACAGATTCATGCTGTGGGGCTGTCCAAAGAGGCAGTAGTGGGACTTAATTGCACCCAGGCGATGACGGAAGTTTGTGATGACACCTGTAGGTGAATGTGTCTGATCTCGAGTGGAATTCTTTAGGCATATGCCGACTCTTTCGTTGCATTTTAATGCAAATTGTTGCTGGTCTGTATTTTGGTCGTTTCGTTAACCTTACCCAGGGGTAGATAGCATTGAAGACAGATATGTGGGTCAACATACACTTGCCAGTGTATTTTTTCATGAGAATTGGTGAATTGATGAATGCTCTCCCTAGTTGTAGAGTTGTCCACGTCAATCTGCGGTCTTTCTCCACTTGTGTGAACTCCTTTCGTATGTTGCCAATGCGTCACGCGTCATGTGTCATGCGTCATGCATCATGCATCATGCATCATGTGAAAATGTGTAAATATCACACGCGCATGCGCAACCCATTTATCCAAAAATTCAATAATCCTGGGGTATAAACTCGTGTCAAGCCGTCTGACTTCATTCGCTGCTATAGAACCACTTTCTGCACTCCCCATGCTTTCGGCATAATTCACGCCACATTCTCATGGCACACCCGTTTGAAGATCAACTCCACATTCTGCAATTTAGAATCTGACACCATTTCCAACCAGCAGTCGAAATTGCCACCAATTTCAATTCACCGATGGTGGCGGCGGCAGACAACAGATACTTGGCATCGCCGTGTCGTGCTTAATTCTCGGCGAATGAAATAATTGCGACATTGAAGCACGCATGGAAGGAGTGCAAATTATCAGACGGAAATGATATCGGTGCTCCATGGATGTGGGGCAAATTCAATCCAAACATCATACCGAACCGAGACAGGAATTTGCACTGGCATTTCTTCCATTGCTCGTGTGTATATTTTTTTGCTCGCTCCGTTGTACATCAGTACCCTAACTGTGTTCGTCGATGGTATGCTTCAGTGGTTTTTGGTGAAGACCGATTCGGTGCTTTTTTTATTTTTCCTCCAGATTATTTCTACCGCTCGGGGTTTTTCTCATCTGAAAGGATACCACATAAACACGGAGCAGAGAGAATGCATCGAGAGGAGGGGAAAAAGATAAATAAATGAACAAATACTCATTCTACGCTGATGTCCTGGAGCCTGGAATCGATCTGTTGGGGGGGAGGGGGCGAATGCGATATGTGGCGCTTCGGAGAGCAAGTGTGGTGATATGACATGCCACCGCCATTTGGGTGGGATTTTGTATTCTCATCTAAATGCTCTGGTGCACTTGCAAAATTCCTTGAAAGGATCAGCTTCATATGTGGGGCCGATTGCACGGGAGGAGAAGGACTGAAAATTTTAATTTTGAAATGAAACTGCAAAAATACGTCATTCAGAGAAGCCACGACGTCCCTTTGCCTTGTCCCTTCCGCTATCAGACCTCCCCAGCGCTCCCCGTCGCTCCCCAGAGTTCAATAATAATAAACACTTTGCAATAGTTGTCTAGTTGTGTGTGTACCGGTGGCGGGTATTGTGTCCTACATATTTTGCAATCTACCCTTGAGAGTACGGAATATGATTACGGGGATATTTTTTCTTGTTTCCGGTGCCCAACCTACTTTTCACTTCGCATGGTAGCAGTGCTCCTGATAATCCACCACCTCCCAGGGGGTGGTAGGTGTGGTGCAAAAAGAGAAAAAAAAGTGTGTGTTTGGGTGTGGGTGGGGGATGGGAAAGAACTTAAAAATGAATCGAATATTTTTTTCCCGTTCCCCGGGAGGAGTTGTTGAAGGTTTTTTATGGGACCTTGGTGGGGCTGTCTGCACGGTGCAGGCGAGAGTTGGTCCATGTGCTAACTTTCGTAGTGGAAACAATTGCTTTGATGGCAGTGCTGGGCAATGGCAACGACGGGAGAATGGATATCCTTAAGCGAGTCAGTTCCTCTTTCCCAGCCGGGACCTTGCTAATGTAAACTGGGAGAAAGAATAAATTCTTTTATATTCCTTCTTTTGTTTTACATTCCGTATAAATCGCTTCTGTTCTGTTTATTATCAGTCCGCCGCTTGTTCAGGGCTTTCTCTGGCCGGTAGTCTACTGCTGGTGCTCCTAAATAACAAAGGGCACAGCTACGAGTGCACACACTGCATCTGCGAGTCGCTGTCACAGAGTTGGAAAGTTTGAGAAGTATAAAGCTTCGACAAAATATCCAGTCTGCAGTCTACACGTAGTCATTGTTAAAATATGTTTTTTCTTTCTCTCAATCTCTGTCTCATTGTTTGAGTGTGTGTACACGGTGAGGCGGGTGATGGGGGGGTATTAAGTGAGAAAAATTCTGTACCAGAAGTTCTCTCTCCATTGCCGGCGCTTCAGTGAACAAAATGGAACAGGAAATTTGAACACAACTAAAGAACAAAGTGATGGTAAACTTTTTGCTACGCGAACGAATGACCATTGAGTTGCACCAACCGTTCCCACTAGCCCGTCAAATAGTCATGGCCACAGAGCATCACATTCGTTCCTCTCCAAAACAAATGGCAATGCCGAATGCATTGCCGCTCGATGAGCTCTGTTTTATTTTGTTAGTTTCAGAGAATTTTGACACCCTCGCTGTTCAGAATACAGTTTGTGTGATGGTTCATAGTTTTCCTGTGACTGTCTGTGATTTGAAATTCAAATTCGTAAAACGCGTCAACACATCGAACAGAGGCGCCCGAATTAATTTAATCAAATTTTGCGCAAACAAAAAATACAAGAATGCAGCTTAGGAGACAATCAAATTTTTGAACAGGCTTGAAAAGAGGTACTCTGTGACTTAATTGCATTCCAAATCATGCGGGTAGATTGTGGTTCTACTGATGCACCCATTTGAGTATGTAAATCACTTGGGAGTATATCCGTTCAGCAAGAGAAGACGAACTAATGCCTTAATCTTTTGTTAGGTAGGCCGTCCATTATCGGGCGCCAAAACTTATAATGTTAAGAAGAAATTTATCTTGAATTGCCACACGTGACGTTAGGGCAAAAAGAAGATGAAGAACTGCGACATCTACTACAGCGACTTCTACAGGGAGAATAGACAGCACTTATTCGGATGCGGATTTGTTGTACGAGGCAGACTTAGGCGAAAAGTTTTAAGTTACGATCCCGTAAGCGAACACCTCATGACAATCCGCATTAAGGCTAAATTCGGGAATATCAGCCTGATTTGCGCTCACGCCCCGACAGAAGAGAAGGATGACAACAGCAGAGATGAGTTCTAGTTCTATGATCTCCGAACATACGATCGATGCTCCAGCTATGACACCAAAACCGTTTGAGGAGTTTCAATGCTAAGCTGCAATCCAAAGAAACACTCTTGCCAATCGCTGCAACAGCAGAGATGAGTTCTAGTTCTATGATCTCCGAACATACGATCGATGCTCCAGCTATGACACCAAAACCGTTTGAGGAGTTTCAATGCTAAGCTGCAATCCAAAGAAACACTCTTGCCAATCGCTGTTTTGACTGCGATTGTTGGTTCTGTTTGCGTTGATGGCATCTAGAGGAGAATATTTAACGACGAACTCTATGGGCTGTACAGCGACATGCGCCCAGCCAAGTGTCTTCGGAAACAATGCTTAAGATGGTTAGGCCATGTAGAGCGTATGGACACCACTGTTCCGGACTAAGAAGTCTTCGAATCTGAGCCATTGGGACAATGCAACAGAGGACGGCCCAGGTTAAGGTGTCGCACACAAGTGGAGAATGACCTCAACCAACTTGGAGTACGCAATTGGCGGCAGCTGGCGAAATATCGTGCTGGCTGGAGAGGCATGTTGGTTGAGGCCGAGTTCCACCTCGGTCAAGAGCGCCACAAGAAAAAGAAAAAGAAGACGGTAGGACATACTTGTACATACGATAATACACATTGTGTATACATATGTCAACAACATTTTGACAAATGAACCCAACAAAATATTGCAACCATCGTGTTTGTAAATTCACAAATTCTCTTTGGACCTCACTTTGAACCACTAGAAGAGATGGTAAGAGGAACAAAAAGAAAAATCAAAGTCTTTTATGAAGGGACGCGTACCAATGAACGTTATGAAGTGATGTCAGTGGCAGGAGTATCAAATTGAAAAATAAAAAGATTTGTTTCTGGAAAAAGTTTTGCACTGGGACCGCCATTGATATAATGGGCATGTTTAAGGACTCACTTCTCGGAGGTCTAAGGTTCGATTCCACGACTAAAAGTTCACCATCCCGTCGCCACGTTATTCGAACTGTTGACAACTATCCCTGGATACGAGCGGGCAATAAACTGTTGGTCCCCTTCGTTGTGAGAACATTGCATAATTCAAGAAAAAAATAGTATAAACATCGAAGTGAAAGAAATGAAATAACTACACAATCTCTCAAATTTGTCCTGCTCCATTGCCGGGCGCCAGTTCTACGTTAATTTGATCATTCGCTTGCTAAAGTTTATTTAAATGTCTCATTCAGCCAAACATTCAATGTTTACAATGAAGGAACTTTGAGTATTTAAGGCTCCATCCATAAGTAATTGGCTAGCCAGTCCACAGTCGGGCGCCATTTTGTGTAAGCTTCGTAATTCCTTCTACAAGTCGTGGATTTATGTCTTTCATAATTCACAGCTTGTCGCTGGAACTCGTTGTGGAATATGTTAACCAAGCATACATACATACATTCATATTTATATGATTGATGAAGTACGCTACTTCATATCTTCCTCTTCATGAAAACTATTACGATGATGACGTTTAATGCATCATCGATCGAAATCCCATAGTCCTCCTTGCATAATTCTCACCTTAATTGAAACATCTAACGCACGTGTATTCCACCAACACCACACATAAATAGGTCAACGAAACGATGCTCTATTCCAACCCCACAAGGAAGCAATGACTAGACCAGATTGTAGGCAATTTATATGAACACACACTACGAAGCTAACTTACGGCTGCTTTGCATCTGACAGATTTAACAAATGAATACGTGATGATGCCTTTTATCCGCCTATCTGCTCCATCGGTCAACATCCACCTGTAGGGAGGCGGAGGTTCTGGCATGAATTCCTTATTTTTTTTTTTTTTGTTCGTCCTCATTTCCTGAACATCAACGTAGAGCCAAACTATCACGCACCACACGAAGATAATAATTCGATTCCATCTAAAGCCAAACACAACATGTCCGACACAGATACAAGCACAGAATACATGACCCACTCCAGACCGCACAGACCGGTTGAGTGTGTGAAGCTGTGCAATGCTTGGGGCCTGCCCCCCCACTCTCCTGGCTAAAATATTTCTGGAACATTTATCACTTTTAATGTCGAAACCTTTGGAAGAGGAGCGCGTTTTTGGTTTGCCGTTTCCATTCCGTTTTCGTTTCTCGTTCATGAGGCGTGCAATCCTTTTCTTCGTTTTTTTTTTCTTTATCTCTCTTTTCTGCTTCCCTCTTTAGAGCCCGCAATAAGGACATTAAAGGATTTGAAATTCCGGTGTAGGCGACTGTGCCGCCCTCAAGCAATGGCACACATGTATACAGAGCTCCTCTGAATGCCAACCAAGCAACGACTCGCCCCCAGTCCCTGCTCAAGTCCCCGCCACTTGCCACTCCTACGTCGCCTAAACGTACACACATGACTCGTAACACGGTATCAAATGAACCTTAATCGTAAAATATCCTTTTTTTAAGGCTGTGACATGCCTGCCTTTTGTTACTCATTCACTGTAAAGAATCAGGAGTTCTTTTCATATTTTTTCTCCTCAATTTTCCTTCCTCTGTCGGGCACTTTCTCTCTCGTGAATGGTGAATAGGTTTTTTTTTGTCGCTTGCTTCTGCTCCTGAAATTGAGTTCATTTGCCACCGCCAACTATGCGCCACTGACTGTGTAAGTTGACATGTGTGCGATTAACGTGCCTTTCACTTGCCCCCCCCTCGCTCCACCCCGCTGAAATATCAATTATCGTGCTTTATATCCCATTCTGTGCGGCAAACTCTACCGGCAGGTCGGTTTTTTTGTCGCTCAAGGAATTGCGAAATTAACGCAAACATCAAATTGATTCCGACGATATTTGATACAGGCGATTCAGTCGGTCGTGTGCGTCTGTCTCGTGGCAATCTGTTGTGGGATCTGTCGCTGGTTGTCGACGGAAGAAGTGCGAGGGATGGTTGCCGAAAATCAGAAATCAATATCAAATTTCTATTATCCTTATTAAGCGAGCAATTGAGAAGGACCCGTCTGCTTGCCGGGTATTAATGACGATACTGATTTGTCTGGACACTGATTTCACACGGCCGCCGCCGCCGCCGCCGCACAAACTTATAAGCACTCACATGGACGTGCACACATACTTATAACGCTTTTCTTAATCTAATTATCCTGGAGTTTATTTACACTCTAACACCATTAATTTCTTTGCCCGGCCCCACCGACCGGGCCTTCTGCTTGATGCTGGCTGAGGCTGGGTGCTGGCGGCTCACTTCGGTTCGTTTTGCCAGGAAGAAGAATGCATTTGTGCTCGCATAGAGGAAAATTAATTTTCCATTTTCCCTTCTAGAGAATGAAGGTGTGGTGTGGTGGTGGTGCTGATGCGGATGCTGACGGTGCTGTTTCTGAGTTCATTTGGTCTGTTGAATGTTGTGCTCGCTCGTAAACCGAAGGCGTTCAATTGTGAACTGCATTCTGAGTGCGATAATGCCAGGAACATAAATGGCTGCAATGTTTCCAGTTAAGCAACGGAAGGGATTATTATTTATGGGAAGCGGATCGGTTTTTCATCCTCAGTTCTGCATAAATGCACAGTAAGATTGAAAAGAGTGGCCTCGTATTTTTTTTTAGAAACGGTGGATGTATGTTTCATTAAGCGAAACATATGATGGACAAGAAGAGGTGGCTTACGTGCACCGAAACCATGGTCTTTATCATTTTTTTATGCATCAGGAGTTGGATAAAGGATTGGTTTGATGAAGGCTTGATGGTCACCAATTTAATGAGAAGCACGTTGGTCCACGCGTGGTCTCTTAATATTTGCAACACATGAGTATGGCGTGACTGACATGATTGTTACGTTCAATTCTTTTCTAAGAATGTGTAATAAGTATTCCTTTCCAAACTGAACTTTACCTTATCTCGCATTTTTTCAAGGTTCCAACTGTCTACAGTTGTCCTCTTCTCAAGATGCAGGTCCCCTCCACCCAAAGCACTACAGTAGCACGTACAGTACGAGCCGTTGTTTGAAGCAACTTTGCTCCAATTTTTGTAGCTTAGTTTAATTATTTTTGTCTGGGTGATGTGCATGTGTGATCAAAGCTTTCAAACTTTTAGAACTTAGGACTGTTATGAGTATCCCAAAATGGATGAAGTTTTAAAAGCCCTAGATCCCAAAAGCAAAAAAGTATATACCATATATTGGGAGTGCAAATTAATTCATTTTCAAGTGTTCAAAATTTTTTTCTAGACAAACCGTAAAAAATACATCACTCAACGTATTGTTTGTCGGAAGCGACCACATTTTCCCATCCCTCTAATGATTTGCGAATATTAATAATAATTGAGTGGCACTACAGCCCACAAGGGACTAGGGCCAAGCTTCTACAACAAGTACTCGTGTTATGCGTTCTATTGTTCTCTTACTAGTAAAAGGGACCTACAGTTTTATGCCGACTTCGAACGGCGGGATTTAAGAAGCTTTTTCATAGAAAAAGAGCACTTTGAGTGTTGTCAGAGGTGGTGCCATGAAAAAATGCGGGAATCGAACCCAGACCTACCACTATGCCACGGCGACCACAAAATCGTTTTGCATTCCTTAAAAAGGTTAGTAGCTGAAAGGAGCAAAGTGTGGAGAATGCAGCGGGTGGGGTATTACATTTGTGAGTTTCAAGGTAGTTTTTGACCGCAACAGCCATGTTCAGAAGAGCGTTATCATGATGAAAAATCACCTTGTCATGTCTTTTATCACCGTTTTTTCACGTAATGAAGGCATTGTTGTAGTCAATATCAATTGCCCTCAATGATTTCGTCAGGCTTTAGCAGCTCATAGTACACAACACCCGTCTGGTCTTACCATATGTAGAGCATGATCTTTGAACCTAGTTTTCTTTGGCGTCGATGTAGAGAATGATGAAACGGCTTCACCAGGCTTTACACCTTTCATCACTAGTCCCGACCCGGTGCAAAAATCGTTTTCTTTGATGTCTTTCAAGAATCGGGTTTAAGACAAAAAATCACCTTTCAACATCTCTCGGTTTCTAATCGTACGGCACTCGCTTCCTTACCTTTAAAAAAATCAAAATTTGTTAGCCGAACGTAAATTGTTCACATTGCCTTTGGTACGGATCTTGATTCAGTAAGGCCTCCAATTCCTCGTCTTCAAATTTTTGGGCCGGACAAGACGCTCCTTGTCTTCAACAACAAAATCACAACTTTTGAAACGTCAAAAGCACTCCCTGTGTCAGACAACGCACTTACCCACAACGCCACAGAGACCACCACGCCACGGTGATTTTCGAATGCCATCTCTAAAAATTGAGTCCTCTCTGATATCTATCGAATTGCTGCGAAATTCTTCGAATTCTGCAAAAGCCCCAACCCAAAAACGTTACGAATCCGTCGAAAAAGCCAGTAAGCCGAAGGAACAAGGCCTGGAGAGTTCGGCGGGTGAGGTAAGTCATTTTCAGGTATTTTTTGATCGCTACAGACGTTGTCACCTATCACTGCTTCAGACAACTAGAGCCGATGAAGGAACTTTGAGCATTTCGGGCTCTATCCACAAGTAATTGACTAGCCAGTCTACCGTTGGGCGCCATTTTGTGCAAAGTTCCTAATTCCTTCTACAAGTCGTCGATTTAAGTCTTTCATCAAACGCTGCTCAAACGCATTAGTTGTAATCAATAACATTTCTCATCAATGGTATACCACGATCGCCTGATCTCACTATGATGGCTTCACTAGGTTCGGAATACTATTTTTCTTTCTTGATCTTTATCGTAGTACACTTTTCATCTCCTCCGCCCCATCGCGCGGCTGTGTCACTTGCTCATCTCCAGTCACGACGCGGTGCAAAAAACCCTTCCCTTAATGTCTTTCAAAGTTCAGAGGCAAAAAATCGCCTATTGGCATCTCTCGTTCGGGACCCGTATTTTTGAAAAATAAAAATCTTGGTTCAGATTTTGATTCAGTAAAACCTCCAATTCCTTATTTTTGAGACCTTTAGGCTGACCAAGACGTTCTTTTTCTTTGACAATAATGTTACCACTTTTGAAACAGCGAAACTCCTAAAATTCACGGTAAACTTCTACAATCTTCCATGAGCTCCAGCTGCATTCTTCTTTTAATTAAAAAAGAAAATCAAAACTTCAGGCTGTTTATTTCCGACAAATTCAAACATTTTCGAAGAGACAAAAAAATGCTGTTGTCAAAAACAGACGCACACTATTTGTTGCTGAAAAAATTTGCATCCTTCCAATGAAATAGGTATACACTTCCAAGATCAGACACAACTTGCAGGTGGCGCCATCTTTAAAAAACGAACCGAATTAATTTGTGCCTTAATACATAGATCGAGTGGTGATAGGCGAAAGAACTTTTTTAGTTTACGTTTTTTATTTTTACTTATGTTTGGAAAAGGGAAAAAAACATCCCCATAACCTTTCACCCTCTTTTTCTTACCTTTCTCAACAAAAGAAAAGACTACTGTGCGTTATATCGACTCAGACGGACATATTCTCCCTCGTCTTCTAATTATAAAATGATTTTAGAGCTTCTGGTGTAATCCAATCAGGTCGACAAGGAACTCCCCAGCTCAGAAACTCCATCTTCTCCACGAACTTTACCTAATGTTTTTTGAATTTGAATTTAATGTATACTTGACATATTTTTATTTCACTGTACACGTCAGCCACATCCGAACAAGGACAAGAGAAACGTCAAGAATTTCACGAGCGAAGCAGCATACGATTCACTGAGCTGGTGGCGCTCTGTTTTATTTGTTTTCTCTTTTGCCCTTAAAATCTGCCACTCACGAGTGTCCTTGTGAATCCTGACTATAATGTTTTATTGAAATATTTTTTTCTCTTACTTGCAAAAACGTGAAGCATGTAAAACTTGTTCCGTGTCGGTTACTATTTGAAGAGCTATGAGATGAGGGCAAGGGCTGCGATTGTTTCAACGTTTATGGGAATGGATTCAGGCAGTGGAGGCCGATGTGTTTAAGGTCCTTCACCACGGGTATGAGTTAGTACACTCGATGACGTCCATTTTCTCAATGAAGGGCTTACATTTTGAGATTAGTGTCTCATACTACAACTTCAAGCTTCTACACCAGCGAACGAAATTTCTCAAAAATCTCCCTCAATTACTGCATCAGGAAATTGCAACGTTCTCAAACTTCAGTTTTCATCATACAAGGGGTTAACTCGATTTGATTAAAATTCTACCCCCAAAACGGAGTGTCCTGCCATCAAAAATCTAAAAAAATGGACGTGTCTGTGTTCCGAAAGACCAACGAAACTCGCACAGCTGACGTGTCTTCAACAGCCATTACGAGCGGCATTATTTGTGCATTTTTAAACAAAGCTCCAGCAGTAAACTAAGGAAGACACAGTAAACAGTAGCAGCAACTGTGTACACGCACAAGCACTCGGGACACACCCAATTTGCCTGCGCCGTCTTGAGGAAATCTCCGTCTACATTATGGAATTATGCTTTAATAAAATAAGCAAACGACAGGGAATCTCATTTTCATTTCCTCGAGTCCTTCCGTTGCCATAGACATAGCTCTCGCACAGTGTACAGTGTATATATAGATTTTTTTTATTATAACGTACACAATTTTTATTACGAAGAGCATCGTCCCAGTCCGAACTTTATCCGCATTTGCTCCTTGAAATGTTGTCCCACATTAAAAACGACCATCAACCCCGTATCAAAGTGATTTAATTTTCTCCTTGCGTAGTTTCGCACACAACGTCCCGGCCGGGTGAAAATGACGGTGCGGTGGGTTACAGCGAAGGACACCCCTTAAAGACCGAATGAGCTTACGTTTATTTATTATTCTAAGCTAGCGCAGTTTCAGAGAAAATGAGGAAGCAAGCACAGTGGCAGAAGCAGGAGCACTTGTAGCACTCTCAAGAGAGCTCTGACTTTCCAGAAGCAGTTCAGTCCTCGGCCCGCCATCGGTTCACCGGGACGAAGGACGATGATGCCAGGTCCACTTAATATTGGATTCTGAATGCCAGATTTATCATTTCTCCCTCCAGAGAGCACTTCGCGGGAATGAATCCTGGACCCGTCGTCGTCGTCGTTGTCGTCGTCTCACTTGTTTGTGTTTCTTTTTGGTGCCGCCTCCTGGACCTCTGCCCCGCGAAATTTGTACTGCCATTAACGCTGTGAACGGCACCACTACTTGCGCGTCGTGTTGGTGTGCGGCCGGGTCGGTAATTATACCAAACGACGGAGAAGAAATTCAAAAAGACAAAAGCGGTGGTGTCACCAGCCGCCCGCCACCGGTCACCCGCTGGCGCACGAGAACGTAACAAAATTAGCTTAACAGGATAATAAGCATTTTTCTGGCGCAGGTACCCCCAACCACCAAGTTCAGTTCGCGCATTCAGATGGCTGCTTTTTGGACAGCCACGCGACGGCGGCGGTGGTGGGTGTATCATATTTGGCGGTTCTCTGCGTTTCTCCTTCAATTTCCGTTCTGTCAGTTCGTTTTACGAAAATTACTCTCGTTAATCAAGTCACATTATCTTGAGCTTCCGCCGGGGGAGAGAGTCACCCTCAGCGCAGCAGACTTCTACGTCATCACTCGGGTGGAACGGAGGACAGGATATTCAAATTCCATTCCAGCGCAATCGACCTCATTGTTGGTCGCTGTATCGATTACCGCGCAAGGGTGCATGCCATGCAATTAATTACCCGCAATTAGATAAGCCTGTCCTGGGGGTGCACTGATAGCGCGGCGTGAAGTCATCACCCTAGCGACACACCAAAACACATCAGCGCCACCCAAATTGTGGCGCTGAGAAGTCACAGTTGTGTGGGTGAAAAAAAAGCCACCGCAGCGCAGAGAAACGGCAACGCAAAGCCCCTTATTAATCCAATGTGGGGGTTAAAGGTGTTAAGTGTAATTATTTCCCCCGCCCACCATTTGTGTATGAAACTTTCAAGAGCCCTCCGACCCACCACCCGGCTGTGTCACCCGCTCAAACGAGGGAAATAACACTAAAACCCAATAATGGCCCGGACGGAGACTGGGTGGGGGGAGGAACAACTGTTGTTGCGAACGTGCTCACCGCTACAGCCGTTGCCGTGGGGAGAAAAAATGAAATTAAATAAAAAACTCCCCACCCCACTTTTTTTTTGGGTCACCGAGAATCCATTCTCTTCTCGAAACATGAAACGGACAGACACAGACCGCAGTAGTGTCCTCGACGGGTTTCGGGAAAACAACGACTGGTGAAAAGTTCAAAACCGTAAAACCGTTCCAAAAGCGAACAAAAGACAGAAAGGCCCACAAGGAAACAAAATCCAAAACAGCAGGCAGCAACACCAGTAAACACAACAACAACAACAACAAGAATATTAAGCCGACAGAACAGGATCAAGGCTGCAAGGAGCCCATCAGAAAGGTGGCAAGGCAGTGAGATTGTAACGTAAACAGTGCGGCCCTCCGCCGGTTCACATTTGCACTAAAATTTTATGCAAATCACGAGGAGAATAAGTTTCCATTTAAAAGTTCGCCTAAGTCGCGTATGCCGACGTGGATATGCTGGTTATGCCCACATCCATATCCATGTCCATGCTTTGGCCGATTTGCTCGGCGTGCCCGACCCCGGAACACTTTCCTGGGCAATGATGGCAGTTTCTGGTTTAATTTTAATCTGGCTAACTATTTTGTTGCAACAGAGCATGTGAGTGGAGGTGGGGGGGGGGGGAGGGTGAGGGCTTGACTTTACATTCTACCACCCGAGGATGGCGGTGGCTCCACTCAGACCGGTGTTACTGCGGTGTTATGTGGACAGCGGAGGATTGTTTCGCGGTTTGGTAGCAGCCTTCAATGATGTTCCACTCCACCCACAGCCAGCCAGCCGTCCGCCCACTTGTTTGCGAGGCCAGCGATCCTTGACCACATTGTGCACTTTTAGTTGAGAGTTTTTTGTGAGTTGGGTGTGCGCATCTTTTCATGCTCTTGTCGTCCTTCTGCGGTGTGCTACACTCTCCGTCCCATCTCTGGCGCATCCTCTGCCATCGCCTGTCAGTTTGCATGTGGGTGGATGGTAATTAAAAGAGAATTCGAGTGCCGTTGCATCTGTACGCGAACAATGGGGATTCATCTATAGCACTCAGGCGTGTGCATCTGGCGAACTGTGTAGATTTTATTTTGCATTTCACTTCTCGCCATTGAAGGCAATGCCAGGAAGGTATGGCTTACTTAATCCCGAAGCCACGTCACGTAAAATTCGTTTTAATTAATTTCTTCTTTGTTTCCGAATGAGTGGAGGGTGAGAGCGTGATGGCGGGCTGGCTCGCCAACTTTGCATTAGCTGAACGTTGCAATGAGGAGAAAAAAAGGAATGCTGTCGTATGCTGAAGGAATTTGATGCGTTGCGCACCCTGCATCGAATTGGGGTGAAGCTGCATTTGTAAATTGCCGTCCTTCACGAGATATTCAACGGAAGGATCTCTCTCTCTCTCGTCTTCATTAGAATTTTGCGATTCAGGTTTGTGGTGTGCTGGGGCGAGGAAGGGGGCTGTGAAGCGATGTGATGAATTTTTTGATGAGCTCACGGAATGGCATTGCATTCAGATGAGCAAGCTGTGCAATTTATTTTATTTTTTTCTGACATTTCTTGGAAAAGTCTTCTTTGCGTACGCCGGCCGACAATACTCAGGATTTGAGCTTGCTTTGAGTTCTACATTTGATTGATTCCTTTTCGAGGATATATTACGTTTGAACGCATCAAAGTCCTTGCTGTTGACAGCAATCCTCTGTCGAGGGCACTGCCATCGTCGATGGAACTTTAAATATTTGATGCGATTTACCTCTGGCCTCTGGTTGTGATGTCGTTGGCTGCCCTTTGACTGCGACCACTTGCTATTTAAACGTGAAAGGACTTGTGAAAGTGAATCCTTAATTTATCATCAGTCCAACAACCGCTGTTTCGCCCTCAGAAGAGCACAGTTTGTGTTTCGCTTTTGCTGTGGCTTTCACAAAGAGAGCTTTGATTGTTTGGTATGTATTTTGCATTTTTTTCTTTGCCTTTTGTTGACCGGCTTCCTTTGAAAGGATTCTCTCCCGGTATGGCTAGTAACGTCAGTGAGTGTTCAATAAACTTAACAGGAATGTGAAAATTTAAGCATTTCCTTGAATGAAATGTGTTTCGCTGATTAAATATTTCTACTCGTGGTCTATGAAGCCCTAAAAGAGGGAAATTCTTTTGAAAAAAATTAAAATACAAAGCGTGGGTAATTTTGCCGTGCTTGATGTTCTCATTATATTGTTTTTGAAGTCCGCTAACTGGGTTGGAATGGTCCGTGGGATGACTTGGTATACAGCAGCATTCGATTTCTTTCGGGCGTGGCTCGGAATTGTCATGGGAAACTTCAGTTGCCAACTAAATACATTCACCACTTAGTTTGTATTTTGAGAATGTTTCACCGTTTTTTGCACATAACGCCAAAACTGTAGCAGGAACAAAATTTCAATCAAATCATTCAATTCTTTTTTATTGAAAGCTGCCCATTGAAAACATGGCTTGGTGTACATTTTGAAAAGTAAGAGCCTGCTAGCTTTTTCTTTGTTGGAGGTTGGGAAACACCGCTAAGACTCAAAAACAGGTCCGTTGTACCACCAGACAGAAACCTTCATTTACTGTAGTTTTCTGATTTTCCAAAGAAAGACCAGCAGGCGCTCCTGTGATAAACAACTAAGCTTTTCAGCTCCCACCACATCAGCGCCAAACAGCTGCCAACTGATACGAGCAATGGCGGGACATTGACAGAGAAAGTGTTAAGTGTCTTCTCTTTCTTGACAGACATCGCAAAGAGTGCCTACACTAAGCCCAAGTAGACTTCGGTGATTAGGTAAACTGTCCCCTCGTCGCCGACAATTTTTCTGCACTCTTTTCTGTCCAGAGATAACAGAAAAGCCGCGAATTTCTTGCTGACGTTCGGGAGCATGCACTTGGTGAGCCTGCATACTGCAGAGTAATGCCATCTCCGGTTGTGCTGTTGGGAGACCCAACCGTTGACGGAAGCACTAACCAAGGAAGCGGATAGTCCCAAGGCGGGTTCGGGCCCAACGAAGGCCTCTTTAGAACTGTGCCAGGTTAATTCATCAGCAATCTCGTTTCCCGTGAGAACGAGATTGCTGATGAACTAACCAAGTCTTAGCGAATTCAGTCTGCCGACCAAATTAAGGGAGGACTTGCATTCTAGAACTATCTTGGAAGTGGTTAAAGGGTTGAGTAGGGCCTTAGGCACAGTTTGGCTGTCGCTACAGACGCAGATACTTCGTCCCTTCCACCTGTTCTTCACAATATAGTTAGTGGCCATTAGGATCGCAAAAGTTTCCACCGGGAAGACCGATGCGACAATACCTAAAGAAGTGTGAAGTCTAAAGTTGTCGTCTTCCACGAAAGCAACAGCCCCAGATCCCTCGGTCGTCTTGGAGCCATCCGTGAAAATCCGACTAAATTCTCTTCCCGATTTAGTTTCTAGGCAGAGAAAGTCCTGGACGTAGGAAAACTTGACTTTAAATAAGCGACGCAGTTGGGTCGTTGGTGACCCTGTATCAAACGGCATGTAGATGAGACTTGCATCATAGGAGATGCTGTGCGCGAGGTTATTAAAACTCCAGGGCGATTTGAACCACATACAGCCTATAATGTGGATGTCAAGGGGAGGGAGATTTGACAATGCATCAAGACCAGAGCCAGGCTAGCTGGGGAAGGCCCATGTGCAGCCGAGACAAACCGTTCTTTAAAACTTGGTGAAAGCAATCACGAATTTTCGCGAAAACTTGTTCCACCAAAAGACTGATGCCAGCTTACGTCTCTTTCTCGTATGTATCCCCTATAACTGCGGTCCGTGAGGAAGTGTCTTTTTCATCCTCGAATGTAAACCTCTGCATAAAGTCTACCTGCAAAACTGGCATGGCGTCGATTGTCGGAGATCTATGTTTGATCCTGGACTGACTTTCATCTTTCATAGTTTTCAACGCCGTTAACTGTTCCAGATGATGTGCCTGGACTTCAAAAAAACTGAATCATTGGATTCAAAATCACATCCGTGTCAACGGAATCAGTGATGAAACAAAATTCCATTTGGCGTAATGGTGGCTACCAGACTCAGGTGTTGAGGGAACCTGACTGGTAGTGACTCCTTGACCAGAGGCTATATTCTGCATCCGGAACGTCGGTTTAATGCCAAACGAGCGGTAAACCACTTTGTGGGACTATCGTGGTGGCTATGGCTTAAAACCTAATATCGTGGGCAAAGTCGAGGTACATATGTAAGTGTACTGTGCTGGCTGATCTAGTTTATTGCTTCCCCAGAACGAAGCCAGGCGGTTAACGGACTTTCTTGTCTCATCGTGGAGTTAAGTTCTCAACAGGGTACTGCGACGCAAAGAATGACAGAGGTTTTTAGAAAGGCCTCGGTCCAAACCAAAGTGGGGTTGGTTTCACCTCAAGCATGATCTCAAAATGGTCTAGGCGTCTGGTTTTACGCTACCTAGGACTCTTTGAAAAATGGACCCCATGATACACATAAATTGTTATGGCAGGTGATCACGTAAAAGAAAATCCCTTATCTGCCTATAATTGCCCAGAACGAACTTATCAGCAACTTACCCTTCAACGTCAGCTGTAGACTGCATGCGTCCTCTGTACAGTGATAACCTAACACTTTCTTCTGCATGTTAGTCCCTAGTCCTTAGTTCCAGTGTTTGACATCAGAAAACGAGAGCGATGAAACTGCGGGACCCTATGCTTTATTTTTTCACATTTTTGGGCGTTTTCTAACATCCTTGCAAACAGTTCAACTTTGAAGAGCAGCACTGCGCTTAATTCTGTCAGTTTAATTTGCGTATCTGTCGAAACTTAACCCGTTTATATAGTTGCTAACATCAAAAGAAAACGACTTGGGGCCTGCTAAAACTGCAGATTTATGGGGAAATGATTAAAGTAGAAACAGACACAGATCTTCAGTTCGCTCAGCATAAAATATCAGTCAGGATATGCGTGAAGGTCTCAAAAATAATATTTCCAAATGGAAGGACAAAAAAAATTTCCCTGGCGAATGCATCTCCTCTTAGTTAAGCCCGTTGTGACATAATTAAAGTAGTCAAGCGCTTAATTTTCGAGTTCAATGATTCGTATCTGAATCACTGGGCGACATTGGTTACATGTCAACGCATAAACTAACGAAACTGAATTATTTTCCCACACAACTCCAGTACCATTGTAAGATCACCCTGCACGCGAGGCAGCTGCTTCAACCGCACACCACGCCACCATTGAAAATTCATATTCCCACTCATTAATTGAAAATTCGCGTTGTTTTTTAATGAAGTCCTATTAATGGCTGATCGGTCCGCAATTTTGTTCGGCTAATGTGTCCTGACGTCTGCCGGAACAGGACTCGACGCGGCAGCCAGTGTATACACACCTGTTGTCGCGGCGAGGGGAATTCAATTAAAATCCACCCCATCCTCAGTCCTGTGTGAATACAACACGGATGCGAAGTGGTAACTTCCCCGTTTGTTATGTTTATTCATCGCCTAATTGGATTGGGTTCGCGTAATTGGCACTGGCGCAGGGACTGAGACTGGGACTGCGACTGGAACTGGTGCGGGCATACATCGAAACTTTTCATTAGATTTTCCGCCCCGCGACGATTTTCGAAATTCATTACGTAATCGCATTGCTGCTTCTACTTCCACTCGTGCGCTGGAAGCAGCGGGAAGTAAGAGAGAGGCGCTTATTTCACGTTGACGAACCAACCGACAAAATTGCGCTTTTCACCGCTAATTAATAACTTCTGGCAAGCTGCTCAAGAGGGATGACGAATATCATGACGACGACGATGATGTACTGCTGAAATGCAAATGGGAATGGGAACGTGAAGACGGCAACGACAACGACAACGATGACGACGTTCGCTCCTTTGCGTGTTCGGTGGTTCGCGCCAGTTCAAATGAAAAGCAAACAGCACTTCTTTTGAGGCTGCTTTGAAGGTGTAGGCGGCTGAAGTAGCGGTTTTTGCGTCTTAATTAGTTTCAATCGAATTCCAAACTCAGCAGCAATGAGAAGGAGCGCCGAGCACGGCGTACATGTATGATGTGAGAACAGCTCCATTCAGCAGAGCACTGTGCTGCCAGGAGGCCTTCCACATCATCACCACTTGAATGTGTTCATGCCTACATTCGTTTGAATGGAACGAAATATACGATTGATCGGGTTCGCCTAACTCCGAGCTGAGTGGGGGCGGGGGGAGTTCGTGATGTGGGAATGCACCCGGGGAAGACGATCTGCCGTTCAATTATCGCAGATTCCAGCACAGTGCGCTCAGAAGTCCCGAGACGTGGATGTGCCCGCACTCAGCCGCCGCTCTCGAATGTGCGGTCTCAAGTGGATGAGGAACATGAACTAATTAGTGGTTCGGTATGATTGGCGCAACAGTTCAATTATATTGTAGATTTGAAGTGGTTAATTACGATGCATGGTGGATTTGAGCCAGGAGCTGAGTTGGCGAAGGTTCAAATAACGCAACATCCCCGTGGTTTCATGGGGATTCACCCCGCTCACGCTCCATCGCTCCTCGGTGTGTATGTTGTGTCCCTGTTGCTGGAATATTCATTCATTGCCTTATTATCTAATTAAAATTAGACGATTCCATGCTGTGTCTGAAAAGTGATTGTCGGGCGATGTCCTGACAACAGGTGCTTATTGAAGGGGTTGCGAGTTAGCCGATTGCCACTCAACTTATCGATTAAGCATTCAGTGCCGACATGATAATTTTCGGGTGGGCCATCGCTGACGCTTGTGCGGCAAACAGCGGCGGAAGCAAAAGTTTAAACAGTAAACAATCGCCAGATGGCTACAATTAAGCTGGCAGACATTGGCTTGCTGGGGTTCGAGGTCCCAGCGAAAGGCATACCTGAGAGAAAATAAACCCGACGAGCTGTCAGCAATTAGCCGGGCTCTCTGGCACACAATTCTATTAAGTGCTTATTATTGATTGTTTACCTAACGGTTAATTACCGATTGTTCGCGGGATGTTTGAGTTGTGGTCTGTAAGGGGAGGTGTGTGCGATCGAAGCGGCCGCACACCGAGGGGGTGCAATCGATTGAAGGAGTTTTCTGAATAGAGACAAAGTTTACCCGGAGTTTCTTTGCTGTATGTAGTTGACGCCTGAAAGTTAATTGCAGTGGTCATCTGATGAGATCCGGAAAGTTGGTTTGTTTAAAGATGGCTTACGATTAATTGAGTACACATCGTTTATTTAGTTGTGTTTGTCTGTGTGGACTATTGGCACTTGTTGAATATTTTATTGGGGCTGCATGTTCAAGGTGGATGTGTCAACAACAAATTAACCTGTTTGTTAATTCTGGGGATGTTTTTGTTTACAAAATCCTGACACAAGGTTTGGAGGGTGTTGTTGTCACGGAATGACGAACAAGAGCTCTTCACATTTGACGTGGGTATTCTGTTTTAAATTAGTGTTTCTTAAATTTCAGGCTGCCTTACAGAAAAAACGTTGTGGAACATATTTTGATGAGGTGACAATTTTTATGGAATGGTACATAATCAGAATGTTTGAGCTCAATTTTTTGTATAGATCTAAAATTTCCAAACTGTAGAAGTCCCATTCGATCAGATCCGATGATACTTGTGGAAGAAATTCCGACCCTGAGGCACTATCTGCTGAATAGGCAGCCCATTTATAGTTTTTTTTTATATTTGGCGCGCGCAAGGGGTTGTGACTACCCTTAAGTGACCGCATTTAAGTCACAGCACGGGCCGAAAGTATAGAGGAAGAGAGGCAGAGGAGGTACCGTTGCACATTGGTTTTAAATGTCTGTGGATTGTAATGAGAGGGGAATATTGATCTGGGAAGAGCATCCCATATTTGTGTGGTGCGGCTAAAGAACGAGTCTCTAAACTGTACGTCCGAAAGTGGGCTTAAGGGTGAACTGATGAGCATTCCTAGCGACGCGTGTATTGCGGGTGAATTCTTGTAGGAGGGCAATGCAGCTGGCTACTTCGTTTGAGCATTTCTTGTTGAAATGGCGGTAAAACAGTGACAGAGACGCGACATTACGTCGGTGTTCTAGCGAGTCAGTCGACTTTGCAATATTGTTATCTCCTATAAGTTTTATCGCTCGCTTTTGGATTCTATCCAGTAGGTGCAGAGAGGTCTCTAAGACTCGGGACTAGACTCTTGAGCGTTGTATCCGTAGCTTGACACAAGGTACATGCCGCCCTACATCCCAGAGAGTTCGTCGTTGAGTTTTCTGCTTCAGATGCCATATAAAGGGTGATTTTTTTAACAGCTATAGGAAAGTTTTTCAAAAACAAAAAAAATTTAGAAAAATGCATGAAATCTATATTTGAATCGATAGTACGTTCCATTTAATCTAATGTTTGAAGATTATTTCATGCAAATGTTGACCTTGACTGCGCCTCAAATGGTCCATCCGCTTCGTCCAATTTTGGCACACTCTTTCCAACATTTCGGCCGACATCTCACGAATGAATGCTTCAATGTTGTCTTCCAATGCGTCAATTGAAGCGGGCTTGTCCGTACAGACATGAGCTTGAACATAGCCCCACAAAAAATAGCCTAAAGGCGTTAAATCGCACAATCTAGGCGGCCAATTGGCCAGTTCCGAACGTGAAATAAAATGTTCACCGAACTCGCCTCTCAAAAAGTCCATTGTAGATTAGATTAGATTTCAATGCATTTTTATTCCAAAGAAAAACGTCATTTTTTAATTGCTAGACAAAAATACTTAAAACTAGCTTACCAATATAATCTACAGATCTTAATTCTAACTTACTGACTCTTCACGAGTACTCTAAGTTAATCTAGGTGTTTTTATTTATGCCTTTCGGCCTCTTGCATTTTTTAAATTCATTGCTTAAAACTAATTACATTTTTTTATAATTCCTCCAAGAAAATTTTTAAAAAACTTGGAATTCATGTAAAAAAAAAAAAGTCCATTGTTGCGCATGCTGTGTGGCATGTGACACCGTCTTGTTGAAACCACATGTCATGCAAGTCAAGCTCTTGCAGTTTGGGCAAAAAAAAGTTGGATATCATGTCACGGTAGCGCTCACCATTCACAGTTATGTTACGATTCACATCATCTTTGAAGAACCGCAGCAAAGTGTTACTTTTTCTGGATGCATTGTTAGCTCTTGCAACGCTTTTGGCTGATATTCACTGCAAAATCGACAATTCTGTTTTTTTGCGTACCCATTGAGCCAAAAATGAACTGACCATTAAATGGAAGAAGCGCGCGATGAACTTTCTTAACAGAGCACGCATTTTGATAATAAAATTCACTAATTTGTAAAGGTTGCTCGTTTGTAAGACGATTCATGGTTAAATTACACACCAAACTGAAGATGTTTGACAGTGAAACAAAACACGAAATGTGCGTCATCTGTTTAAACTAGTGTTGTCAAAAAGAATAGCTAAAAAATCACCCTTTAGTAGAGTTACATCAATATATATCTCGTTGTACTTTTTCTTAAAGCAAACCTTATAGCATCGCAGTGGGTTGTAAGGAACTTTTGAACCTTCTAAAGAGCTGTAGAATATAACATATCAACTTTTGAATAAAGTCTGTAGAAACTTTATTCCTTGAGGGTAGCCTTTGCTGAAGTTGTGTGCTTACGTAGCTCTTTTATCTACAAGGCTCCCAAATCCTGTACTTTGTGGGTGTGAAGTCAACTGCATCAGAGCACAGTACAAAAGCCACCACTCGACGTTTCAAGCTCTGTATTTAGAGGCACTATATCCAACAAGAGACCAAGGCCTAGCTTCTGCCGTGAAAAAAATCGAGATATTCTGTCCGGGAAACGAACGTAGAGCTTCAGCTTGTGGGTCAACGTACTTCCCCACTAATGGCGACCCTTAGGGGTGACTGTAGCGTAGTCTGATATTGTTATTTTCTTGCGGAGTTGTCCCGCCAGGTTTCAAACTGGATTTCTCCAGTGGTGGTTGTATATTCTTCCATCCACAGACCCACAGTCCCAGTCCGTACAAAAGTCATACATTCCTCATCGTAGCACTGCCTTCACCCGGTTTCTCGAATAAAATTCTTTCGCTACGTTTTCGATGGACAATCGTGACAGAAAATGTTGTATATGCTTTCGTCAGAAAAGTTGTGTCAGTATTCCTCTGTTTGACTTATTGACGGGTCGTGCGGATCATCTCCTCTGCTCATGTGGATGCTTCTCAAAAAGAAGGGGAACAATTTGAGTGCATACTCTTTCGGCGATCTAAGCTAAGTGTTGGACACAAGTGTTTTTCAATAGGTCTATGCGGTGTTTAAGTGGTTAAGAGCTCTGCGATCAGTGTGGCATGACAACTGGCTTACCTTGACCCACGTTGGCACTCTAAAGACATCAATTTCAATATGTCCACGTACCTCATGTGAATAGATCTGTATCGGCATATAAGCTTGGTGGATGAATAGTTAGACTGGGGCCTAGCATAAATAATTGCATTGAATTTGTGTTGAGTGATGCGGGAATTCTTCAAACTATCTGAAACGCCTTTCTTCAAAAGAGTAAAGATCTCAACTTCCGGAAGTTAAAGTAAATTCTACTTCCTTAAAACGACCCAAAATTCAAACATTTTGTAGTTGAGTCTGCATACTCTTGTAATTTCTTGTAACACACGCAACGCACAGTAAACCGAATAGAAAAGATATAGGTTCACGTTGCAGCCCTCTTTGAGGAGGATTCCTCTCCACTAAGGCCCCATGCTCCTGAATTTACAACTTTAAAGTAAATTTTGAATTTTCTGTATGAGGCCCGAAATTGTGAATTCATTACAATATTCTACACCTCTCTCAATTTGCGTTCGAAATTTCAGTGTGTCGGCACATTGTGTATGCTGCACTCGGACACAGGCGGCACGTGAATTCCCCCAGGGGGGGTCAAAACTATTTCATCTCAGATCGAAAAGGTGAATCTATTCTCACATTCCAAAACATGACATCCGAGCAAACAACATGTTATCCATTCCATGGAAAAATGTGTGACACAAAATTCATATCCCATCTCACCGGTGTAGCACAGGCCCATAAAGCAACCCCCCCCCCCCCTCACTCTCCTTTGATGTAACCTGATTGCATGTGGACGATATTAGGAAGGTAGGTAAACACCCTGCAGCCCCAATTAATTTCCTTTGAATATGTAAATTAATGAAAACGACAATATTTTCCCAAAGCAAGCATTCTAATGGTTTGCAGAGAGTGGGATCAAAGTGAATTACAATCCGCCGTACGACGGCACACACGAACAGGCTGTCTTTCAATGACGAAGGCCAAGCGGTAGGCACGGCTGTGATATCAATGATGATGCGAGCGACCGAGTGTGCCATCATAACCGGCAGCGAGGAGGAGAGCTCGACCGGACGGCGCAGGGGCTGCGGAGGCAGAGGTGGGGGGGGCGGAGGTGGAATGGCAAGTGCTCCATCACACCAGCAGGGTGCGTTTGTTTGCCTCATGTTTGTTTTAAGGATTCACTGATTCAATTTCGCCGAATATACGTAGATGTGTGTGCGCAGCACACGAGCACTCAGGCACACGTGTACGTTCGTATGAACGGCAGAGGACGACGTATCATAGAGCCCCGACGTGCGCTGGCTGCAGTCAGCCTCTCGACAGCCGACAAGCAGCCAACAGTATTACCAATCACGTTCAGCAAATAATGCAGCAAACATATTTCGCCAGAAAGCAAATAAATTTGGCTTTCATTTTAAATTAAAAGCAACCATTTTACCCCCTCATCGCCCCTTCAAAGCGCCGTCCTCGGCGTCACCCTGCGAAACAACACACGCGCGCACATCTACCATATCAGTAACGCCAACGTTAATGCCAGCGCCAGTGCCACCGCTACCACCGGCAACACCAAAACCATCATCATTGCCGTCATCATCGTCCTCACCGTCGTCATCCCCATCATCGTCGTTCTCTCTCGTCCTCGACGTCCTCGTCATCGCACTCATAACAGCGGCATGGGCGATGGGGGGGCCGGAAAGGGAAAAGGTATCGCTTAACAAACCCCGCAACCTGCAGCACAGTAGCGAAGCAATCTGTGTAATGACGGCGAACGCGATCGGACGGGGATGCGAAGTAAACAAACCAGCCCCATCAACTCCGCGCCCCACACATCTGAGGAAATAAAGCCCCCAGTGCTCGGGAATTTAGAAGTTGCAAATTGTCGAAGACTGGGATCATTTACTCGTGCCACACACAAGCGACGGCGGCAGCGGCAGCGGCATTCATCTAACTCAGCTTTTCGGGTTGGGGCGCCGGGCTCTGAGGGGACTGTGTAGAGGGGTACATGTGCGGGCGGGCTTCTGTACATGGGTGAGTGGGTGTGTCAAGGACGAAAAATCAATATCATGCCGCACACTTCCAGAGAAATCACCGGAATTTCAATAAAAACGAACTATTTGCACTTAGACGTTGTCCCAGTTCCGTCCCCAGTCCCAGTGGGGTCTCTGTGGTCTTGCGATTAAAAATATATGTCCCCCCCCCCAGCCCCCTTCATCCACATTTTATTTAAGCCCCACGCCAATCATCCTTCGGGATTGAGTTAAAAAGGAGCACACAAGGAAAGTAAAAACACATCGCCCTGATTTAATCGAATGTTGCCGGGGCGATGAAAGAGGAATGCCGCTTGACATGCAAGTTGTGATTGTGCCTCTTCTGATTTCAATCGGAACGCGATGGCATGCAGATTGCCGGAGGTGCAATAACCTACTCCCGGCGTCACACACAGCCAGTGCGAGCAGCGTACAGCAGAAAGCCTCAAAAGGATCGGGGTGTGCTCATTTTTTTGTTTGTCAGCGAAAGGACGGAAATTAAATCGAGATTGACTTCTCTGGCTCTTCCCCCCTTTTCTGTTCACCCATCCTAATGGCGCACACACTGAGCGGTGAGCATCAGACGAATTGATTTGAAAGCACAAGCTGAGCGGGGATATGCTCAACCTTATCCCATAGTGACAGTGCAATTGATTACTCAGCCTTTTTCCGGTGACTGCGGTGCCCCTCCGGTGGCTCCATATAATCACACCAAGGGTGTGCGCCCGAGGCGGAACAAAGCCCCCATTGTTCAAAGACATTGCTCGTAAAATGAAAAGTCACGGAGGTTCGAAAATCTCTCACAGCTTAGGCGTCCATTAGTTTGCAGCGAAAGAACAATTTTAGTCTAAAGCGCCCCGCCATTATCCCAGCGCAGAGTGGGGAAGCCACTAAAGCCATAAGCTCATTAAGACATTTCAACATTTCCGCTTAGTTGGTATCGAAAGCCACTTTGACGGGAAGATGCTTCCTTGTCTGCGTGATGCTGGGTGAAATTCGGTAATGTGTGGCGACGTCGGCCAAAGGACGAGCATCCGACGGGCACGATGGCCCACAGGAAAATGGGTTTAAAATAACTCTCTAAAATCCTTGCTCCAATAACTTCACAAGATAGTGACGGAGAAAGGGGCGTAAATGCCGTAAATGGCGTAAATGGCGTAAACGGCGATCGGCGATGGGTGATGGGTGATGGGTGATGGTGTGGCGATGAGGAAAATGGGTGCCAATGAAGGCAATGTGCCTTTGAATGGCGCGTTGAAGCTTTAGAGGGTATTTCCTTTTCCGGTCTAGTTGAGAAGCCAATGCAAAATAAAATTAACTCCGAAGAGTGATTTTCAATTGTTTGGGAACGTTTTCTCTCTCTTTTCTCGGAAAAGTAACCAAACAATTGAATGTAGTAGCAATGAAATGCTATCGACTGTTGTTCGTTCGCCCCACCGCTTCCATCCAGTGCCGTTGGAATTCAATCTGCTGAAGAAGTTCGTCGTAAAACTTGGTTGCTGTAACTGGCGTAATGTTCTTTGGCTAGCAGTTTAACAACTTTCACTTTAACTCACTCCTCTCCCGCACTCGGGAAATAGAAGATGATGACTAGAATGGGCTTTGCTAAAGTTTATGTTGGTATGCCTGGCAAACGGCTGTTTAATGGGCATGTAGTTTACGGAATTCAAAACACATTGCGAAGACTAGAAAATTCCCATCCCAAGTAATGGCAATTATTTTGCTACGCAATTTTCCCTGATTGCAATTGCTAACTGTCGCCTGAAACACTCAAAAAAGTGAGTCACGAACTCTGCCTTTTATGTCGAAATGCTAACTTCCAAGCACGAGCACCCACCTCTACAGAGGAGACAAAGAAGTGCAGGATCACAGAAGAACCTATTCACATTTGTAGACCTTCACCATTGCCAGTAAGTAGTGTCTTTTGCATTTAATTTCCCCTTCCTGAATGGGACTCACTTGCTGCTTTCCGACCTCATTTATTTCGTTCTCATCAGGTGCAACAGCTGCACGGCACGATGCCGCCGGACGGCCAGAAGGACCATATGCGTCCAACTCAGACGACATGGCCCTCTAAACCGACGTGTCCTTGGTTATCTTGTTTCACTGCTCGCAATGTCTGTCCGTCGATCCATTTCGTCTGAGGACAAAACACAATTACCATTGAACAGTCGCCGCCGCCGCCACCCTGCTCCCGCCCCCACCGTCATTTTAAACATCCGACACATGTTCGCTTGACGAGGAAGCCAGCAAGCACTTTACATGACATCGAACTGTGGACGTTACATCCGAATTACATGCAACGATGTGAATGGAATAAAAGATTCCATTCCTGTATTGTGTCATTGTGTGCTGGTTGTGGGGCGGGGCAGACTGTGTCCGGGCGTGTGTCAAACAACAAGGACATAGTCCCATGTTTGACAGTCTCAAAAATCAGTGATTAGTGTCCAGTCAAGTGTTTGACTATTGGCGCTGACTTTTGATTGACACAAGGGGAGCACCGCCTTTGCTCTCCCCGAGTGCATTCATGGAAATAGCTTCGCTCCTCCCGGCCGGTTTCGATTATTCGATCAGTCGTTTATTTCGATTTAGTTGGCCCTCAAACAAATTCGAATTAAGTCATTCGAGTGCGGCTAACTGAATCATTGGCCGGGGCCGAGAAAGTTTTAGTTTCATGAAAAACTCTAGAGGCCAGAGGCCAGAGGCCTGCGAACTTGATGCTGTTTCGCCCTTTGAAGAGCACGAGGAACTCTGTGCGGCCAGGACTGTGGTGCATTTCAAAACTTTGAAAGGGAAGCGAATGTCTTTCCCCCAAAGGCCCATGAAGTTCAATTGAGTTTTCGAATTTTGGAGTCGTCGATTTTCCCTTCTGAACTAATGCTTTCGTATTTCTTTTTTGTCCTTTTCTCGGTTTCTGTGTCTGCCTTTGGTAGGGAATTCCGTTTCCTCTCTCTCCCCGCAATGTATGCAGTATTCATTAAATCTGTCGTCTCCATTGAAGGTTGCAGCCTTGTCGCAGTGACTCAAAAAGCGAATCGTTAATTTGAACTGATATGCTGTTTCAGAAAAAATCGCATGTGGGTTTTTTTTTTTTGCCAAAGGTCGAGGCTCTGCATCTGTGATATCAAAGGATTGTGCTTGCTTTTTACAGTCATGCACATTTCCATGTCATGTGCATTGACTAATTGCATTCTTTGTAGAGGTGGTTCTTCGAATCTCGTTCCTCTTTGTCATTCGAAATCAGTGTGGTCAAGCGATTTCGAGTTTCGATGCAGTGTTGGCAAGAGTTTGTTGATGGATTTGTGGATGAGGAGCAGTTGATGTTGGAGAGTAATTTGACTCAAATTTATTTATTTCTAAAAATATCAATAAATTCGGTGTCGGCCACAAGGACATTGGGGGTCCGAACTTCATCAGCAACGACTCATTTACGAGTGGAAGGAATGTGCTTGCATTGTCGCTACCCCGCACCTAATTCAAAGCACAAATAGAGGATTTAAAGACCAACGTCATGCTCCCCTGGCATGTACTTTCGGAATTTCATTTTGGGTATTGTGTTTTTGAGGTTTTGGGGTCTCCAACGCGAAATCTATCACAGTGGTGACTCGCCAAAAAATCCAAAAATTGTTTTTTTTCGATCAGTCTCATGGATGTCTTACTGGTTTCCTCCTTTTAATATACATACCCTGGGCGTGTGTACTCTACAAAGAGCTTACTTGGCGCTGCGAGGTGGAAAATGAGTTAGACGTGGTGCTGCTCTTTGAGATCAAGTATTAGGTAGCCGAGCCTTAGCCTAGTCTTTTAAATCAGTTCCTCCTCGAAGCATTACTTTTTTCTATAGTTTAAGGTCGAGTTACCTTAAAGATCAGAATCAAGTCACACCATTAGCCGAAGATATAAGGGAACAGAGGGCAAGATGGTACCGATGACCATTTGTCTAAAATGCCTGTGGGTTATACATACGAGGTGGGGGAATTGAAGTTTTGAAAAGCATTCCCTATTCGTGTTGTTGGCCTAAAGGATGAACTCTCAACTGGAAACCAAAAATGTAGTTAAGGGTGCACTGATGGTTGAATCCCTGAAAGAGAGGAAAACATATACTTGAGAAATAAAGACGAGGCAATCCGCTTGTGGTCTTAAGAGACGATCGACGATTGTCTGAAGTGAACTGTTTCATTCGCTTCTTTAACGATAGCAGTTGGTGTGGTGAGGTCGTCTTAGCGATAGGCAAGACAGAAACGTTGTTCTCAAGCCAGGGACCTTTTACAATACAACCAACTCAGAAGAGTGAAATAATTAATTCTTCTTAAGAAATGTAGACATTTCATGGCATGTTTGGCGGCCATAAAAATGTGATCGTTCCAACCAAGTGCTGAGCCGAGGATGGATGAAGTCTTTTGACTTCAACAACACCATGAATAATGTGCTTTACATCCATCTGCAGCTATTTCTTGTCTACGGTGAAGGAAGGACGTGCGCCAAGGAATGAATAACAAAAAAGTAGGACACTGTCATCGGTATTGGAGTCTCAGTAGCGTACAAGAGATCACCTCTGAACATTAGGTAGAGTGTTGGAGATAAAGCAGAGCCCTAAGAACACCAACGTTAATGTTGTTTATACCAGATGTCAATAAGTCCAAAATGCATTGTACTAAACGATTTAAAGTAATTTAAAATCTATACAGGAAGATACTCATCGGTACTATTAAAACGAGTAGTCGACAAGAGAGGTTAAGAATTGAGAACTTCAAAAAGAAATAGGATAGGGCTAGAATCCACAAGGATCACGAGCTTCTTCAGCAACTTCTTGTGTTGTGCGTGCTACTCTCCTCTTAGGTGTAGACTGGAGCTTAAGCTAACTCCGAACGGCGATTACTCTTCTTGAGGGCTGTTAACAACTCAGAACAGGGGGTGTCGTGAAGAAATGCGAAGTTTTTAGTCCAGCAGTCGAACCTGCACTTCGCCACGGCGCCCATAGGAATTTTGTATTTCATGCCTTAATGGAGTTGATGGGTGCGAAGTTTTTCTTTAGAGAAAAATCAAGAAGTAATAATTTAAAAGAAAGGTAAATTAAGAGGAGGATTTTCATGATAGTCTATAGACCATGGACTCCCGCAATCAATGAGCTATCAAATTCCGAATCGTATAACGAAAACCGATCGCCGTGGCGTAGCGCTAAAGTGCGGCAACTCAAACGCCAAAGTCCTAGGTTCGATTCCCAGACTAAACACCTTTAATTTTTAAGCACCACCTTTTTCTTTTTCTGACAACACTCAAAGAGTACTAATTGTCTATCAAAAAGTTTGTCAAATCTCGCCGTTCGGAGTCGTTAACAGTAGGTCCCTGTAGGTTCCTTCTTCAATAGGATGCACAACACGAGTGGATGTTGAAGAAGACAGGCCTTAGTCCTCTGTGGGTTAAGGTGCTACCCAATTAATATTAGAACGAAAACTCTGGTCTAGGAGCACTCCTTGCCCTTATTTGTTCAGCCATTCAATGGCTACTTGTTTCTGCCCATGTTTCGCGCCTCAGAAAGCATGTCTCTTCCTGCTACCTTGGGTAAGACGGCTTCCGGTTCTGTCTGTGTACGTGGTCAGAGGCGGCATCTTCCTATACCAGTTGCAAGTTGGAAAAACTAGAAAAGACCACAACCTAAATTGTTATCTTACCAGGTCTTGAATGCTGACAGTTGTTTTTGAGACCATGTTTCAAGCCCGTCGTGCGTGGAATACGTTTTTCTTCGAATTCATTCGTTAAAGAAATGGAAAAAAGTGACAAATATAACATCTAAGAGAGAATATCATTCAGCCTACTTTGAAATCTGAAGACCACACTTAACGATGCCTTGAGAAGCCAGTAATTTTTGAACCACAGAGGAACGCGAAATCGCAAATATTTCGCGATGGAGCTCTCACTCAGTGAAAAGAAAGATTCATTGAGACGTGGTTTTGCTCTGTCAGACAATATGACGATACGGGTATCGCCTTCATCAGGATTTCTGAGGCGTGCCTTAGATGCAATTCCATCAGGTAGGTGACCTCACGCCATATCAAGGACCAAATCTTGCCTGGTTGCACTTGGGAATATCGCCTGATGAGTTAGAGTCGATGGTGGAGCATCGCGCGGCCTATAGGGTTCTCGTGCGTGCATTGCTCCCGCGACTCCTTTAGTGGAACATGCGGCTTAAAAAAGATGGTGCTGATGTTGCATTCCTGGACTATTTGTCGTAGATATTTCCCACAGAAAAATCCTGCTTAAAATTCTCTCCTTTATCTTCTTGCATTTGAATACTTTGCTCCTCCTCTATTCCTAGAGAGCTAGCTGACAGTCATCATCAGTCAGGGTTGCCAAATTAAAAGAGGGGCAAGGCAGTTTTAAGTGCAAACCAAGCCATCACGGCACTCCACACGTCTACAGCTGATGAGCACCTCGTCTCTCTCCCCCCTTCAACGCAAAAATTGTCACTTCGATTTTCAATGAAAAATTTAGACCGTAGAAACGTCATTAGGAGTTATTGAAAGGATCCCACATACCGAGGATATGCTGCACAAACATTCCAGATGCACTCAGGTGATGTGTGGGCAAGTTTCAAACTGGTCCCTGTCAGTGGCAAACTTCTGTCTGATCAGCTTAACTAGCTCTAGCATGGCTTGAATGACGCGGTTGGCGAATGGCAGCAACATTCTTACCGACCGAGATAATCAAGTCCCCCAGCCAACCACACTGCCGACAGCAAAACGAAACATTCTTTTGTACTTATCGCTAGGTGTGGACTCATGTAGACAATTATTACAAAGGACAATGTCGGAATGTCAAAATGTCACATTAATTAATTCCCGATGTGTGAGGAGCAAAATGTCACGACAACAAAACGAACGTATGCACGAAGCGTCGTGACTAGCCCGCAGTGAGCACATCCACCGGCAGGACATGTGTACGCGTGCACACACAACGACAGCTAAACAATAGTTACAATGCGACAGGTGGAGACGGGAAGCCAGCAACGGGGAGGGCGGGCGGTGGTGAAAATCACACTGGCTGCATGCACTCAGGATAAAGGAGCACGACACGTTACACTCTGACCTCACCTGTCAAACTGAGAGATCCTTTCGTCACGCAGCCACGGCAAAAGTGGAAAAAAGTTGCATAAACACAATGAGCCCGTCTGCATAACACGGAACTCGAAGCCACACATTGTTCGGTCAGTTTCGCTTACGCAGGCAGGAGTAAATCGCTGAGCTCGAAGTTTAACTGTTGCACGACCTCGTTGCCCACACCGCCACCGCCACTGCCGCCGCAGAGCGGACATATTGGTCAATCCTGGTCAATTGAAGCTGTAGCTATCTGCTGAGCCACCTTGTTTGGGTGGTCGGGCTCGCTGTACCTTTTCCCTGAGTCATTTGCATTTTTTGTCAATTTCCTTTGAACTCTCAAGTCAGTTGACGGCGGACAGGGTGTGCACAGAGGAGAGAGGACCAAGTTAGAAGTTTCCGTCAGAGGAGGGGGGACATTTCGGTGTTTCCCTTTCTTCGCCGCTGGTTCTTGTACTCTTCGGGGAAACTTCGTTTCCAGAGTTAAGAGTCAGAAGGAACCGCGAATGCTATTACTGGGACCTCGAAGGACTCGTAAATGATTTGCAATTAAAGGAGGAAAGGAGCCGAGCGAGAGCACAGCAGTGTCCCAATTTGCAGTGGGGATGTCCAAATCAAGACCACGAATCATGGTCGGCAAGTTGGCAACTTTTTATTTCACTTCGGCTTGTCCTTTTTTGAGATTCTTTTTCTCGCTGGTCTGCTTTGTGTTTTTGGCCCACAGGAGGTGGCGTGGCGTGGCGTGGGATGGTGGTGTGTTGGGGCGGGGAGGTCGTGCTCCGATGTGCTGACTTGTGGAAAAGTAAATGAGTGCTGCAACATTTTTCACCACTGTCATCCCATTGTGCACATTGCATGTACTCCCGCGCGACCTTATAACATTTTGCCACCCCCACCCCCTCCCCCAAGTCTGTCCGCTTGTCCGATTTGCTCATCTTTTTGTTCGCCGTTTTATCTCTTTTTTGCGTTGAAACTTTGAAGGCTTCTGTGGGAGCAGGGGAGGAGTAGATACTGGTGGTGGTCGTGAGGATGACAGAATGAACAGCGCAAGGGTGGGGGTAGAGCACAAATTAAATGTAACAATTTTTAAAGGTAAGTCCTGTGGTGTTTTTCCGCGTTGTTTGGGGCTGAATTGTTCGCAACAGCGCCGCGCCAGTAGGATGTTCATGCGGTCTTGAACCCTTGTTTTGCGTGAGGTTATGGAGTGGATGGCTGGCGGATGGCGGAGAGCGGGGCGTGGGATTGATGGTGGTGCTCTGTATTAAGTTATGTAAAGGCGAAAAGTTCGCCGCCTGTTCTCCCGCATTTCGGTGAATAATTTAGAAATTCCATTTTTTTGCTTATTTCGAGTCAGACCACTGTTGTTGGCTTGTTCTTGTAATACTTCAGTTGAGGCGGCGATGGGCGATGAGAGATGGGGGGGCGAATTAGGGCGAGTTGGGAGCGAGTTGCCGGCGAACTGGCACTTGCTGTCAGGACATGGGAGAGATTTGTTGTTAATTTGCATGGAAATTTCATAAACGTCGGGGAGTTCAAAAATTGGTTGCTTAAGATTTGAATATTTAATACTCGAAAAATTAGACGTCGTACCGAGAATGTTTGACACTTGGATGGGTTGGTTTGATGCGAAGTTTTTGATTAAATTTAAACAGCAGCAGCCGAAGGCGGCGAGAGAGTGGTAGTGGCTGACGGTTTCGCGCACGTTCCACGATGGTGGTGGTAAGGGGTGCGATTGTGCGAAGCCCTTAATTTTGCCGTCATCATTATTCATTGGCAACGATGAAATTCTAATCAAAAACAATTGATTTTGTCTGAAACCCTCCGGCAAATGACGGTTTGAAATAAGTGTTGGGAACCCTCTCGTGACTACGGAAAATGTTGTCGAATTGGTGGAAGGCAGAATGTGGGTGTGGCGGCACACGTGGGCGGTATGGGTTAATTGGGATTATTTGAATACTCTCAGGCACCTGTTAACTGGGATAGTCGGTGGTTGCGTATCGGTTGGCTTTTCTTTCGTCTTAAACACACCCTCTTCCTTCATGCTCTTAAGTGTGTGTTTCCTGTTGGAAATAAATCAGGAATTTCCAGGAAGCGAGTGTTTAATTGCTGCTGTACCAGATGGGCTTTCCATGACTGGGGATGATCTGGCTGATCTGGGGATGGTGTGGTTGGGCCCATACACAGCCTCATCCCTAAGATGTCTACAGGAAAGCATGCCCTATGAGTTAAATCCTAGTCACATTCATCAGACCCATTTATCGAGGGAGCAGTCATCAGTTGTGTGAAAGTCTGAAACCAGCTTGTTAATAGCTTAAGAGGGCCGTGTGTATCTGTCTTCCGGAGAAGTTCACAAAGTGCGCCCATCGTAATGCTACCCGAATCAACAAATGTCAGTGTTATTTAGGCCTATGAGACACTTAAGTCTACTTTGAACTGCAGCGCCACTGTATGCCAAAGACTGATGTGGAAGCATGTCACGGTCATAAGTACAACTCTCTAATGTACGGAGCCAACTACAGACGTAATTATTTCAAGGGTGCCTTAACCTGAGCTAGGGCAGCCTTCTTTTCCAAATGGTTCTCATTATGGTATTTGTTCCTCCTCCCTTCTCCACCCTCCAGTCAGAGATTCGAAGGCCTTCTTGGCTGGATCATTATCGTTCATTTTACCTAGACCGCGTTTCGGTGATACTCTACCTTCGTAACTACATCTACTTCTTGACGCAGTTGGTAGGTAGGTTCAGGGTTGTGGCTTTTCCTCCATTCACCTTTCACGCAGACGAAGGAAGGAACGAAGCTCTGCCGTTCTGTGTATCATCCACCATATGCCTCGATACAGCAATACTATAAGGATAAGCATCATTTTGAGAATGGTCTTAGCTTTTAGAATCTGAAGTCTTGACCCAATTTGTTTAGACACACCGAAGTACCATCGGTAAATAAGGGTGATTCTATGCTGGCACTCCACCAAGGTGTGGGCTGTTTGGTATACAAAAGTCCCCAGGTACGTCTCGCCACATCTTGTCCAGATGACGTTTGAAAGATCGATTTTTAGTTGACAGCAAATATTTTATTTTTTAATTCACTTCAAGTCCCACTTCGCTTCGCCTGTTCTTCAGGCGACATAAATTATTCCGTCGCGGTCAACGGTGAATCCCAACTAATAATAATAATTGAGTGGCACAACAGCCCACAAGAAGCCAAGGGCAAGCTTCTACAAGAACTACTCGTGTTGTGCGTGCTACTGTTCTCTCATGAGTGGGAGGGACCTACAGTTTTTTTCCGCCTCCGAACGGCAGGATTTCAGAAGCTTTTCAGAGATTAATGATACTCTTTGAGTGTTGTCAGAAACTCGAAAGAGATGGTGCCGTGACCGAGATGTTCTAACCGGGATTTAAACCACAACACTTACCCACCACGCCACGGCGACCCAACTAAGGAATTGATTTTTTGATTCATTGTTTAGTTGGTTGGGAGGGGGGTTATTGATCGACTTGTGGTGTCCAGATGTAGGAGCAGAAAAGATTCCCCTTCTTAACGTAGTTCAAAAAGCCTGTAAAGAGATTTTAAAAGTTTAAATAAGAGTCTCATTCAGCTGCTTAAGCTGCAGAAGCTTAAGCTTGGTCATTGTAGGAGATAGTAAAGTGAACCAACTATTTCCCCTCCAGTATCACAGCTTCTTTGTAGATTGAACCAATTTTACTCAAAGGACTCACTGGCATCGAAAGCATTATTATATTGTCCTCCATCACACATTCAGCTTCTGCCCACAAAATCCGAGCGCTCTTACAGACTAAAGTCTACAACTTCTTTTCAACTTTCCTCTGGGGATAAGTAGGGTTTCAATCCATTGTAACGCCAAAATTGGTGCACTACCTCATTGCTAGTTATGCCCCAATGTCTATGAACTAAGCACTCAATTAGCAGGTGATCTGAGGCTTAAAACCTTTGCGACAGCTTGGTATTAGCTGAAACTGTCTGTCAATAACATTAGCTGTGATTCTTTGACTGCTACGATCTCCGCTTGAAAAACACTTCTGAGCCGTGTGAGTCCAGTTTTCGGCTTTAACTCATCCTGTCACACCTGAAGGACGGAGTTATAGATGGGGCCATAACGTTCTCGTTCTTAAAGTAAAACATTTTTTCACTTAAATGAGATCCCAGAATTCTGTACTGGTGTCCAGGGGGAGAACTACATACAGTAAGAGAGTTCAAAAGTTGTTTCCTAGAGATAATTATATTTTATGTGGGCTTACATCTGCAAAACAGACTTTAGTCCTAGTCCTGGATAATCTCTTCTTGAGTAGACTTAGATTAACACATACCTCTGTAAGATGTTGTCCACGTAAAGAATGATCTGTTGCGGAAAGCTTTCTCTGGCAGCAGAATCAATTCTTTGGGATTCAGCGACTGTTCGCTGAGACCCATACCCACTTTTTGTTGCATAGTCTACTACTTCACAGAGTAACGAAATGTGTGACTCTTCATTTCAAAGTCACGGCTATTACTTATGAGTTTCTATTGCACGGGAAGCACAAATCCTACAAAGTTGATGAAGATAAACATCTGATACTTCATCCGTAACTCAAGTTGTTATTCGTAGCTGCGGTTTCTAAGTGGTAAACAGCAATGCTTTAGCACTCAGATTAAAACAAAGAAAACCGAGAAATCCTAGAAAGACAACATTATTCACTCAAAACGTAAAATTGATTGAAATGAGTTCTGGTTAGCGTGGAATTTAGAATGCAAAATACTTCCAAACAATAAAACAAAAACAAAACAAGCGCAAAACACGTAAATAAACCAACGACCGCATGGACTAAGGTGAACACAAAACTTTTCTCATTTTCCCCCCCGCCCAGTTGGCAGTTGAAGGGAAGAAAAAATAAAAGTACTACATCCGAAATTTTCTTATGGCCGCCCTCCTTAAATGGGAAGCACTTAATTTTAATTTCTTTGCGGGCCCGGTGCTAACGGAAAAATATGTTTACATTTTCCATTCAATTTGGCACCAATCACCAGTCGCAACAAAACTTGGACAAGCCAAAGAAGCAAAACAGGCAATTTGCCCCCAACAACGGCAAGGCCGACGACATGTGGCTGCCGCCGCTTCAATACAATTTCTGCTGCCACCTCTCATTCAATTGTTGTGTAGAGGTACTTGTGTTTTGTGTGGGCCACGTCCCAAAAGATTTGCTCGTATTTTATTTTAAAACGTTTTTCCATGTAAATTGACCCCGATATCCGAATTCGAACGTTCGCCCAAACTGCTCCACCTTCGAGGACTGCCTCTGTGCCATCACTCGTACCTCTCTCCCTCGTCGGAAATGATAAACGAGGACGGACTAGTAGGTATGGCGGGGGACAGTGTGTGGCTCTGACATAGTGCCGCCAATGCCTATTAAGTCAATGGGTCAAGGGGGCCAACTGGGCACTGGCCACTGGCCACCGGTCGCTGGTCGCTGGTATCCTGTGTGTTGTGTGTTGAAAATCAATATCCTTGATAAATATTTATAAATGATAATGAAGTCATCCCTGTGTGTGGTGGGAACGTGTGTAGTGGCTCAATGGGATTGTGTGCGAGGAATATAATAATTCCCTCAAATTAACGAACAGACACGTCTTTGTTTCTCTCCCTCTCCCCCACTCTTCCTCCCTACCATTCAAACGGCCATCGAGTCTAACGCTCGCAGATCATCTTCTGGGGGGTTGCCATGATTGATTATCACGCAGCTCAAAGGAGCAGGCGATAAAATCATCAAAATAGTTGGTAATGACAAGGTAGCGAAGAGCAGAGGCAGAAGAACTGAATGAAAAACCGAACGCCCTCTCCTTGGGGGAGGAATAATTGCGAGATATTGGGAAATTAGAAGTCCGTCGGCCATAAATCATTTCTATTACTGTAATTATCGATGGTCCTTCAAGTGGCAGCACAGAGAGAGAGAGAGTGAAAAAGCGACAAGCAATCAGAAGCTAACCAGCAGCCACCACCAGCCACAAGTCATCAGCCGTGCCACCAGGCAACCAGTCAGGGCTCACACTAATTAAGGCTGAATCAGGAGGAGAGCGAAATTTATAATTATAGTTTTATTTAATTGCTTAATCAGTCACAGGACGCGCAGGGACGACGACAGGGCCAAAAGCCTTTCAGCAGTTCGGTGTTCGGTCGTTTAGCCGCGTTCGCACATGGGCCTTTGTTCCAATTTTCTAATCAATTTTCCAATTCTCACCCCACAAACACCCCCCAGTTCGCATTTAATTAAACCTGTGAGTTTTTGGTGTGCGCCTGAAATTAACGATTGTATCTTTGATTCTCTCATTTCAGCATGGACTACACAAGCTTGGGTTGCTGCGCGTTAGCTTTTGTTTTGTACATAAACACCCTCAACTTTGGATTCGTCTATGATGACAGGTAAGCCCGAACTTTCAGCCTACACCGCTAACGCCACCACGGCGCGACGAGGGATGCGTCAGCCGTCAGCAGGACGTGGTGACAAATTGTTTTAATTTCAATAAACTGCGGACCTTCTGGTGGAAACATGACATCCTCCACGAGGATGTTGAATTTACGCGGATTTCATGGGGTGTAAACTTGGCTTCGGCGTGCCATATGCCAACGAGACTGTCATTAACGGTGAACGAGCAACGAACAAGCCATAAAAAAAGGCACACAGAAAGTACGTACAATACCCGGCTTAAGTTTCTTGTCACGTCATGGGTTCGCGTATTTCGCCTTCCGCCTCTTCCTGTTTTCCTGCCCGCCACCACGACTCCACCTGCCGGGACCAACAACGGCAGGCTTTGAGTGATGGGCAGAATCCTAATCAGTATCGATTATGCCCATTACCGGCGGTGCTTCAAGATGGCACAGTTGAACCTTTGGAATCACGACGGGCCCTTTTGTTAGCATTTCATACGCTTCGTCTTACGTACGAGTCTCGAGTACGTCGTACACATATGCACTCTTTAATGGCTTCCGTCGTGCCGGAAAGCTCCTCAGAAATCCTACATTCACAGCGACTTAGGCAAATCGGAGACGACGATGAAAAGATTTGCAAGTCTATGCTTTCACAGGAGGATCCGAAGAAATTAAGAGCCAAGTCGGGAGACAGCCAACTTAATCTTTCTCGGCTTCCTTCGCCTCCTCCTCCTCCTCCTCCTCTTTCTCCCTTTCACGGAGACGTCACGGTCTTCCATCCGAGATAATGGAATTCCTTTATAGTTCCTATTCTTTCATGTGGTTGAAACTAACACACACGCATCCACACAGCCCGTCTAACCCCTTTTGACAATCATCTTTATCCCTTTTGGCGGTATTTGTTTGGGCTGCGACTGGGGCGGAGTATGTGTGGCTGGCAGAGCTGCGTGTGTGTGTGTGTGCGTTAGCCGGTCGACTCTGTGACATGTGAGTTTAACCTTTGAGGTGAATATATTCAGATTTTATTCACAATTTTCTTTGTGGAACATTTTTATGGCTTTAAAGATTTCCTTTCGGTAAGAGGAGCGTCGTGGGCGGTGGCGTTTCGGAGAATGACAGACAGTAAGACACTGCTCGTATATCACGGACACTCATTTGACATTAGAACCATCAGCCGGAGGTATTGTTTTCGTACGTAAACAGAGGAGATACATAATCCCGCCTTGCGTCTTGTGTGGATAAACGGAGTTTTGTTTGATTTTCGTTTTTTTTTCTTCTTTCTCCCGCCCACATTCCGATACCAACGGGTGCACTGCAGAAAAGGGTTTCAAGTCAAAGGTGCGGAACACAATCCCTGAGAAGGTTCCTTAAGGCGCTGAAGGCTTAAGATTCGCTTTTTGATTTTCGGTGGTTTGATGTCGTTTTCGTTTCGCTGCAACGAATTGGAATTGGAGAATGAGACATTTTTGGGGAATGAATGATCTCCTTTCTCGAAGTTTGTTGTGAAGACTTAGGAAGACATATTCTTGGATGGCTCGTCGTCTGCCCAAATTGTTTGGCGTCCTTTCTTTATCTTCGCTTATTCCTCCATCTTTCTGATCGAATGAAAAGTATGAGTCTCCGAGATCTCAGATCTTAAGATAAGGATCCATTTCTAAGTCTAAGACTGCTACATTTGCAGTGAAACTCGAAACCAACAATGGAGGATAAGCGATAAAATGAATGATACCCAATTATTGCGTGGTACTACAGCCCACAAGGACCAAGACTTAGCTTCTACAACAACTACTCGTGTTGTGCGTGCTACTGTTCTCTCAAGAGTATAAGGGACACACAATTTTTTGTCGACCCCGAAACGCGAAATTTGAGAAGCTTTTTTATACACAATTGATACTCTTTGTTAACAACAAATCGAGAGAGGTGGTGCAATGAAAAATTCGAGCTGTTCCGTCTGGAAATCAAAGTTGGACCTTCGGCGCGTGAGTCGACGCACTTACCCACTACCCCACTGGGACCATATGAATGAAACCTGCCTCTGACAATTTGGATTTCCTATGCTTCTGAACTTATTTCATGTAACCCATTGCAATAGACTTCAGCAGGCTGCCTTACTGACATCAGCAGGCTGCCTTATTGTTGTGGCTACATTTTGGGTGAAAGTGGTTCAAACCCACATCACTAGAAAAGTTATTATAAGCGATGTCGTATCATCTAGCCTTAGACACTGTTGTAGGTCCAAGGTTGTCTTTTATTACATATTGTGGGACTGCCGATTCAGTGTGGTGTTGAACCGGCTGCTGTGACCCAAAGATCCACGCTAGCATCACACTTGGTACTTGGGGCAGGTTGGGCTTGTATTGTTGTGTAATTTTGATTCTGGATTAAGTCATTAATTCCGAAAAAGCGACATCTTTCTGTTGAACCGCCGAATGACAGATCTTATGTCGATGTTGTCTTGACTTTTTTTTCCACATTGGCACCAAACAGCCGCAACCCGATACAAGCAAAGACGGGACATTGACAGAAGAAGAGCTCTGAAGTGCTTTCACCTTTGCCACAGGCGTCACAAAGCATGTCTTCACTACTTCACTAAGCCCAAGCAGACTAAGGTGCTTAGCGACGGGGAAGTGTTCCGTTTGTACACCAATAAGTTTTCTGCACTTTTTTTTGTCTAGAGAAAACAGAAAAGCCGCGGATTTCTTATTGACGTTCGGGAGCATACACTCGGTCAGTCTGCATCCAGCAGAGTCTGCCATCTCTGGTTGTGCTGCTGGGAGACCCGACCATCGGGAAGACGGAAGCCCTAACCAACTAAGCAGGTAGTCCCAATGTGGTTTCGGGCCCTACGTATGCCTCTTTAGAATATTGTCTGAGTAGTTCATCAGCAATCTCGTTTCCCGTGATCCCGTGTCAGTTTGACGACCAAATTAAGGGAAGACTTGCATACCCGGACTATTTTGGAAGCGGCCTTAAGTATGGTTTGGCTATCGCTGCAGACGCAGATACTTCGCCCCTTCCACCTGCTCTTCACAATATAGTTGGTGGCCATTAGAATCGCAAAAGTTTCAGCCAGGAAGGCCGATGCAGAATTGTCTAAAGAGGTGCGAAGTCTTATGTTCTCGTCTTCCATGAAAGCACCGGCCCTAGATCCCTCCGTCGTCTTGGCCAGAGCCAGTTCTGGACGTAGGGAAAGTCGGCTTTATATAAGCGACGCAGTTGGGTCGCTGGTGACCCTGCATCAGACGGAATGTCCATGAGACTTGCGTCATAGGAGATGCTGTGAGCGAGGTCATCAAAACTCCAGTGCGATTTGAACCAAAGACCATTTCTTTTTAGTCGAGAGATGGCCTTGATTGTACAGCCCATGATGTGGATGTCAAGGGGAGGGAGATTTAATGATGCATTAAAAGCAGAGCCAGGCGTGCTAGGGAGGGCCCCTGTGCAGCTGAGACAGACCATTTCTTTGAAACTTGTTGAAAGGAGCAGTCACGTATTTTCGCGAAAGCTTGTTCCACCAAACGACTGTTGCATAGGAGAGAAGATGTCTTATCATCATATATTCTTATCTTATATTATCAAATCTTTTTGGTGAAAGGCCCCAGGTTTTACCAAAAACTCCCTTACATTCCCAGAAAACTGACAGCGCCTTGGATTTTTTCGTCTGAATGTGTTTATTGACACCTTTGTTAGGTTAAAGTGGCGGGCTTTACCATACAGTCCCACTTAGGCCTAATTATGCTTAATGTGATCTTACCCTAGTTTTCGAATAAATGTGCATTCAGTTGTTTCTGTTCTGCGACTACTTACATCAGTCAAGTAAATAGCAGGTGGAGAATGGTTTTTATTCCGTCTTTGTCCATGTAAGCTCTACAGGCTTAAAATGAGCTCCGAGCCTGCTTGATCGATTAAGGACTAAAGAAGCCAGCCCCGAATCGAAATTATTTTTAACAGTTCAGTAACGATGTTAAGCCGCGAAAGGAAGAAAACTTGAATTATACTCAGTTCTGAGTTCGGTGTCTTGCAGGTTCTAGTTCGGGTACCTTGCACCCACTTCGCTTCCAAGGATGTACACCACATTGGCAAATTCTTACATTGAATGTCATTTCTTCATACTTATTCGTTTTCAATAAATGTATTGGCCATGAATCTAGAATTTCCATGAACTTAAAATGTCCTTTTGCTGACCCTTAAGAAATGCGTATTTCCCTTTTCGGTCTCGTTGGCTTCTCTCGTTGCCTTAATCGATAATTAATTACACCACAGTTCTTAGTTGAGCATTTGTTCGCAACAAGTAACCTCATCCAGTACACTTGCCTCGTTGCCAAATTCCGAAGCATGACCACACTCGGTTGGCGGGCTCAATAGTGTTCACATTAAGCAAATTGAATACATTATAGGACGTATTAGATACATGCAAGTGGTCCAACTCATATGCGGTTTTTTTCGCTCGCTGGCATCTGAAATGCAACTCCATTAACTAATGACTAAATTACTTGCTGATTGTAAATCATTAAACCACAAAGCGCTTACCAACAGCGCTTACCTCGCTCCCCGTCTTGCCGGACACCAATGCTGCTGGCTTTTGTGATTGAACTGATTCTAGATATGTTTCCGTTGAAGCATAAGTAAGTACATACCTTTCGGTACAAGGGCAGGGTTTTAAATTTTTCTACATACAGTCTAGGGGACGTGGATCTCAACTCCTATGCCCATTCAGCTGTCAAGGTATGTTACCAGCTGTCTCCAGACATACATGGTGGCGCAAATTTTTTTTTACGTCTGAAGTCTAAATTCTCGACTCTGCGACTGAACCTGTTTTTCATGACAAGAAGGTTGATCGGGTCGTATTTTGAAAATATGGTCTCATGCCTCGTGGCCTTTGAAGGCCCCGTGTAATTTAGCAAGCCGACTGTTTAGATGGTGTTCAGCTAACCGTATGTCCGACCTATTTATCGGGAGGATTTAGTATGCTGTACATTTCTTTAGATTTTCGACTAGTGTTGGGGTGGGCATCTGATTTCTATCAAGCGAATGGAGTGGACAGTCTGCGTCTGTTAGCAGTATTGTCTCCCTACAGTAGGTGTAGTGTTGGCTCTGTAAATCCAGTTAAGGTCAGAAATAAACCTCTAAATGGACATTTCTTATTTGCATCTGCCAGGCACTCCATTTTTACACTTAATTGTGAACTCCTATAACGACGCCGAAGATAATTGGCAAAGTTCAGTGCTGGTTTTAATTGGTTCGAACCACACGATGCACACTGCCACACGTTTAGATTATTTTTTCCCTGATACGGTCGTTACTTCAAAAAGCCAAAATGTTGTCGTATTCCACTTCAAAATCAATGGAATGGCCTTGAGACTAACTATTGCTTCTGTAATGTAGGGGCTTGTAAATAAAAGCCTTCTTCTGAGATCGATGTTAATTGCAGACATCACCGATTTATTCTTAAAATTTCTACCAAATCATTCCCATACTCAGTGCACAACTTCAGCATGGTCTAATCCCCGATACATGGACAAGTTCCAAGTTCAGACCTTTAATTCCAGTCTTTTCGGATAGAAAAGTACATCATTTAGAATTATTTTAATGAAGCGTGAAATGTGTATACTTACCTTCTGTAGGTCGCTGATACGCGTCCATCCCCCAAATGATGAACTTTTAGATTTACGTGTGCAATCTGAGGTCGCTTTTGCAGAGATAATAGCGAAATAATCACGTCCTTCCTCGCAAAACTGAAACATACGACCAGTCAAAAGCGAAATGACAACCATTCGTTGGAGTTTAGTTGTTTTTCCCCGGCGCGCATATAAAAACGAATTCAGGTGGTCTTTGTGGACGTACCCCCACGCACTCGAATCACAATTACTGTCGTTTCCAATCCGTGAAGCAGCACTCACACAAATCGGAAACGACCAGATTTTTATGGCGGACGTCTAATTTATGAAGCAGTGTAAAATTGGCAGAGATTACAATTACGTTATCGAGCGTAACAATGTCCAATGGCTGCGCGTTCAGCAGCTGTATCCTTCTCCTATGTGTACACAGGGATCGATGGCCTAGTGTACTGTAGCTGAGAAGAAGGGGTGGGTGGGTGGGTTGCTTTATTCAATTTGTACATAACCTGGTGAAATCCTCTTTATTGCCATGGATTCCCGGCAGGAACTTCTTGAAGTACACGACAGCGACGTTTTGTACTGCCAACCATGTCAGTCGAGTGACAGAGCACAATCAGGAGCGGGAGGTATACCTGTTGTCTAGGTTAATAATCCTCTTTAACTTATTTTCCTCCATTATACGGCTTTTGTAGTCGCACTTTGCGATCTCCGCCGCATGACCCAGTTCAGAACTCAAGGATACCCTTTTCCACCCAACCACCACCTCACCCTTTCAACCAATTTGTAGTCATCTTGAGGGGGCGGAGTCACATTCGCACGATGTGCGATACGGATAAATTCAAAAGATACTCGTATCTGCTGAGAAACACCGCCCACGGGCCATTTTCATCATGTGTCAATTGAATGCGTAAATTTACTGCCCGTGTCATTAACACCCTATTCAGAGGGAATTTTAAAAAGAAAAGTTATTTCTCACCCTTGAATATGCCAAAAGGCCATTCTGGTCTGGTGGAGAATTCTTTTTGCCGAAAGTTCAACAATAACAAGGAGGGATTCAACCTTTTGAAGGATTGCCTCATTTAAGCACTGTTTTTTCTGCTTTCCTCCTCCTCCTCCCACTCTCCTTTCGATGAAATGGGGAAAGAAAACTTTATAAATATGACAAGCAATAGACGAGGACGAGGACGCGGAGTGGTAGCTTTGGAGTGGGTGACTGGAGAAGGACTGCTTGAGGATACAAAGAAAAAAACCAAAAAAAAAGAAAATGTGAAAAAGTAGAGAGAGAAATAAAAATTTAAAAATTTACTAACTTGTGGGCACCCATACCGGGGTGGGGGAGGAGGCGATTGTCGGGTCGGGGGTAGGTCTCTTTTGATAGGCTTGTTGTTTGGGTATTTGATTCAGGGATTATCAAAAAGATAAAACTCTCATATCCAGGAATCGTCCTTGTTTCTACGACCGCACCTACACACACGGCCGTATGTGTGCCTGCGTCTGGCACGGACTACAGAAACAGAAACAATTTGCTGTATGCGGTGTATTACGAAATATTTTTTTGTCGGCGATTTGTTCTCATGCTTAAATGGTTTCCAATGTTGTAGATTATCTGGAACATGTGTTGGATACCGTGAAGGTTCGTTGAACACGAACATAAAAAAGTATACTATTGTCGTGCGAGAAATTGCGTATGTGTGGGTGGACGTTGTTTTTTCCTTGTCTCTTGATTTAGAAATGCGAGCGAGTCTCGGGTGGCCTTTGAGGAGTGGGACTGTGGCAGCATCGTAATCATTTGGGTGCTGACAGGAATGTTAATCTACCAACGCATTAGGGTTTTTTTTTTCTGTTGTTTCTTTATTTCCAGAGCTTTATAGGATTTGCAGTTATAACGACCTTGAGTGTGACTTTACGAGGAATCCTCAGAAGTTTCTGCTTGCAGGCGGGGTGGGTGCGATGTTCAATGTGGGCGGCGAAAGTTTGACAAATTTTTTGTCTTTCGTTTCGTAAGAAATGTCGCTCTGTAATATGAGTCGCTCTGTTTGTAGAGTCAGTAGTCGACAAGTTTTGTATATCTCCAGTCATTCTCTTGTATCAGTTTTGTGGAACAACAGTGGTTGACTTTTACCTTACTAGCTGCTTGCAGGGTTTCAATCTCACTTCAAAGTAACGCAAATATGCTGATCAGCGTGTTACATCAGTAAGTTTACAGATTTCGAGGACCACAAGAAATGCCTCCTTTTTGCAAATGCTGTGTCCTTACCTCCGCTTTGGCGGCACTTCTGGTTTCCTATTGTTTATGCCGACACTGGGATGAAGGAGGATATGAGCAAGTTCTAACTTATGTGTATATTCAGAGCCGGCAATACCTTCCGCATCTTATTGCAGCCGCATAGAGGCAGGTAGAGAAATCTTCTGGGAGATCTGTAATCAAGAAGACCGAGTTCAATGGCAATTCTAAGTTAATTCAGATAACTAACTCCATACAATCTTTAGATATAACAGAAAGAATAAGGTTACCAATACACGTTCACGCAATGAGATTCCTCAATACTATTGAGGGACGTACTCGACACGTGCCTTATGTTGTACAAGTCCATCTTTAAGCGGAGAGAGTTGTATGAGTCATGAATGGTATGAATGTCACTATCCTTGCGAGGACGGGGATTAAATGCGATTCCATCAAGATTGGAATCAAATTTAAATGCTTGCCTGGATTTCGGTCTGCATACATTTCACGATCAATTAAGTGAAACGTCGAATTATGATGATAAGAATGTGGTACTGGCAAAAATTATCGAGGCAATTTTACCACGCAAATTACTCGGGGTATGAATGACTTCTGTATAGTCCTTGTTACGCCAAAGATAGGCTTACTTAGACCATAAGCTACACAGGTGTGGATTTTACAGCAAACTGAAAAAAGAATTTTTCCAAGGCAATGAAGTGCAAGTTATGGAGTGGACGCCTATGCCTCCCTACCTGGATTCCTTTTAAAAACTTTGGACAGATGTAAAGAAAGTTGTATATGAAGCAAAACCCAAAGATACAACAGCTATGGGATGTTGTGCAGGTTGCGTGGAAGAATATCCCTATTCAGCGATGTTGTGCCTAAATAAACTCCATGCCACAACGTTGTGACGCTGTACTTAAAAATAAAGGTTATACGATCAAGTACTAACCCAATAAGAAAATTTAAAAAACAAATCACTATTCCATTGACTTTTACGTCATGTTTATGAATTTTTGCACTTAGTGCTATAAATTTGCACAATCAGTTCAAGTTCAGAGTGCTGAACTGAACTTATCTTGTTTATAAGTTTTATTACTGATAGAATAAGAATTTTGTGTAGTAAAAATGATGAGTTTGCATGACGGCAGAAAAAAGTCATTAGCAAAATAGTGGCAAAGTCGAACATGGGGCTATTATTTTGCACAGTGCTGTAGATGCCTCTTAATTGAAATTTAATTTTTTCACTCCAAACTCGTTCAAGTAGTTTCTTCGGCTGGCTTAGCTTTTCAACTTTTTCTAGATCTTCTTGGTGGTTTCGGTGTAAGCCGCTCAGACTATTTCGATGATAATGATCTTAAGTTGATCCCAGATCGTTGGCATTGCATTGGTCCTTCACTATTTCCCTCGAAAAAAAAAATGTCCAAAGGCTTTCAACATCGCCAAGACTGCTTATAACACAATGTGAGAATTTCGTGCTGATAAGACTGCTTGTCAAATGAAGTCCGTTTTTTTTTTTTTTTAAAAGGCATTTTTTTTATTGTTTATCTAATAGTATCTTAAAACTAGGTATAAAACGCTTAACCTAGGCACGACAAAATCGAAATCTTATAACTACTTACTGGCTCTATGCGGGCGCTCTAAGCTGAACTATTAATATATTTGTTTTTGCCTTTCGGCGTCAATGCTAGTTATTTTTTTTTAAATTAATAAAAACTATTATTTATTTTTTTAAGACTAAGAAAACGTAAAATGAAGTCCGTTGCACGGTTTGTGTGGCAGGGTCTAGGTGGCATGGCGCTATTCTACATGTACCAGAGGACTGACAGGGACTGTCCATGCCTTCAATTGCAGTAAAAGAAAAGAGTTGATTAACACGGCTTTATTGACGGTTGTTCCCAGCCTCATTTTGGAAGAAAAATGTTCGAATTATTACACCACTAAGTGCGTCGACCGCCACGCAGAAAGTCTAGGTTTGAGTCCCGGACAGGACACCTCTTATTTTTCACGGCACCATCTCTTTCGAGTTGCTGACAACACTCAAATAGTATCATTTATCTCTGAAAAGCTTCCCAAAATTCGCCATTCGGAGTCGGCAAAAAACTGTAAGTCCCTTCTACTTGTGAGAGAACATTTGCACGCACAAGACGAACAGTTGTTGTAGAAGCTAGGCCCCGGTCCTTTGTGGGCTGTAGTGCCACTCAATTATTATTATTATTATTACACAACCTGTACTAAACTGCCACACAGTAGATTCTTTGGCTCCTCGATAACGACTACGCTTTTTCCGAACCCCAGATGTGGAAATTTTGTTTGTTTACGTATTCACCGGGGGCGAAATGCAAAATGTCAGTAAAGGTGAATTTTCTCCCAAAGTCGTTGTCCAATTCAAAGTGCCCAAACTGGAAAGTGGTGACGAAGTGTGATCTCGTGACTTTAACCCCTCAGTCAACTGAACCTTCATGGCTAAAAATCTTTGTGCAAAATTCTACTTAAGCTAGTGCGCGACATGATGGTGATTTGATTCTCGTTCCACAGACAGCTACAACGACGGGGACCATAAGTGTTCCATGTGCACACACTCTTGTCGCGACTCATGCCTTATGACAGCCAAAACTTGACAAAGAAGCATCACAAAGCAACACACTTCCTAAATAAGCGTAAGGTGACTCATTTCGTTCCGCTGAGGTATGATACTGACCTTCTGTGCAAATAAGTCATGCTTTAAAAGGAGACTACTAGATGACTTACCTTTCGAAGGTATGCATTTTGATACGTGATAATTTTTTCAGACAGAATTGAGTTTCCCAAGTCATTAAAAAAAGTTGCACCCTGTCACCGGTGAGATTGACAATTGATGGTTTTTAAATTCACTTTAAATTGCACACCCAAGGGTGAACGCGCAACAGTACACACAAATGTGGCACCCCTTTCAACGAATTGTTTTGACATTTAATTAGATTTCGAAAATTATTGTTGTTTAATTCGTAATTGAATTCTGACATGATTCGCTCACTAATTGAATGGCAAACCACTCATAAAAAATGCATTTTCCTAAATCTATTACCAATGTGGTCAAAAAAACCCACAAAAAAAAAAAAAAACAGCTCTAATAAACTGGCAAATGGTGCAGACAATTCAGGTGCAACGCATTTGAGTTTTTGTGATTTTGAAGCTGCGGCTGCCTCACGCAGATAATTTTTGCAATTATTGCTCGTAAATTTTTAATGCGGCTCGAAAGGCGAAACCATTAAAAACTTTTCCAGGGACTGGATACTGTTCCTGTCATTCCGCCTATACAGCAGCGGCTTGCGAAACACACGGAGTCTACGTTTCAAATGAAATCAATTCAAATCATTGGACACCTGGGTGTGTAAAACCGCGACGCATTCAAATTGGTTTGTGGTGAGTCGAGTTCCATGACTTTCGGGCGCATTTCAAAATGCTGTATTTTCAAACATTTTTGAAGTCATTTTTGGATCTGACACGACTGTGCGTTAAGTGGCAGTGTGTCGAAAGCAAAAGGCCCTGCCAAAAGTGTCTTCGTGGACTTCAAATCGCCCCCATACGATACACACACAGTCACTCATGTTTGCACAAGAAATGTTAATGCCAATCAAATTTGCATTTCACAACAAGGACTTCTTATCACGCAATCACACGCTAACATCTGGGTAAACTTCCCACACGCCGACGACGTGAAGTGATTGGCGGACTAATAACTATTTGGTGACCGGAACACGCCGAATATCTAAATCACCGGATGGCGGGGGGGGGGGACCGTCCCCATGGAGAGCAGACAGATTGTTGCGGACGCAATCAGCTTATCGAAACGTTAAGTCCATCAGGTCGCCCATAATCGGACCAATTAATATTCGAAATTATTTCGCGGCACCCAATTATCGGATCTGTGATGATGATTTGTATTCTCCCTCTTTTCACTTGCAGACGTGCCATCTTGAGTAACACAGATGTTGCCGGCACCACCCCTTGGCAGCAGGCCTTCCTCCACGACTACTGGGGTACACCGTTAACGGACTCTGGCTCCCACGGCTCCTACCGGCCGCTGTGTGTGTTAAGTTTTAAGTTAAACTACATCCTGGGCGGTTACACCCCGTGGGGCTACCATCTAATTAACAACTTAATGCATTGTCTGGCCACCGGTCTTGTGGTAAAATTGGCCCGGAATTTCCTCTCGTCAATGTGGGGCATTGTGGCGACCGGTGCACTATTCGCAGCCCATCCAATTCACACTGAGGCAGTGGCCGGCATTGTTGGTCGCGCTGACCTCGCAGCGTGCATATTCTACCTGCTAACTTATTTAACGTACATCCGGCACATTGTGTGGCGCGAGAGAAACGACAGCCGACAGTGGTGGGCGCTCATCGTGGCCGTGATCCTGTCGCTGTGCGCGTTGCTGTTCAAGGAAACTGCTATCACATCGCTCCTTGTCTGCGGAATATTCGATGTCATCCGAGGATTATGTGGATTCGGCGATAAGGTGCGTACACCCCCAGGAATTGAATTAAATTTAATTAGCGTCTTCCCCGTTGATTGAGCTTGACATTTACTTTCAGAACCGCTTCCGTTCGTTGGGCATCCTCGCTGTGGCGCTGGCTGGCACTGTGTACATGCGCCTGCAGGTATTGCCACGACCGCAGGGCAACTTTTCGACGGCCGACAATCCGATAGCGAAGTCGACCTCGATGTGGACGCGCTTCCTAACATTCCTTTATCTGCCGGTGTTCAACTTTAAGCTGCTGGTCGATCCCACAGTGCTCAGCTTCGATTGGGGCATGGATGCAATTCCGCGGATAACCTCGCTGTGGGACAAGCGAAACGTGTTGAGTGCGGGATTTTACACTACACTGGCAGTAGTCCTGTGGCTCAGCACGAAGAGACTGGCCGAGAGACAAATGTCGGGATCACATCGCTACAAGCGGCCACTGCTGCACCAACAGCACCACTACCATCACCATCGGAAGTCCAGGACGAAGAAGAAGTACACGATTATAAATCAAAACCCCATCGATGGGTTCCTCCCGGAGTACACGCCCTGTGTGGAGGTTTCGCCCACGGCCTCGACTCTTGTGCTGAAGAAGGACTGCATCTGCAGGGTGTGCAAGCAGGAGCTTTCTGCTCGCCACACCAGCTCGTGCAGGGCAATGAACAACAACAACACGGTGCTGTCGACGGGTGGCTTCAGTGAGTGTGCCTGTCCGCAACTGCTGTTGGACAGGATGGACATGGTCCAACAGCAGCAGCATCAGCACTCGAAACGCGACGTTGACCCCGATCAACAGTGCCGCATAACGCCGCGCAGCAGCCGCAGCAGCAGCAGCTGCAGCAACAGCACCACGGCCAGCAGCAAGAGTTCAAGCAGTGGCGCCAGCAGCTGCACCAGCTCGACCAGCTTCAATGTAAATAGTAATTGTCACAGCCTTCTCATCAGCAGCAACGCAGCGACGTACAATGCCAGTGTCCTGCTGATGGTGATGGCATTCATCACGCTTCCATTTCTACCTGCAACGAATTTATTTTTTTACGTCGGCTTTGTGGTGGCCGAACGGCTGTTATATCTCCCTAGTGTCGGCTATTGCCTCTTAGTTGGCTTTGGCGTCAGTAAGCTTATGGAACCGCTTAAGCACAAACGTAATAAGAGAATTGCGGTCATACTCTGTTTAAGTTTAACGTTAAGTGTACTCAGTGTACGAACGTATCGTCGCAACTTAGACTGGAGAGACGAGGAGAGCTTGTACAGGAGTGCGATTGGTGTTAATCCGCCAAAAGGTAAGCGTGACATTTTTGAAGTTGCACTCAATGGAAATGGAAACGAATTTTTCTTTTCCTCAACAGCACTCGGAAATTTGGGAAGTGTCCTTAGCTCGCAAGCCCGGTATGCGGAAGCGAAAGAAGTACTCCTGGAGGCGATCAAGCATCGACCAAATATGGCTGATGTTCACTTCAATCTGTAAGTACTTACAGTTTTTTTTTTGTATTTTTACCTAAGGGATAGTAGATTGGGGGTGAAGCCGGATGCCCCTAATATATGCCTGTAGTGAAACAACTTCGTAAGAAGTACGGCCAAACTTTTTGAAATGTCAAAGTCGTGTTCAAAATTCGAAAAATCACCCAAATTCCAAAACCCAAAATGACAAAAAGCGTGAAATAAATCAAATAGACCAAAAAACTCACAAAAACTCACTTGTACCAAAAAATGTCACAAATCACAATGGACTTAAATCTCAAAAATGCCCCAAAACATGAATGATCAAAATCCGAAAACTGGGAAAAGGCTCTGAAAATCCTGAAATGTCAAAATGATCGAAAAAAAATTACAAAACCTTAAACGATCAAAATCTTAAGAGGCCCACTTCCTTTTTTCCTAAAAGGCACGAAATCTATAAGAAAAGTGTCCAAAAATTTCAAATTTCTTCTTCTAAAAGACGGGTGCTAGGTGTGGTCAAATGTTAAACTTCCACATAGGCCGGAAGGGGCCTAAGATCTCAAAAAGTCAAAAATTTCTAAAAGGCCCGAAATCCATAAGAAGAGTTTCCAAAAATCTCAAATTTCTTCTTCTAAAAGGTGGGTGCTAGGGGTGACTGCTAGGTGTGATCAAATATTCAACTCCCAAACAGCCCAACATCCTGCTGGGCCTAACAACTCAAAAAGTCAAAAATTCCTACAAGGCCCAAAATCTATAAGAAAAGTGTCCAAAAATTTAAAATTTCTTCTTCTTAAAGGTTGGCGGGTGCTAGGTGTGGTCAAATGTGCAACTCCCAAATGTTGGCGGTATATGAACTTTTGAAAATGAGCATAGTATTTTGAATTTTGGGCCTTCCGAGCTTATGAAAGATTTTGGGCTTTCGCGGTCTTTTGACTGTACGAATTTTTAATTTCGAGAACCTCTGGGATTTTAGGCGTTTTGAGTCCTTAATTTTCTGAATAGAAAATTTTATCGTTTTTGCCAAAGGCGTCACAAGTGTGACTGAAATTCTATAACATCATGGCCACAGTTTCACGTTTTGAATCACGCCTTGAACTGTTCAAGTTCATAATCCTCTTCTAGAACAACATTGAAGCCGCCCTCATCACAATCTCCCAAGCATTCGCACTCAACCTGCAACAGTCTGCAAACAAGCGGCATCCGTAATGCCTATTCGACATCCTTTTGAATGAAAATCTAACAACTTAACGTACGAGGCTCTCTCAAAGCTGGCGTTTCAAATAACTCACCTTCTCAGACCTCAATACCACTTGAGCACCTGAAGGACTTTGCTCCCCCAATATTAGATGCGAGAATTATTTGGCGAATGATGCACCACCGCCGTGACGAAACATTCCCCTCTGGGAAAAATAGAACTTGAGAACTATTCGGCTGATTCCAGCTTGACACCCCCACCACACGCGCCCAGTGTGCACGGAATCGGAAAGAGGAAAAAAAAACGCCGTAGAACTGTTCATGTTCCAGTTTCGAATGTCTCATTCGCTGGTAAACGAGTCTTTTTTGCCGCTTCTGATTCTGATACCGAAGCTGATGGTGCCACTCCTGCTGCTCATGTTGGCCCCTTTTTTTCTCATTTAATCCCGCTCTCCTTGTGATGTACATGAAAAAAAGGCAGCTTTACAATTCGCCTTGAAAAACGGGAGCTAGGGATCTTTCCGCTTTTGCGTTTCTGTTCTGTTTGCCTCCTGCGCTTCTCCCATTGCACCTAGATTTCAGTTTTTAATCCTTCATCCTATCCTGCAGCATGTAGTGCACATTTACTCGAACTGTCACAGTCCGCTCCGGTTTGAGTATGACAACCCAGCCACCTGCCCTCGCACCGCTCCCGCACATCTACCAGGTTGCTGTGCAGCAGTTCCGCTGTGGCGATGACTGTGAATGTGTCTCTCCGTTGTGTCCTTAGGCTAGTTTTGAATGAGAATTCTTGTTTCCTTAAATTACAGTGATATGATATCAATGGCAGATGGCTTTAACCGTGTCGCTGTGTATAAAGGCGGGCAACGTTGTGTGGGTGGGATGGTGATGTGCATAGTTTACTTCCCCTTTTGTATCTGTAACGGATGTTAAGTAGATGCGATACTCTGATCTACGAGCGGTTCGCTGGAAGGTGCTTCGTCCGTGCGCCCCCTGGCCCCTGGCACCCATCACCCATCATCCAACGCAGCGGTGAATACCATTCAAATGCTGTTAATGCGAAGGCTATATTCCATGCCACTCAGTTCACTCCCATTTATCGGCCCACTCTGTCATTCCTTGTCACCCTAGTCGGCGTAGCCATCATCACCGTCATTGCAGTAGTCGCCGCCGTAGTTCCATTCCATTTCATGGCGTTGCCATGGAAATCCTGGCTTTTTCTGCGCACTGGTTGTTTGAATGGAATCGGATTTTAGAGCAAGTGTATAATTCGCATTTTTGTCGTCGCCATCCACAACGGTTGTCGTGAGGAATGAAGGCTGAACTGGATGGCTGGTACGGGTGAGCGACGTGAAAGGCTGTGTATGTGCATATTTTCACATCTGATTGTATGCAGCAGCTCTATCCCTTTCTGTGGGTGAATGCCCATTCACCTTTTCACAAATTCGGTGAAAAAAAGGAAAGCACTTAGCTTGCTCCTTTGCGGCGACAAATGTTCAAAGGACTGCCGACCAAACGGCACAGGTATTGAATTCTAAACGGGGCTGTGCATTTGACATCCTTTGTGGCATCTTCGTGTGGAATAGCTAATGGCAGCGTAACGATGTATAGACATTCATCTTCATCCTTTGGCATTCTGTGTGCGTCTTTTCCTTTGGCATTTTCTTTTCTGTCTCTTCTCTGTTTTTTTTTTTTTTTTGAATGCATTCAGCAGGAGAACGAGAGGGATTCAGATGCATGCAGATGGCTCCTCCGTTGTCTGCAATTTTGTGCGAACCTTAAAATGGCATGTTTGGGTGAGAATAGATGATTCTCTGTGACATCAACGACGGTGTGTGAGCACATCATGGAGGGGCTTGCGTCAATGACATAATAGGCTTTTAGTTTCCGAGACAATATCTCATGCACTCACTCCCAAAGGGATAGGATGGCGAATCCTTTCGCAGATGTTCGTGCAGGTGGTGTGGAATTCTGTGAAATTCTGCTGAAATTCGTAGACACGACTTCTGCTGAATCCAATATACGGGCTCCCTCTCTCTCTCTCTCTCGCTCTGTGGAAGGGGTCAGTGCTTCCTGCGGTCGATGGTAGAGAGAACTTTTCCAATTATTTGTTGAGTTTGAATAGCGACGGACACAAAAAGGAGATTTCGCCGAACGCAACCGTACACCGGATCTTGATGTGCAAGGAAAGTTTGTGTTTACCACAGCGATGCTCTTGACATCTACTCTCCCAGATAAGGGGTGTTCGTAGAAAGCAGTTACCTAGATACAACATCTCGCTGCAGGTTGCGTTCCCTACGCAAGAGACATTTTCATTGAATTCCTCCGACTTATCAAGTAATCTCCTTTTGAGGGCAACAGAAGGAAAATGTAGGTTATTAGAGTGCCTTTGTGTGGATTAAAATTAAAAGGACACTGTCAGAAGCATTCTCCTTGCTCTGGGCTAAGAGAAGACTACTAATCACAAACAAGATCTTTGCGAAAAGGCGTTGCGAAGAAACGCAGTCCTTTCTGCTAATCACTTTGTTGCATCTAGAGAGGGTGATGTTGGACATTTGAATTCTTCTCAGCAAACAAATTCACATCTCCGATAACAAAGCATGTCTGTGACAGTGCCGCATGCTTGCGTGTCCCCAATTTCCACTGGGTTCAGTTCAGATGAGAGAACACGTCCCAGACACAAGCTATTCGCAACATATTAACAGAGAAACAGCTATTAGCCAAATATCGACAAGTCCGACATGCATTTAGGAAACACATCGCGCATCCCCCGTCTGCACTGCCTCATTTGCCAATTCCAACAAACATGCAGACGATTACCTCTCACCGACATTTAACTTGCTCCAGCAAGCTCATCTTTCATTCCCTAACCTTTGACTTTGTCCAACACTCACTCCAAGAGCGTCTCTCCCATCCAGCCACAAGTGAAAAGTCCAATTTCACGTAGCATCACCTAACAAACTTTGATGTAGGTTAACCCTCCCAGTGTAAACCTGTCAAATTAGAGTTTACACTTTGTAATGTCAAGCCAATGGCCAAAATCTTCATCACTCCAATGGCAACGGAAGCGGTGGTGGTGATGGCGGCGGCAGCAGCGGCTTCGTCGTCGTCTATAATTTCCGATAGCGAACCCATTAGAACAGAAATAATTTGCCGATCCGGGCATCGTGTTCGGAATCGAACACAGCACAAACAATAACAGACGTCACATGAAATTGTGTTAGGTTGTCAAACCGAACACCAAAGCTGAAGCCCAAACCGTTGCTGAGAGCTCACAGCACAGGCAGTGTATCGCACGTTTGCCAAGCACGTGCCCATCATATGAATTCGTTAAGGTTTCGATTGACTCCTTCCCATTCAAAGGATACAGCACAGCTAACCGTCCCCGTCCGCACCACAGCTTCTGCTGCTTATCTCCCCGACACAGACCGGTTTGGTTCAATGAATAGGGGTGTACCATCATTAGGCCCAAATGGAGTCCACATTACATGTTGGCACAGCCTGCCGTGGCACTTTCCGTCTGCGTGTGGTTGTGCTGATGGCGTGCCCAGCTCTCAACGGAACCATTCAATAGGGACGAACCTGATGGAGGAGTCAGTTGGTAAATCTCTCCACGAACAAAAAAAAAAACACCCTCCCCTCCCCCTCAAACACACACATACATATACTGAGAAAAAAAAATAAGACCCAGGAGAGCACTCCTTCGGAGGAGTCGACGAGACTGCCACTACTGGTGAGGTGAACACCACCGATAACAAAAAGTGATGATCATTGAACCGAATAATTTGATTCCTACTCTTTTATCAGAGCAGGGTTGAATGAGTGAATTGATGGATGTACGTTCGCCAAACCCAAACCGATGGTCTGTGAGGACCAGCCAACCAACAAAGGATGAAACTGTTTTATTTGTGTAGCCGTAATCCTTGGCATAAAAAATTAGGAGAGAAATAAAAGCGCGGAGGCGGATATGCTCGAAGATATGCGAGTGTACCTTTCCGCCACCTGTAGTCACCCCGCCTGCCCCGGTTAGCTGAAATCCCAACCGAAAAAATCGTTTACTTTACTGATTCCATCGCCCCGCGAGAGGGGTGGTGGTAACGCCCGCTTTGGGGTCAATCCACTGATGATGGGACGGGGTTGGTGTCTTGTTTGTTTGCTACCCTCCTAAGCGGAGTTGCTTGCCCACTTCCGCCTGAGTGCATGACCACGAGCGTTAATTGTGCTTCCGCGAGTGCCTGCATCAACAGGATTATGATTAATTTCGTTTTTTTTTTCTCTTTTCTCTTTTGCTTTGCAGGGGAATTCTGCATCAGAATCAGCAGAATTTTAAAAGCGCAGTGGAGAACTTTCAGCGGGCGATACAGTTTCGCCCCAATCTCGCAGGTAAATTTATACGCGCAGAGCTCGCGGCTATTAGGACAATTATGATATCCTGCTTGTTTTTGCCTCGTTTCTTTTGCATATAAAGTTGCTTATCTGAATCTGGGAACATCGCTAATAGCCCTGGGCAAGTGCCACGAAGCGGCCAAAGTGTTGCAGGAGGGTACGAAGACGGACGGCACTGGTGTCAGGGATCGGGCTGCCCACGAAAACGCACGCATGTCGGCGTACCTACAGTTGGGAAATCTGTATGCGGAACAGGGAAAACTGCAACGTGCTCTTGCGGTCTACAGGGAGGCGATGCATTCGCTGCCGGCGTACCATCAGCGCGAGGTGCTTTATCATAGGATAGGTGATGTGCTCGGTCGTTTGCAGCAGTGGGACGAGGCGGAGAAACACCACAGGGCGGCGCTGCAAATTCAACCGGATCATGTCGCCGCACATCTGTCATATGGGAACATGCTTGCAAGGAATGTAAGTGAATTTTTTTTTCTGAATTTTTTTTAAAGACTTATGGGTGAGAACTGTTTCGCTTTCAGAGCAGTAGAGCGGCAGAGGCTGAGCTGTGGTTTAAAAGGGCTCTTCACCTAGCTCCTGACCAACCAAGTGTCTACCATCACTACGGTAAGTTTACGCATAGACTCTAACCGAGTGGAAAAGTGTATGAATCCCGTCTGTTTGGCTTGCAGCTGAATTTCTTACAGGTCTTTCGCGAGGCGAGGAAGCTCTGCTGTATCGCCTCAGAGCCGCCGAGCTTTCACCGAACGACTACTCGCTGGTGGTTGCCGTAGCTACAGCCTTAAGACTCTTAGATAGAAAAGTTGAAGCGGAAACATGGTATAGAAAAGTAAGTGAATCCTTGCTGTGATTTAGCAGAATATTTAAAGCAACAGTGTTTCACATCAAATAGGCGGTCGTGTTGCGGCCAGACGATGCAAGAGCCCACACAAATCTCGGAGCCATACTCCACTTGCTAGGACGCATAAATAATGCTGCTGCTAGTTATAAGGAAGCCTTAAGACTGCAACCAGGTGATCCAACCACATTAGGAAATCTCGCCAAACTGGGCATAACCGAAATGAAATAATATCGACTACAAGACACCCAAATCTAAACAATAATCAAATCGCTCCCCTCCCCCACTTATACACATACAAACAAAGAAAAATTACACACTACCTTATAAAACAAACTATCATCTAATATCAGCAAACTATCTCTGCGTTGTATAGTTTTCTTTTTTTTGATATATAACAGAAAAACCAAACAAGGACGACTCAGTGTACCAGCCTGAGTGTCATACGCGCAAATACAAGAAAAAATATCACACAGTCGACGTTCATGGGGTCGGGGTGCACCCTGTATGAGAGCTACGCACCCCCCCCCCACGTGCGACAAAAAAAAAAGGCGAACAATAAACTCAATTAATAATTTTTAACAAATGGAAAATAAATAAATAAAAAAAATATTTTAGTAAAAAATTTAAAATAAAAACAGACAAAAAAAATATGAAACAAATATGGAATTTAATTGATTATTGTACATAGCGGTACACACTTGAGAGGGAGGGACGGAGGAGGGAGGAAGAGAAGGGAGTCAATCTCCAGGAAGGACCTAACCAATATTGAACAAGATTAACAAAAAAAAAAAAATGAATCCAAACCGAAAGCAAATTGAAAGAAATTGAAATGAAATTGTTGTTGTAAATGCTGTGTAAATAAACTTGTAGATATTTTATTAACTGATAATAATTACGATGGAACAAAATGTGAAAACCCAACAAATGTCCTATATTTGTGTATTTTTATAAAAATAAAAAATTGAGGCAGATGTCGGTAAAAAAAAATGTATTGAAACGAACTAGAACAAAAGAAAAAGCAGAAACTTGTAGCATGAAACGTCATTTTCACACACACACACACACACCCACACACACAACAAACAACACACAGAATTTATTGATTTATATCCATACATATTTGTCGATTTGTTGCTGTAGTTGTTGTTGACTTCCTCCCTCAGGAAAACATTAAAACTCAAACAGAGAAACCCAAAACAGAGACAAGAAGCGAAAGATACACACAAACAGATACAGATACAGATATCGAGAGCAGTCACAAAATAAAGAGAAGATTGTATGTAAGCACGCAGTTATACTCTCAAAGGTCCTTCCTCCCTGTGCAGAGTGATGTGAAGAATTTCTTTTGTAAGCCAGAGTTTTGTTTATATTTTAAGTTCAAACAATTTCGTCAAGTTTATTTTGAACCAAAAAAAAAAGAAGTGAAGGAAAATTATATAAAAAAAAAAGTTAAAAATAAAATATATATATATATACATATATAACATGCAAACCGAAAATTGTTTCAATTGAAATCGAGGATGGGTGTGAGGTAAGTATTTAAGGAGAGCGATAAGACACAGGTAGACACGCTATCATTTCGGTAACAGCCGCCACTGGCACACAAAACGCTCATCCTTAATCGAAAACCAATGGTGTGTGTGTGTGTGCGGTAGAGAAATTGGGTCGACAACAAGCAGCATTCAACTACTTAATACCCTTTTGATAAGTCAAGTCAAAAACCCAGAAAGCATTTTGCACAAAGCATCCAGCATCCATTGACCCTTATCAAAATTCAAGTTGTTGAACCCCTTTTGCCCCTTTGCACCACCCACCATCCACCGTCCACCGACATACATACGCAGCCTCACTCACAGTGGGATTACAAAAGTTTCGGACATTGTCGAATTAAGGACCTATCAAAAACAAACAAATATCCCCAAAATGACGCCCGTCCGGGGGGTGAATTGAATGACGTCAGAAGGGTGAAGGAATGAATTTTTTTCCCGTAGTATGGAATCCTTTTTTAATTAAGTAATGCAAATTTTGAGGCATATGTTCCGTCGATCCGACCGAAGCTTTAATTGAGATTTAATTTAGGAGGATAACCGGTGGAAGGTTGAGCGGGCGCAGACCAGCGCACCGTCTGCATGTAGCTAGTGCAGTGCGAAAATAAATTGCTGGCATTAGCACGAGTGGGGTGTTCCCACGAATTCCAAGCAAGATAAGATGATTCCTCTACGAACAGAAAGATTGGTAAGCTGACTAAGGGGCTTGGAGAGATGAAATGGAACGGAAATGGAAGCGGTTTTGTTTGATTGTGTTAACCGCGACTAATTGCAGGGAAATTTACCCCTTAAGTTGAAAGTAAGTAGACGGCGAAGTTGAAACATCATCGGACTGGGGTGGTGGGAGTGGTTTCCTTTTGAAATGCCACTCAAGACCAGAGCACAAATGATTAAAGTGCTGCCGTTGCAGCAGCGAAATGGAGGCACTAGAAGACAACAGTGAAATTAGCAGATACATTGGTGTGCGATCTTTGAATGGATACTTGCGAAACCGTGATGATGCTTGGCTACTAGAACAGAAGCACGAAGTGCAGATGAAAGAAAGATGTTGGCGCTAATGACGCATTCAATCCGAGGAAGTGTTTTCGATGACGGCGCATTGGACGAGTGCGAGTTTGTTGGTAATTCTGAATTGCACCCTAGATGCATTCAATGTTCCTTTCGTACATACTTTGCTGCAAAGAATTAGGGTGGGTACTATTATAAATCGAATTGGCCTCATTTCAACCGCAAGAGATGCCTCGTTCGTGGTCCATCATCTGTAGCAGTATGAAAACAATTTTGAAATCCCTTTTGAGATACTAGACCGAACTTTAGCAGACACAAATAACCTTTTGCCATCATTCAATTACTTTCCTATTCTGGGTGAAGTTGGAAACGTTCTGCTTTGACGCTCTGTATTGAGTATGGCTGGTAAGACTCACCCTGAGGGCTTCATGAAACAAAAGTGAGATTTTTATTGGGGTTGTCTTTTTTTAAGAAAGAGGACTTGCCGCTCTTCCCCTTATGTGACAGATGCGAGTAACCATGACAACATACAACACAAAAACTGTGAACCAACAGAAGCAAAAGCAAAAATGTTGCTATTAGCACGATTCCGCATCACCACCTCACAATCGATTCTGAAATCGAGTACTTTCTGTTTCGTAGATATAGGGAGCAGGCATAACCGAAGAATCATTGTGTAAAATTTGAATGACTTTCCTTTCAAGTCGACCATCGTCCGAATTTAATACCTCTGTGTGCCATAAATTAGAATCGCGGTTATCCAAGTCTCGCCATACATTAACCCAAAGGGTATAAAATGGAAAAAGCGGATTTGCAACTGTCTCCATTTGGACCTTGTTGTGATATGCAGTCCAGAGGCAGAGACAGAGTCATATTGAAATGTACTACCTCGAATTTTCTTCTTCTTTTGTTTGCTCAGTCCAAAGTGGGCATGGGCCACATTTAATATGCCTGTCGCCAGCTATTTCAAATTCCACACATCAATCTCATTGATGTCCTTCTTCACTTGCAATCAACGCCGCAGATGACCTCCGTTGCGTTTGCTCGGATTTGAAGACTCTTCAAGCCTGAGCTGCGTGTTCCATACGTTCTTCTTTGTCAAGCCTTCTAATGCGTTGTATTCGTAGGCGCTTAACTAGGCACTTTACCTGACGCTGTACTTTTCCTCCAGATGCCATCAATTCATATCAGACCAAAACTTACACTTAGAACTTTTGTCTTGGAATGACCACGGCCTTCATCAAACAGGATGGGGATGATCTACGTGTTGTACAACGCCAGCTTTGTTTTTTGAGATTAACCGTTTTTACTGAAAACCATCGATCAGCAGAATGATTTCAAGCTTGATTTCGCTACTGATGTTTCTGTCCCTATGCTCTGTGGATGAAGTTCTTTTAAAGTTTTTCCTGTCCATTGTGACGTTCTGTGCGAGATGTCAGTATTGTGCTTCTTTCCCTGATTTCAGCATATGCATATGCGTCCGCTTTATTGTTACTAATGGCTTCATTCCAATCACGTCAATGTCATCCGTATACGCTAGTATGTGAACGGAGTTTTAGAACATCATGCCTGTGGTGTTGATTTGTGAGTTTAGGTATGAACTTTTTAAGGATGATGTTGACATTGAAAATTGTTACCGATCCCGACGAAAAATCGAGATTTTTTAAACGTCGCACTACATAATCTTTGGTAGGAATTCTAAATTCAAACATACATTGTACAGCTCGCCTCTGGGCACGTTGTCCTTTGGGATCTTACAATCGACAATTGGATGTTGATGGTGGATGTCGATTAGCACTTCTAATGCCTTCTCCAGGATTTGCCGCTGTGTGAAAATTTGAGCTATAGTAAACATCCATGACCTTAAACGAAGCGGATAACAACTTGTCATATTGTTAACAAGCGTTCAGGCTTTTACATAGAAGGACAAGGAGGATCTTGTAGGTGACGCTAAGAAGGCTTATCCCTCGGTAGATCTGTTTCCCCCCTTTTATGGATAAGGTAAACGTCACCGAGATTGTACTCATAGGACATGGCGTCCACCAACCATATCTTACAAAGGAGCTGATGCATGCGTCTTACCAAACAGTCTGCAGTTGCAATAGAGTTCAACAGATAGTCCGTCAATTCGAGCAGTTTTCTTCAACCTCACCCGAGATATTGTTATATGCGCTTGTTGACAACATTCGTTGAATAAGTCTTAGAGGTGGGGTCAATTGAAACTAGTGGCCGCCGCCGTGCCGTTGTTGTTAATGTGTCCACTTATACCCCGAAGGTGCCGCCAACAAATCTTTCGAGTTGCCAATGAGAATATTCTTAAAACTCACTGTTAGAAGTAGACAATCAAATCTTAGTTAATCTATAAGCTTCCAACCCCTGAATGCTCTCTACCTAATACACGGCATTATTCCTTGGCCTCCAGACTCTGGCACGCTTATTTCAGTTTTTCAGGCCAACCGCTCTGGTATCCGCTATAGCTTGTCTCCTTAAAACGAAGGTTCAATCTTCCCTTACTTTTCGATTAGCTCTGATTCGAAAATGCTCGTTCGTGGAGTTTTGTTGCCCATTTGCTAGTTGTTAATTAACATCTTGATTCAGCTCGTTAAGCTTGTGCTTATATCGTCTCCTTCATTCGCCCCTTCCTACATACACGACCGAAAAGTTCTCGCTCCAATGTTCCCAAAATGGAATCTACTTTCCGACTTCCCACTACTATCATAGAAGATAGACACGATTGGTGTTTTGTAAAGAATGAATTTTATACTTCGAGTTAGGAGTTTTGAATGGTTTTGGCCACACTGAAGCACAAGCCATTTCCTAGAGTGCGTCTTCTTCGCATCTCCATAAAGGCGTGATTCTTGGAGTTAAAATTTGACTCTTGCATACGTAAACTCCTAATCCACCCCACAATGTTTGTTGTCAACAGTGACGTTGTTTCGTAGCCGGTGGACCGTTGACTCTATGTTTGGTTATAAGATTTACTGTGCCTTGTCCTCATATAATTCTGGACCAATTAGCTTCGCCTTCAATGCCTGTGAAGGCTTCTACAACGGCACTCTGGAAATGACCTATAGTGTGAATTTCATCTGCGTAGCTTTGTTGAAGGTAGGGCCCGTCAAATTGACCACCGCCCTGTGTGCTGTCTGTTTCTGTGTAAAGGAAGGCAGAAGGCACAAAACAGCACGAGTAGGTCGGAGGAACTGTCTCCCAACTGTACACTGTACATCGAATTTTCTAGTGTGGCACAGTTGGATAATTTTAGGGTTATCCCGAACTCGGATATAGTCTTCAATTATTCATGCTGCCATATTCTGCTTTAAGTGAAAAAGGTGATGAGTCTGAACAGTATTCGAGGATTTGTTTCAACGTGAAGATTCGACCGATTGTTAATCTGCTGGACCAGAAGCCACATTGGTACGTGCCGATTAGTGTGTTGCAGAAGACTTTTTAAGACGATTACTTAGTTCATCGGATTTGCTCAAACTCAAATTTATGAAATTTCCCTTCCACCTCATCGCCATCATCTATAGTTTTCTTCACCCCAGGAGATTTTGTGTATGAAAAAAGCATATTAAGTACAAGGAATATCCAAGCAGGCGTTGCACGGGAATCGCGACTGGGAATTATTCTTTGGAATATCTGCACCGCAGACCAAACGCCATTATTGTAAACTGTTGCTTGTTTGTGGATAACATCGCCGCCACCACAGATCGCAGCACGAAAGAGCAAACAACAAATGGAGAAGCTTCTTCTAAGATGGGCCTTCGGATCAAAATTAACAAATCGGTCTCCATATGCCTGCAGAAACCAACACGACGAGAAGCCCGAACAGCGGAAAAATGTCGGAGCATCAAGGTTATGCTACCCAATGGGTCAGCACTAGCAACAACGGACAAGGTGTAGTATTTTGAAGTGAACTTCAATGAGAGGTTGATGTTCAATACTTACTCTATAGTGGCCCTTCAAAATGCAATTTTCGCTTTCCATCTGTTATACCAATTGATGCGCTGTAAGAACAGACTGACCGAAAAGACGAAGTTGTTACTACCCATCTTAGCGTATGGCTTCCCAGCCAGCATTAAGAAACTATCGATCTTCGAAAGGAAGAAACTACACATCTGCACCAGTCTTATTTTCGACAAGAATTGGATAAAACACATCAGCAACATAAAGGTCTATAAAAAAGCGTACATCATCCCCTTGCAACAGCTTTTGGTGCAACTGTTTAAGAAGCAGATAGGCGAAACTGGAACGCAATCACTTAGAACTTGAGGAGTTCAGCCCCCTGACAACATTATTTCAACGCACAACATGCTAAACGAGGAGATATTTCCCTCGATATCCAACGAATGCGAGCCGTATCACTTCTACCCCACTAGTGGTACAACCATCAAAGCTGAACTGGCAACTCCCACCCCATACCACAAAGGAACACCATCGACATACGGAGCAGAACACCCCGATGTTAAGACAGGACATCGCTAAATTCAAATGTACAAATTCAAAAATATGTGAGACAACTGTTTATCCGTCATTCCATAAAGAAAAATTGAAAATTAGAAATAGGGACTAGGGATTGAGGTCTCGTTCAAAAACAGTGTTGGTCTTGAGTAAATCTTTTATTTGAGAAAAGAATCGCTGGGGTGGGCACTTTAAAGAACAAACATAGCGTTGAGAATGAAATAACTGCAAAATGTACGCACAGAGGTGCAGTCTTTCGAAGATTATATCCTTGGTAAGCATGCATTAGATTTATACATTGATAATTTAAGTCACGTCATTGCAGAGAGTCCTTGGGCTGTCTGTCCCCGTCCCAGTTAACATGAAGTAGGGGTTGTCTTTGCAATGATGCGTTATAATAAGTCATACACATGAAATTGTCTGCATACAGATTTGTTCTAAGACCACAACAGGAATTCGATACGAATCGACAAGACTCCCACCTCCGTTCTCTAACCATAATCCAAATTAAGTCTCCCACTCGATGCACCCAGTTTACTTGCAGTCGATAGGGGTAGTTCCCAATGATTCCCACTTCACATTTCCCACCTAAATCGCCTTCAGTTCTATTACAATTTTAAAGCCTTACCTGTGTATGCGAATATACTTGGTAAAGTCAAGTCAAGCCTGCCTTTTGCAGCAGCAGCACCATTTGAAGGAGGAAAGCCTATTAAATATCAGATACAGGGCTGCCACAATGCTGGGTGAATTGCTGCACACGGGCAATGATGTCAACAGCGTCTATTCTCGAAACGAAAGCCGCTCTCAGCTGCTCTCTGCGGGGCCCTCGGGTGTAGCGTTCTCTTTGTGGCGAAGGAGCACGCAAATTAGATGCCGACGACGATGACAACGCGAAATCCTTGACGAGACAAATCCCCAACAATCTCATGTTACACGGCATTTGACTGACTGTTGTGCCTCTTACACTTACCACAACAAATCGGGACAAGTGTTTCCTTAAACCAAAGTCCTCCTGCTAATTGGCGAAATCTCTCGGCGTTCGTACGAGTATTTTGAAATTAATGAGGATTCCTGATAGAGCGGGCGCACTTGAGCGCGAGAAGAGCAGATCCTCCGTATCCAGCTCAAGTATTTGCCACCATTGTAGTGGGGTTGTTGGGGATTCGCCCGCAGCGCATTTAAGAATTTATTTTTTAATTATCATACCGAAAGCAAAACAAAAAATTTTCGGACGTGCTCGAGTGGTGAAAATATGAGAGCTCCACCCGGGAGGTATGCCATCGCCATGCCACCAGCACTTGTCCGTCATCCATTGAGAGAATCAACCACGGCACCCACTGCACCCACCCTGCCGGAATGCTCAACGAGACCAACGAAACCAACTACACTCAATGTCACCACCAAAACCACCGCCCATCCACCGCACCGTCAGAGAGGAAGAGTGCTGCACTGCACGGGATGTTTGGATGTTGGGATGCGGGGACGTCACCGCAGAAAATGTTGTGTCTGTGCAAAGCTTTGCAACAAAGTGACTCGAATTAGTACTCGTTTTCCCCAATTTCCCTAGCTCCTCCACTGCCTCGCCGTCATCTTAGCCTTCAGGTAGTCGTTCAGTCTGTCGTCGAACTAAAGATTCCTGTAGGATGCCAAGGGGGTTGATGGGGGGTGGTGTGAACGCCGGCACCGACATCGTCTCCGACAACGTCAACGGTACCGATTTCTCTTTTCATCATCTGCCTGACTATGATGACGGGACGGATAGCCAACGGTGTGATCTCGTTCCGATTGCTTTCGCATTTGACGGCAGTCGTCCTCGTTATGCGCTGGAGCAGCATCTGCATTGCACACAGTTCGGAGCGATGTATATCTACGTTAAGTACAGTAATTCCCTTGCTTTGAGGTGTGTGCTCTCTCCACAAGGGCGGGGGTAACCGCACTCACAGTCTGGTACTCAGTGAAATCACCTCATAGCCCTTTTCTCCCACTTGGGTACACGACCCACCTCACCTCAGCACCACGTCCAAAATGAAGACGGTCCCTGTCGTCGAGAGCCATAAAGTTCTGCCGGTTTCTGGGCAAGCGTAACCCGGATAACAAACCGTCTCCAGTACGATGATTCGCCAGAGGGTGCATGCCGTTACAATTAACGAAATTAAAATTTCGAAGTAAAATTGACCCGAACCGATGGCGCTCGCAGCGCATTCCCTGTCCGAGGACGAGCGTTTTCGTGACGACAAAGTTCCTGCGAAAGAAAATTAATTTGTTACTTTATTCCCGGATTCAACTGTGAGAAATTAAATGCGAGATAAGGTGCCTTCAACTCTTCAACTAAACGAAAGCAGAGATGAAGGAATAAGAGGATAGAAAAGTTCATCGGCAACAACCGACGAGCCAACGCAGCAGCAGCAGCCCGATGTAGGGGCGATTCGATTGCACACTCGAGGCGTTTGCGCTCTCCTCCACAAGAAGATTCCATTTCTATCAAAACAAGGTATCAGGGAGCTTATTAAACTTTCGAAAGGATACAAAAAAAAAGTGAATACCATTGTCGACCGGGGTAACAAATGTTTTGCCAAGCTCCATAAAACTCGCTTCTGTAAGTTATGGGAGAGAGAGGGCCCGCAGCCATTTGAATTTGTGTGAGAGCGAGTTGATGCCACGGCGACGGTGCTCCAGGGGGCCACGGGCCTCATAAACGTGGGTAGTGGCCATGCGAAAGGAGTGAAATTAATAATAAGTTATCTCGTGTTGACAGGAAATTACACTTTTGAGTTATGCCTAGCCGCATGATTGCCGTGGCTAATAAAAGATACGTTTCTGCCGTGCGCACCTTCATAAATAACGCCTAATATTAGCGCAACACTTTTTATTGCGCGCGAGGTGGAAGATTGGCGCAGCTGTTTGTGTAACTGTCCTCGAATTCGTACTCATTTATTTCGGAGGGAAAACCTGTCCGGCAGGACTACAAGGAAATTTTTGAATTCCGAACTTAAGCACAACAAATTTATCTCTGGGATAGCGCGTGTACACCAAATGTGTTTCCTGAATTCTTTTGTATAGGTCGGCTAGAAACATTGTATCCTCTGACGTATTCTGAGTATTTCTTCAAGATTGCTCAAATTGTTGGATTTGTTTCATTGGTTTGATCAACTGAATATGTCGCATACATTTGGTGGATGCATCACGAAGTACTGTGGCGAGTATCACAAAACTGCAGGACGAGTGAATGAAAATTAAGACATCCCCGGGAATGGCCTTTCTTGAATTCTTGAGACATCTGGAAATGTTTTCCCTTTCCAACATAATAATAATTGAGTGGCACTGCTGCCTACCGCAACTACTCCTGTTGTGCGTGCTACTGCCCTCTTGCGAGTAGGAGGAACCTACAGTTTTTTGCCGACTCCGAACGGCGAAATTTGAGAAGCTTTTCATAGACAATTGATACTCTTTGAGTGTTGTTAGCAACTCAAAAGAGGTGGTGCCGTGAAAAAATGCGAGGTGTGCCGAACCTAGACCTACAGTGTGTGGGTCGACGTACTTTCGCAATACGCAACGGCGCACAGTGGTGTCCTTGCATGGGGAACGCGGAAATAAATCTGTAATGATGAAATTTGGAATGTACCATCAGTGCCGTAAGATCTGCTGTTCAAAAATAGTTAATATAGCGTGGAGGATAACGGCGTAAACTTACGTTAAAAATTAAAAAAAAAAAACGCACTTTTTTGCTTAATTGCGTTTTTAAAAATATTTAATAACAATTTACAACAATAAATTAAGGCTCAAAACAAAGCTGGAATTTATACATATTTGGAAAAATTACAGAGTAAAAAAATGAGGATTCACCTTTGCGCGACAGAGAATATTTCAAGCTACCAGAAAAATGCGGTTTGCCGTTGGAGCCTCTTGGAGCATTTCTTTTTTTGTGCTCCACTAAAAATTAAAACACTTTAAGAAAAGGTGGCCCTAACAAAAAGCCTAGTATAAAAAACTGGTGGGCAAAATGAAAAAACTGTTGATGCAGTTTGAAGGTTAAATGTACTCCCTTTCAAATAAATATAACACCATGTTCCAGGGTGGTTTATTTCAAAAAATATATCACATCAAATTTTCATTAAAAAACCGTAAAATTTTTGGAATTTCAAAGTTCCAACTTTGAGCTTGTCGTACACCGGCTCATTTGAAATCAACAAAATTTTGCCTATCTAGGTTCTCAAATATGTAGAATAGAAAAATCAATACCCCTTGGCCGAAATTATTTCATTTCACGAAATTTGTTTGCTGCGGCACCACTGTGCGGCGACCATTTCCTTCATACTAGTTACAATATATACACCGAAGAAGTACTAACCCATGCTCTAGGATAGGTTCAAGCATTGTTTAAGGCATTCTTAGTATGCGTCCGCTACAGACGAAGCAAAATGGGAATGAATTCTGCAGGATTTTATGCCCCTTTCCACAACCGAAATTCTGACGAAACAGCGGGGAATCTCCTCAGCACTGAGACAAAGCCTTGATAAAGTACAGTTGAGCGGAAGAATGATGATAGTGAAAAGGGTTTTTTTTTCTTTGGCGAAAAATAGATGGTTAGGATGTGCGTCAAATCTTTGTCAGAGTGTACAGACAATACAGGCGGGAACACTACATATCACCATGGACACTTCAACAGATGGTTACTAAGTATATGATTAGAATCCAAATAAACGTGAAAATTTGCAAGATCAAATTTAATTAAAAAATATATACGCTTACACGGAAAAGGTTTCGTTTTAACATTCTACTTTACATAATTCCGTGTTCCAAGCCAGAAATATTAAACAGACATCCTTTCAATTTGAATGTGGTGAATTAACACCTAAGGGGCTAACATTTCTACAATTTCGCTGAAATGCTGGGGTAACAGCACGTAATTTGAAACAATCGAGCATTGTTTATCGCCATTCAACTCGAAACAAAGAAACGAAACGAGTTTTATTGTGACTTCTACTTAAAAATGTCATTGTAAACTATAAAGTGAAATGTCAAATTTGTTATTTTCAAAATAAACTTCGTTCATTAAAGTAAAATTGCATTTAGAGTGATATCTTTTCATTCGGAATGCGAAGATAAAGGAGTACATAATGCCAAAATAAAAACAAGATACCTTAGGGATAATAGCAACCCATTAGAATTGTGTGAAAATAAATAAGTATTCATATATTTATACGAAGAAAAATAATACCATCGAAAACAAAACCACCGTGGTGTAGTGGATAAGTGAGTTGACCCACACGCAGAAGGTCTAGGTTGGTTCCAGGACGGGACACCTCGCATACTTTCCCGTCATCACCTCTTTCGATTCACTGACAACACTCGAAGAATATCAATTGTCTATGGAAAGCTTCCCAATCTCGCCGTTCGGAGTCGGCAAAAAACTGTAGGTCCCTTCTACTCGTAGCAGCACAAAATGAGTAGTTGTTGTAGAATCTAAGCCCTAGTTCCTCGTGGGCTGTAGTGCCACCCATTTATGACTATTAATCACTTGACGATAAGCGCATCTCCAGGAACACTTTCCACAATGAATATCAGAGTTACATGAGTGCAATGTAAACGTTTCTCATTGATAGATGGAAATGTTGTTTAATTTAATTTACGTGGGGCTTAGGATCAATGTATTCTGATTATTTCATGTCTTGAAGGAATCAGTCGATTTGTATGAGTTTCCAAGAGAGCTTAACGTAGTTAAGTTTTACATGTTTCGAGAACGTTTTCTTCCACCAACAATTCTGTTACCATTGGCCAGTTTTATTACAGGATATTTTCCGAAACCTTATACGAAAATTTTGTATTGTTACGAAGCAATATTACTGTCGAATGATTCACTGTGGGGTTTGATTTTCAGTTGGATTTTTTGACACACTCCGCGTGATTCCTTTTAAACTAGTTTGTAAATTTTATACCGTGTCTTTTGCCAAGTCATCATGGAAAGACTCACGCCACAACAGTGTCCTCCAGCTCTTCACCTGTTTTACGAAAATCAGCGTTTGTGACAAATGTTCCTCTCGCCCTTGTTGGCGATACTATTTACAAATTGAGTCTCAGTTTACATTAGTGAATGATACTTGATCGTTTAAGCCACATCCAGCAGACCATCAAGAGAATATAGCAGCCATAGCTGAGACTGTACGCGAAGTCCAAGAAGACATAAAAATCAAGAATATGGTCCTGCAGAGACCTGGTTTCAACAAGACGATGCTACCTACCATGAGACTGTGGACTCATTTTGGTGCGCATTTAATTGAGCTGCGGCGGTATTTTATTTCAACGTTTTATTCTTACGCCACATAATTCAAATCAGATGACACAAGATCAAGCTATTAATCAGGATCATCTCCGCTGATGTAAAAATCTGTTTCCGTACACTCCAACAAAGCGCATTTCCTAAGGGATGTGAACTGCGACGTGCGAACTGCTAATTTCGTCAATATCCTCCTCGTAACCGTCTCCTCGAGAGTCATATTTCCTCTTGGGCTTAGACAACTGTAGACAGCTGTAGAAATCCTCCACAAAATCGGCCTACTCCCCTAAGAACAGACTTTGCTTGCCGAATCCTTAACTCAATTAGACTTTGCACATTTCCCCTCCAGACATCGTTCAGTTGGATTAGAAGAATTTTACGCAAAGCCCTTGGCGAACAGCAAAGTCCTACGTTGCCAAGAGACACTGCGCCACCACAGCCGCAATCGATAATGACGGGGTGGACCCTTTTTTTAATTCCAGGATGTCCACTTATTACGCTCTCACACAATAAATTGAAAAGAGTCTCTTCAGTTCCCGAGTCACAGCGAACACCAATGAAACGAAGGAGCGAGGATCAAAGCATAAATATTGGCACAACCCTTTTTAATCCCACTTTTCAGTCTTTCGAAAACAGATAACGATAGGTAGAGCAGAAGAGCGGTGTACTATACATTGAACGTGCTCAATCGCAGGCCACAGGCGAAGGGTTCGCCCAGCCCGGAGTGCCTCTGCTGTGGAACACTTAGAAATAACAATATCGCAGAATAAAATATTCCATTCGCCAGGGATTATGGAGTAGGTGAAAGACAAACTGTCGCCGGAGGACGGAATGGCCGGCTGTGTATCGGATGGATGACATTTATGAGTCCTTCAAAGAAGGATATTCAAAAGCAGACTTGATATCCTCTCAGCTGGAGCACCACCACTACCGAAACTTGTTCTCCTCTTCTACCCTCGTCATTGGCATAAGTTGGGCCACTGCCCAAGGGATGGAGGGGAGGGGGCACTAGGAGGATTATCGCGTTACCATAAGCACCTACACACAGACATAATGAATGGAAAACTCGCAGAAAGGGTTCCGAAGCTGTTGCTGTCTCGAAGTCAAAGGCCCGCCACCGCCCAGTTCAAGTGTGCTGCAGCGTTCCAAAGGCAATTCGAGTCTGCACCGGGAGGAGGTCGATGGCATTATTGAGTGCAATCGATGCCTCTCCAGATGCACGTTGTCAGAGGAAGGACGACGAGTTCAGGGCAAACAAACAAATGCATCCTCATTGGCCGAGGGTGTCGAGCATGCACTTGGATCAAAATATTTATGCAGCTCAAACCCCTCGGGTAGGGCTGGCAAGTGCGTTGCGTTCTTTTCATGACACTGCCCCGAAGTGCACGTCATCGTGTGACAAAGATAAGCATCGCTCGCCATTGTTCTCCTGTTCGGTCGTACGTGTGGAGTGTGCCGGGGCAAAGTCGTTCGCCAAAGTTCAACAAGTAAGACGTTTTAGATATCACTGGTTGCTTCCGCACCATCTGCCCCCTCGGTTATTAATGAAGAAGAAGTCTTTTCGGAATCCTCCAGGAGGCTTTCATCGAATCCCATGAAAAAGTTTCCATTTTCTTACATGACGCTGAATGGAGACGATAAGGAATTTTAAATAAATTGATTGATGAGCACCTCCGGGGGCAGAAGTTTCCCTGAAAGGAAGAGACGATGAAAAGCAGTGACTGGAGTTTATGGCAGTGCAATGGATAAGATGACAGTTGCTATATGAATTCGGATTGATTAATGAACTGCCGGAAGGTGAGGGGTATGCTTGGGCATTCTCGGGCTTGGTGATGTATTTATGAAAGACGCTTTGAATCAGCGGTCATCGTCAAAATTCTCATTCCGATTGTATCTCTCGTGCTTAAAATTAAAGTTGTTCTAGTGGATTGTAATCAGAAAAATCAGGGAGCAGCGAAAATTGTCAATTGTTATTATAAACGAGTGTGGTAGGAATGCCAAAACTGGACATTGCACTGTACAGCTCGTCCCTATGCACGCTGTCATATGCTGCCTTGCAATCGACGAATAAGTGGTGCGTGTCGATTTGCACTTCTTGGGTCTTTTCCGGGATCTACCGTAATGTGAAAATTTGGTCGGTGGTGGACTTCCTTGGCCTGAAACCACTCTGATAAGGACTTATCGGGTATTGACGAACAGTACCAGGCCTTCAAACTATACGGCAGAGAGGATCTTGTGCGCTATGTTAATCGGAACTGATCCCTTGATAGTTGACGCAGTCAAAAGGATTCTCCTTTCTTGCGGATCGGTAAAACCACGCTAAGATTCCACTCATCGGGCATGCTTTCCTCCGACCATATCTTACAGATGCGCTGGTGCTTGCGCCCAACCAGGTCATCTTAGCTTTGTTCGACTTCTTCGCTTTGATATTTCTTATCTTCACTTCGTCTAAGTCGGGGGACGGAACTCTTGTTAGTCATCATCCAAATTGAGAAGGACATTCAGCCCAACGGCGGGATTTATGCCGTTAACCCCGTTCAAAAGTTTTCAGAAATTATTTTTTCAGATTCTCAGCACAGACTGCGACTCTACCACAAGTTGCCCGTTTTGGATTCGGCAGGCCTCGGTCCGAACCCAATATCCACCGGACAGCTGTCTTGTGTTTCGGTAAAACTTTCGGACCGCATTTCTGCCAAAACATCTTTCCATTTCTTCGCCAGCGCGCTTCTCATGCTCCTCCTCTTTTCTTCTAAGAAGCTGGTACTCTGCCTTTTTTCTGCGTTCATAGGGCTCACGAACAGCTCTCGTTGTTCGATGCAGCGTTACCTTGTAAGCCTCCTGTTTAGCTGCGTGTGACTGCCTACACTCGTTCGCAAGCCATGGGTTCCCTCTAGGTGTAAACGTGAAACCCAGCACATCAGTGGTAGCTTCTTCAATGGCTTCTTGACAACGTTTCCGATCTTCTTCTTTACGGGAGAGTCAGTCAATCCAATCCCAGGGATCAGTTGCGATTGTGTTTTCCAACGACAAACCGTATTGGCCTATCTCGACTTCGTTGCTCTCTCTATATCCGGATTTTAACCTTGGCTACAACAAGGTGATGATCCTAGTCGATGTTGGTACCTCGGAAGGTTCGGACATCAAGAATGTTGGAATCGTGTCTAACGTCGATCGCAACCAGATCAATCTCGTTGACGGTTGATTGATCAGACGATCGTCAGGTTCCCTTATGGATGGACAGAGAGGTTTCGCCCCGCGGCGAAGTCCAACAGCCTGAGACCGTTTCCGGAGGTGGTGTTGTGCAGGCTGTGTTTCCCGATGACGCCAGCAAAGATGTCCTATATTCCCAGCTGCGCAGTGAAATCTCCTAGAATGATCTTGGTGTCATAGCTGGAGCATCGTATGTTCTCTCTAGGAGATCATAGAAGTCATTCTTAATGTTGTCATCATTCTCCTCTGTCGGGGCGCGAACGAAAATTAGGCTGATATTCTCGATTTTAGCCTTGATGCGGATTGTCAGAGGCGTTGCCTCGAACAACAAATCTGCATCCAAATAAGCGCTGCCTTCTCTCCCTGAAGCAGTCGCTGTAGTACATATCGCAGTTCTTCATCTTCTTCCTGCCCGGCCCATCCCACCGCACTTCTTGGATGGCGGTGATATCTGCTTTGTAGCAGTCAAGGGCCTCCGCAGGGCAGCAGTCTGCACGTGGTCTTTAAAGGGACCTCACATTCCACGTGCAGAAGCGAAAATTGTTGTCCTTTAGCCGCTTACTGGGGTCGTCAGCATTAGATCCGTCCACATCCGAGGCATGTTGCTGTCTCTGAACTAGAATGTTTTATGTGGTGAGGGAGTAAGCCTCACGCATAACCCACAGACTGGAAGGCCAGGCCCATTATTTAACCCTCGGGTAGAGGTGTTCGCTGCATACATTGGTTCACTATCCACGGGAGGCTGTTTGTTAACTTGACCTGTGCACGAGAGAATAGTGTTGGCACCTTACGTCGTGTGCACAGGCCCATACCCCATATTTTTATTCTGGCTTAAGCAATTTATCTAAAATTGGTCAAAAGCCGCTATATCACTGACCAATCACAGTAATGTTGCGATATTATCGCAGACGGCGTGCAAACCACATTAAACTGTTTTTTTGTGGATGAGTTGGTGATTCTTAAAGAATTTTTACCCGACCAATAAAGCAGATTTTGCTTATTAACGAAGTCATTGAACCAGAAAGGAGCTTTGTCACTGAAGATGATTTTGCGCTGAAATTCATCATCTTGCCGCACTTTCTCTGGAACCCCATCGATGAACGTACGTCGCTTTAAATGGTCCACTCGTTTCGTTGATCGTTGATCTTGTATGAGCGCAAACCAAGATCCCTACGCAAAATATGCCACAATGTGGTCTGAGTGATTCCCATTTCGTGGGAACGCCATAAAATTGTTGTGTTTGCTGTGGTCGCAGAAGTAATAAGTTTCTTAGTTCCCATTGCATTGAAGACCGTACCTATCTTATCTTTCATTCATTTCAATCTTTACTTCTGTTTAGACAGAGGGACAAAATCCCAGATAATGATACAAATCCCATTGTCAATGAGACAAGTTAACTTCTCAAGGCATTTTGCATCCTCTGCACTTTCATTTCTCTATCACCACTTTCCACGGTGCTTTAACTTACACCAAACCTCTGCACCCCCCAACCGGGCAAACCACTTGTCAAATGCACACCTAAACACCATTCACTCCAGGCCCCCCTGACAAATGCTACCATCCCCCATTAAACAATGGTTACCTAAATAATTTCATCCGGAAACTTACCTCCCATTTAGCCAATTGATATTATGGAATGTCCCCACGAACGAAGCATCTCGCAGAAGCAGCAGCAAACCGGGCATCACCACCGGAAGAAAAAAATAAAGCGAAGACAACCCTGCTGCACCCATTGCTCATCACTAAGTCAACTTGTTGCTGCACCCAAAATCCCGATTTCTACACAAATCGTCAGACAATCGCACGCCAGAGAGTGAGGTGCACAAGCGCCAGCACAAAAAAGTCACAATTTTAAAAGCGAACCGACCACGAACACGAAGACGATGAGGAAGAAACAGAAACAGAAGGAGGACAGCAATCGCTGGCTGCGGACCAAAATTTCCATCATCCGGCTGTAGGGAAGAACAAGTTGCCGGTGGTCGGGATGAGAGACGGAAAAATTAGCTGTTGCTAGCACCATCAGCAATAGATACACATTGCAAAAAGCTGTGCCCAGTGATGAATGAATTCCCTTCTTCTTCGTTCGTCTGCCGGGAAATTAAAGACATATTTCAGGAGCAGACTCAGACTAGGCCACCCCCATTACCACCACCACCACCACCGAAAACAGAACCAGTATCTTAATCCCAAACATTTGCTATCTTAACCCCAACACAGACGAAGCCACCAAGACGGCAGAAGGACTCAGCCACCAGCCGTCCATCTGTTTGTCCGCTCGTCCGTCGTCCGTCCGACTGACCAAACACGAAGGATCCGCCAACCGTTGCGCTGCGGATAGAGACACTGCCTCAGCAGCCGGAGCAGCAGCAGCAGCAGTCGCAGAAGGTTGTTTTTTTTTTCCTGCGGAAAGCCAACCGACTAAGGAATTGTGTTGCCCTGCTCGACGAAGGATGCAATAAAGAATTGTGTACATAAAATGGATACCTAAAAGGTCAGAAACTGTTACGAACAGACGGGTCAGGCATGATTTATGTATATCCCTTCAAGGAAAAGGATGACTTGACGCAAGTAAGATATGCCCTGCTTGTGCCACTGCCACCCGTGAGTGCCGAATGAGGGCCCGTTGAAGGGGACGACTGTTCGGGATGTCTTCAGTGATTTACCCGAATGGGGTCAAGCACCGTCGACCTGTATATTATCACCAGAGCGGAGAGATCGCATTGATTTGCTCCGGAGCTACTTGGACGCCACAGCACGGATGGAGTGTCGCATCTCCCCCGGTAAGGTGCAAAGCGCTTTAAATCCCCACCGCTCGGGAAAGGACAAGGCCATTTCGGCATCTCCCTGAGCCCTGACGCAGCCAAGTAATTAAAAGCGTGCAGCAAATGAAGTTTTCTAATTAACTTGAAGCGAACACTAATTTAGCAAAGTTTAATTACTCACAGTCACGTAAGGTCGAGCCACAATAGCCGGAGAGCAAAGGCGGCGACGCCGGATGTGAAACGACTATGGCGGCATCTGCCGCACTAGGGCGAGAGTATGTGCCACTGCAGCTGGCTGTGTACATTCCAGAGTTCCTCAGTCAGTCCTCACATCCGACTGACAAATAAACACTCAGTTGCCGGTGTGTGACGGATGAACTTCAAGCGCAGAACATCTTAAGTTCCTGAGAACAACTTAAACCACCCCCCCCCCGCACCGCACACCATCCGCATTTCTTCACCCACTTTCACCAGGCTCACAATGAAGACGATTTTTCCGTTCTTTCATCCACCCCGATGGATGATTCCAATCACGTAGGTTGGCTCGCAACGAAATCCCAGGGATTATAGAGCTGATGTTTCCCTTTGATGTTTACAAATTTTTATCGGATCGCAAACAAATTTCACTCACTTCTTCTCAGAATATTAACTATCGGATATTGTTGATTGAGGCCAAATACACATTACGTACAATTTATGAATTACGTGTAGTGCAAGCCAATCGGCTTGAGGTGCTGTGCTGCTGGCGAAAGGCGAGGCAATCAGAAGCCGCACTGAATCCAGGAAACATTAATAATCGCTTCATTTCGACTGCAACGCGTCGAGCGAGCTATTATTGACAAAGTAACGTTTCCCATGAAATTGAGAGTTCGTGCGGAAGAGATGTTCGATGAGGACGACGGTAACGTCAATGAATCGCTCGGGATTTCTCCTTGTCGAGGCCTTCTGAGTCATGAGCGATTTTTAAATCCGGATGCTCTCGCGTGGCAGTCATATCCAACAGTGCTCCCTTTCATGCCGCCTCTGGGATGTGGCTCATAGAAGTTGCGCCAACACCCTTTGTGACGTTTCGAAATACAATACACGTTCCGACTGTGAATGAAATTTGAGAAGGCTTTTGTAAGCAACAGTGAAAACTTACGCCACATTGACTCACCAGGCTCCGGCGAATGCGGCAACCAACCCAAACCTTCCCCACAAATTGCGCCAGTAGAAGTTTGTCACGCCGCAATAACTCCCGAATTGTATCAACAAAATATTCCATCAAATGAAGTTTCCGTCAACTTCAGCAAACTTCGCAGCACACTCCCTCTCGGAGGCCACAAACTAAAATTGCGTCTAATCCGATTCCGTACTGCATTAATTCAAAATCCTCCAGCCAACTCCGAAGCGGGCGAACTCAAAACCCGCCTCCAAGGGATTTCCCATAAAATATGCTACAAATTGACACATTACAGAACACTTTGCACTTGGGCGAAACTTTTTTACTGCTGTTTGCTGATAATTTCCTGCAACTTCATCGTATGCCATCTAAAATCCTTCAACAATTTCTGTTTTTCCAAATCACTAATTCAACCCCACTCGCATCATTCGCCGGACGCCGCCGCCGTCGTCGCCTCCGACATCGTTGTGGCTGCTCCACCCCGGAGAGGAAATATCCAAGGGAAAAACTTTAGAAAGAACTTCATTAAACAAATAGGACTTGAAGAGCTTAAAAGATCAGCAAGTCATCCAAAAATCGGAGAACCCCTACATCGATGTCTTGATGTCGGATGGTGGATGCTGGCTGGTGGTTGCTACGACCCACGATGTACTTGCTCGTCCGCCTGTACGCCTGCCCGCCCATAGGTAAAACGTGAAATAATCACTCCGCCACTCCACACTGCGGGATAAGGGAAGACAAAACTTTTTTTCTTCAATTCGTCAGTTCAAGGAGTCATCGTCTCTGTGAAAAGTTTCCAACTTAGATCCAGCCAGCAACTCCTCTCTAACATCCAACAAGGATGACAAAAACAGAAAACAAACAAGGACATGCTGTATTTTTTTTTTCTTCGGATGCCCTTCGACCCATCACTTGGGGTTCGCCTCTTCCTTGGCCCACCCAACTGCTCGTGTACTTTTCCTCCGTATCCTTTATCGCCCTAGACTTGGCTCTTCCCAACCGGCTTCGGGTGGCGAGAAAAGTTTTCTTTGGCTCTTCTGACAAGTCAGCCTGTCGGTTGCTTGACGAAAGACAAATTTTTCGCCAAAACATCCATCCATCCAATAAAACTCGCCCTTCACGTAGACGGAGCAGCGCTGGGCCGTAGCCCGCGCCAGGTAGCTAGGTGGGCGTCGAAGGCCCAACGGAATGCAGCAGAAGTAGTTTTAGCCCCAAAAGTCAATTACAAAAATTTTCCCCCCAAAAAGACGAAGACGCCGGCAAGATGACCAGAAACTTTTCTCTAGACGAGGCAGGAACATTTCGGATGCGCTCGCTCCTCAGCTTTTGCGAGAGCTTGGGGACTTGCTTAGGAAAGAAAGAAAATGATTAAAAGTTCGAAATCAAGTTTACTCTTGCTTGCTTGCTTCCGCATCCAGTGGCGCGCTGGTGACATTGGTGGCGGCGGCGACAACGCCAGTGGGCGGCGTGAACGACGATTCCCAGGGCGGGGTGTTAATATGAAGTTCTCTTGAATGTCTCTCACTGACAGCCGTCGCTTCTGTCGCTCGTGTACATGACAAAATGAAAGTGGCACAATATGACATATCATGTTTCTCACATGTTGCCGCACGGACGTGCCTTCCCGGCTCAACAATGCCAAAGTACGGGAGAGAATGTTCCTGCATTCACATGTAGGAACATATCCATGTCCGTGCCCATGCCATTCTGTGATATCCCTTGATTTTCGCACTTATTCCTATTCTTTGTGCGCCAGGCAGCAGCCAGGCGGCGAGGCATTGCATGGGAATGGAGACTATTGAAAGAAAGTCAAGATGGCGTCCTACGCCACCCAGCCTTCACTGTCAAACTGACGGCGGGCGGGGCGGTGGTGTCGTTCCGTGGAGGAGTTCCTTTTATGCAGTCCTTCTTCGTTTCTCATAGGGTATACCAATTTCAGTTTGCAGTATGCACTACAGTGGATGTCTGACATGTAACGTCAAGTGTTTTATGTTCGCCAAACTTTGGATTACAGTTTCTTAGAAATATTTCGAGGGAAAAGGAAGTTTCTTGCGAGAGGATCTCACTATTGTCGGGACATGTAGTCGGGCTCCTTGATTTGAATAAACGGCTGGAGGAGCGATTGCGTCGGTACTCATGCATTTGCACCACTTCGCCATTCAGTTCTTAAACTATTTGAGCAAACTCGTCGGAAAGAAACGAAGTGTCGCATTAAAACTTGGATGATAATAGCACTTGGTCAGATGTTAGCAGTCATTATGTTGGCTCCTCTCCCATTTCGCAAGCCACAGGGGAAAGGTCTCATTGTCAAATGCATTTCCAGACGAATAATTTTTCGTCCCTTTATAACACCTATTCAGTGGCTGCATACTTTGACATTAACTTGAATTAATTTGAAGTTTCCCCTGCTGCGTATGCACTCCAATTGGGATTCGCGCGGGGCGAAAGTTTTAAATTTCGTGCTGGCCCTCCATTTTCATTTTGTGGTTACAAGTTGGTGGTGCGGAAATTTAACACCTGGCAAGCCCATTTGCTAAGTTAAGTGCCTTAGTATTAGCTGAATGTTTGCCATTTACGGTAATGCATCGCTTGAGTCTGACAAAATTAATAAAACTTACCACAAATGTGGTGAAACAAATTTCGCATCGTTTCTCGCATTGCGCGATGCTTACGGTCGTCTTAGCGGACGCAAGTCGCAAGCAATCGGTAAAGAAACTTAAGCAGAATGAATGTGTTACTGTTATGCCTCTGCGTCATCCTAATAAACTGTCAGTCGAAAATATAGCTACTGCTAGCGAAAGTGCTACATAGACGTCTCGGACAAAGCTACAAACTAGGCAGCAGAAACTTCGAGGTAGTCAAGGAGTCCGTCTACTTCTGCTCCGCGGGCCAACAACACGAGTACCGAAATCAAACGCAGAATCACTCTTGCCAATCGGGTTTGATTCCCGGACGGGACACCTCGAATTTTTTCACGGCACCACCCCTTTTCGAGTTCCTGACAAAACTCAAAGAGTACCAATTGTAAATGAAGAGCTTCTCAAATCTCGCCGTTCGGAGTCGGCAAAAAACTGTATGTCCCTTCTACTCGTGAGAGAATAGTAGGACGCACAACACAAGTAGTTGTTGTAGAAGGTAGGCCCTGGTCCCTTGTGGTCTGTAGTTCCACTTAATTATTATTATAACCTTCACGGTATTAGGAGTATTCCGTAATTCAATAGAGCAAAAAAATTGTATGGGTTGTGTATAGGTTATGTATTCGGAGTTAGCATTGAATCGCCAGTTCCCTCCACTTGCAAGCGACCAACAATTAAATACAAATGCTTGCTGAACAATGATCTTATTCAGCAGGAGGGTGACTGTTTGGAAATGTCATTAACATTCTCTTCATTAGTTCATCAGTTCTTTAAAATTCAATGTAGAGGAGAGCACAACTTCAACTTCGTCACACACTATTCTCTATTTTCAAATCAATTATGCATATCGTTGCGTGCATGACAAATCACAATCATATAAAGGCGTAATTGGACCTCCTTATGAAGCATCCAAAATTTGAAGAACAGTGTAGTTGTCGGTTTGTGTGCACTCTTTGCTTTAACATGAAGTATCTAATTTCATCCGAAAAACTGCATGCACATTGCAAATTTTATACAAACATGCTAGTGAAGAAAAACGAAGAGTCAAGAGGGGCTGTTATTTGGCAAATTAGCTGCCACTGTTGCCAGAAATTTTGTTGTTCGCCGATGCATTCAGATATTTCATGAAATGCCTGAAAACTGATTAAATGTGTGCGCAACTGTTTTAAGCTTTTTTTCTCTCTCAAATCTGCTAAAATTTGAAATCGAATCCACATTATCTCCATTTCAGCTGATAGGCTGCCCAGTTCCCAGACAGATTTGCATCTCGCAGCCAATAGTGGGTCAGTTCGATTTGAACGACTTTTATGTGTTGATGCCAGTGTAGCAGCCACCCGAATACTCCTCCTACCCTTAGCGAATATGGTGCGTGTGTAAAATCCGCAGCGTTACTTCAATCCACAGATTTAAGCGACCGACTGCAAGCAATTCTTTTCCTTCCATCGAGTCCTCTCCCTCCTCCTCCATCTCCATTCAAATGACTTCCGCACCCCCATGCTAATTTATTAAGCACAAAGGACACCATTTGAAAGAAATTCTTGCCGATTTCTCTTCCCGGCCTAGAGATTGGAGTCAATTGAAAAAAACCCTTTCACAGTGACTCCTCCCGACACGAACCATTTCCTCGGTCAGGCCTTCGCATCGAACTGCCTCGCCTATTTGGGGGGACGGTGGGGAGAGAAGGAAAAAATAAGAATGGGAGAAATCATTTTATCAAATGTGACAATTTCCCTTCAAATGATATCCATTTGGTATCTCCTGCAGCTCACACCCACCACTCTGACCGTTCTGATTTGGCGGACGACCCACCCCCGCTTGATGTCTCAGTTATTACCTGGAGGCTCTCACCCCATGAAACTTTTAGCCCGGCCATTTACTCAGAACGGAATCGTTTGATTCTCTCTGGCCCATATGTGATGCATTAGCAGCAGAGGCCATTTGAAAACCCATTACTTTCGCTTTCGTGGCAGCCTGGCAGACTGGCAGCCGGACGGCCAGCCAGGACGGACGGGCGTTAGCACGGCGAGCAACAGACAATTTTCGTAGAGAGTCCAAACCAAATGACGGCCATGTGTGCCGTAAATAATAATGGCCCACTTGCTTTCCCATAAAGGATCCGGTAGTTTTGTTAAAGCTATACGAATATCCTCCCACTTCGTCTGTGTCCTCCTATCACTACATTACCACTACCCGAATGACCATTTCCCACCTAACGCTGCTACAAATGGCGAAGGCCTCCTCATCTTCCAGCGGGCAGCCAACAGCCTACAGCCTGCAGCTTGCTTCTTGAGATACGTCGACGGTCGTCGTCAATTCTCGGTCGTCCTCGTAGTCGTCGGTCAGGAATTTAGGTCCGAAATACAGCGCCAGCAGTCGAGCAATCCCAGGGTTCGAGTTAAGTGCTTTCACAAGGCAATAAAATGCCATTTTGCCTTTGCAATTTGTAAACCAAATTACCAAATTAAAGGAATGAAGCGCTTTCAGCTCTCCCAGCAGTGTAGGGCCCAGCCGGCCGAGGGTGGAAAAACGAAAACAATAATAAATTATGGATACCCGTAGTGTGAGTTCTTGCACTCTGGTCGATCGTACACATCTGGTGCGTGTCTCTGTATTCGCAGAACGCTCATTAAAGGGTCCTCATTGCCTTGAAGAAAAAAAAAAACTGAGCAATTTTCAAGGCATCCCCCTCCCACCCAACTCACACACATCGGGATCTGGGCATGAGAGGGCGTTTGGGATGAGGTCTTACGCGTCCATACGCATCCATAAATATGCAAATGATCCCCCCATTCTATACCCGTTCCGGCCTCGAGAATCAATGGCGTCACAACATATCTTCCAGACACTTGAGCTTTGAAAAAGTCTATTAAAGGAACTTCCTCACAATAGATATTTCTTTGGGGGGTATAATGGATTAGAATCATTTCATTTGCACTTATTCCCTATACGAGAACACCGGGTAGAGAAATGGGCCATTAAGTTCACATGCTCAATTCGGGACAGAGGCGTCTAGGAGCGTATTGGAATCGATATTAAGCAGACTTCGTCGGCCGTATAATAATTTTCAATGGTACATGGAATTATTTGCCAGCGGGCGGGGGTGTTCTGAGGGGGAAGCTTATGGATTGCGTACGATGAAGGTCCTTTTCTGTTTAAAGCGAAGATTACAGAATTTTTTCATGTTTGGGGCTCTAAAGACTCACCACAGCGTCCGGATTTTAATTTTCATTTGATTTGATTTGGCGAGAGTCAACAACCTTCATTTAAAGAACTGAAACCAAAACTTAACCTACACATCTAAACCTAAGGAGGGATAAGGAAGGAAGGGGGGGAGTGAGTGCAAAGATTTTACTTTGAGTGACAGAAACCGCAGCAACCACAATTATAAGCAGAGGGAAGCATATGGGAAGGAGGTTAGTTATCGCCGTAGTGTAGTAGTGTGCAGTTTAGATACGAAGAAGGAGTGAGGAGGCACTGCGAGTTAGCGGCGAAACAAAGAGATTTTAGAAAAGCAGGGTTGTCGATATTAGTTATCGGAGGAATAAATAAAATATCGGCAACATTGCGACGTTTGGCGAGACTGTGCATCATCAGTTGTCTTCGTTGGGTTTTAATAAGGCGGGAATTGTTACCAATCATGAATTGGTAGGCAAAACGGTTAAATGTGCGTTGAGCAGCACGAATGCATGTGGAATTGGATTAATTATGTCGCCCTGTACATAGCTATCGCCGTCAATCTAGGAATGGAGTCATTTCATATTGAAGAAGTGGTTTTTTTTTTTTTTTCAAAATTGTTAATACTTGAAGAGGCGGTATCAGCGGTATACGAGATATGTTGGTGAATTTTAAAATTTCGCGGGCTTCGTACATTCGATTATCTATTTTTTTTTATTTTGTAATGTTGGTGCACTCGTCTCAAAATTATACTTCAAGTTAGAGGTATACAAGTTAGACGTGTTTTGCGTTTTCAGCGATATCCTGCTTGCGAGAAACATGAATCAAAGAATTTGAATTCAATTTTGTTTGAAAAATGGGAACACTAATGGGACACTTGAAATGTGGCCTACGGTAAGTGTAATCTGAGTCAAAAAATGTTAACAAGTGGTACAAGCTTTTCAAAGAAAGTCAAGAAGATATGAATGGCGACGCTTGCCCTGGACAAGCGCCTCAGGACTGTAACAGCCGATGGAGATGTTAAAAAATTGAAGAAAATATTTGTGGAGAATCGTTGAAACACTATTAGAGAAGTTGCTGAAGATGTCGGCATATGGGTTGGCTCATGATATGCAATTTTTGGGCATGTGACAGTGAAATTAGTTCAAATATCGCTAAATTTGGACGTGATTTTTTGGCCAAAAACAACACCGAAATCAGGGGGCAGTCAACGTTTTTTACAGATTTCGCCGCTTGGGACTTTTTCCTTTTTGTGAAAGACCCATTAAAGGAAGGCGTTTTTGCGATTATTGAGAAACCGAATCGCTTAGGGCATACCAAGAAGTGAATATCAGACTGGTTCGAGGATTGGAGAAAACGCAGGCACGAGTGTATTATATCGTAAGGGACTACTTTGAGAGGAGACAGAGTAGGAATTGATGAATTAATAACTTTTTTTGAGAAAAGTTGAAATTCGCCTGCTACATTAGTTTAAGACGCTCTGACAAATTTTACAGTTGAAATAATTTGACAATGTATAACTGGCGCCATATTCATAATTTTGGAGTCAAATTTAACGTTGTTAGGTATAAACGTGTACCTTAAATATACTTCCTTAATTTTGTGTCTGTTTTGCAAGTTGTATTCTTCACCAAATTGCCTTCTTGTGGCACTACAGTTCGGGGTGGACCTGTGCCTCAACCAAAATGCCTCTTCAGCCAGCACGATCTTTCGCAAGCTGCCGCTAGTTGCGCACTCCAAGTTGATTCTCGTTCTCTACTTGTGTGCGCCAATTTAGTCTAGGCCGTCCCCTGTTGCCTTGTCCCAATGGCTCAGATTCAAGGAGTTTTCGGGCCGGAGCAGTGGTGTCCATGCGCTCAAATGCTTGCCCCTATTTTGGCTCAATTTGCAGGCACAGTGCTCGTGTAATTATTTGCCCAAATCCTAAATCAAGACCCAGTTCAATCAACATTGCTCAATTCCGTGGAATTTAAATTAATTTGTAAAGCTTCAGTTTTGTATCCTCCGCCCTAGTTGGATTCTTAGTTCCTGTCCAGTCACATTTATGTGGTGGGGGTAAAAGTTTGTGACACATATCATGATAACGTATCGCGTCAAAAACTTTACAGAAATCTGAAGGAATAGAAAGCTGTGGATAATCCTCATCCATAGCGTGTCTTATATTTTTGGTTACGTTGATGGCAGCGGTGATAGTCGCCGTTGCGTAGTGGTAAGTGCGTCGACCGCCGACAGAAATTCTTGGTTCGATTCCGGGACAGAACACCTCAAATTTTTATCACGGAACCACCTCGTTCAAGTTGCTGACAACACTCAAAGAGTATCAATTGTCTATGAAAAGCTTCTCAAATCTCGCTGTTCGAAGTTGACATAAAACTATAGGTCCCTTCTACTGGTGAAGAGCAGTAGCACGCACAACACGAGTAGTTGTCGTAGAATCAAGGCCCTGGTCCCCTGTGGGCTGTAGTGCCACTCAATTTTTATGTGATGGCAGCGGTGGTACAGCTCAGGTGGCAGCGTCCTTGGGAGGTTGAGAAAGAACCAATATAAGTTGTTTTTGCGTGACACAATATTTGGTAAATTTGGCTTGCCCACAGTTAATCACGATGAACCCGTTTCGGAGGTGTACACAAGACACTTTACTTCAATTTGCAGTCATCCACTTGTTTCCATTCCTAATTCCTCTATACAAAATTTAAAATTGTGATATGAGCTTAAAAAATGTGTCAAGAACGGTAATGCAATAACATGATAAACTAGAAAGATGTCCGTAGATTTATTATCAAAAAATCGTGTTTTTTGCACCAAACTTTTGAACGAAAAATTGATTCACTGACTGTGAAAGTAGAAAACGAAATATTATCAAGACAGCTTCCATATGAGCTTACTTTTCCTAGAATATAATTTACTTATCAATAATACTGGTAATCACTAAGTGATTTCGTTTGAAGACAACAGCTGAGACCAGCCAATTTGTTTCGTAGCCAACTTCTCCCTAAACCTTTTTCGTACTTACTTGGGCACTTTCGAAGATTGTTGATCGAAAACAGTGTTTTCGTTATATTGTAGTAATTTACGACAAAAAAAAATTCAGTTTAAGCCAGGCGATGTGTATAGAGCAAATGTGTTGACCGAACGGCAACCGGGAACCGATGTGGATAAAACAAACTATTTCGTCTATGCAAAATGTCGAACTGCACCTCGTGAGTAAATTTTGTCTAAAACAAGATTACCATTTATGCCAATTTTCATATGAGAATCATCGTTTGTCGATGAAGCGCAAATGAAAATCACACCTGCCTTATTTGGAGTGATGTCAAATCCCCCAGTGTATGCTGAGACGTTAAGAAATCGTTATTTCCAAAAACATGTAGTATAATTGGATTGTTCTTCTTTAGAAATAATGATAGACAGAACGTTACAGTCAAAAGCTATGATCGCAGACCTGATCGATCATCAGTTAAGCAACAATGATATGCAGAAGCTGGGGTTTCAACAAGACAGCAAATTATGTCACACAGCTCGTACTACAGGCAATTTGTTAAAGGAAATGTTCTGTAATGGCGTACTTTTACCTCCAAGATCGTGTATTTTACCGCCGCTTTCTGAAGGGATACGCCATACCTCCAAGATTGTGCGTTTTAACGCAGCTTTCTGAGCGGATATGTCTGCGCCGATGAGCCGGGAACGATTGACCTCTTAAGAAAAAGCATTCGCTGCGTGTCTGCCATAAATGTTAAAAAAAGTCATGCGAAATTGGTTCTCCAGACCACTCTTGCCATGGACCTCAACCAACATGCCTCTTCAGGTAGCACGAGCCCTCGCCAGCAGCCTTCAGTTACATACTCCAAGTTGCTTGAAGTCCTTCTCTAGTTGCGTGTGCCACCTCAACCTTAGTCGTCTCTATTGCGTTGTCCCAATGGATCGGATCGGAAGACTTTGATCAGTCACCATATGAGAAGTGATATTCGTTATCAAAGAACGGGGCATAAAATGTCAGATTATATGCCGAAAAGGTTCGTTTATGTGCCAACATATTCAGAAAATGTTTTGGGCATTGTGGGAACATTGAGTTATCTTCCAAACGCTTGCATTTGCACCACTTTTTCCTAAACTTAATCCAAAAATAGGCAAAGAGATCAAAATGGACATTGTGTACAAATCAGAATGCAAGACAAAAGACGCGGAAACGTACAATCGTTGCTATGTAAGCACATCAAAATAACAAACAAGTTTGACATAAACAGCAAAAATTCACCAAAAAAGCAACACTGGCCAAACCTCACCCAGTCTTTTGCCACGTTTAAAGTCGACATACCCTGGCAAAAGGTACACTTTTGAGCCACTGCACAATATTAACAAGAGTAAGAATGAGAACAGATAGTAGAATACAAAAGCCAGCTTACTCGACAATGGTTCCGTCTGTATTACAAACCAAGCACCATAACTAGAGCATCCGCTTATCCTACACCAGCTGCTGTTAACGCCACGAATAACAATTGTCGAACAATTAATCATTTCCCTTTCGACCCGCTGTTAAATCCGGTGAAAATATTCCCAAAGTCACATCAAGCACACGCACACGTCACCGTCGCTGCCATCGAAAAACGATAACCCACCTAGAACAACTTGATTTTCTTCTTCTAACTCAGCCATCAGGCATCATTTGTCAATCGCTCCGGTATTGAATTGTAACCCGCCCCCACAGAGCCGATGTATACGTAATAGGCGAACCCCAGGACGTTCCACGTCTAATTATAGAAAAGAAAAACATGAAACTTGCGGTATGAATTAATATGAGCGCCGCCTGCATAAATGAACTCCACTCTCCGCTCTTTCACCTTAATCAAGCACAGCGCGAAGGCACACATGCTTGGCAAAACAGTTCCATGAAATTACTCTTTTACGCACGACATCCTCCGCCAGAGACTTCACTTCCTCCTCCAACTAGCAAACACCTTTCAAAGTAAGCCGCCGCGTCGCTGTCGCCGCCACGCACACTCGCACGCATGTTGACACAAATTTGCCTTGAATTTACATCATCATCAATCTATAGTATCCCGACCGCATCGTGGCTGCGGGAGGTGCGTGCAAGGACGTGTGTGTATTAACTTACACCGTAAAAAATAATACATCCCTCGGCGGCGCTGGCAGGAAAATAAATTTGTTTAATGCCGCTTCAGTTGGTGGCGTTTTCAATTTTATTCACTTCCTTTGATTTTGCGGCGCTCACTTCGAGCGCGCTTACCGCTCCTCAATCACGCAGCCTATCCTTGGGCGCCCTGGCGCGTCACTTCGTGGTTGGCGTATAGCCCTCATCCAGTTCTTTTGTCTGTAACCGCATCTCTTCGAGATTTCCATTTCAATATTCTTTGAAAATTATTTATTTCCTTTGATTTCGCCGTAGCTTGTGGGTGGCGGGAGGAGGCGGTGGCGGGAGGGGGGGGGGGGCGCCAGTGATTGCATTCGTAGGCACTCAACTGTCTGCCCTGGGGGTGGGTGCTTTCAAATCGAATTTCGCGCGCCTTCAATCATAGTCATCTGAAGGAATTTGTTTTCCCCGTCGTATCTGTCGTCGGTGGTTGGTGGCACGGTACGATGGCACGATGGTGCGATGGAATTGATTTAACCTTCGCCGCCTTGTTTACTTGGGCTTGCCGCAGAATTTTACTTTTCAATTTGCACGCAATCCCCTCCATTGACACAGCATTCGGATGGATCTCTTTGCACTTTCGGTTTCTTGGTTTGCCTGCTCGTCAACATCGCCACAGAACCACTGTCACAGACCGAGACGCTACCGCTGACGCTGCTGTCGCCGACGGATAGATGTGTATCCATTAGGAGTTTTCTTTCAGCATCTTTCCAAGGACATGCTTAAGGAGTTCTTTTATTTTGCTGGATGCGAGCTGGTGTTTGCGTTCAATTTGATTTTCGTCACATCCTTTCGTAATGAGAGATGTGTTCGTTGTCAGTCAGTCAGTCAGTCAGTCAGAATCGCTCACACAGTGTTTCGCTGTGCATGTGCAGGAAGTATGAGGATGTGGTGCTTTGTGCTCCGATATCTATTGTCATTTTTCATTTACTTTCTGCCCCGGTATGGGCTCCGCTCGTGCCTTGATCGAGAATCAAAAGATGACGATGACTATGCTAACACTGGGGACGTCATGCACAAGCTGAGTGCTGGGTGCCGGGCGCTGACACTACACAGAGAGCGGAGGACGACCTTCTCACCGTCGATGTTGTCATCAAATGGAACGAGGAAATTGTGCGGGAATTGAAATTTTCTCAAAAGAAGCATTATCGGAGCCGGGGGCCGAGGAGACAATGTGTGGTCGTTTTGGACAAAAACTGATACTGTGGCTTACAACAGCACAGCAGCATCGGCGGGAGTGGTCCAAACCAAACCCGGTTCAACGAAAACCATTAACTATAACGATGGCCGTGAGAGTGAGAGAGAAGGAGAGGAACAGGATGAAGGATGCGACCAGTACGTACGTCACTGAATTCGATTGGTGAAAATTTAATTGAAATGTCACAGGAATATCAATCTATTGAAATTCTTGCGGAACGACAAGCCAAACGGGGGCGGAGAAGGTGGTCGGGTTGAAGTTTGGTGTGTCGGTGTCGGTTGGTGAAGTGGGTGGCCGTTCACTCGTCGCTTTGTTTATTCTAAGTGAAAACGAAGGACATGATGATTCCCAAATCGAATAATATACAGCAAAGTCACTGCATAAACGACCACAATAAGGGACGCACACATTCCTACGGCAACCCTCTGCTCATACGACCCACATTCAGGCCATTGTGGGATACGGTTGGGGTGGGACTGGGGTTTGACAGTGCTCTACAATCGGATTGACGTTCCTATATAACGATTTTCCACTTGAATTGACTAACTGACACCACCAGAAGCAACAACAGCAGCCGAGGCATCCCTTTTCGAGCAGCTCGCCCAGCTGCCAGGGCAGAATCATTGATGGACTGCGACGACGATGACGACGGCCATGGCCATGGCGAAGGGTGGTTGCGAAAGAGCTCTGGGCTTGGTAGCCATCCAACCGTTGATTTTGAGGAGGAGAGGGGACAAACGAAACAAATGGCAAAGCTGCAAAATCAGATATAATATTTCCAAGAGCCGATCACTGGTCCCTCATCGCCATATGGGTGCGTGATGGATACAATGTGTACTCCGCCCCTCTCGAGAATATGTCAAAATTGAATTACTTTCGAATTGGAACTCCATGTGTCGGCGGATCTGTCAATATATCATCATCCAGCAGCGCTCTGAGGGTGATTGGCTGCTCTGTGTTGATGGTGTTGATAAAAATCATCGACTCCCGCTCCCCCTTTCGCCGTCGTTCTTGTTTTTAAAATTCAATAAACACGGACGCACGGATTTCCCACATTTATCTTCGGTATCCAGTGCTGCTGGATGGCAGGCGGAAGGCGGAATGGAGCAGATAGCTTAGTTTTCGCTACTCCGTTGTGGGGAGTAAAGGAGCAAAGGGGAAAAAATGTTTCTCGTGTTGAAGAACCTCCGACACTTAAGCCCGGACTGGCTAATATTTATGACCAGCAAACGGAAGTCATGTCCCGGAAAATATAAGTGCGACTTGGTTTTGTCACTTTGCCAGCTGCCATGCTCTCCATCAAAGAGAAATTTGGCCAACAACCATGAGACGACCTACGACCACCACCACGGGAACTCTGGCACAGTGGTTTGGAAAGCCAAGAGAAAAGAAAGAAAGAAAAAAAAGCGTACAAAGAAAATGTTTCGTGCAAAGGATACACACTTGAATACTCGAATACGGGGAGTCCAAAGAGGATTAGTCGTCGCCATAAAAATGAAACGAAACCGGAAGGCGAGGCGACATGTGGTTTCGCAGCCAAAATTTTGAATACATTGCACTTGCGAGTCATCGAATGAAAAAGAATTGGGTGTCTCCAAAAATAGTTTTCATTTCATTTCATTTCTGCGAACAGCCGGCCGCTCATATGAAGCCCTGCGTGCTTGCACGTCATGGTTTATTTTGTGTGTGGTATCCTTGGCGCTGGAAATAAGGAGAAAATTCCCATTTGTCATTGTAGGCTATTTCTGAGTGTTTATTTTTTGCACGAAGAGTGTTTTCGAAATGAAGCTGACTCTGCCTTTGATGTGTTTTTTTAACACACCCCTTGATACTAAAATCATGAGCTGTATTCTGATGGTCATCTCCTGATGGTAAAGAAGTGGTTTTGGTCGGAAAGTCATCAAGACCACCCACGTGGCATTTCCTTGGACTCTAGTCTAATGGAAATGTCTTCTGACGTAGGGACGTAACAGACACAAGGTCGACTTTCTCGGCTCTTAGAGTGAGTCTGGCTGGAAACGGAGCCAGGAAAGATGGCTGTCAGCCCAATGAAGGGTCGTGTGCTGCTGGAAACGCACGAAAAATAAGTTAAGACAATGTGGAATTGGTGCAGTGTCTGAATTTTGTATGGATAGCCGAGCTTACCTAAACCTTGGGCGGCTCCTAATATTAAACAGGAATGCCAGCCTATGAACTCAGATTTGGGTTCGGAATTACAGGATATATCGTAAATTCGCCCACGAACTTGCTAGGCAGGATCAGAGGGGGGCATTTTAATGACTTGAACCTGCGTTGGGGCTGTTCGGCCCTTGGTTGGGGCTTTCGTCGTTGGCGGGGTCTTCCAAAAGCAAAACCGGAGGTGGAATGATTTTTTCTTTTGATTTAGACAAACCATGCTCATGTTCTCTAACGTCATGATGGATATGCGACAAAGCTGTTATCTCTTAACCTAAAAGAATGTAAGAGACAAAAGAGCCAATTAAACTTTGCAAAAGTGAGAAGTGTGCCAAGGCTAGGTAAAGAAAATCTCTACAGCCGCTGTGGAGAGGATGAAGACATTAAAAGGCATGATCTTTATCTTGTTACGGCTTTTGTTTGGACAAAGTTGCAGGTGACAGATCTTTAGCGCTAATGATATTTAGGCTGATGATGCTTGTTCCTTGTCACAGAATCTAAATCTGGTATTAATTGGGAAAACAAAGAAACTTAACTCCATATATGTAGATTGATGCCGGCCAATACAATAGACCATTATTTTAGAGTTTTGACTGGCACTACAACCCACAAGGGATCAGGGCCAAACTTCTACAACAACTACTCGTGTTATGGGTGCTATCGTCTTGCCACACTGCCCAAAAGTTCAGAGGTTCATTTGACGTTTCGCATTTTTATTTTTTTAATTCTAATAACTTAACGCTTAATGCTATGTCCCTTTCTAAAACTGAAGTAAAAGTTAGGCGGCATTATTTTTTAATTTAAAATTGTATTCATCTTGTCCCAAATAATATTCTCGAACCTCGAATTTCTGATAGCCATTGGATTTTTCTTAAGACTTTCAAGCTTTTTTTCCTCATTTTATTGTAGAGAAAATTAACATTTCCTTAGCCATGAGTTGGAAAAGAGTTAGAATTAATTGCTTTTCGTGGAGTCTAGAAATTTCTTAAAATCGGGGTCTGAAGTTAGGCAATATTCACCCAAGAAAACATGCCAAATTAACTCTAGTCGTAGTATTTAAGTGTTTCATTTAAGTGATGCATGGGTGTACGTCAATTCAATCCCTGCACCTCTTTCCATATTCTCACAAGAAGAAAATTTAATATCTTTGTAAAGCTCCTCAAATTTCGCCTTTCAATGACGCAAAAGGAAACTGTCTCCGTTATTTATGATAAAACAACAGCTCGCAGCCACGTGTAGTAGCTATGTGTCATGCTCCCTTATGGACTGTTAAGCCAGCCAATTATTTTTATTGTGTACCGTGATACAGTGTGCTTAGCAACACAGATTGAAGCTAAGACCATTTCGTTAGGAAAGAATACAAACAAGTTGCAAGTCTTAGTGAAGCCCCTAAGCCTTTTTTTTAAATGTTTTTTTTTTTACTATTTTTGAAGGTTGGGATATACTGCACTGAAGCGCTCAAAAACTGGTCCATTGTACTACCAGGCAGTAACACAAGTTTGCTGTAGTTTCCTGTTTTTGCGATGAAAGACTAGAAAGACTAGGAGCTTCTGTGATGAAAAGCTTAAGTTTTCAGCTCCCTCCATATCAGCGCCAAACAGCTGCGACCTGATACCAGCAAAGGTGGGACATTGACAGAGAAAGTGCTCTGAAGTGTTTTCAATTTCTTCACATGCATCGCAGAAGGTGTCTTCACTAAGCCCAATCTGACTTAGGGGACCATGCACTTGGTCAGCCTGCATCCTGTAGAGTCATGCCATCTCTGGTTGTGCTGTTGGGAGACCCAATCATCGACGGAAGCGAGTAGTCCCAAGATGGGTTCGGGCTCAACGAATGCCTCTTTAGAACCTTGCCTGGCAGTTCATCAACAGTCTCGCTTCACGTGATACCGTGATGTCCCGGGACCCGGACAAGTCTTAGCGAATTCAGTCTGCCAACCAATTTAAGAGAGGACTTGTATTTCAGAACTATTTTGGAAGTTGTTACAGGGTTGAGTAAGGCCTTAAGCACAGCTGTCGCTGCAAACGCAGATACTTCGCCCCTTCCATCTGTGTTTCACAATATAGTTGGTGGCAAAAGTTTCCGCCAGGAAGACCGATGCGAAATTACCTAAAGAGGTTTGAAGTCTAATGTTGTCGTCGTTTTGGAGGCATCCGTGAAAATCCGGCTAAATTCCCTTACCTATTCAGTTTCTGGCCAGAGCCAGTCCTGGGCGTAGGGAAAGTCGACTTTATATAAACAACACAGCTGGGACCCTGCATAAGATGTCCATGAGACTTGCGTCATAGGAGATGATGTGCTCGAGGTCATGAAAACTCCAGTGCGATTTGAACCAAAGACCATTTCTTTCTAGTCGGGAGAAGGCATAGATTGCAAAGCCCATGGTGTGGATGTCAAGCGGTTTAATTTTTTAAATTGCATCTATATTTTTCTGACTCAGCGCACTAACTTCTCAGACTTGGGTCTGATCTTAAAGCCCCTCCGCCTCCATTAGCCCCGAAGATAAGTTCCACCTTCATGTTAAATATCTTGTTACGGTGCAAACTATAAAATTATAATTATAATTGTCCGTGTAACATAAGTCGTCCATTTTATCAGTGGTTTTAATGGTTTGTCGGCTTATGGAATGTACTTTTCACTTTTATGCTTCGCACAGCGGTATACACTCGGGAATTCCTCGTCATGCTATTTTTATTTCTTACGTTTGCATGTTGCGAGCGATGCAATAAAATGTTACTTTAAGCAGTTTGCAGCCGTCACACAAAAACAACATAAAACACCGTAACACTTTAGGAGAATGACTTGGAATAGGTTTATGGAAAAGTGTGCGATTCGTTTTATGAAAGCGTGGATGGCAACTATTATTAAATATTTTTATTTTTATGACCACCTATGTACATGCGAAGGAAAAGGAAAACAATCATTCATAAGGACTCGCTCCAGGTCGTTTCTAGTGCAAAGTAAACGAAGGCATTACAGTCTTAAGTCAGAATTTCAATAGAGATACGAGCATTTTTCTGATGTCGAAGAAGAAGTAACCAATGTCCGGAGTGAACTGCATATGTTAGGACAGGAGTTACTCCACAGTGAGTCACTTGATCGGAATGTCTCCAGGGTTAGCATTGGAAAACTGTTGTGTGAAAGGGAGATACCGTGATTTGCAACAGTCGCACATTCTACAGGGACCAACAGAAAAATCATAGCAGCAATTAAGTCCACGAAGAAGCAGGTGCTACCTCTTTGCAAGAGTAATTGGTGAAAATGTTTGAAAACCCCAACGCGTGAACGATCGTCTCGAAAGTAGTTCTTACAGCTTAAAAGTGATAATTTTGACTTGAAAGACGAAGAACTGGCTAGACAGCGAAAACAATTGAAAGTCAGCATCCCTCACTAACTCCAGAGGAACTTTCATACACACGTACTGTGGCTCAACAAAGCATTTCCAGTCGTGTAATTAAAAAGCCATGACCTGGAAGGCACCCGTACCGAAATCGAACGCAGAATCACTCTTGTCAATCGCTGTTTCTTTGGGCTTAAGAGGCAGTTGAGTAATAAAGCCTTCTCTCGAAGGACTAAGCTCGGACTCAAAAACAGGTCCATTGTACTACCAGACAGAAACCTTCATTTACTGTAGTTTCCTGTGTTTCCGATGAAAGACCAGCAGGCGCTTTTGTGATGAACAGCTTAAGTTTTCAGCTCCCACCACATCAGCTCCAAACAGCCGCCACCTGATACGAGCAAAGTTATTGACAGAGAAAGTGCGGTGAAGTGCCTCCACCTTCGCCACAGACGTCACAAAGCGTGTCTTCACTAAGTCCAAGCAGACTTAGGTGCTTAGCGAAGGTGAAGTGTCCCGATAACAGAAAAGAGTTCGTTCGGGAGCATGCACTTGATCAGCCTGCCTTCTGGAGAGTCAAGCCATCTCTGGTTCCGTGATCCCGTGATGTACCGGGACCGAGATAAGTCTTAGCGAATTCAGTTTGCCGACCAAATGAAGGGAGGACTAAGCTTGCTTTATACAACAGCTTGATCATCTCAGTCCTACTTTATGGCACGGATACCTGGACACTACTAAGATCGGATGAGGTCTCTTGGAAAGAAAAGTTCTGCGTACGATTTTTGGACCTGTTTGCGTTGATGCCATCTGGATTAAAAGACTTAACGACAAACTCCATATGCTCCATAGGCATATAAAGGAAAACCTTTTTTTGGTGTTGAAAATTTTGTCCGCTACTATAGTCCAATACGTGGGGGATAATATGGATACAACGGCTTTACCTCATCGCCGACAGCAGCGCAGGCTACATGCTCATGACCAGAAAGTACTGTACGTTGGGTGTTTGGTGGAACCCGCTGGGTGTGATGTATTATGAGTTGATGCAACCGATTGAAGAGATTTCAGGCGAGTTGATAGACCTCGTTTGAGACGTGCAGTGAAAAAAAACATATTCTTCTGTCAAACAGTGGCATGATGAAGTTGTTATCCAGTATGACAATGTTCGCAAAAGATCCTGAGATTAAGTTAATTGCGCTGCTGTTTGCTCGAAGTTTAACTGTGGTCTTGTTTAACAAATCAAGTGAAAAATGTAATTAATATGGAGCTTAGTTTATTCCACCGCAAGAATATCTTTCCTTAGTCGTAAGTCCAATCGGAACACACCTGGAGGGGCTCAAATGGAACCACACCCACTGAACACACCCTTGTTCCGCTCAATTCCATATGGCCTAGCTAATAAGAACTTCAGCCATACAATGAAGTTAAATTGGCCCCCTTCATGACATGACGTGGCAGTCTAAATAATGATTTAAAAAAGTCACAATTGGGAAGACATACTTGCCTCGGAGAATTAGTGAGAGTGTGAGTCTGGAATATAACTTATGACGAGCGGGTATAGGTGCGGAAGACAGATAGAAATCAGCAGAAAGGATGGGGCAGGATGAGGATGCACTATTGCAAGCACGACAGTCGCGTCAAACTTGATTAGCTTTCAATGAATTCATCAATTGCAGCTTGAGCACGTACACAAATACCAGTAGATCGAAACCGAATATGCGTACGAGCGAACGAGCTGACAACTTTAAAGGATACGAATGTAATATGTACAAACACCTGACAACAGGTCTTTTCGGCATGGCAATCTCACTACACCGATGCCTGGTGGGTTAACGTACTACATTTGTCTGCATTATCTGTCTGTGAGTTACGGGGATAAGTTTGTGACTTCTACTGAACAAGTTGAAGTTCGTAACAGTCACATGTGTTGTGAATGTGAGCTAGGAGTTAAGTCCTTAAGAGATAAGTCCACTGAAGTAGTAAGTTCACACTAAATAGACGAGGCAAGCCATCCCTTGCCTTCTACGGGTGTGACTTTGTGTGAGATTGAGTGGAGTTCATGCAAGTTTATCTATTTCATTTTTCTTTCTGAATAATTTAATTTCAAAGATGTTTGGTCTGATACTGCTGTTGGACCTGTTTTTTCCTTGTTTTGAAGACTCGACTCTCTTCTTTGAACTCATGTGTAGATTGAAGAGACGAGGAAAGCTATAAAATTCCAACGCTACACACCCAACGACCCTGGTGTTCAACTTGTGCTATGTTTTACTTTCTTTCGTTCATTTTGCTTTCTACTTCGTGCAGATCATGCCGATTGTTACTTCTGCCGTCCCTTTGTGTTTCTCATCAAACTTGAGGCTTAATTTATCTATTATCCAATGCAATTAACAGCCAAGCGGCTCTTAAGGTCAAGGTATTGGAGAGGATAAAATCTTAAGTTGTTCAAGTCGTGCATATGGTGATATTAATTCGGTCAACACAGAGATCTCATTCATGCAAATGTGGAGTCTGAGATGAACAAGAAATTAATCGTGCCATACGCAAGTGCCCCTCCGATTTCCGTTCAAATGTATCCAGTTAGCAAAAAGAAAATTAAGTATCATACCTTGAGAAGAGTTAAGGTATACCATCCATACCAAACGCCTTATAGATGGTACCACCAGAAAAGAAAGTCTAGACGCAGTTAGGAACAAGCAGTCGGGAGTTGAGAATACTAAGTGGGGTTATGACAGAAAACTGATCCATCGGTCCTCATGTACAACGGCGGCGTAGAGGATAGGTGTGCCGACTTACACGCTGAAGGTTGCAGGTTCGATACCCAGAGTGAACACCTCGTACGTTTCCTTCGAGTTGCTGACGACACTCGAAGAGTACTAATTGTCTATGAAAAGCTGCTCAAAACTAGCCGTTCGGAGTCGGTAAAAACTGTAGGTGCCCTCTTTCCGTGAGAGAACTGTAGCATGCCCAACACGAGTAGTTTCTGTAGAGGCCCGATGGAGCAGTTATAGAGCCACTTAATTATTTTAAATATTATTCCGCACTGCTATGTGATTGCTCGACGCTAAAGACAGGAAGGCAAACCACTTTCTGAGGAAGGATCCAACCACATACGGTAATTAGGGTCATGCAGAGATTCTTGCATAAATCGGCCTAATGATGATGATGTTCAGCGGAACATCAGAAATAGGTTTCACGGGACGGGCAGTAGAGTGAAAGCTACCACACACAGAGTACAATGAACGCGATCAGTTGATCTTTGCGAAACCGCAGCGTTAGCCGGATGGATACCTAGGTGGGTATGCAAATGGGCTAATACACTCCAAGGACTTTGAATTTCTATCAACATCATTCTCAACTTGTGTTTGCAAAGAGTGTTCCTGCTTCCACTTTTAAACAGGAAATAGTAAAAAAAAAACATTAGAGAAACATACATCTTAGAAAATTAACAATCCCAGAGAGGAATGAGGAAACAATTGCCAATTCAAAGAGATAAAAAGTGAGTGAATAAAATATAAGCATCTTCTTGCAAGCACTGTGAAGGTCCCCATTGCAAAATTTCATAAATCAAGAATCCCCACCTCATGAAGTCGGAAATGAACCGAAATCAATAACAAATCAACGAAGCTTTCCATGGAACCATCTTGATGGGTATTTCCCGCATTTTCCGTTTCGCTGAACATGCAGTAATGAGATAAAAAATAATTCATTTTGTCAATTATAATTTTATTATATTTTCCTAGCAGCGCAAATATTGAAAGTTTTACAAATCATTGTTAGCGCTATGGAGTGAGCGGCGAGTGCACGCTGAGTTGGGCGCTCCTTGTTTGCGGTCACACATTATACACATTTATATTTGCGCACACATTTGCATTTCAAGTTACCTACATCAACATGATTTAATTAATTAATTAATAATGGCATTCTATTGCGATTCTATGGCCATCCCCCCACCCACCGACAGGTTCACCGCTCCTCGTATTTATTTTTCGCATTTTTTTGTGCGACGTCTTTGCAAGTACACACAGCAGATGCATTGTTTTTTCGGTCAGTAATAAAACCGCGGTTTCTGGTGTGGGATTCACAAGTGGTTTGTAAATATTAAAAAAATATATATTGGATAAATATGCGATGTATGCACGTAGATGACAGTGTGTACAAAAGAGGTCTTCAATGAGGAAGAGCGTTTTGATTGTCACTGGAATGGTCTTGTACAGAATGTATTGTTCTCATTGTTTGAATTTTCAAGGATTCCTTTTTGACAGTTAACATTGAACTCGTAGCATGTGTCAGAATCCAACGTTCATCATAATGATAAAAATTTGTATTTGAATACGATGTTCATTAGTGGATTTTCATTGAAACGGGTCGAAAAGTTTAATTATGTAACTTTTTTACGAGTAGAAACACTGAGCTTTGTTGTAAAATGAATTTTAAAGCAGCTCGAAGGATGTGTAATAAGGAATAACGAGCTTGGAGTCGTCGCCAAGTCATTTAACTCAGTGTTTGCTCCAACATTCATCTATGGTGCCGATATTTGGGAAACGACGTTTAAAATATATATGTATGTTAAGCATATAAATAACACATACGCCCTGCTGCACGCGTCCGTATAGTTTTACGGACAAAGTTAAGTTTAATATAAATAGTTAAGTAGACTTAAGTTTAAGGTTAGTTTTAAGAAGAATATGTTTATTAATTAGGTTTTTGAAGAATAACAAACAATTCCAAGTTTTTTTTAATTTTCTTGCAGGAAAAATGAAAAAATATAATAGCTTTAAGCAATAAATTTAAAAAGTTATAAAAGGCCGAAAGGCATCAAGAAAAGAAAAAAAATCTAGATTAGCTTAGAGTACTCGTGAAGAGTCAGTAGGTAAGAATTAAGATCACTTGATTATATTGGTAAGCTAGTTTTAAGAATTTTTGTCTAGCAGTTAAGGAATGAAGTTTTGAAATAAAAATGCATTGAAAGCTGAATAACGAGATGAGCCTTTTTATGCTGTTGCTTTTAAATTACTTGCGGGTCACTGCGAAACACTGCAGTGCGGTGGGCAGCTCAATGTTGAGCATATACTTTTTCGGATGGAAAGGGCTGGGCTTAGGTGGGTTTTTCACATGCTGCAGATGTCCATTTTATCATGTCTTCCAAGGCGTGCTACCTTAGATGTGAGTCCTTCGAGTAGACGACCGCACGGCAGATCCAAGGCGAGGTGGTTGGATCGAGTCCATAATCTGGTTGTGCTTGAGAATAGCTGATGCTGAATTAGAGTAGATGGCGGAGGATCAAGCAACCCCTTTGGTAGAAAATGTGGGTAACTTTAAATAATGATGAAGATAATGATAAAAATTAAACTAATTTATGTTAGTTTTTAATAAAAAATTATTTTTATTATTTCACTCTTAAGAGGTAAATTTGAACTGAATTAACATTCAATTCCAAATACTTGTGAAACCTATACATACCAGCACTTCTATTGCTCTAGATACAGCGTCGGCAGAATAATTGTTTGTTCTGTCTTAGCTTACAGAGGTGTCACGCATGTGCCGCTCGTATTGTGAGAATGCTAACTGGTGAACTTTGCAAACGCCGTTTCATGCGTTGACAGACATTAAACCGGAAACGTTCCCTATTAAATTGATTTGCTGAATGAACATGATAGTACTCCCTACTGAGTTAAGTGTGAAACACATCTTTATTTTGGAAAAAAAGAATACTTGAAGAATTTGACATTGCTAGTGCTTACGAAAGTCGCCCGCCCTTTATCTGGGGCTACACAAAAGTTACCGAACTGATTTGCTGGGCGGAGTTTTTTGTACAAGCGCCTTCAGCCGTTAAAGACATACAGAGTCACTGTTCTCAAGTCAGTAGGCTTACCAACATTTTTTGAATTGTCTAGTGATACTTGTTTAGTATGGTCAATAATAATAATAATAATTGAGTGGCACTACAGACCACATGGGACCAGGGCCTAGCTTCTACAACAACTACTCGTGTTGTGCATGCTACTGTTCTTCACGAGTAGAAGGGACCTACAGTTTTATGTCAACTTCGTCCTTTCCATAATAGTTTGTTCTCGTTAACAGCTACCAGCACGGAGTTTACTTTTGAAAAAACTCAACTGTTTGAGAGGTTTTCCTGGTTCAAGTACTATTAAACGTTAATTGATACAAGGTCCTTATTCTGGTGAACCCTCAAATACGGGAATCGATGAACATTTTGATAAAGTTCGCCAAGTTTCTAGTTATAGAGAGTTTGGCTAGTTCGTTGGGGTTACAGTTGTCCGCAGGCCAAAATACGTGAGACAATCAAGCTGCGTATTCATATCAATTTGAAAGAGTTTCTTGAGCCTGTCGTTATCCAAGAGAGCGATTCACAAATAGCCATTCCTTTCGCCAAGCGCATACGGTAGTGTTGTTCAAGTCAAAATCAAAATGTTCTATAAGTCTATAAGTCTGCTTTCGGAGTGGGGTCGTCTAAGAAATGACAAGAAATATGCTGTAGAAGTGGGACTTACTCTGTATAAATCTGTGTCGATTCTTCAGAAAATTGATGACAAATGTGTAAGTAGGCGAAATTTATAGATTCACTTGAGTTCGGCTTGTCGTGGCTGTAGAATTTGTGGAAGGTGAGGAATTCGAGCTAGCTTGTCTGTTTCAATGTTGCCGAAGATTTGTCAAGCTTTGTCATTTCAGGCTTAGGCAATTCAGGATTTCAATCAATCTGCAACGGATTGTTAATTGTGGGCTACGGTGACACAAAATTAGTTTAGAATCATTTTAAAATTTGAAATGTAAAGATGGCTAAGCAGTAAAAAGATGCTTCGAATAAGGAAGATGCTGATTATGCATCATTTTTGCAGTATTCTGGTTGATATATGTAGAAAATTTAATTTTCTTGCGACTTCTCTTCCTAAACACCGGACCCACATAAGCTTCTCAAAATGATTGTCCGTGGTCCCTTTACACACTAACCCTGGACTATGTTGTGGAACTATTTGTTGATAAAAAGAAGATTTATTTATCGAGAAAACGACCCGTTTCACCCCCGAAAAAGAGGGAGCTCTTAATAGAAGTCGAAAATCATAAAAAAACAATTAACTACTGACTCGGACATAACGGGAGGGTTTGCACTTAATTTCTTAACCTGACACCTTGTAATAATTTTCACAATTTCTTGACCACCGCCTTGCACGCCATACTAACCTGTTGCGAAATCTCACCACACACACACCGCAGCGGCCGATAATAAAGGACAAGTTAGCAGCTACATACCAGCACCCCTCCCACCGATCAATACAAAGAGCTGTTGTGAGTCGTACCTTTTTTACAGTAGATACGGGCGCACCAGCGACGAACGAGCTGATATTTCATTCGCCCATCTATCCGGCAGACGGAGGCGCATTCATGACAACGATTTCGTGTGCCATTTTATGAAGCGTTTAAATCTCAACACGGCGTCGTCGTCGCTGCCGTTCCGTGCCACAGTGTCCCGTGGAAAATAATTCTCCACTCACCGTGCGGGTACGGTTGTGGAATTGTTAAAATTGAATTAATTTCCACGGCAGCTCGCACAAGCGGCGAATCGGGAACGCGAACGCAGAGCAAAATAAATGACCAAACACGACCCAAAACTAATTCCAACATTTCTCCTCAGCCCCTGCCGTCCGTCGCCGTCATCAACGCGGCCACTGAAAATGTCCCGTCCTAATTGAAATTACCTCATTAAACAGGCAACTCAACTCAATTCAAGGGTGAAATAAAGAGAACTGAAAAAGGCCAGCACTACTGCCACGCCGCACCGCCCGGAATAAATGAATGAAATCCATAATACTTACGGGAACCACAGGACCCTATCGAGCAGAAGACGAAGCCTGATATTGCTTGGCATGCCGCCAGGAAGTTTTCCGATTGCCAAGCGTCCTCCCTGGCGGTGGCGGTGGCGGTGGCCCGGACTCGGGACCTGGGCCGTCATTTACCGGGAAAATAATCTTAAAATTAAATAACGGAACTCATACACATGCACACAACACGATGGAGCGATGAAAACGAACGGGAATCCCTATCTGCGGCCGCCACTGCTGCGGTCGAAAACTGAGGCGGCTAAACTATCCGAAGGAAACCCCACCAGCCGGGATAAATTATTGGATTTTCCGAAAAACTCAAGGCGATCCCACCAAACAGTCAAACTGCGAAGGGACCATATGGGGACGTGCGCCCCTCCGCACTCCGCAGCCGGCTTCAAAGCGAGATCCGGTGAAGAAGTTTTAATTAGCCAACTTCAATTACACGAGCAATTAATTCCTGAAGGCGAAGATTGCCCAACAAATTACCCGGCAATACGGTGGCACTTTCATGGGAGCGAAATCCAGCTACAGCCAATGTCAAGTCGAAGGAGGCCATAAATCCTTCCGTCCGGGAGCAGTAAAAAATAATCAAAGCTGTCGCCGAGAACGATTTAACTTATTTGCAATGAAAGAGGTGAACATTAAGTGAGCACACTTGTAGGTACACTTTTCCGTCACATCTGGACTGACAGCGGGCACAGTCGGGGCCGCCGAGTGCGACATGTCACATGCACGGTGTAAGGCACATGACACTTCCGACTCTTGTCGCCCTCCAATTAGCGATGCCTTTTGAATTTAAATGAGCCACGCACAAGGACTCTCCGCGTTAGTAGTAGCGGTTAGATGTCACTTCATCTTGGCTGGCTTTGTGCTGCGTTCAATGGCTCCAAACAAAGTCATTCGCCGCGCCCATTCAGCCTAACGGGCCCGTGCACGGGCGAAGAGGCTGTGACTTCTTCCAATTATGATTTCTTTCACACTCAAAAGTCCTTTTCATATGCTAATAACAATTTGCTGTAATGAACTCGACGGTGGCGGTGTTGGAGCGTGCTAGCTCGGTGATGTGCTCGCCCCAGTGGTGGTGGGCGAGAGGTCCTTCCGCTCTGCTTTTTTTCTTCAGTATACCATCTTCCTCGTGCAGGTTGCGCCTCCTTGCGGGTTAAGGTCGCACATAATTCCGCTAATGCGAGTATGTTCCCGGTCGTATGGCAAGCACTGGATTTGCACAGTGGATTGCGGATCCACATCCAGTGTGCCTTTGCATTCCTTCTGCCACCCTGCGCCCCGGGACCGAGGGAGATAGAGAACGCAGTTAAAAGCAACGTTTATGCGCATTAAGTGTGCGGGTGGCTCTTGGCTAGCTGGTGGGTAGAATGCTGGTGACGGTGAAACTTCGGAGTGAATCTAATTAGAGACGGTCGCCCCTATGCGTACGAACCTAGCTATGGACCGCAATACATGTGTATGGAAGTGTCCTGTGGAGGAGCTGAAGGAACGCTTTTCTGGGCTGAAGTCGTCGTCTTTTGTCGTCCCTGTCGTTGGCTGTTGTCGCCCGGTTTTTCTTTGTTTTTCCCAGTTATGTCCTTCTCTCCTTTGCGCTGAATGTGAATATGTCGTCGACGTTCCCCGCGTGTGTGTGTGTGTGTGTATGGGAGCCAGTGTAAATTTAATTTGAAAGTTGATTCCCACTTTCCTTCGTTGGCTTTATAACTTTTGTTTGCTCGCCTGATGCAATTACAGTTTAACAGACAATTTTCGGAAATGAGAATTCAGTGGTGCTTCCTGGCGAGCTAACTAACACTTTGCGCACTCCTTCCTCAGTTCGTTTGTGTTTGGCTCAGTTGCTCTGCGTCTGCCTCATTTTTTGCGCTTGTGTCCTATTTTTGCTTATTCTTCCTGAGTGGCGAATTTTTCGTGATACTTTATCCCTTCCACACAACACTCAGTCCTGCCATTCATTCACTGACTCGCCGTGGAGCGGCGCAAAGCCTCAAAGGCGATTAGGAACCCGGAATTTGAGTTTAATTGCTAAGTCATGTGTGGAATGCACCAGGATCTCTCAATGTCCGTATAATTACTCGTACGCATTCAATTCGCCTCGGAAGCGAAAAAAAGAGGCGGCAGCGGCAAAAATAAAATTTCGTATTCCCTGCGCAGGATCATCTTACCTCCCGGCGAACCCGAACCGGATACATTTCCATGTAACACATTTCGTTACGCTTTGATGTTTGATCCTGTTGTACAAATTTAATAAGGCACGCGGCCTCTGCTCGCGCAGTGCTCTCCGCTGGCACGAGGGTCCTTTTTGGGGCCGTTCCGATTTTGAGGCTGTCAGACGCCGCTCACAACCGAAAAGGGCTGAGAAAATGCCACGCAGTTCCTCCTGCTTCCTGTTGCCGCCTCATATCCCCCTCCCCCAACTGCCGGTACATCTGCACAGCATGTGTACAAGTATTTGAATATCCTGCCGGAAGGGGGAGGCGGCGTACGTGCAATGAATTTAATAAATATACACAAATTGTTTATTTTCATCCAGGCTTAGTTGACGGGCGACGACGACGGTGGTGGTGAACGCGGATGCTCTGAGTCGTCGATGACTAGCTGTTGCCGCTTAGGCCTTCCACGGCCGTGGACTCATTCTTTCTGCTTAATTCGCAGCACATACGACAAATGGAACGCGATCTGAATACTACCCGCCGCCGATGGAATTTTCACTTGGCTGGAGTCGACGATTTTTTTCCGACATCTACTCGTACCTCAGGCTTCGATTCGCTACATGCGAGTGGGGATAAAACAAAACGGCAACGTGCTATATCTAAGCTTGCCCTGCGACGTAGATGCTCTCGACGGGTGACATATCCTGTGGATGCATATCGAGGAAAATAATTTGAAAATTGTTTGCGAACTCGTATCGATCAATTGCGGCGGTGAACAAATGTATCATCGAATTTTAAAGGTGTTGATACGAAGATGGGTTTTTCCCCAATGAACGTTTGGAATTGAAATCGTTTAGAGCGGAAGAGTGGGGTTTTGGTGGCAGTTTGAACAACAAATACTTGGCTTTGTAAAAACAAGACAAGATGTCTTCAGTAAATTGAGTTGGCTAATGTTCCATCTGTGGTCGCCGTGACGTAGTGGTAAGTGCGTCGACCTCCGCGCAGAAAGTCTAGGTTCGATTCGCAGACGGGACACGATTGCTTCCGGTGGAATGAATCCACTTCGGCGTTCGCTCGCGTGATTTGCGTCGTTTGGATAGTAAGCCCCAAATAAAAGCTCGTTTTCCGAAGTCATTGCTCGTGCAACATGCCTTCGAATCATATATTACAGAAATTGATCCAACATAATGCCAAGACATCGCACTTCACTCTTTTCAGTTAATGGCCGGCCCTATGGGTCCAAGACGCCGGAGTTACGCAAGTTTTTCTTCGTATTCGTAGAGGCTCTGCATAACGGAGTCCGCCAGGAACTACTGCTACTCTATTATTGCCTAACATTCGGCTCCATAAATTAGAACTCGTAGCATAAAGCACAAAGTCTTGGTTCTTGGAGTTATAACTGATAGCCGAATGAGACTCCTCATCGGATCCCCACTGAGTCATTTGCGGAATCTTGTTTTTTGGTACGGAACTTTAAACAAAATTCATATAATCACCTTAAATGAGATTTATCAACTTGGCCACCTACAACACTCTTTTCCAAGAAGGGAAAATTTCAAATCGGGTGTTTCTTTATGATAAGTGTGGACTTAGTGGCTAAACCGCCAGCTGCATATTTTCAGAAGACTGCTATATTGCCTTCAACTCTTAAAACGGTCAAAACTTTCTGAATCTGCCCGAGGATCCAGACATCAATTTACAGATGAATTTAACTCACACCAATTTAGGGAAACCAAGGGCATACTGATCCGGCATGCTTAACTGTCTATTAAGTGAAACAAGGATTCAATTGAATACATGGCGGAAGTTTAACATACATTTCCCCACCTGACCCATGTATGGTAAACTTTGACTTATCGCTACAAAGCACTTGTCCCAAGCAAGCGGTATTTCATAGTTCTTGCTTATGTGTGGTCATGTAAGTGGTCCGATACCATGTCAAATAAACGTTATCGTTGTTACCACGGCACATATGCCTTTCTTAATATCTATGTTTCCCTTTGGTGTAAAATGGTAATACATTGCTAAAAGTAGTTTTCGAGTGCACGAGATCATAAGTATTTCGTGACCTCAAATCTATCCATGGTATAACACCTGTTCCAATCCATTTAAGGAACTTGTACCCTACCTTTCTTTCACCATTTAATGGTTTACATAGTTCTTCTGAATTTTTTGACAATTGAAGTGAACAGAATGATTGATGCCCCTTTGTGTGTGCCCAATGGATATGGTAACTCCAATGCAACCTCTCCACAAAAAGGCCTTCTTTGACAATAATGAAATGATCTGATGAAACAAACCCAGCTTGGGTACCACTGTAACTTTATTCTGACTCGTTTACACGAACTAGCACCGAGCACCAATTGCAGTCGTCAATCGTTGGTGCGTCTTCTTCTCAAACAACATGCTCAACTTCTCGCCAACCGTCTCCAGATAAATTGAGATCCTTCTCCACTTGTGTGCGCCAGCTCAACCTAGACAGTCCTCTGTTGCGTTGTCCCAATGACTCGGACTGAAAGACCGGCCGGAGTAGTGGTGTCCGCTTATATGGACTAGCCATCTTAAGCATTGTATTCGAAGACGCTTCAGCGTCAAAAGTCTATAAAGTTCGCCGTTGAATCTTCTTCAGACAACATCAATGCAAACAGAAACAAAAGTCGCACACAGAACTCCTCTCTCAACAATTAAGTAAACTAAATTCTGTCATCACTCCTTGTTTGTATATTTGACGAATTACTCAACCGTTTGATCACTGCCAGCAATAAACTAATTACGAAGTGTTATGAGTGCTGCTGTTCTTTCACGAGTATGCGTACCTAGAGTTTTTTCTGACTCCGAAGCAAGAAATTTTAGAAGCTTTTCATAGACAATCCGAAAGACGACGTGCCGTGGAAAGTGGAATATGTTCAGCCCAGAAATTGAACCTGGAAACTTGGCATTTGAGTCGACGCACTTATCCATTAAGCCACGGCGACTACGATACCATGTTAAACCTATTAAAAACAATGATGTTTTGGGGTTTATGGACTGGTCCACATTTTTTCAAAAATGAGGCAAATCAGAATGTTGCCGACAATGATAACTTTTTAAGCGCCGTGTTTGCGAACTATCATGTGTCCTTTGAAATTAAAGCACATGATCTCTGTGAGCTGAGGTTTCAGCACTTGCCATACAGCGCGCGAAGCAATGCACTTGTTGAAAAATTAGTTTGCTGGGCACTTAATTTCACATTTTGCTACGGTTAAGTGGCCGCATTGGTCTAACGAATAATACACTTGGACTCAGATCTTCAGGATAAGGGGCTTCTTGTGGTCGAAAATTGTATTGCCACTTGCCACACAGCCAACGAAACTAAGGCATTTACATTTATGTGCGAGAAATTCAATGTCCGTGTCATTTTACGTCGCACCCATCTTAATCGGCCACCACTATCAAGTGATTTCACACCATTGGACGCCTTTCTTTCGAGATATTTAAAAGCAGAGGTACATGTACGTCAACAAGCCAAGAACAATTCAACAGCTAAAGGATGAGACTAGTCGGTACATCAACGACATTGTGTCTCAATTATGTTTCAGAGACATTGAAAATATGGAATATCGGATAAAGGCGTCGCACGAAGCCATAGCGAGCAATGGGCCGTCGTTCGTTTTTGTTGGACCACCCTTTATTATATAGCAACGCTTTGCATACAAAATTTAATTTCATTTCGAAAATTGCCTCACAATCTCAGGGGATGTGAGTAGTTTGACAGGCATGACAGATGGATAGACCAACAAGACAAATCTATAAATATTTGTTTTTTGAAACGAAACCTTAAAAAATTTCAAATCGACAAATATTTAAAAGAGTCTCCAGTAAGAGGGTTCCAGTGTTCATATGCAGCACGAATGCGCCCCAAAATCTTTGACAAAAAACCGTCGTTTCGACATAAGCTTTCAGTGACAAAAATTCAGTATATTTCCCACGTTGTTGGATGGAAAAAGAAAAACAAAAAATATCAACATTTCCATAAAAACCCAATTTTTTTCGTTAGCCTTACAACATCCTCAAAACGTTCGTCTCTCATCACTCAAGTTGTAAAGTCACTTCGGTAACTTATTTTGATCGATTGCCACGTCAAGCTGTACCCACTACGCTTGTCTTTTTACAAACATTGTCGTGCCCAATTTTCCAATTAGAGTTAAGTCCGAGCACTTTTCACCTGCCATACAAAGAAATCCAATCTCTCTTCGGATTGACTACTAATTAGATGCTCACTATGAAGGCACATAGTGCAGTTTTGCCTGCACAGATAATCTTGCCCAGTTGCCTTTCGAACGTCCGCCACAAACCACTAGCACTGTCTCGACTGAAGTGGAAGCTAGACAGTGTCTCATCAACAGAAAAGTGTCAACGGCGACAAATTCATCGCAATGCCGAGACCTGTCGGAAACGTGAACTGAAGCAGTCGTTACTCATTTCGCAACAGCAACACGAGAAAACCATTCTGGTGTCGTATTTACCGAACAACAGGATATTTTCCTTGAAAATGTGTGCACAGCCCAACCAACCGCAAGTGGAGTGAGACGATGTGAACTTTAAGCGTGCACACTATGTAACTCGGAGTGGAGGAGGGCCTCTGCGTCCCGAAACATAAATCGATAGCTGGGCCTGCAGGTGATGTTTCGGATTATTACAAGTCTTTCAAACCGTACAGGCTATTGACGAACGTAATCCTGCACACGTAATGCTAATCTCACCGTCGTTGCTGGCTGGCTGGAGTCTGCTTGCGTGGACGCTTAGGATAATCAAGTATCATCCAATCTTGATTTGGCTGTCATAAAAATAAAGCACGTGTTTGTGATGGTGGCCGAAAGACGACGGCGGCGGGCAGTGGACGGTGAACGGCGGATTATGTACCTTGCCTGGGTACCGTTTATTAAATGGCAAAAGGTGAATGTTATGCAAATGAGATGCCCTCGCTGAATGGAGTGGATTGAGTAAGTTGAAATTTTCCTTTTTTAAATGTTTACTTAGAGCACCGCTGATGCTGAGCTGATACTGATATCAGAAAATAAATTTTCGCCTAAATTTCGTTTTTTTTTCAACTTGGCGCATAACATTTGCATGTATGATCGATGTTTATCGCCACGCTTCTTTAGGTTAACTTGTTCATAAATACTTTTGATGGAGATTCCTGCAGATTTCTTAATTCTTCTTCTTCTTTCCATGGTGCTACAGTCCGGGGTGGGCCTGGTCCTCAATTAAAATGCGTCTCCATCCAGCACGATCTCTCACCGGCTGCCTCCAGTTACACACTCCAAGTTGATTGAGAAGCAGCGATAGGCAAAAATGCGTCCGCGTTTTATTTCCTATTTACCGCGGAGCCGAGGTAGACGAAGACCTTGACCACGTCGAAATTTCTGCTGCCTAGTGTGACGCTCTGTCCAAGACGTCGACGTTGTATGTCCTTCCTCGATGACAGCATATACTTCGTTTTGCTCTCATTATAGCCACATCCATTCTAGCCGCTTCTGCTTCAATGCCAACAAACCCCTCATTAACTCGCTGTGTTCGTCTAATCACGTCAATGTCGTCGGCGTAAGCGAGCAGTTGAATGGACTCTTGGAAGATCTGGTGTTGACTTGTGAGTTACCCACGATCTCCTCAAGAATAACGTTGAAGAAGTTACATGACAGCGGGTCGCTTTGTCTTGTTTAGAACGTTTAAATGCCAATGCCAAACAAATTTCACTAGAATTGAACTAATGCTGACGCGGTGCGTTTAATCCAAGAAGGCAAAAATCCATTTCTGGGAGTTCTAAAGTTCCAGTCGACTTCTGGGACACACGAAAGGAAAGTTTCAGAGAGACAACATGCTGAATGTCCTTGTTACAACATTTCTTACAAGGTTCTATCTACATTTGATGACCAGCTTTTAGGGAGCAATTATTTTTAATTCTACCCTGTTTAGGTCCATTCCGTAACGTCTGCGGAAAGCATCCTTAGAAGAAGGCATTTACAGTCTTGAAGGAGACGCTGTCTAGGTACAGAGAAACTGGATATGTTTTGAACTTGGCCTGATGTAGATCATTCATCCAGTCCGTTGTTTACTCTACATCTAAGAGGAAGGTGCTTGCGTAAGCAAGCTTTGAGTCATCTAGCATAAGACTGCATTGAAGTTGCATTCTCTTAAGGAAGAAAATATTGTAGCGACTCATCATTCCCTGCAAAAAACTAAACTAATAAAACGGTCAATTTATATTATTCAAATAGGTTCGTAAATAGGGGGAAAATTAAAACGCCCCATCTGCCCTTGATATCCGCACGAATTCAGAAAGGTTTGACAATCGCAACTTCAATAAGTCATGTACCTTCGCTCTTAGTGACAACCTACAGTTTATTCAGATCGAGCGAAGAAATGTTACGTTCCCAGTGTCGTGGTCGCCGTGGCGACGCCGTGGTGGTAAGTGCGTTGACCGCCGCAAAAAGGCTGGGTTCGATTCCCGGTCGGGGTACCTCGCTGACAATACTCAAAGGGTATCAATTGTCTATGAAAAGCTTCTCAAATCTGCCTGTTCGGAGTCGGCAAAAAACTGTAGGTCCCTTTTACTCGTGAGAGAACAGTAGCACGCACAACACGAGTAGTTGTTGAAGAAATTAGGCCCTGGTCCGTTGTGGGCTGTAATGCCACTCAATTATTATTGTTAGTTCCCAGTTTCATAGGACCTCTAGTGCGAGTGAGTTGACACACTTAGCCTACGCAGCACGTTGGAGGCATGCACCTGTGCACCCAGGGCAACGCTGTTAATCACACTAAATATGGCGTAAAGTCACTTTGCATAAGTCAGTAGCTTAAGTCGTAGTAAGACCATAAGCAGTGGTATGTCTTTCAGGCAAAAAGGCACTTCCACTGTTCACACAACAAGTAACGAAAATATTTGTTAATGAGTCATTTGGCTCAGTGCTTACATTTAACCCAGTCCGTGAACGTTTATTTGTCTATTTTTTATTTCAACGGTTTTCTGTCATAACAACGTGCGTGGAGCTGGAGCCGTCGTAGAAAACCACAAAATTAGACTTTAAGCCTATTTAGGTAAATTCGCGTCGGTCTTCCAAGCGGAAATCTTTGCGTTCCTAATGTCCATGAAGTATAGTTCATTGTGAGGAACGAACAAATGGAAGGGGTGAAGTGTGTGCGTCTGTAGCGACAGTTAAGCTGTGCTTAAGGTCTCACTCAACCCTCCAACCACTTCCAACATAGAACACAAATGCAAATTTGGGTTGGCTGATTCGCTAAGACTTGTCTTTGTCCCAGTTAACCACGGGAAACGAGATTGCCGATGAACTTGCTCAGCAAATATCAAAAAAGGCATTCACAGGACCAGAACCTATGCTGGGTCACTCGACAACACAACCAGAGATGGCATGTCTTTCCTGAATGCATTACACAAGGAATCCGCGGCCTTTGTGTAATATCTAGGCAGAAAAGACTGCACACGGTTTGTTGGAATACCCGCGGGACACTTTTCCTTCGCTAAGCACTGAGGTATGTTTGGGCTTAGTAATAAAATCCTATGTGACACCTGTAGAGAGAATGCAGAGCACTTCCTCTGTCAGATCAGGGTGTTTGGTGCTGACGAGGTTAAAGTTGAAAACCTAGGCTCCTTATCACAGAAGCGCTTGTTGGCATTTCTCCGAAAGACCAAGAAATTACTTTAAATGTAGGTTACTGCTTGGTAGTAGATTGGAATAGTTTTCGCGCCTGAGCGCTCCAGTGCAATTTTTCCCAACGTGCAACTGAAAAAGAAGGATAAAGGCGATCTGTACAGGCCAAGGTGTCGTACGCAAAGCGCCTGCTTTGTACAAGGGGCATTTTTCCCCGTTTTCGAGTAAATACTTCGGCTTCGAGCGACTGCAAGTGTAACTAGAGTTGCCTTGAAAAAATACCAATCACCTCACTGTGTAAGTTGTAAGAAGGCTTTGTATGCGTTTCCACGTCAGCAGGGCGTAATTTTCGCACACAACCGTCAGACCTATGGCGTTTTCCCTCAATAAGGTGTTAATAGGAAATTTGAAACAGTCCCCGAATGCAAGCACACTCTCGTCTATTGGCCGTTTCAAATTACTGCGGATGGCTGCAATTATCGCAGGGCATATTCTTCCAATGTGCGGTTACCCAAACTAGCGTACCTGCATACGCCAGCCATTAGGACACATAGCTTGGCATTAATTGCACGTAATTAATTCGGGACACGATTTGCTGATCAACTGGTATCCAATGTGTGAGTGCGTGTGAACTTTAACATGCGTACGGGCACGAGTCTGCTTACGACAGCCCACACAGCGTGCGGCACCTCAACGCAATGCGACCGAATGTACCACCAAGAGGGAAACGTGCCAAAAGCATTCATGTCCCCAATCTCGTGCGGGATATGTGGGCCAGAGATATAGGCCATCAATTGTGAGAGTTTGTCTTTTTATTGAACCGTAAATGTTTATTTCATAATAAAGGCACACACTCACAGGCAATTTAAATTTGTGAAACGATTACGGTATCCCAATGATTTACCTTCCTCACCTGAGTTTCTGAAATTCAATATTTAATCATGCTCACACACCCCACCGCATGGTCTATTACCACATCGCCGGCGGGTGCTACGACGGCAATATCTCCGAGTGATCACATGAAAAAGTCCTTTTTCGGAATCCATATGTACGTCAGGATGTGAGGTCCGGGGTGGGGGTGCCCAGAAAATACGAATGTGTGGGACGTATGGCATTTTGGCTGTTTCCTAAGGTCATACAGCATTTAACAACGATTACTTAACATTCCCCATGAGCGGCGTGTAGTCGGCTTTGTGGGAATTTCGTTTCTTAGCAAGCAGACTCATCTTCGAGGGAAGTTCCCATTTTCTCAGAACAGACTTTCGACCTGTGTGTGTACATCATAACTGCTTCGGGATAATTCTTCAGCCAACTGGGTGAGTGTTGGTTGCACGAATCTTTCTCCTCGCTGAAAGCATTGAACTGGAAACAATTTAAGGCCCTCCTCCAATCAGCACTCATCCCCGATACACTATCGGCCGACCGCAAATACCATCGATATCTCGGGCATACAAACTCTCAGCTCAGAGGCCGTCCGTTGCTCTAAAAAGGACGTCATAATTTTCTGTGGCCCATTGATTGACGTTCCGCACACAGAATGAGTTCATGCCCCTCCCTCCGGCCACCGGATGTGTTGGCAATTATTCTGAAGATGTGCTCGGCCCGATTGGCCTCAGGTGCCGACTGCTCCATGCTCCAATGTGCATAAACACAGCCTTGCCCCGGCCGCACACAGGCTCACTGGCTCGTGCACGTTCGGTTATGGACATTTTGTCTGTGAACACTTCCAATTACACGTTCCATTACGATGGCAATGGCCATTGGGGAAATCCAATATTTTCATTGCGAATCCTTGGGTGCGCACACAATGGGAGAGCGATGCCTCTGCAGGTCCTGCTGCTGGGGCTGATGCTGCCGCTGTCGATTTTAAAATCTCCTGTCCATGGGCCGAAAAATCCGGTGCCGGCAGCTGCAGATTCACCGGACACACAGAATGTGCCAATATGACAATGTGAGCCGGTTATAAATTCCGGTAAAAACTTTGGCTTTTCGACTACCGCCCAGGTAACAACGGACCGGCGAACAGCGACTGGTGGGCGGGGTGGTGCGCGTTACACTGACCAACCAGTAAGGGGTTTATATTGGATGCGAAATGCAACTACACTGTTTCCCTGGTTCGTTATTTCATCAACCCTCGCAGAGGCTGGACGACCGACACGGACCCCTGAGGACGGTGGCACAATAAAATGAAAACATGACTCCAAACTTCCTGTAATTTCTCAAAGCGCTTCTATTGCAGTTACCTGCAACCAGATGACCATAGAGAATAATCGCCCAAAACGACACTGGCCGGTATGTGTGTGTGTGTGTGCAATGGAATTTGGCCCGCTTCAGTGACAACGCGCCCGAGTTCGAGCTTCAAATTGGATTTTGCCTTAACGACCTCAATCGCCACGTTCGAGGATATTATTTCGTGGTGCCCCTCTGAAATGTTATTCCACAAAATTAATATGAAATTTAATTTGTGAGAACCTGCTTGATTATTTCGTTTTGCACCGGCTAATGGTGTGGTCTTTATGTGACTTGGGATGTCAGAGTGATGGATACTGCCTGAAGTTTATGGTTATTGCGCACCAAGGGGTTGGCTCACACATCCATTCTAGTAAATTTATCTGCTCTGAACAGTGTTCTATTGGATGAGCAAGGATAAGTGTTCGGGCCATCCGGAGTGGCCTCATCCTTCAGAGGCTAGCAGACGTGCTACGTTAATTTGGTTTTGGCCATAAAAACTTACCAAGATCCCAACACTGCACAGGATGAGACCGGATTTTGATTGATTTGCAATCTGCTTTGACTTTGAGGGTGGATTTTGTCTGCCCAATTAGTGAATTAAATTTTATGTCCCTCAAAATGGATTGCATCGATAAGTGCAGTTCATTGATTCTCTTCCTAAGTTTTGAAGCACATGCAATGCGATGTAAATGTGGGCGACGTAAATAGTTTTGACAGAAGCAACAGTGCGACTGTCAACCGCGTTTATTGTGCCATTTCTGTAATTTGAATGATGCGTTGCTCGGGCAAAGGTTCAAATGGGTAGCTACATGGAAATATCGAAAAATCAGTAATAAGGACAGACAGAGATGGATAGATGAATTGAGGAACATCAAGTTGCTAACAGCTCAACACTTTGAAGAGAATTGTGCACAAGGATCTTGAATTATTCGCTTATGAAGTTCAATTAACTCATCAATTCAAGGTTCGAATTTATTGACGTCATTGTTGCATCGCCGTTTGAACGTTAGAGCAACTTGCGCCAAACAACGATTTCAACCAAAAAATTATCTATTCTGACAAGGCACATTTTCATCTCAACGGCAACGGCAACCAACAAAATGCCGCATCTGGGGCTCTTAACGCTGCACATTCATTTTAGAAAGCCATGCTTTTTAGAGAGGGAGACAAATTTTGGTGCGGATTGTGGATTCATGACGTTATTGGAGAATTTTCTCTTCAAAAATGAGGGTGGGAATAAACCTCAATTTTTTTCAAAGAAATTGTGTTTTTCTTACTGCAATCGAACACATTTATGGGATGTTTCGTCATGCCACACAGCCTATGCCTTCACCACAATCTGTCTGCCCATCAACTGACGGAAACAAGATTCTATTTGGCTTGTGAATTGCTGTTTTCTGTGCAAATCTTCTTATTCATCACCATCATCTTTAACCCGCATGTTCCACTGATGGTAAGGGTCGCGGGGGCATGCACGCAAGAGAGACTTTCAAGCCGCTCGATTCTCCGCCATCGACTCATAGGGAGCTATTCCCAAGTGCAAACGGGCGAGTTTATGGACTTGACACCGCCAACCAATCTGATGGAAATGCAACAGAGGCACGCCTCGGAAGCCCTAATGAGGGAGACATCCGTCCCACGTGGCATTCTAAAGAAGAAACTGCTCAACATTCAGTTCACCCGCGTCGCGCTCTTAGCCTATCCCGGCGAGCAACTCCCACAACGGCATGAAAAAATCTCATGTCGGCAGCCTGCATTCGCGAACTAATTCTTTCAGTCAGTATCAAAATTTCATGACTATCGGTGAGATTTGGAACAAATTCTGAGTTACAAATCGAAAACTTAGCTTTGACACCAAGCACGACAGTCCTTATTACTGATCAAACAAGCTGCTTCAAAATTGATTCAGCTTGGCCAATCCTACATGAAGGTTCAGTATTCCTCCTCCCAGTACTCGTGAAAAAGACCCCGAGATACTTTAAATTCTCCACCTGCTTCAATGGGACTCCACTAACATATAGGGTGCATTGGGCAGGCGGTTAAGTTATGACCATCACCTCGAATTTGTTCATGTTCACCTTCATATCAGCGTTAGTACATACGGCCACAAACCTATCGAATGCATGCTGTAGTTCCGTCTGGGACGATGTGAGGACAACTAAGCCACATGCGAAAAGAAGATGACCTACCCTTAACTTCCCCAAAGTGAGACATTCTTTGCCTCGGCTGCGTGGCAACATTCAGTCCACATATATAATGAAAAGAAGAGGTGTCAAAACGCAACCTTGGTGATGCCCAATGATGAAAGCAATTGATTTACTATCGTTTACCCGAACATTGTGTAAAGTGTGTTGGAGTTCGGGAATCTAAGGAAACGGGAATAATCGGCTTGGTAAAAAATCTAAAATTCGGAATCTTAAAATTCAGAATCCCGAACTGCCTATAATTCGAAAAGTTCAAAACAGCGAATTACCCACAGTCTCGAGAAGGAACTTTTTAATAATAATAATTGAGTGGCACTACAGACTACAACGGACCAGGGCCTAGCTTCCACAACAACTACTCGTGTTGTGTGTGCTACCGTTCTCTCATGAGTGGAAGGGACCTATAGTTTTTTGCCGACTTTAAACGGCGAAATTTTGAGAAGCTTTTCATTGACAATAGATACTCTTTGAGTGTTGTCAGCAACTCGGAAGAGATTGTGCCCTGAAAAAAATGTGAGGTGTCCCCGGCCGGGAATCGAACCCAGACTTTCTGCGCCGCGGTCGACGCACTACGCCACGGCGCCTACGCCTTTAGCATCCAAATAGAGGCCCAAACGATCAGGCTATTGGTTGATGCCATGCCTCGAGCAGTGTGTCTCCGAATCAACTTAATAATAAAATTATCTATCCTTATAAGGTTTGCCTCGTTGTACAGAACCAGGCTGGGGCAAAATTTCTTGTACTGAGATTCAGGTGTTCGATATAAACGAAGGCAGGCCCGAAGGCACCGCCTCTCGAACAACAGATAGACTGACCTCTAGGAAATATGGACATTTTTTATTTTTTCCTTTTAGGTTTTTTTTTCGAATTTTTGTATTTTGAAGGTAGCACTAGTTTTCCTTGCCCCGTCATGCGTATGCCCACTTTACAACATTTACATTTGAGCTTCGTTTCAAGACTGTCATGGAAGAATGTTCCTTTTTACATTTGCGTCGAACTAAATTCGTTAATTTTGTCAGGAGAACTTAAACTTCCATGCAGCCCCTTAACTTTCCTCCAGCTTCTGATTAACCTATTGTTACCTTGAACACAGTACCTACATCGTTCACAAAATTTCAATCTCCAACAGATTCCCACATAGTCCCACACGAACATCTTTCCCTATAGGAGCCACAACTACAGAAACTAAAGCGTAGCTCAGAGCAAAAAAAAAAACAAGCACGTGATACTCTCTATGAGCTCCACCGCATTATCGGAAAGATTTACAAGCGCCCATCACTCAATGCGAAGCCATCAATCCAACTTTCAAATCCGGATGTCTGTCCATAATCCCTGCGAAACATATTAATTTTAATTCTACCTGCGACCAGTGCACTGAACTACATCGCAAAACAAACCCTCGAACAGGGGATGAACCAAAAAAAAAAACCGAAGGAGAGCATCGCCCCGGTCCGTGGTTTCACCCGTCAAACAAATTATCAACCGTCAATTTAAAAAAATTTCAGGACGAATTGAGCGGGGACCGCGTCACAATGCAAACACATGCACAGACCACACTCACCTAAATTATGCATCCACCCGGCAACATTGTGTTAATTTATTTTTCGCCGTCGCCGCTCGGTGCATCGACGATACCTTCTCCCGTGGTGGGGGAGCTGCACACACACACCCATTGGCATCCACTGGGCGGCAGAAATATTGCGAAAAAATAAAAAATAAAAAAATATTCAACCTCATCTCTTCGATATCTCGCACACCTATAAATTTCATTTTTATCACAATGCTCGCGGTGTGCTGTATTTTTTCGTCCTTTTCGCCAGCGCTCTCCGGCTTTCGTTTTTGTTTTGTTTAAGGGAAATTTATTTTCCAAAAGGGAATAAGTGTGGTGTGATCATAAATTTATCTGATATCCTGAATAAATGAACTGCCAATATGTGTCCCCGTTGTGGCATTCTTCTGGTTTTCTGCCCCAGCCCCCCTCGACCGGGTCGCACTCAAGGCTCTGAGCATGTGTGACGAACGGGGACGCGGTTAAGTCGCAGCTCGTAGAGACTGGGCTGTCGTGCGGGACAGCTCCTTGGAGAATTCTTCCTCTAGCCCTGCCGCGCAATTCTATTAGCATTTCCAAAATTTGTTTATTATTTTCTTCGCAGCTCGCAATCGAATTTTTCCGAGGTGTGCACTCGCTCCACGCATACATACGTGTGTGTATGTCGAGCGTCCCAGAGGCACCTCCCCCCTCCATCGCATGCCCATAGAAGTATTGAAATTTATTTACTTTCCTTCCGAAATTGAATACTGATTTATGGCCCCATTGGATGAGGCAGTACTCTTTCGGTGTAATTCTCAACAAATCATTGCACGAATTTCAATTAAGATTGACTCCGCACGTCTGTCGGTCGGGAAGCGGGCCGTCGTCGGGCTCGACTGGGGAGCTGTGTGCAGGAAATTGAATTAACAAATCAGATGGTATCGGGCGTTTCCTTCTGTTGAGAACGATTTCAGCGCGCACTAAATCAGGTTTAGCGCCTCCGAATGCAATTGTGTGGCCATGAACAGCTGTGCTGTCGGCGGCCTGAGCAGGCCTAGATAATCACGGACACAGTCCTTACACACTCCTCCTTTCGATGGCGAAACAGTAGTTTCATCGTTTGTTTCAACGAGTGTATAATTTCAGTTTAGTTGGATGAGGGAATGCGATGCATACGGCATTTTGTTTGGTTTATTGCACTGTATCATGCTCTGGCGAGAGTGGGAACTGGAATTACAATACACCACGCAACGGGTGACTCAAATGTTTGAATTTAACTTTTATTGGAACGTAATCCAATATTTTCTATGCGGTCGGCTTTTAGTGATTTGATACATTTCAAAAATAAATGAAATAGTTTTGAACAAATACAATTATGGTCCACCAAAGTACAGGGTGTTGTTTCTGATGAGTTAATTGCTGACTCCGATAGTCATAGTCCCGTCATAGTCAACGGGTACCCTAAAAGCATTGTCAGGAACACAACATATGCGAGATGAAAGCTAAGTCCAGGAGTAGAACCTATGTAGGACCCTGTGACGATGCAGTTGTCCACCACCAGCGTTATACGAAATTTACAATAGGACGCTGTTTATGATGATGGGATTAAACGTTAAAGGATACGAAATTGTTTGGTAAATTTTTAAGTGCTCCCTCCAGTCTGACAGAAAGTGGTTCGATAGAAAATTGTTGGTAGATGGCTCTGAAATGCAATACCTCTGGTAATGAAAATTGCATCTGACAATACTTTAGAGGCTGACATCTCAAGCTTTTTTCTGTAAGGAGACAGAAGCGTCATAGGCTGCTGAAAAAATTCCACTTCCATCGCCCGCTTCAGAAAGTGTTTGAAATCGTTTTATTTTAGCACTGAATCGGAAAGGGAAATTCATTCCGCTGAAAATTTAGGATGTTTGATGCAGTTTAAGGATTTTTGTCACTTTCCTTAATCTTAACCCAGTTAAGACCAATTGGAGTTTAACGATTTCTTAAACTAAGTCTTCCACAGATGCACAGCTGAATAACATTTAGGAATGAAATCATTTTGACTATCGACTGGACCTTGTAATATTTGATTTTTTTTTGTTGGTATCTCTCAACATGGATCAAACAATTTTTGGTTACATCAAATCGGGTTGTAAAAATAAAACTCTCTTTAAATCATCCACTGAACGTCGGCATCCGGCTTCGGCGGACACAAAAAATAATTAGCGTAAGCTCGCAATCATTGGACAACACGGGGAACCACTGGCACAGAGGACTGTGGTCAGATACCTTGGGATCTGGTTAGATCAGTATTTGTATTTTAATTAACATATAGATGCTGCTCTGGCTAGAGTTTGAGGCGCCTTTGCCCTTTTAAAGAAATTGTTTTACAACTCGATGCGATGGTAAAGGTGATCTTTAGCATGGCCCAAATCAGGCCTATGCTCACCTATGATTGTCCTTTGTAGTTCAATGTGGGAGCTAGTCTCATGGAAAGGATGCGGCTGTTGGAGAGGGCATGCCTCCACGGCCTGTCTTGGACTTTACCGAACTCCTTGGTCCGAGTACAAGAAATTGTACTCTAATGAGGTCTTATACAATAGGGGGAAACAATAGGGAATGAGTGGATAATTTGATCCTCAAGTTGATCCGTGGACACACTGCATAAATTGTTCCGTTGCAGCATAAATTGTTCTGGTCGAACCCTTTTAACACTGTTAGGGGGCAGTCAGCTACTGTTTTGCAACGGACCAACACCAGCTGCAATCTTTGCCTGATTTGCATATCCTTAGCATTACGTTTAAGGTTAGAGTTAGGTTTTAAGGTAATAATAAAACAAAAGAAACAAAACTAAATTTAAAAACATATAAAAAATACAAAAATTACAAAAGAATGAAAAATTAAAAAGTAAGGGCCCTGGAAACTAGTTTTAAGCAATTTTGTCTAGAATTTAAGTGCTACACCGACAAAAACCGGAAAAACCGACAGTGGTCGCCGTGGCGTAGTAGTTAGTGCATCAACCGCGGCGCAAAAAATCTGGATTCGATTCCCGGACGGGACACCTAGAATTTTTTCACGGTAGCACCTCTTTCGAGTTGTTGACAACACTCAAAGAATATTAATTGTCCATGAAAAGCTTTTCAAATCTCGCCGTTCGGAGTCGGCAAAAAATGAAGGTCACTTCTACTCGTGAAGAACAGCAGCATGCACAACACGAGCAGTTGTTGTAGAAGCTAGGCCCTGGTCCGTTATGGGCTGTAGTGCCACTCAATTATTATTATTATTAAAAAAACCGACAAACCTAACGAGAATCTATAAGCTCGCACCACACCTCACCAAATGCATCCCAACTAAACAATAAGGGAACTTCTGCACCGGGCACCAACAGCATGAAATGTCTTCTGTAACGTAAGCGTCAGACATAAGGTTAGCAAATTCGGCTTCCCACGACACCTGCCGAGTGTTTCGAATTTCTACGACATTTCTTCAAAAATCATTAGTAATTCCTGCAAGACAACAAGTTCACGTCGGAATATTGTTAAAAGACTTTTGCCGAACAAATAAGTTTTTCATTCTAAAGTTTGTGTGTCCAGAGGAAGTCACTTTGGCAATTGAATCGCTAAAAATTGGCAGGTCCGCCGGTGTGGATAAAATTCGACCCGAAATGCTTAAGGCCATGAATTAAGAGGGGGTCTTGTGGCTCTCTCGTGTCATTAAGGTGGTATGAAAATGGAGCAAGAAACCTGGCGATTGGCAGACTGGAGAAGATTGTTCCTCTTTTAAAAAGGGGGTCAGGGACATATCTCTCCTAAGTCACCCGGGTAGGGTTTATCCTGAGCTGTTGAAGGCCCGTTCTAGAGCTATGGTTGAATCCAGATTGAACCCCACAGTCTGAGTTCAAGAAGTTCTATGCTAATGAAATCTTGTTCAACGCAGCCAACGTGAATAGGCTGGATAATTTTATTATTAAGCTGATTCGAAGGCACGTTGCACGAGCAATGACTTCAGAAAACGAGCTGATATTCGGAGCTTACTACCCGAACGACGCATATCATGAGAGCGCACGCCGAAGTGGATTCATTCCACCGGAAGCGTTCTTGTATCTGGACCGCATTGGCTTGATCCAGGATGCGGAGGGATGTCCACTTTTCTACCACGTAGTAAGACGAACGGTGGACAAGCGTCTGCTCTACGAGAGCAATGTACGAAGCGTAAGGCCGGGTGATCTCCGCTTCAGCACATCCATCCCCATTCGCGACATTAAAGATCGGGAAAAGGATAGGCAATTTTATTGGTGGCTAGAGCCACATCTGGTGGCCCAGCTAATTTAGCATAATTTAGTTCATTACTTGAATATACCTACAAAAACAGAGGCTGAAAGGCAATTATAAAAAATTCAACTTAGAGTGCTCGCATGGAGCCAGTAAGATAGTTTTAATTAAAATAAAAGTTATTATAACTAGTTTAAGTATTTTATATCTAGATTTAATGCAAATGAAACTGAAATACATTTTAAACTAAACTAATCCAGATTGGGGGATGAACAGTGCAGGGTTCGTCCCGGCAGGAATACAACCGACCAGGTTTTCACTCAGAGAATGATACTTGAGAAAGCTTTGGAGTTTGCTAAGCCGGTCTACAGTTGTTTCGTAGATTTGGCAAAGACCGAGTGCCTCGAGGCAAAATCTGAAGTAATCTACTAGAGTATGTGTTAAGTACGATTCAATCTCCTTACACCAACTGTAGCAGATGTGTTCGGATTAACGGTAGTAAATCAAAACCTTTCACCGTAGGAGATGGCATCGCCAAAGGTGCCTAATGTCACTTCTCCTACATCTGCTCAATAAAAAACAACAGGACAGTCAAAGATCTCTCTATGAAGAAGGCAGTGGTGTCTTCAACGTAAGCTTTTCAGGCTTTGACGACTTCTGCTCATCCAAAATTCCCAACTCGTCTGTACAATCCACCAGGAGCAGTGTTGCTCACGGCCAATAGACAAAATAGACGACAAACAGAATGACATTGGACAAATGTTGTCATGCGTTAAAAATCACAAGCTATTAGCTGAAGTTCTTTAACATTCACATACTTTCCGAATGAAGCTATCAACTTGCTAAGCCTCTTAAAAAAATCTTCAGCATGAGACTCAGAACTTTATTCATCGTCTCCTACCGGATAGACAACGGCAAGCTAGTTTACTTTCAGTTTGGTAAAGCAACTAAATTTACCCACTTAAAAATAACGATGCACCCTGCCAGGGAACTTAAATCGGAGCAAACAAAGTACGTAGTTGAAAAGTTTCGCTCTCCGATTCGATATCACTGAAATTTATCACAAAATGCAAAGCAGAGTATCAGTTTCACAACCACTCTATGCGATCCCCATTCGGGGGAGGTTCAGTGAGCCGCAGCGCCGCCGCGCCCTACCGTACCCACGCCCATTTGCATTCATGCAGCTCACCTGTTTACGATGAGGAATGCCGCCACCTCCGCCCAGAGACAAGGAGAAATTCAACTTGAAAATTGGATCTGATAAAAATTCAATTTCATATAATTAACCATAAGTCTGGCGGGAGCTCGCTCCGTCTCGACCGGCAGCCACTCCCCGAGTCGGCAGCGATAAAGCTGAAAACCTAAATAGGAGTTGAAGGGTTAAAGGCCATATAGAGTTGAATTATTTATTGCACCGTTTAGTTTTTCCATGTTCCATTGGCATTATTCGTGTTGCAGGCAGGCGCTCCGCCCCGCAGTCGACATGAAGTCATATCAAGTTGCAAGGACGCAGGTGCTCCGCCGAAAGGTGCATTCCCAGTAAACGGTGGAAAGTTCTCAAATCATTTCCAGCGAACGTCTTATCTACCGAAACCAGAGCTCCAATCTTGGTGTGGGAGAGGACCTCCCCCCATTCCCAGCACCGACGAACAGAAACTGTGCTATGTGCGGGAGTATGTATGAGTATGTATGTGGTGCTACGACAGCGCGGCGATCCCTTCACTGCAAATGGTAAGGTTATTGCCGGCCAACTAATTTGTAACCAACTTAACTTTTCTGTCAGTTTGAGTGCACACAGTGCCACCAGGGCCACAAGGCGCGCACTCAGCGCAGTCCTCCTTGGGCTTCATGAGAAATGCATAAATAATGGCCCCAAGTAGGTGAGCCGTCGTCCGCTTGATCCGGAACCGTAGATGTACGAGAAACCATTGCCTGCCTCGACTAAAGGGTTAAATTGTAATAAAGTTTTTAATTAATGGCACTTCTGCACAATATGTTGCCGGGTCTCGGCCTCGGAGAATCGCATTGGCATGGGCCTGGGTCTGCCAGGGGGTGGGGGGGCTGTTCGCAAAATGCCAGCCTTTGATTTTTCCGAGGAAATTCCTTAATGAATTCAGATGCTTGTCTAACATGGCCTTTCATTGTGGCTATTTATTATCCAGAGCGCAGCCGAGCGCTCACTCAACCTGAGCTACTGCCATATGGAGTTTTTGTGCGTCGTCGTCGTGTGTGTGGTTGTGCGCGAGCTTGTATGCGTTCGCATAGGAGCTGGGCTCCTGTCAGTCTCCAATTAGACGTGGGGTGTGTTCGCTTTCTTGCCAGCCACCCCTGGCGGGCGGTGGCCACTCGTATGCCAAAGCTTATGCTTGTTGCAGGAATTATGATTTTATCGCTCCTGCTAAGTTGTCAGCATAAGTTAACCCATTCAAAAAGTTTGTTGCGTGGTGCAGTCGAGTGTGCGGCTGTGGTGGTGTTGGACCTGTTCCTGGAACAGGCACACAAACTGCCGCTGTGCCTGTGCATTGTTCGTGGTGTTGTTAAGATCATTATTAGAGGTTTTTGCCTTTGACCATTGTTGCAAGTCATGTATATGCACTTCAATTTGCAATTTAAGTGCCCCTTGTACACACCAGCCGTGGTGGTGGTGGTGGTGTTGGTGTACACGTGTGATATTTGCTCAGAACTCTGTCGGCAAAGGAGGTGCCCGTCGCCAGGGCTGCTGTGGGAGTTAAGGCGTTAAGTCTGGTGGGTGGAGAGGAAGAAAATTTGTAGGCGACATGTCCTTAGTTTGGGATTGCCTTTTGAGCATTTTTGGACAGCTTCCAGAACGACATGACAACATGCAGACCGTTCCCACCCTCACTCCTGGGAAAAAGTAATTGCATTGCCCGCCTTCCCCACTGTAGACAAAGCGGCCAAAGAGAGCGGTCGAGATGAGGGCCGACGAAGATGTGCATCCTGACTGGGAGAATCCTCTTTAAATAATGATATCCGAAGGAAAAAATCGCAAAACGGATGAGAGACGCGTCGCGTTGCGCGTCCTTTGAGTGGGGCGGTGGGATGGTATGCTTGCGCCTACCAGACTGCAGGGTAGTCGGGTAGTCGTCTGCCGGAATGCAATGCAATTATTTTTCTATTCTCTGAAGTGCTGCCAAATGCCTTCAGCTTGGAATTCGCATTCGCATTCCGTTACAGGAGTTGAGGATGCTCATTATTTTAATGTGATTCCTCTTTGTAATTAAATGCAACGACGTGTGTCCTGAGAGTGATCTCATTTCACTTTTTTTTTTCATAGTTTCCTGGCTACCATTGCATTGTTTGCCTCAAGAAATCACCCCCTCCCTTTGGGGCCCGCTCGTCTTTGAACGGTCGACATTGCATTCAAGTCATGCGGGCGATATTTGTTTGCTTTCTTGTGCATGAAAGTGCAAAAAATCCGAACGTTTTTTTCAAGGAGACGCGAGGGGTGTTGATGCTGAAATTCGACCGGGCTGCTCCGTTTAGTCAGCGTAAGTGCAAATTTGAATTTTGAATATTGAACGAACAGCAGGATGTGGTGTGTTGACTTTCATCCTGTTGCTGTGGTCTTGTTTGCTGCCTGACGGTTTTGTTGTTTCCGCTTGTCCCAGGCGTGGCGGTGCTTTATGTTTTGCTGGATTTTCGCACACAAATGAATTGTGTAAATAATTTTTTAAACAGTTACATGGGACTGTGCGACAGTGCTTCGACACTGAAGTGGATTTTTTGCTTTTCGTCTAGTTTAGTGGTGGTATACCGGTTTTATAAACTGTAATTTTACTTTTGGGGAAATATAATTAGCTAAGTAAAGGGCAGGTTGATTTTGAGGGCACACATGACAGCGTGGATAGAGAAGAGCTATACAGCGCCATGTCTATTGTTGGCATTCCTCCCAAACTCAACAGCTTGTACTGGATGACAATGGATAATTCTCACTACTCCATGAAGGTCGGTAACGAACTCCCCGAGACCTTCAATCTCGAAAAAGGTTTTAGACAAGACGACGCGCTGTCATGTGACTTCTTTAACATAATTCTTGAGAAGATCATGCGTCAAGTCAACACCAGATGCACGATCTTCCAAAACTGCTTTCAACTGCTACTCTTACGCCGACGATATTGACGTCATTGAATGAACACAGCGAGCCGTTAATAAAGCGTTTGGTGAAAATGAAACGGAATCGGGTAAAATGGTTTTGGCGATAAATGAGAGAAAGTAGTAATAGAGTAATAGAGCCCTTTCTTGAAAGACTAAGTTGGCTTTGTATAGCGGCTTGATCATCCCAGTCCTTCTTTACGGCAAGGAAGCGCTTTGACTTTTAAAGAGAAAAGTTACGCATGCAATTTTTGGTCCTGTTTGCGTTGATGACACCACTGCTTCGGCCCGAAAATCCATTGGGGCAACGCAACAGAGGACGGCCTAGGTTAAGATGGCGCACACAAGAGGAGAAACACCTCAACCGACTTAGAGTGCGCAATTGGAGGCAGCTGGCGAGATATCACGCTCTCTGAAGAGGCATGCTGCCTGAGGCCTACGTCCAGAAGAACAAGAAAAAGAAGAAATTTGGAAGTGGTTTCTATATCCTTCTGTATCTTCTTGCGTCCCATATAAGAGGAATTTAATACAATGAAGAATTTCATATCTGCTTACCAGCGTTTTGAGCGTTAAAGAGCTATTAATCAACGAAATTAAAAGAAATGTACCTCGCTTTCCAGTTACCGTATTGATGGGATCACTAAGTATTCTGGTCGATAAATACTATTAATGATAACTTTTTGGAGCATTCAGAACTTATGAATTATTGAAAAAATTGCAGTTTTGAAGATCTCGCTAAAATACCGTTGATTCATATTTTAAGCACCTTTTCCGAAATCAAACGATTCATTGAATGCCACCAACATTGCACACAGCACAGTGAGCGATGTGAACCTTTAGATTCTTAGCAACGCATGATGATTGCATTTTAGAATAGAAGTATGCAAGCAAGTTGTTGCTTCTCTTGATTGCTGAAACAGCAACTTTAACATATATTCCACACAAATACCAATTTAGGAATCTTTAGTCAAACGTTTGTTATTGCTGCTGTCGATCAGAAAACGAAACCATCTACATGTGAAAATACCTCGCACTTACCTAGTTTATATTTTGCATCTTGGGAAAACTCAATACATTTTCGAAATTAATTTTGAAATTTTGTTTTTGTAATCAGTGTCACTATGAGAAGGTGTTTATGTGTATACATGAACATCGTACACAGTTTTCTTGAAAATAATGTCAGCCATGTCTCTCTTTTCAATTCAAAATCAATCATCATAATCATCATCCACTTCTTTAACTCACATAATGGGGGCGCGGAGGCAATGCACCCAGGAGCAGCCTCCAGGCCGCTCGATCCTGCACCATCGACTCTATTTTATGGGGAGATGCTCTGGTTCTGCCGAGTGGTTTCCTACCTGATGGAAATTAATCTAAGGCACGCTTCGGAAGCAGTTATGAAGCAGACATCTGTCCCACTTGGCCATAAGTACCCTTGGAGTTCTGAATTTAAAGCGTTCAAATAAAAACTGGGTTTTGACAACATTGTTCGACTTAAGGTCCGTTGTTTTTATCCGTTGTTATTATCCGTTGTTATTATTCAATGTTTATACTTTACTATATGAGGTTCAAATTCGCACCCTTGTGAAACAAATTCGAGAAGTGAACAATGTCTAAAAAAAAAAGAACTAAGCCGTTAGAAAACTTGTGTATTGCTGAGTTTAAGCACCTAAATGCATAGTTGTTGCATTCTTCACCCCCTGTAAGATAATGCGGATTTTCTGTGAGACCAGGAAACTACCTAAATAACCCAAAGCAGGCCTCCAAACTTCGTCTTTAAACAGAAATGTTTATGGTGACAATATGGTGGACCTTCTATGGCACAGTCCCATTTTCATTTCTTTAATCAGGAAGACGTCAAGTGCCATCAAATATTTTAAGGCAACCGACATAACACACATGTAGTTGGGTGAACAGTGGTCTGGCAAAGAGACATGGTCCGATTCTGATCTACACACTGAACTTTTCTCTCGAAATGACTAAGGACTTCCTCATCCACTTTTTGTAACGTCCAAGTTTCCGCGCTGTAAATGAGGACCGGAATGATCAAGCTGTTATACAATTACTCTTTAACTCTTGGGCCCAAAGAAGTTGCGATTAGCAACAATGACTCTGCGTTTGATTTCGGTACTGATGTTGTTGTCCCTATTTATCATGCAGCCGAGTTAGACGAAGTCCTTGACTACCTCAAAGTTTTTGGTGCTTAGTAGTACGCTCTGTCCGAGACGTCGATGTTGTGTGTTCTTAATCGATGACAGGATATTCTTTATCTTGCCCGCATTTATCGCCAAATCCATTCTACCCGCTTCCGTTTTAACGTCCGTGTAAGCTAGCAGTTGAACGAACTTTTGAAAGATCATGCCTCTAGTGTAGACTTGTGAGTTATGCATGATCTGGTTATGAAAGTTCAACGTTTAAATCTGAACAAAAAGATTTTATTAACGATAAAGTGAATAATAGGAACTGAGAACCTACCATTCCAGCATCTTAGAGCCTAGACTTTCCGAGCTGCCTGCTTCAGAAACGCAATATTCAGTTACTTTGGCTGAGCAAGGTTATTATAACCCGCTCAGTTCGCGAATGGAACCACTGTGATATCACATGAGCCAAGATTGTCGTTTTTCTAATCTCCTTGGTGCTTAAGGAAAAAGACCTCAATTTTCTACTCGCGAAGTCAGTTTTTGATTTTTCCAACACTGCCTTCGCTATTTCGTCTATAGAAGTAATTTCCAATCCTGCAGTAATTTCCTAACTGCAGCAAGAGGTGTTGCAGGTAGAGATGGGTGGTCCCTGTTATCCATAAGGCATGGGAGTGATCCTTAAATTGGCAACACTTTAAAAATTGTGAACCACTTCTTTGTTTGTTCTTCTTCTCTCCAGTTGGCTGAGGGCGAACACTTCGTACGCTCTCCGAACTTATTTCTTTCCTAAATTAAGTTCCTCTTGCATACATAGTTGGATTCAATGAATCTGTTTGAAATCCCTTGAATTTAATTTCTCACATACACAACAGCAGGAATTGCCAAAATTGCTAGCTTCAACGACGAAATTCACATGTTTCTTCCTTCTCCCTAATGTCTCCTTTAAAGTAACAACATCCCGTACTTTCCGTCGGTATTTCTTTGAATATTTCGGAGTGCACACTGTGGTCGTATTTCCCCATCACAAAAGATCCGAATATCGCTTCAGATGTTCGAATATTCGATTTATAACATACTCCCTTTCATATCGGAATATTTGGGAGGCTAATTGAAATTCTTTGCCGAACCCCAATCCAAGAAGTCAAAGAGGTGACTGCATCCAGTTGGGTGGGTCCTTAAGAACTGCAACTGTTGCACACACAGAAACTGGTGAATTTCCATCAGATGCCTTTAAATTTCGGATTTAAATAGAAGTTTTAAATCTTCAAACGACTGCACGTGAATTGTCATCTCAAGTTCCAAAGTTTCATATGACAACTCAAACAACCGTTCGAGCCCTTTGTCGACATCACGCAGAAGAAAAGCAACTTCCCATCCATTCCAGCATGTGTCACTGTTTCGCAAGAGTCTTTTGAAACATTACCCAACTGGAATTCTTTACAAGCGTCCTTCCGCACCGTCTGCAGCCACAAGCACAATCCCGTGCACAGTACTTCCTCACAGGATTCAATTTGTTTGATGTTTGGACCAACTGACAAACTCATTACATGCAATTGAGATGCACGAAATGTGAAGAGCTTGTGCAGTTCGTCAACATGCCACCACCGCACCGAGAGTCTTATGACCAAAAGGATATGCCGCCCAGCCGGCCCTCCACTGGGAATACAAAACAAAGCTCCGCTCCTTAAATTCATATTTGCTCTTAACCAAATTGGATTTCTCTGGGATATTTTCTGGCAAACATGTACGTGCGTCCTCACTGGAAACCGAGCACATACGGAGCCCACCACAGCATCCAGAAGACCACCGCCACCCACCGCACAGGTGAGTTGGCCCAGTGGACGCTGACACACAAAAAGGATATCTCAAAAGACGTTAGGGTTTATACAAAATCGAACGTTTACGGTTACAGATTCATGTACTCTCACTCACTCTCAGTGCCTCATAATGAAATCTGAACTACACGAGAGTGTGACACATTCCATGTCCTGGCTGTTTCCACACTTATTTGGGACTACATTCGGTCCTATTGCTGGCAAATGAATTTTATATTTTATTCAGGACCCGAATGCGACGGTGCTTGTGTGCGGATAAGGATATTTAGGACTCTGGGTATGTGAGGGCCGAATTTAGTGACTTCCGCTTGCTCCGAATATAAAGTGTTTTAAATGAGCACAATAGTTCGGCGAGACCTGGGTCCCTCCTTTCGGGTTGACTTGTATTTCATTCAAAAAAAAAAAAAAAACAAATACGGCCAAAAGGACGAAGGAAAAAATGTTATGTTGCATATAAAATGTGATTGTTATGGCGATTCGACCGGAAGATAACTATTAAGGCGACGACGCTTGGGTTTATTGTGATGGGAGGAGAGTTTTTGTAGCTTTTGTGACCATCGTGGTCGTGGGTAAATGGACGGGGCTTTTGTATTTAGAGACCGAGTGTGGAATTAAATTTCATTTGCAAATCCATTAGGATAGGTTGGGGGAGGAATTTGAGAAGCCTTTGTCTAATAGATTCTCTGAAAACGTATGCGACTTATGAATCATTGTGTTGGGACAATATTTTGGCCAGAAGGAACGCCCTGGCACACTCTCTCAAAAAGACAGCAAAACGTATGTCAGTGGGTGAGGAATCCTTAAGTCCTTCGATCACGTGGATGATTGGATGTGCTGTGGCTGTTGTCACTGACACAGTCATATTTGCTGATCAGCTATGACAGACGTAACGTGTGACAAACATCCGACCAGATTTGCTCTTCACTGTACTTGTTCGACTCCGCCACTGCAGACGCCCCTGTTTACACCTATGCGCGGTAGATTGCTTCAGCGGTTGAGATGAGATCAGACTCCTATGAATTCTCTGCAAGTATAGAATACAGCTGCGAATATAAATGAGATTTCTCATCTGCACTTGCTGAAGCTATAGGCACGAAGGGGGAACTGAAGGATTCTTCTCACTCTCACGGTCTATGTGATATGCGTTCTTCGTCCATAAGCTGCAAATGCATGCATTAATATAGAATCAGCCAAAATGGCCACAGACAGAACATAATGATCTGGCATCAATGCTTTGCTTGAAAATGGTGCAAGCTTGGCGGAAGTGGTCTAAAACTACTTGATAGGGCCTTTGAGTGAAACGTATGAAGCCCGATATCTTATTTCCACTTTTCCTGCTTTTCCGTTGACAACTGGCTTGTTCCTGAGAAGGCTGTGATTGCCCCGCTGATACAAGGCACTGACAATGAGTCTCGAACTTCACCTACTATAGCTAGAGAAGTTCAAGTTGCACGCTCAGTTTAACAGGTGTTCTATGTGCTGTCTTAGGCATTCTTTTGTTTGTTTTTGATATTGCTTGTGAGTGCTTCCGCCTTTCTCATATAAAGGGTGTCCCAACAAGAACGCAAGATTTAAATTTGGCGTCATTCGAATTGTCATTGTTTGACATTTGATTGATTATTATTGTTTGTTAGTAGAAGGTATAAGGTTAATAAAAATGGAGCGCTACACGAATGAACAACGCATTCTCATTGAACCTTTTTCTGTTTCTTTTGTGAAAATGAGTCAGGTCAAGCGCAAACAGTCAATGGTGTTCGGTATCGTGGAATGATAATCAATTTTTTCGTGCCTAGAATTGAAGAAATAAATTTGGAGGGGATGTGGTTTCAACAAGACGGCGCCACATCTCATACAGCCAGAGAAACAATTCAATTGCTGCATCAGTCATTTCCCGGTCGTGTTATTTCGCTTTTTGGAGACCAGAATTGGCCGCCTAGATCGTGCGATTAAACACCTTTGGACTTTTTTCTTTGGGGTTTTTTGAAGTCGATGGTTTATGTGAATAAGCCGATGACGACTCAAGCCTTAAAAGTGGAAATTGGACGCTGCATTGAAATACCGCAGCATTTATGCAAAACGGTTATTGAACATTTCATTAAAAGATGTCGTATGTGCCAGCAAAGCCGCGGCGGCCATCTGGCCGATGTGTTTTTCCACACATAACCTCATCCTGTCTACTTTACGATATAATAAAGAATTCACAATTCTTGCAGTGCAGAATTGGACGAGATAGCCAGCTTGAAGGGCATGTTGCTTAATGCGCAGAAAAACGGAGATGGAGGAGGCCACATCCAGTGCTATTGGTTAACTTTGCAATTTGCAGTGCGAATTACATTTTGACTGCATCTACGTTTGCCCAGGCCTGCCTCTGAATTGGGTGCTCAGAGAGTATCGTATTAAAGAAAACCGCACCACTTGGCGTGGATTTCTGAATCCATAGTAAACACTCAAAGCCAATATTTTTGAATATCTTGTTTAAAAACTTTCATATAGGATTGAGAAACGGTGAGGCGTTAACTTTTCCTACTTGTTATGACAAGGAGTTCAAATTTTTCAGTTTTCGTTTTTTGAACGATGCATATCATTATCTTAGACGGTAGACTTCCAACTTCAGGGCCGCAATTTTAGTTTCTTTACTCATAACTTCTACTAAATTTCTTTATTTGCAGCGTGTCCCTGAATGCAAATTTAGTGGTCGTTAATTCAACCGAAGGCTTAATCTAAGAAAAAATGCACATTCAGATGCTTCTCCAAGTCGACAAAAATCAAAATCAAAGCTATCAGAGAATCCAAATTTGTTTTCCTCTTAAAGTCCAAGAAAGCTCAAAGTGGATCTACTTGATAATCTTTCATCAGTACACACATCTGTGCCAGAGAGAGTGTACCTTTAGAAAGTGGGCATTAGCAACACACGACTGGACAAAACCCCATCAACAGTCAATTAATGGCTTTCTGCGGGGTTTAGCTGCACAAAGGAGGCATAAAACGCTCGATATCGTGTAACCATTGTTCCTAAAGTGCTTGTATGTGTACACAATCATCTAACAGGTTTCATTCCCTTCCACTTTGCTCAGTCAAATCGAAAGTGTGTGGACACCTGTAAGGGTTGAAAGAAAGCCTAAATTCTACTTTTTTGAAGCACCGTACACGGTTGCTTTATTTTAAGTGATGCACGGGAATACGATACGTGTTGAAATTAAGGGGTATGACAATCGATTTTAGACTTTTATCAAAATGTGGCATTATTTGCAAGTAGAAGTATAAGAATAGTTTTGATAATCGCGGCAAATTCATTGGTGAAACGTTGGAACTTAATTTTTCCAGCATTCCGTATGAGCTCAGTTTCCAAAAATTAAAAAAAAAAATTTTCAAGCTTAAGTGTCTTTATCACCTTGTAGGGAGTAGTAGTGGCAAGTAGAGACCAAAATAAAAGATTCCATCAGCTTCAAACGATCCAGACCCCCAAAACGTAAAGGGGTCATAAGTACCTAACAATCTTTAAGTGGAATTCCTCAAGTATCTTCCATAAAATGTATATACTAAGTGTTTAATATGTGGTTTAAAATCACATCATCAACAATAAGTCCCATACAGAGGCCAGTTCAAACCTATGTGAGGCATATTGTTATTGTCCTATTCGCTTGCAAAGTTTCAGAAATAATTAGTTTGAACGAACTGCACAAAAAAAAAACAAATTAGTAGAACATTTGGATATAGAGTCAATCATGCTGCCGTTTCGAAAGTAAAGCGTAATTAAATACACTCACCTATATATTTTAAAGTAAATTTTTATTTCTTTAAATATCTCTTTGTCTATGTACAAAAGACAACATCATTCATCACTGGATGCATGCAATCCGTTGGCGGTCATTTTTAACCACTTGTTCGATCATTTCGCCAGTAAATCGGTCATACTTTGAGTGTTGTTGGTACCATATGCGTCTAGAGTTCGGGAATTATTTGCGTAAACAAGCGCAACAGGAAATAATCAATCGGTTTCAAAACGCTTAATCCTGTACGCGTCCAGAAAACTTCGCACGGAAGCCATAATTTATTATATTGTGTTACTTATCGCGACGTCTTGTTGAAATCACATATCCAACAAAGTCATAATCTTCAATCGCGGACAAAAAAAATACAGTTTGTCATTCGACCGTATCGCTCCATATTGACTATAACCATTCGCTCCATCTTGTTCATTCGATCAGTGACTCCTCTGGACCATGGAGCACATCCGACAGTCTTAGTCAGAATTCCAACTCATATCCTCAATCACATTTAACATATGTAGTTAGTTACCCAGTTAAAAGTATGTCTCAGTACTGAATGCAATGCTGTTCGCAAAATCGGAGTTTTGTTCCAACACCCACGGCATCGTAGGTGATCAACAGGCTCATCATCATCATCTTTCCTAACTCACATGTCTCACTAAAGGGGTAGCAAAGCACGCACGGGGCGTGGACATCTATGTCGCTCGATCCTCCGCCATCGACTTATCTTAGCTATTCGCAAGCGCACCAAGGCGAGTTTATGGACTTGATTCAACTATTTCGTCCTGGGTCTGACGAGAAATCGCTTACCTGGTGGAGTTGCATTTAAGGCACGCCTCGGAAGTCACCCAACGAAACAGAGCATTTTTCGTTCAAAGAAGTACCTGCTCAGCATTGAGTTCCCCCTGAACTCTCAGCCTATCCCTGCGAGTAAATTCAACAACCACACTGAGAAATCTCATCTCGGCAGCCTGCATTCGCGATCTTATTCAGTCGGTCATTACACAAAACTTCTTCATCATAGATGAGCGCTGGAACAAAAACTAAGATAACTTGGCTTTCGAACCAAGCTTGCTTATTACTAATCGTCTAAGCTGCTTCAAAATTGATCCAGCCTGACCAAACCTACATTAAAGCTCAGTTTTCCTGGCCCTATCACTTATGAAAAATACCCCAGTATACTTTAACTTTCCCAATTGCTTCAATTGGACTCAATTAACATGTACAGTGCATTGGATGGGCGTTTTAAAATTGAGAATTATTTACGACTTGTTCTCCATCACTTTCACTCCAGCATCACTAACGTACGACTAAAAACATGTCGAACGCGCGCTGGAGTTCCATCTGGAAAGATGTGAGGATAACTAAGGCATCAGCGAAAAGAAGATGACTTATCTCAACTTCCACGTTGTAAAACATTCCTCGCCTTGGCTGCGCTGCAACATCTAGTCCACATATAGTATACAAAAAAGGAGAGGTGACAAGACGCAACCTTGGCGGTGTCCACGATGAAAGGCATAAATTTACAGCCGCTTACCCAACCACAGCTGCTACAGTTGGAGTAAAAAGATTGAATGGTACTTAACAGGCGACAATCAATCCCAAACTCCTGTGGAACTCTCCAGAGATTACATTGAGGGACTCGGTCGTAAAGGTTGGCCAACAGGCTTCAGTCGTCAAACTTTATAAGGATATCAATACAACTCGAAATGCAAAAAAAACCAAAGTCCAACATACGACACGTTCAACTACTGCGAACACCGGGAAATCAATGAACTCGGATCATCAGAAACACTTGTACTGTTACAGCAGCAATAGTTTTGACTGGCTAATAAGAATGATTGAGTGGCACTACAACCCACAAGGGACCAGGGCTTAGCTCCTTCCATAAATACTCGTATTTTGCGTGCTAGCGTTCACTCACGAGAAGAGGGGCCTACAGTTTGCTGACTCTGAACGGCGCAATTTGAGAAGCTTTTCATAGACAGTTAGTACTTTTGAGTGTTACCAGCAACTCGATAGCCGTAAAAAAGCGAGGTGTTCAGTTCAGTGATCGAACCTTGGACCTTCAGCGTACTAACCCACTACGCCACGGCGGTTGACTGGCTAAGCAGCTCGAAAATTTTTCAAAAATTGTCCTGATTGGTTGCATAGAAAGTCGCATATGACGACCATAATAATCGCGTAACGCGCGAAAGTGCTTGGATTGGAACATCCACATTTGTAGTAAATTTTTATTAATTGAACGAGTGGATTGATTGTTGAGCGATAGTTTTTTTTAGTTTAAAAGGCATTTTTTTTATTGTTTATCTAATAGTATCTTAAAACTAGGTATAAAACGCTTAACCTAGGCACGACAGAATCGAAATCTTATAACTACTTACTGGCTCTATGCGGGCGCTCAATGCTAGTTATTTTTTTAAAATTAATAAAAACTATTATATATACTATTAAAAATTGTTGAGCGATCCATCATCGTAAATGGTAAGCATTCAACAAATTTTGTGACTCTTCAAATGGCAATTATGTTTGTCAGGTGTCAAATGACAGCTCTACCAAGTTGAAACTTCAAAATGATTGATCCTAATTTATTGAAAAGAAGAACTATCTATGAACAAACGGAGTTGACACAAAAGCCGTCTAATTAACGATCAAACAAAAAAAAGTTTCGTTTATAATATCTCTGGCTAACACCCGACAAACTTAACTTAGCCACCTGTCACGAGTTAGCCCAACCATCGAGGTACTCTTTAATGCCATCAATGGCTTGTCGATACTATTGGGGGGACATTCCTCGTCGTCGTTTTCCCAGAGTTTTCTTTCCACATAGTTACTAAGCAGATTTAAATTTGTTCACATCCCCGTTACAGTCATTTAAAAAGATGCTGCCCCAGAAGTTACTCCTCTCCCATGGGCAGCTTATCAGCTTTAAGCCTGTTACCCCTTTTAAAACTATTTCCCAAGTCATTTGCTTGCTTTCCCCGTCATTAACAATGCATGTGCTGCCAAGTATGGGATTTTTTTAGTCTCTTCACTGCCCGGGTCAGGTCATAATTTGCGTAGTTTTCCTGGTGCACCGCACCGCTTGAGTTCCCCCTCGGCGTTCTTTCATAGGCACTTGCCCCACTTTTATCAGGAGACCACAGCACACGCACACTCGTCCGCACACACACACCCATAATTATTGTGGATTTTTTACTGCCTCTGTACGTAGGCGGCACCTAGGGAAAGGGAGGGAAGAAAAAATTGTATCCTCGACTAAATTAATAACACCGCACCGAGTTTGAGGAAGTTTTGTGAATTGTTTTTTTTTTCTTGTGTTTCTTGACCCCTTAGGAGTACAAGAGGAGAGCACAACACAATTTCGTAACGGCTTTTCAACCAAGGCAATATAAAGACAACAAGGATACAACCTAAATGCTCTTATGCCATGCAATCCGGCTCTTGGCTGGCGGTAGCCCTGTGCATAGGGGAAAACTTTTTTAATTTCGAACGCCGATGCCGAGGGAATTCATTTTTTATACTCTCGCTTCAAGTTGCCGCCGCTGCCGCCGCCGTCTCTTGCTGGTACGGCACTTTCCCCACTGCCAGAGGAGCACCGTCGGGCGCCCACTTCATGGCAACTCGTGGCTTTTTGAAGTGGCAAAGTTGACATGTTAATTGGAAAATTTGTGGGCGACGAAGTCTACCAAAAAAGAGAAACTAATAAAAAACTTTAAAGATGAAGTTGAAGGCAAATAAGAGCGACGACGGAGACGAAACGAAACCAAAAAAGAGCCCCGAAGACGCACGTCATTTCTCAGTACGTCAGTTGACGTAAAGATGGATGAAAGTGTTTGCTGCTTTGTCAGCCACAAAGGAAGGAGGACAAGGCTGCACAAAAAATAAGGAAAATACTTGCAAATTTCGTTCGCTGCCAAGGCGAAATTCGTATTAATTAAATTTTCGTCAAGTACCCCCCCTCCGCCTGCCTGCCAGCCACGGGCTTACTATCAAACGGCAGATAAACTTACCACACACACACACACACACACGCACAGAACGAGGACAGGGCCTCGCCAGAGAGCGACGTGCTGTGTGCACATGAAACGGATGAGAAACTTGTGTGTGCATCCTGCGGTTGGAATCGGTATAGAATTCTATTAGTGCGGTGAGTTATAATCGCATTATTCAGCCTGAAACTGAACTTCGCTTTTGCATGCGATTAGAAAGCGGTATAGCCGAGTGCGGAGTGCGGAGTGGGCGTGGGCGATGATTCCAGGAACTCTTCAATAGCTGCAACATCACATACTCCCACCCCACCCAGGGATGTCGCTTTAATATTTGATAGTCGTTGTCTTGCTTCACACGAGGAAACACACCCAGGGCGGGGAGGAGGTGTAGGTTTTACGAGTTCAAAAGGGACGCTTCAATGCTGTCGAAGGCATGTAGCCTGAGGTTAGGCGTTGAATCGTTTTTGTCTCAAGTATCTGAAGAACGCCTTGGGCATTCAATTCTCGGCGTTGTACTTACATCCCACTTAGCGAGGGAGTCGCTCCAGCTCCTTGTCACCCCTGCCCGGCGGGGCGATGTCAACGTACCGTGACAATAAAAATTAAATCACATGGAATGGCAAATCTTTGAGTTATTTTGCTTTCTTTGTTTTCGAGTTGAAGATTTAGCTGCTTGGCGCTGGAATGCGGACGCGCTTATACACTTATCGTTTTACACGCTGCTGAGGAGGGCTCATCCTGCAGGTGCTTCTGCTCTGTTGACAACTCATGACGTGTGAAACGACAGTGATATGTAAAGAAGCAAAACAAGAAAAGTATACCGAGGGTGATGATGACTGAGGAAATATCTCCAGTGAATACGAGGGAATTCATATACTGTGTGAATGAGGAGAGTACCTTCGGTCTATTGGCATAGGCGTGGTGTGCTGACTTAAACCGAATGATTCTGCGTTCTTGAGTGGACAGCAAGATTCCTTTTTTAAACATTTTAAACAAGACCCGGAAGTTTGCTTGGTTGCATTAAAAGATTATACTACCGGGAGTACAAACCAATCGGTCCGCTTTTTGTGTTTAAAATATTCTTTTATTGAAAACGCGTAAAAAATACACCACTCAAATATTGTCTGTCGGAAGCGACTACTTTTTCCCATTTCTCAGGGTAATTTGCAAATACCATCTCTAAACAATTAGTCACCTCTGGCATCGATCTATTGAGCCATTTTTCGCTTTCTTCTAAAGACACGAACCGTTGACCCACCAAATCGATTGGCATCCATCAATAAAGTCAGGCAGGGTTCTCCAGGCATTGCATAGTATTTTTTCCTTCTTAATTTTTTGGTTGGGGATTGATATACACTGCACTGGAGCGCTCAGACTCAAGAACTGGTCCATTGTATTACCAGGCAGTCACCTTCATTAACTGTTGCTTTCTAGTTTTCCGAAGTAAGACCAGCAGGCGTTTCTGTGATAAAGAGCTTAGATCCCACCACATCAGCGCCAAACAGCCGCCACCTGATTCGAGCAAAGGCGGCAAAGTCATTATTCAGTTCAAAAACATTTCCTTTTAGAAGCACTTCCAAGGTTTTAAAATCGCCATTTGATACATTTCTCGGTTTAAACTCATACAGCAGTCTGCTCAAACTGACCGAAAATTGATTGCTAGGTCATTCCCAACGATTCTGTGAGCTTGCTTTAAGTCTGACATGTATCTTGTTTTAGAAAAGCCCCCAATACACTTCATCTTCATCTTCATCTTTAAACTTTTTGGGCTGTCGAAGACGCTCTTTGTCTTCGACGTCAATATTCCGACTCTTGAAGCTTGAAACCCCTCTCTGTATGATTTACCAAATCATCGGAGCAGATACACCATAAGCTTCTACAAACATTCAATGGACTTCAGCTGCACTTTTCTTCCAATAAAAAAAGGAAATCAAAACTTGCTACTAAATTGGTTTTCCAAGAGGACTGGGGCTTTAGTACTTAAAATCTGCTACATACCTAGTTCATCCATGGGCGAGATAATGCCAGAAGTACTTGCTAGGGTCTGTTTTCTCTCCACAGGTATCGCAAAGTGCTTTTTTATGTTACATAGCAGTAGCACAACGATTACCCCGTTTGTACGCTGACAAGTTCCCTGGGCCTGATTTCCCCTGCCTTCTTCTGTGACTTTTCGCGTTGTGCATGAGTAAACGGCCAGCACCTTCTCTTTATTGCACACTCCGAAATATGAAATGTAAGGATCTTTTTATAGACAGATGCAACCTGTAGACATCTCGAAATAGGTGGTGCTGTGAAAACTTTGGAGGGTACCATGTTTTTTCAAATAGTTAGCCCACAACTTGGTAGTGACACGCTAACGGAACTAACATTTAGTTAGCTGACACAACATAGTGACGGTCATGATATGGGGTTGTATGGTTTCTTCAAGCCTTGGGAGACGGCTTAGCCGCCTTTACAATAAATGTTCTGGGAAAAAATTTACGACCAAGTTTAAATCCATGATTGATGCATCAAGGTGTCTTCTAGCGGGACAACTAACCACAACAACTTTCATGGCACCTGTATCATATTCATTCGCTTTTTTCTTGTGCAACTTGGCGAGGGCGGGTGTGTGTTTCTCTTTGCGTGACTTCGGGGCTTCAACAAGCTTAACTGTTCGTGACGGACATACAATGCGTACACACATTTTCTATATCCCTCGAATATGCACCAGACAAACTTAACCTTGATGGCTTATCTAGAAAGAAAGGGTGTTAAGTCACGTTTTAAATGAAAAAGGGCAACAAAAATTTCAATTCCGAGAGGACAAAACAATCTGAGTTTCGTTTCTAAATTTTTAATTTTTGATTGTATTCTATACATACATACATGCTTGATCGAAAATCCATAGACTAGCATCAGGCGTGAAGGTAAACTCTACGGGGCCTGCGAAACTTTGTCATTATTCTTTAGCCAGGTTCCAGAAACAATGCAACAGGGCGTTGTAACCCAAATAAGTACAAAGGAGTTTAAGACGCTAGTTTCTTACCAAAGAAGAGTCCACAAAAAGACAACTTCATTTGGAGCATGCTGTAGCTCAGGATGTCTTATCTTGACGTATCCTTACTCCGGGTGTATTGACCCCTTTATATTTGGCAAGACAGATGACCACCTAGATAGCATATTTTCTCCATATGAGCAATCTTTCCAATCTGCAGTGCAAAGGAGTTGGTGTCCTGAATAGAATGTCTAAGCCTTGAATTGTTGTTTCAGTACAACAGAGAAATATTCCAGAAATTAAGGGCAGCCGGTTACATCATTCTTCAATTACAACCAGAAGGATGCAATTCTAAACCCTATTTGCTTGCGCACAAACAAAATTATTGCAATATTTCAGCCGGAAACGATTTTCACGCAACAATTCAAAGTCGAATGACTGCTCCACATTCCGTATATACAACCCGCGCAATGATTGAGAAAGTTGGTCCATCACAAACTCCTTTCAGAAGATCATATCAAAGTTACGCGCAAACTTCCTGGTAATATTCATCCAACTCGCGACTTCGCACATCCATAACAACTGAATATAAATCATAACAAACGTCACCGCCTGCCGGTGAATAGGTTCCTCAACACCTTTAGCATGCACAAGCGAGGCCACCACGTCCCAGGGCATCACTCCTGAACTCTGAATAGTTTCGAAATCAAATGAAATATTTAAGAACATCACGGCTACCGCCGCCATAACTGAATGCCCCGCGTCATTGCGGTCGGTGCAATATTACGGATCCCGCATCTGGTATGGCTGCAGGATACAAATGTAAAGCACATCTTCCGCGATGCCTCAAAGCCAGCCATAGACGCTGCGCCAAAGTCAATTGTATAACCCTTTTGTGTGAAGGAATTTCTGTGGCCTCCGCTAGCGCTCTCCACTCTCCACTTCTGGCGCTATCGCCACATAAATAATGAAGACGGCTGGGCCCAGCCCAGTCACCGTTCTTGGCGCGTCCCGCGCAACACCGCCACAGCCGCGCCGATTCGCTCCACTGCCACCGCACACCACAAGCACTTGTACTTGCCACTGTTTGGGAAATATTTTTATCGACGGAATGTTTTATTCATCGCATAAAATATTAAATTTACGTGCGAACGATAAAAGCTCTTCACAGACACCGACCAACACCACCCGACCTCACCTCGCCACCCGCCCACCATGCAGTCAGCAGTAGTACATGCAAAAATTTTATGAGCCTTGCATTATATCCAAGTCGAGATGTTCCCTCTTACACACAACTTCGACGGCCGCAACGACAGAAAAGACAATCTCCTGCGATGACTGCCACGACCATTGCTCATGTCCTGCACAAAAAGAGGGTATAAGTCAGCCCGCCCCAGCAGTGCTGCTGTATCGTTCAACCTTCGACAAGACGACCAACTGAAGCGCACGGAAATGTGCAAAGGGATTACAACTTTAAATAAATGTCGGCAGTTATGGGACTAATATTATTGCGGGAATTTATGGGCGGCGTTCCGGCATTCCGGACCAGCTTCGAACCTGGTGTCAGACTGCGAAACAATTGGCATGAAAATTAGAAAGTGCTGTAAATTTATTCCGGGCAGAGCGGAACCCCCCCCCCCCCCCATCTCTGGGAAGTCATCTTGGAGTGAAAGGGGAGCCGTTGCTTTGATTTATTTTCCTGGAACAGCAATGCTGGTAATTTATACATTGGAGATGTGCGGGTCCTAACCCCCCCCTCCCCAGAGATGACGGCGTATGATAATTGAGCCAGCAACGGCTCGCCCTCCCACTCACACATCCAGGGGTCAGTGATTCAGGAGTCATCCGGGCGAATGCTAGGAAGAAAAATGAGCGTTGCCACTGCCAAATCCCTCAGCTTAGCTCTAATGATTCAACAATCAAGCCCATTCCGAGGGCCCGACATTCGTAAGCGAGCAACATCCCGTCCGTTGATTGATGGTGTCCTAATGCGTGGCAATTAAAAAACTTCCCAGTCACCCACTTCGCTGGCAAACAAACAGCAACACAAAAAAATGAAACAGAAATACCAGCAGGGATGAAGACGACTCCTCCGAGAAATCTGCTCAGAAATCCTTTGGAAGCGACTGGTCACAATCCAGCACACGTGTGCGCTCCGAACACTAGCTTGCGGTGAGGACAAGTATTCCTGTCAGCTTCTGACCTGGTCGGAGGGGCCGTCGGAGCGGATCTGATTTGATTCTCAAGTTGATTGCGTGGGCTGATAAAAACTCGTGCATGTGTATGTGTGTGCTGCTTATGGCGCTCCACGTACTTGATAAATCCGCACATGTCTCATCTGCCTATTGCCGCATGGATGTATGAATATTAAAGCCCCCTCGTCACCGAGAACCGCCCCCCCCCCCCGCCCCAATCGCGCATAGTGAGGGATACGGCGAATAAAAAGCCATCGTCAGCCGAAGCAATATATACACACCATGTGTGTGTGTGTGTGTGTGCTTGCAGACTGACTGTGGGCTTACTGATGTGGCGGGAGTATGTATTTCGCCATATCTCCCACACCCTGCAAGGTGGAGCAGAAAGAGGAGGAGAGGAAAAAAAACGATTCCCGGAAGAAAGGAAGATATTAGATACGAGCGTTCTTACAAAATAGAAATATAAGTCCTCTCGGATGTACACACACACACACAGACACACAGTGGGGTAACGCAAAGTGAGTGCGAGACAGCCAAGTGAGGAGTGGAGCATAAGCAGCACACCAGCAGAGCTTGGTGCCGGTAGACGGCAAGCGGCAGGCACAAGAAGCAGCAGCAAATGATATGAGTATACAAGAATACAAATGAGGGAGAGATGTATTCAAAAGATTACAATGGGAACCTAATGATCCTTGAAGATGAAGCTCGTTTCTCGTAGTATTGGGAAATTGGGAAAATTCAGGAAGTGAAACATACACACGCACACACACTACCGTGAGGGGGAAAAAAATGCCGAAAAGCAACGACTGCAGCAAGAATCCTGGGGTTAGGCTGTGAGTGGGATGTCGCCTAGCCCCCGCCTGCCGGTGGCGCCCCACACCGCACCACCGTACGTGTGGAACTTTTGCATTTTTTCGGATTTGAAAAGGATTTCCATTCGATTTGATTCCTACCATCTAGACCTGTTTTCTTCCTTTTCCTCGTCCCCCTTGACGATCCTCCCCGAATTGAAGAACATCGCTTCATGCGCCCATCTAGTTCGAGAGCACATATATCTCCCGGGAGCATTGTTATCGCCGGAAAGGCAGCGCGGCCCGACTGGATGCACATCCGCAGACACATGCCCCACGTCCGCCCCGGAGGAGAAATTCAAACTTTGAGTTGGACTCGAAATTGCGTCAATTAGCTTCCGTTGTTGGAGATGCTCGCCGCCACCGCGGAGAAAGGGGGACGCCAGCTGAAGAAGCACGTGACAGGCAGTCATGCTTAAAACATAAATTATTTGCCGGAGAGCGGCACTAATAAATTTTTTGGAAAACTTTCAGTTTTCACTCGGGTTTTTTGTTTCCCACCAGCGTCGTCTGTTAATGCTGTTCTCGCTCGTAAAATTCATGTTTTCTGTGCAATTTCGGTTCTGTTGAGCGAAAGTTTTTTAATAAAAATTTTTCGAATGAGAGAATACTCAGATATCCGGATGTAGACCAATTGCGGAGGTAAGCAGCAGAAATAGTACGTCCCAAGGTGGTCGTTTGTGCTCCCTCCCCCCTGGATGCATTGCATTTTTTGTGCAGCGGTAGTAGTAGTACCTCTTCAGACAGAGCAGTCGGTCGTACGTTCAGTTTGCCCAATGGCGCAAGCCATGATTAATTTGCAGCATTTTTACACTGCAACTACCTCGATGTGAGTTTGATTTTGTCTTTTAGCGGCGGTCCCTGAGCATGTAGAGAGCGTTGTGAAAAATTTATCAAGCCTTCCGGCTATGGAGCGCCATTGAGCTATAAAGTAATGAAGAACTGATAAAAATGGCAAAGTTTTTGAATCCTCTGCAAAGGGGTATTCTCCCTCCGCCCCACTATACCACTGATTCCGGGTAGCAACATATTAGATTTTGAATTTGTTTGTCTGCAAGTTACTTTCAGTTCAGGTTGGAGGAAAATATTCCGAGTCGGGTTTGCATCGGGGAAGAGAGACACTGGGGACATGAGGTAGAAGGAGCAGACGCCTAATTTGGAAAGGCTTCCACTCTAAGGGTACTTTCCTAATTCCTAATAATAATAATAACTGCGTTTTTTTTTGTCGACTCCGAACGGCGAAATTTGAGAAGCCTTTCGTAGTCAATTATTACTCCTTGAGTGTTGTCAGCAGCTCGAAAGAGGTGGTGCCGTGAAAAAATGCGAGGTGTTCCGTGAGGGAATCGAGACCTTCTACGTGTGTGTTGACGCAAATACCCACAGCACCACGGCGAAAACAGCGACCAACGAACTATAGTTGTCTAACTAAATAACACAAACTGTATAAGTGTAGGTAGGACTAAAACAGGGCAAGTTTCTTGTGTAAGGAATGAAGCTCATAAACATACCGACAGCACATCTTACTGGACAGAAGGTGTTCAAGAAGTGGTGACTCTATGAAAATGTGTTGTTTAAGAAATCTACTCCATTGCTAGGCTCAAAAAATGGTTACATTTGGCATTTGTGACTTGCAAACTGATCCATTCAAACCACAGTATTGTGGTAGACCAAAAATGCGGACCAATCTCATGTAAACGGTGTGAATACGGAGAATACACAAATAATGCAATTTTGCCCCGCCCTAATCGGAGTGTGTCCGCGCATCTTCTGTCCTTTCAAATTGACGTTTGGCTATATCTTTACACCAAAAGAGATCTTTGTTGAGCCGCCGGAGCTCCTTCCTTGTTGAGCCGTCACGCTGGGCATTATTCATTCCGAAGAGTTCTTGTGGCTATGGCCATATTCAGGACCACATGCAAATTGGTCCTTCAACGTCGCATTTTTCTAAAATAAACACGTTGAAGTGTACAGTTTGTTTGAAGGGCATCAGAATTATTTGAAGTTTGTACAGAATTTCAGCCAAGCACTGTTGTAAGAGTTTGTCAATTTTGTATCAGCGGTGAAAGCTGTGAGCATGGTACATACTAGCTGCTAAGCCATTCAGATGGTATCGATATTGTCACGCGTGTTGAAAAAATAAAAACTTGAGAAACCATAAATTTTGAGGTAGTTAAGGATTTTGGCTACTTGATGCAGTTAGAAATTCCACAAAGTACGTCTTTTGTGTTGATCCAACGTAGAAACTGGAAAGGCAAGATTCGTCGGCTAGTCTCCGAAGGAACAACAAAACTCTAGCCAAGAGTTCGACATGTCAAAACAGGGAGAAGTTAAACCGCAAAGCAGTTTACTATCGATGACTGGCAGGCACTGATTGAAGGCTATTCCAGACTTGGCTTCAATTACAAGTGACAATGAAATTCATGCAAAAGAAATCATTTGCGCGCCTCTTAAATCTTTTTCCTTTTCTTTCCAATCCTCGAAGCAGTTCTGATGTGCAATTTTTGGTATGCCCTTGAGCTCCCTCAGCATATGTTGAGCTCATTTAATTCCGATCTTGACAGCATAATTGATTGGGGTAAGGAGAATAGAGTGGAATTGAATAATTTTAAGGCCCAGTGCTGTCTACTGTCACTCAAGCGTTCCCAAAATAACCAGCCGTTATCCATCATTGGCTTTAGCGTTGCTCAAACCGAACGACTTTCCATCCTCGGTATGTGCATCAACTCAACACTTAGTTGGAACGATCACATATTCGAGATCGCGAAAAATGCAGCGAAATGTCTGGGTTTCTTAAAGCGATGCAAGAAATATTTCCCCCTTTTTGATTTTCTTCTTCTTCTTCATGAGGCGCTACAATCCGAAGTAGTCCTGGGCCTCAACCAACATGCCTCTTCAGCCAGCATATTCATCCGCCAGCTGCCGCCAGTTGCACACTCCAAGTTGGATGAGGTTCTTCTCCATTTGTGTGCGCCACCTAAGCCTGGGCCGTCCTCTGTTGCGTTGTCCCAATGGCTTAGATTTGAAAACTTTTCGAGCCGCAGCAGTGGTGTCAATACTCTCTACTTTGCCTAGCCATCTTAAGCGCCTCATTTTGATCTGGTAACAGTATATAAGGCTTACATCCACCCAAAACTTGAGTATAACGCTCCTTTCTGGTCTGGAGCTCCTAAGACCTCACTGCATCTACTAGATAGCATTCAACAGCGAGCGATAAAACTTAATGATGTTGCGAAGTAAATCGACTCGCTAGAACATCGACGAAATGTTCTCATCACAATTTTATCGCTATTATAACAAAAAATGCTTTAATGGGTTAGCCAGTTGCATTCCTCCCTTTCAAGAATTTACCCACAAAAATCCCCTTGCTAGGAATGTCCACCTCTTCAAACTTAAGCTCAACTTCGAACGTACAGTAAAGTGACTCATTCTTCAGCCGCACCATACGAATATGGAATGCTCTTCCCAGCTCAACTTTTCCCCTTCATTACAGTCAACAGGCATTTTAAGACCAATGTCCCGGTACCTCCTTCCGCTCTCTTCCTCTATACCTTCAGCCCGTGCTGTGACTTAATTCCGGTTACCTAAGGGTACTAAACAATCCCTTTATTGCGATCCAATTATAATAAAAAAAAGACCTTGATCAAGCCTCCATTCAAAATCTTCTTCAAGTCGAAGACTGATTCCCAGTCTAAGTTGTAGTTCAAGTCCGACCATATTGCGGGTCGATTCCTTGACATAACCCTTCCCCAAATCTTTCCTGACGACAAAGAGCATCACAATCTCTCTCTTTCATCACACCCTCCCGATTTATACCACTCGACTATATCACTTTCCAACACAGGCCTTCCACCAAGTGCTTTACCATTCGCCATTCAATAATTTCCCATACGAAAATAAAGCCATTTAAGCCTAACAATTTTTCGTTTCATAAGATCCAATTCACTCTGTACCCAACGAAGTCTTACTTGAAAAACGGAGTGCGGAGGAGTAAGTATCATTCACACCTGTACCTTTTTGACCATCTGTGCATACATACATACGTGTAAGCACGAAAGTTATTCTGCAGCACGAAAAACCAGAAATGCAAGATGGAGTTGTAGTTGAAACTTTTAATCCACTGATTTTTTTTCCATCTGAAGGATGCGAGTGTGTATGAACGCGCATCCACACTCTTAATAGCGAACGTATCAAATGTTTCAAAAGTTATGGACTCAGCAGCCGTACCCTCAGAAATATTATTTTCAACACTTTTCAATTCATACGCGCTGCACATAACTTTTTCCGGTCCGCTCAAATTTCGCTCTCCCAGAACATCATGTTCGGCTGGAAAAAAGGACTCCCTATCTTTTTGAGCGATACTCGCTCAAAACCGTGTAATCAAATAAATGCGGTTGCAAATGCTGGCGAAATTCTGCGTCCATTTTGCACCGCTGCTGGCTTTTTGTTCGTCTAATGAACGTGGCTGTGATTAAGCTTGTTTTATTTGCCCGAAACCAACATTCCAGTAACCCCGTCAATGCGGCATATTATTCGTCTACCGCAGAATTCCACTGATGGATACTTGGAATTGGGAATCACTCGAAAAAACCTGAAAACCATTGCAATTATATTTTAAAGTGCCGGACAGTGTGCAGAAGCACTTCAATGGAAGTTCCTATCCTGGCTGCAATCAATTGGAAACCTTTGTCTGACAGTCAGAGGAGGCTTAGCGCTGCACAAGCGTTCGGGCGTATTTGTTCGTGTGTGCAGTGAGCGCTTCTCCAGCGCACATTCCATAGCCTGTCCGTATTGCACTCCTTGACGCAGCACAATTTCATAAAATGCAACAAATTGAGCTCTTCCGAAAAATGCCGGCATGTCAGATGGCATCAGATCAGCTTTGATCAAAGCACACCCACCGTCCCTGCTGCCTGCCATTGCATCAGAGGTACCTTGTTAATATTCTATCGTTGTGAAAATTGAAAATTTTCCACATCAGCGGGCGGCTCTGTGATGTTATGAAGGAAAATAGCCTGCTTTGGCCAGGGTGCACTTGTTATTTCAAACCGGCCCAGCAACCGGACTGGCCGACCGACGACGACCGACCGACCATCCGGGTGGCTGCACCACAATGACATGTTTAAAGCTTAAACTGTGATTCACTGGCTGCAGGACAAATGAGATAGCCTGCCACATCATTTGCACCAGGATTCCAGGACGCGCACATTCGCACAGACAGGCCGCCACTGGGCGGCCTATTTCGTTTGAACAAAATTACAAATCACAATGATGCCATCAAACCGTCCGACACGGTGGTCGCTTAGTCCTCGGAAAATCGATGCGTCCGTTGATGTGCAGGGATCAACATCGGGGCCGGTCACAGTGCGGCCTCGGCGGCGCCGTGTGGAAGTGCGGATGTACGCCGCCTTTGAGAGCATTTGAATCTAAATCTCCAAAGTTGAATTTCCTATTAAAATTTCCCATTGTTTTTTGTTCGGGGATTTAAATGGATGTGCATGGACGTGTATTTGAGGGCCGGCATCCTCTGTGGAGTGGGTGTTCCGGCCTGCTGTTGCACACTGCGAATGAAACCTTGTGGCGACGGTAAAGAGCGACAGATGAAATAACCACCGACCGCCAGTAATCCAAGCAACTTGCTGGCCAGTGCACACAAACAATGGGCTGCGTCCTTTTTTCGTGTCCGCTCGGTAGTGTGTAGTCTTGCACTCTTGGGGCGGTGGTATCAAAAGCCATGCTAATGGCTGCCGGGCTCCATCCAATTAGGGATGCAATTGCTTTGTTTTGATATAACAACGGACAACGGCCAGGAATGGTTTTGCTAATAAAGTAATGATTCGAGTCTAGTCGACTCGTGTCGGTTGAGCTGCCCCAGCAAGAGGCATGCATCCAGACTGATTTGGAAAACGTTCCAAACGGAACGGTGAGTACTTCGGTTGGCATTGTTCTCCGCTCTGTTGGCAAATTGTTGTTTTCCATTTGCTATCGAAATCGTATTCCAATTTCGCCCCAATGTCATTGAGTACCACGGTTACAAATGAATCCGGGAGGTGATTCCTAATTCAAAGGTACGGGCCCACCGCGCTTGGGCTAAGAGGTGCTCTGCGATGGCAGACATTTGCAGAAATCGTTACAACTTATCATAACATACGAGTATGCACAATTGAAGGTGGTTGCAAATGATATTGTCTTCAAAGTGGTTTTGATTTTATCTGTTTGTTTTTATTTTGTAGAAGAGGTCGCTGAACAAAAATGAGTTTAGTTTCTCGATTATATTGACTGCTGCTTCGTTTAGAGAGGGTGGAGTGTTAACTTCTATGGTTACGACAACGAAGAATTTAAAAAATTTATGATGTCATATTCCTAGACTAAGCGAATGTAAGAAATGCTCTTTCTTGTGGTCGCCGTGGCGTAGTGGTAAGTGCATCGATCCCCACGCAGAAAGTCTAGGTTCGATTCCCGGACGGAACGCCTCGTAAGAGTATCAATTACCAATGAAAAGCTTCTCAAAATCTCGCCGTTTGGAGTAGGCAAAAAACTGCCGACTCACTTCTACTTGTGAGAGAACAGTAACACTCACAACACGAGTAGTTGTTGTAGAAGCTCAGCCCTGGTCCCTTGTGGTCTGTAGTGCCATTGAATTATTTATTATTATTAATTGCTAGGACCTGCGGTTTTTGTTGCTTCGTTGACCATAAAGATAAATTAATTTATATTACAATTAAATGCATTTTATAATCAGCTTTGCAGACTTTGAAAATTCGCATTTTCACGTTTGGTCAATATCAGTAAATTGATCAAGTTCTGAAAGACCGAAAACATTTTTAGCTTAATTTCCACTTAAAAGTGCATTATGGCGACTTTTTTTAGATTTTCTGAAAGTTTAATCGCTGGACATACATACATGTATGCAAATCGAATCGTTAATTATCTTCTATTAATCCATAAGTTTGCCTATTCAGGCAATTATTGTTACGGTACATGATTTCATAAAGGGTGTCCCAACAAGAACGCAAGATTTAATTTTTAAATAAAACACAGATATTAAAAACAATCGTGAATTCATTATTATATCGTAAAGTAGGTTATGTGTGGAATAACACATCGGCCAGATGGCCGCCGCGGCTTTGTTGGCACACAGGCGATCTTTTAATGAAATTTTCAATGACCCTTTTGCATAAATGCTGAGGTATTTCATTAATGCAGCTTCCGACTTCCTCTTTTAAGGTGTGAGTCGTCGTCGGCTTATTCGAATAAACCATCGGCTTCAAAAAAGAAAAAAAGTCCAATGGTGTTAAATCGCACGATCTAGGCGGCCAATTCTGGTCTCCAAAACGCAAAATAACACGACCGGGAAATGACTGATGCAGCAATTGAATTGTTTCTCTGGCTGTTTGAGATGTGGCGCCGTCTTGTTGAAACCACATCTTCTTCACATTGCTTTCTTCAATTCTAGGCACGAAAAAATTGGTTATCATTTCCCGATACCGAACGCCATTGACTGTTTGCGCTTGACCTGACTCATTTTCATAAAAAAAGGTCCAATGATTCCTCCAGCCCAAAATCTATACCACACAGTGACACATTTAGGATGCATCACTCGAGGATTTTCCTCGCCCCAAATGTGACAATTCTGCCTACTGATGAAGCCATCAAGATGGAAATGGGCCTCGTCACTAAATATGATTTTATCGGCAAAATCAGCATTTTCATGTTGTCGCTCCAATAAGCAATTAACGAACTCCCTTCGCTGTGCATGGTCAGCGGGCTTCAGTTTCTGGTCAATTGAACATTGTATGCATGAAGATGCAAGTCTTTCGTCAAAATTCGCTGCATTGTGGATTTGGAAACACCAATTTGCTGAGCTCGGTGTCGAATTGAGGTGAATGGAGTTCACCTCATCATCACGTACTGCTGCGATATTTTCGGTCGATCGACCTGGTCGAAGGCTCGTTGTTGTCTTTACATCAGTTACAGACCCAGTTTCAGCAAATTTTTCCATTAATCACTTTACAGTTGACTCTTTTGGAGCATTATTATAACCCCAAATTGATCGCAATTTGTGAATTCCAACACTTTCACCATTTTGGTAAAACACTTTTACAATGAGAATGCGTTGTTCAATCGTGTAGCGCTCCATTTTTAATAACCTTATACCTTCTACTAACAAACAAAAATAATTGTTCAAATGTCAAACAATGACAATTCGAATGGCGCCAAATTTTATGAGGTTATGAAACCGTCACTTTAGGGGACTCACTCCACACACCTTTCTCCGAAATTATTTAAGTGACAACAAAATTTAGCCCCTCCATGCTGTTTGCCGATTTTGGGACCTCTTCCTTTCTATCTCTCGCCGTTTTTCTCTCTCTCCTTCTATCCATCTCTCTCTACGTCTTTCTCTCTCTCTCTCTCTCGTCTTCTCTCTCCCTCTTTCCATCTGACAATTGAAGCAGCAGTTGAAGTAATGAATGCTCAAGTGCCGGAAGTGGCGGTTAGTTATAATCAGGACCCACAGAGTATCAGCCTCTGCTCGTTGCTTGACAAGTCTGCAGTTTTATTTCATTGAATAACCCAACACCTGGGTACCCGCAATAGGGAGACGGTACTGTGTCAGAGCTTTTGTAGGGAGTTGTAGGAACCCAGAATTAATTAAGTTTCGAATGTGAGGTTTTGAAGGCCTCAAAACCTGATTTGTTTGCAGTAGCCATTGTTGTTCATTTTTCATGTAGCAAAAAAATAGGTTTGGCAAATGCTTTGATGTGACAGCTTAGTTGTTTCTTGTGGCGTGTTAATACCATGCACCCTCAACCAGTTTGGAGCCATCAATGTTTTTTTTATACAATTTTCTGGATTGAATGTGTTGGCTTCAATTGATTTCGCTCCGCTTTCACTGGTGAACAACTCCCTAGGTTACATTCCCCTTTTATCAGCGTTGTTATTAATATGGTCCCACAGTCAATTGCATTCATCATCATTTAATAGTGGTCCAGGTCCAGGAACAAGAAATCAGCCTCCTATTAAGGCCACAACTTGTCGCAACAAAGCCCTACATGCATCAATATATCTTAAAGATCAATGCGAGGCAAGCGCCCACCCACTACCGTCCTCTGCGGAACTATGCTGTCTAGCATTCATACCGCCCAGAAAATTATTTCTTCCCCCAACATTTGTCAATTCCTAGATACGTTCACATAGCTTCCAATTAGAAAGATAAGCCCTACACAAGACATTCCCATCCCCCTTCCCAGGGCCGATGATTTAGGCCCATTCAGACAAATACCAAAAATCCTTGAATACTTGTGTGTGGGTCTGGGGGGGGGGGAGGGCATCTAAGAACAGGAAACTCCATTGTTTGTATGAATACGACATCCACTACGTTTTCGCACTCAGGTTGATCCTTAACAACATTACAACTTCCGTTCGCTTCAAACGCTCCTCCACCCGTCCACCAGCCCACCTTCGAAAGTTCGTCTGTGTGACGCAAAGAGAGAGACAAGAAAAAGAGAGGAAATATTATTTCGCTATAATGATCACACAAAGAAATCCAACTTTTCTCTCCCTACGAATAATTTATATCGACAAAAGTATCTAAAACAATAACCCAACGACAAGCACACAAAGTTTCCGCCGCCACCCCCGCACCGAACACCAACCGAAACCGCCACTTCCCGGAATACCGAGCGGGCTCCGCAAAGCAATAAATTTCAATTCCAATAGCATTCGCACACACATACACAGACAGCCCCAGACAGTTACATAGCTACACAGCAATTTGTAAATAAAATTGCTAAATTAAAGGAATAAATTGGTTCTCGGGGAAGGCGGCCATATTAATTTATTATGGAAATCTGAACGACTTAAGTGGAGGAATATGGGATAAATTATCGAAATTTATGTGTTTTCGAACACATCTGCTATTCAGTGGGATATTGCCAACGTTCCCACAGCCGATGCCGTCGCTGTCGATGCTGCCTATGCCGCAAATCTGTGCCGAAACACAAACCCCAATACGCCGCCGAGGAGAAACTAGGTTTTGCTGCTAGAAAGGTGAGGCGGAAACCGAAAGCGGCGTCGCGACACCCAGGTCCGAGACTCTCGAGCGGTATTTAACGAAAATTGAATTGTTGTAATATGATAACGAATTAATTCGATTATCCCTGTCGAGTGTCGATAAGAGGTGGTGGCAGCGGCGGCGGCGGCGGCGGCAGCAGTAGCGGTTGCGGTTGAGTGGCTGAGTGGTTGTTCGGTGGCCCTCAGCCGGCCATTAGGTGAATACGATTAATTTATAAACGCAAACTAATCGAACGAGATTACGACAAACGACGCTGAGATTGCACGCATTAACCGGGCGAGCCAGTGCCCTTCGGTGATTGACATTCAAAGACCCTGGGCGTATTGTTCGAAATGCAAACTCGATTACGAAGCCCTATCTGCGCGTTGGTGGGCTAACATTGAACCAAAAAAAACACGTTTTTGCAAAATCTGCACAGACAGCCGCCACTGCTGTCGATAGCGATGCCGATGCCAACTGACGGCGGTGTTAACACGGCCCAACTCTCCGGCATACAGTAGCATTACCAGAAGCACATTTTCTAACTGTTTTATTCATTTGCGTGGTAGTTCATGTGGTTGGGCACATCCCGCACCATCGCACCGTCGCTAGGCCCACACCGATGCAAATGCTCGTAGTCAACCGAGAAACCAAGCAAGCCGCCCATCCGCTATCGCTGATACCACCGCCATCACGCCGCTGTCGTTGCCGCCATTGCCGGTATTGCCGCCGTTGCCGACATCCAGCCACATGTGCATGTTAACTGAATGTTTGGAGGCGAATTTGTAATCTCGCTGCGTTGCTCCTCGTATCCGGCTGCTGGCTGCTGCCTGCTACCAGCTGCCAGCTGGGGTGGAGCGAAGTCGGTGGCATATGAAATTTAAATTCACTGCCGAAAATTGTATCGCTTAGTCCCGTGAATCCTGTGAATCTCGTGAATCATGTAAATTCCCCTCTCCCACCTCTCCACCCCTCCGCAGCCATCTTGACAGAGTCCCACAATCGTCGTCGCCCCAAATCTAACCTGGCTTCGTTACGAGTGGCTTAATCGTTGCCGATGTGGAAAACCGTGTAATGAAACCCATTTCGTGCTAATTTTTGAAAAATAATCTGTTCGAGCACAGCTCATCGTCGTCACACACATATGTGCGGTATCCGTCTCAGCTCACATCCGCGGTGTCTGTGTATGCGGTTCGGGTGAAATTAAATCGTCCTTGAAGAAGCGACATATGTGCACAAAATGTAATCCGTCATACGTGCAGAGTTGTTTGCATTCCTAATGACTCCTGGCAAAGAGGTGCACTCCCAGCAGACAACAATGCATTCCGGAAGAATGCAAGCATCCCAGGATGCTAACAATGCATAACAACGGGCAAAAATGGGATCCCAACGAAGGGGTAATGCATTTTTGATGTTCATCTCTGTACTGATGTTCTGATGTGCGGGTACGAGATGTATTCCAAAAGCTTTGTGTTCGGTGCGGATTATTTTTTTATATCTACGGTGCTGCGCTGCGCGGATGCGGTGGCATGCCAGTCAGCCGAGCTAGGCAACCTGGCAGCCAGTCCCCTCCCCCCCCCCTAATCTTAAATAAGTTTTTCAATTTTTTGTCATCAGGTAGCGGAGCCAAGTCCTAAGAAGATGCTGATTCTTTCTTTCGCAGCTCTTAGGGGGAAGCGAGCGCTAAGCCCGTAACCGTCGACGTCACCAGCGCCAAGTGCCACCGTGCCATCACATAGTGTCTTGGTGTTTTGTAGTTTGTGCGAAGAGGCAAAAGTCTATTTGCGAAATGACTGATTCCTCAGCTGGAACGTCATCATCTCCATCTCCAGCTCCATCATCTGAATGGAACAGGAGGATTTTCTCGGGGAGCATCTTATTCATGTTTTCTTCTCTTTCTTTTGCTTATCTCCTTTTGCGGGGCACAGCGCAGTCTGCTCGCAAATACAATTCGCTACACAATTCACTTAAGTAGATTGAAACGGTAGGTATCTGGGCTCTGGTGGCACGGCAACAAGGCAGTCTCCAACGACGACCTTAGAGTGTACTCGACTCTTTGCTGGTGGGAAATTTTACGATTTCTGAGTCATGTAATTGAAATGATTTCCTGGATGGAAGTCCCAAATTGTCGTCGTTGTGTCGCAGCGACTAGAGGAGTCACATGCTTAGATGAGTGCAGGAAACGCAGTTACATGCGAACACGCCCGCCCTACATGGTGTTCGTTTATTATCGTTAAATTATCCCCGAAGGGTGTTGTGCTCTCTGGATTGCTGAATTGCTGGATTGCGGCGTCTTATTCACATTTCTGATGAAAGCTTTTAGAGTGTTATTTGAAATTGCAAAGAGCCGTTGTTGGACGTTTTTTCTATGTCTTGTCTCTCTCCACCTCCCCCGTCGATTCGTTTGAAATGCCATTGATTGGTGTAGCTTACGCGACGCTAAGCGTTGGCTCCTTTGCAGGACGTTGTGGGTTGCGTCAATTGCGGATTCCAAGCACTGTGCTCCGCTTTTGACGAGAGTTGAGCGTTCACATCGCTTCACCATTACCTTATGCAGAGTGTCTGTCAGATCTGAATTTACTGCGGACACAGTTGGGAGTATTCCGTAATGGATGCATGACAGCCTTGTGTGTGGCAGGAAATGTCAGCTTAAATGTTTGACGGGTTCGATGCAACGTTGCACATACTCACACGCATGCACACCCATGCACCTATGTTTGGAATTACCCTCAACGATGAGGCGCAACGCGTACTTGTTCTGATGCATGCAAGTCACGCAGTAAAACGTCAATCACCTAAAGTAACTCTGCATCTACAGGGCTTCGTTTTCACTTCTGCCGTTGCACTGTCAGTTCGTATGTATCTTGGATGTTGTGTGCGTCGAACGCTTGCAAGAAATGTCTGCATGGAAATTCGAATGTGTCATGTTCGTAGAGCAAGAAGCCAAAATTCTGCCTCATCACAATTGAGTGAAGCCCATGTTCTTGTTTAATTTTTGAGACTTCCATGTTCACGTTGAAAGTGCTATGAAGAAGATTCCCAGCATTTAGGTGGCGCGAATGGAGTTCAATCATTTCTCCGATTGGCACAGAGTTTTCTGAATTCGTGGGCTTATTTTTATAAACTTATATAAACGCTCTCACTCCCACCCATCACATCACTCGAAAGACAATCCATCCTACTTATTACACCACGGTCACACCATGCTTATCGGACGATACCGCCTGCGAGAGGCTGCCACACACGAACCAGAGCAGTTACTGGTACTGACCGTGACGCTGCAGAAGTATATAAAGAGGCTGCATTGTGGCAGCCGGGGACAGTCGCGAGAAAGTAAGAGCAAATCAAAAATTCTGATTGGACAAATAAATTTGTCTTCTTCTTGTAACGAGGTCTTATGCATATGATTGCGCCATCTACCACAAAGTCGGTAATAACCTCAGCATTCATAATGTTCAATAAGTTAGCAGATCACGCAATAAGTTCCGGGATATAAAGGGGGCGCACCTAACAAAAATGATTAATTTAATATTTTAATATTGTGTGCTTTACCTAATATAACTTGGTCGCCGTGGCGTTGTCGGTAAGTGCGTCGACTCAAATGCCGAAGGTCAAAGATTTGATTCCTGGTCTTGTGAGGACATGAGCCTCAACCAACATATAACTCCAGCCAGCACGATCTTTCACCAGCTACCGTCAGTTGCGCACTCCAAGTTGGTTGAGGTCCTTCTCCACTTGTGTGGGCCATCTCTACCTAGGCCGTCCTCTGTTGCATTGTCCCGATGGCTCGGTTGCGAAGACTTTTTTGGCCGGAGCGGTGGTGTTCCTGCGCTCTAAATGACGTAGCCATCTTAAGCGTTGTATCCGAAGACGCTTGACCAGCCACATGCCGCCTTACAGCCTATAATGTTCGTCGTAGAATCTTCTTCTGGATTTTTCATCAACGCAAACGGGATCAAAAATCGCACGCAAAACTTTTCTCTTAAAATGGCTTCCTCATCCACTTTTAGTATTTCCCAGCTTCCGCGACGTAGAGAAGTACTGGGGTGATCAAGCTGTTATACAAAAGCAGAATAGTCCTTCGAGAGAGAGCTCTATTTATTAATTGCCTCTTGAGGTCAAAGAAGCAACGATCGGCAAGACTAATTCTACATTTGATTTCGGTACTGATGTTCTTGTCCCAAGGTAGACAACAACAAGCTGAGGTAGACGAAGAAATTTCAGCTGCCTAGTGTGACGTTCTGTCCCAGACGTCGATGTTGTCCGTCCTTCCTTATTGACAGCATATGGTCACTGTACTTCGTCTAGCCCTCACTTATAGCTTAACCTATTCAAGTCGCTTCCGCTTCAATGCCAGCAAACGCCTCATTATTGCCTTGCTGTGTTCATCGAATCTCGCTAATGTTGTCGGCGCATGCTAGTAGTTGAACGGATTTTTGGAAGATCGTGTCTCTTGTGTTGGCTTGTGAGTTACGCACGATCTTCTGAAGAACCGTGTTCCGAATTCAAGCACACCCAGCTCAGCAAGAGGCTGACACATGTTGTTGAAAAATCATTGATTGGTGTACCCTTAAAATTTCTGAAAATGCTGCATACGCAACAATCTTTTGCTCTCTCACGCGGTGAAGAGCTCGATTTTATTGTATGAGCAAAATGTTTAAGATTTCTGAGAGTCTAACAAATGCGCTAGATGCACTTGATTTTGTTGCTATTTTAAGGCATTCAAGAGCTAGGATCGTTTCGATAATAGAGGTAACCCTTCGGAGCATCCAAGTGTCGCAAATGAGATGGGGGCAAGAGGTCAAATGTGAGAGTTGAATGAATGAATGTCTTTTGTGGGTTTTGCAGACTGCTATATTTTCGACATTCAATATTCATCTGCATATGGTTGGCGAAGTGTGGACGCCGTGGCTTAGTGGTAAGTGCGTCGACCGCCGCGCAGAAAGTTAAGGTTGGACTCCCGGACGCAACACCTCACATTTTTCACTGCAACACCTCTTTCGAGTTGCTGACAACACTCACAGAGGATCAATTGTCTATGAAAAGCTTCTCAAAATCTCGCCGTTCGGAGTCGGCAAAAAACTGTAGGTCCCTACTACTCCTGAGAGAACAGTAGCACTCACAACACGAGTAGTTGTTGTAGAAGCTAGGCCCTGGTCCCTTGTGTGCTGTAGTGCCACTCAATTATTATTATAATGGTTGCAGAAGTGCATTCCCAACACCAACAAATCACTTCTCGTGTGATTGTGGAGACCAATTCGACGAGGCTTTTAAACAGATGGAAAATGACGGGTCCAGGAAAGCAGCACAATCTAGAGCGGTGAAGGTGAAGTACCTTGGAGTACACTATACTGAGCGGTTGAAGTTTAATCCTCACGCAAGAGTGATCTTTCAGTAGGCCGGTCTTGTCTTCCATCGCGTCATTGATGCGGACGAACAGGTGCTGACGACTAAGCTTTTACTGAACAAGGAGCTTATTCGAAACACCATATGGCTACCTGTGAGGAATTGCCTCTCAATGAAGAGACATTCGAATTTGGAAAGAAGATACGATGCATGTACATATACAAGTCCCACATTCTATGAGGACCGAATGATACACCACAGTAACAAAAAGATCTCTGAGGAAGTACGCGTCACCGCACTACACTCTGACGAAGCAAGCGTCACCGCACTGTACTCCGACGAGGCACACGTCACTGCACTGCAGTTTGTCTCGATGAAACTATTCAATAAGCAGTTACACATAACTAGAACTCATCCTTATCGAATTTCCAAAACTTGAGTTGCTCAGTTCCTGGACGTCGATATCAGAACGTACTTAATGTACGAAATCCAGCCAGTCCTATCCTTTCTACACCAGTCGTGCACTTCAAATCATTGAGGCTGATCTGGGAAAAACATTATGTGAATCTAAAGACCTCAATTCAAAGACAAGACATCGCTCAATAGTAAATGTAAATACACAAACTTGAGCCAATGTATGCAACGGCCCACTACACAAGGCCTTGAAGCGATCACCATAGAGCAAGTCCTTCTCCAGGTCCGAGGGAAATGCGAATTCTATTGATACACGCTCAAAATCCAACCTCTGGAATCATCTCACAAATAATTAACTAAAACTTAATAAAAATGAAAATTGAAGAAGTTGCCCAGATTGAGTTAGTTTGAGTGCCCATCTTCCCATAATTGAGTTGTTCTTCTCGAAAAGCGGCAGAAATCAGAATTCATCCAAACTAGTATAAATAAACTTAGTCTTCCTATTCCCTTTCCCATCATTCTATTCCGCAAATATAACCCTTCCAATTAACCCTCAGTTAAGTCAGAAAGTCCAAATATAGAGGCAACTTTCCTAAGAAGTATTCCTTTGACGACATCTACACAAATATGTTCGTTGCAATCTCTAGAACTTTGTCCATTACCATTGACTAATTGGCGGAAAATTTCGGTTACCATTGATTGGGATGGCTATGACGTACATGAACAATGTCACATCACATCGCAAACAGACCCTACAATCCAGATCTTAGCCGCAGAATCAGTGTTTCCATTCTCAAAAATCTACCCCACATTCGTTACGCTCTCCCGCACTCTCGTATACCAACCGTGTCCCTGTCACACTCGCATGACTGGTTTGCGTAGGCAGTCCTCTCTGATAATTTGTGGAAATTGAGCATCGCATAAATTTTAATCTCCCGCAATCCCCGAAAGCCCAACTTTGACAACAGTGCCACACACTGTACAACGCCCGAAGAAAGTGCCATGCTGAGCTCGAGTACATCGATCATACTCTCCTTACCCACCACCTGACAGTTCAATCAATTAATTTCAAATCTCATGTAATGCCTGTTCTTTCATAAATTCTCCCCCATCACTGAGGCTCGGAATGAAAGCGAAACTTCGTCAAACTTCGTTCCAAACCATTACCACAACCACCGTTAGGCAAAGTTCTTAATTAAAATCATTCTAAAGTGCCTCGGAATCATTAGGGACATATGTTACCCACGATTCAGTGGGGGGGGGGGGGGGGGGGTGAACATGACTGGCACATGACGCAGGTCGTCCTCTGCCGCCATCGATTAATATGAACGCGAGAGCAAAAAAATATCCTGCCGAGGGGGTGCGAATCGACAACCAGGCCACGAGGGTGTCCGGACCAGCCTCCTGCCGGCCGAAAATTTCTGCGCTTATTTATGCCTGTCAGATGGAGTCAAATATCAAAGGAATAAACTGACTCATTCGCACAAACGTGCCTCCACATAAACTAATAGCCAGACAGACTGTTCGTAACGAGTGGAACAGATTTCGGTGTGACGGCAGCAGCGTCGACGGCGGCGTCTATGACAACGCCAGCGGTAACAGACAGTCGTACAAGGCGCCCAGCCCCCTCAGCATCTCGTAGGCATAGCAGAGCAGATCAGCGAAGGCTGGCAATGATGGAGAACCGTGCTTCGCCGCCGACGACGACGACGACGTCTTTTGGATTTTTCATGAGTGCGAGTACGAGGACGAGTATTTACCCGTTCAAAGATAAAACTCGCACAGTGAATACATAATCAGGTTTGTGTTGTAATTTAATAAATAAAATTACTCGGCATTACATTCCGGGCGCGTTTTTTTGTGTTGTCGTTATCCCTCGTGCGAGTGTGTCGATTGTTTGTCTATTCTGCGCTAGCTGCCATCTCCTTGCGCTAGCATTGGGGCCCTAGTCACCCTCGGCACACATCTCGCTCTCTAATTTGGTACGCAGCATATGTGAGTGAATTTCATATCGAGGGAAATGTGATGGAATTGAAAAGGATATTATTTACATAAGTATTCACCCTCGCCCCACCCCACCCCACCCTGCCCACCACTCGCTGCCAGCGTTGACGAAGACTAAGTTTTGTAAGAACTCTCCGGGGAGTGGGGCATACACAGAGCGGAGCAGCACAAGTCAGGCAAATGATTGTATTCGCAGAATACATAATATGGGCGGATAATTTGCCCTCCAATGCCTGGCATTTATTACCATGAGTAATTAAGGCGCGGGTAGCTGCTGTGTGCTGTGTACCCACAGTTCAGCTTCGACTGACATAACTACTGGTGAAGAGGGTATCACAGTGCGAACAGGGACGAGGCAAGGTAATGGCTGCATTGCCATACTCATTTCACAAGAACTAATTAGCAGGCTTCCACCGCAGCAACAGCAGCAGCACCGCCACCACTGGCGGCGGCAGCGGCAGCGGCAGCGGCAGAGACGAATTGTAACAGCAGGCTCCATTGTCATTTCACTCTCGACTCCTTCCCATTAGCCCCCATTATCCTTTTTAATCCATAAATCCAGAAAATCACCGTTCCATGTCCATGGGCTGTCGGACAAGGACTGAACACAAGATTTAATGAGAGATTATATCCCAGGACATTTAATTTTTCACAACCCTTCAGCCGTGGCGACTTGATAGTCTAACGTCCCTGTGAAATAAAGGCAATTTTGCGCGGACGACAATTTTAATTTTTTTTTTGCTGTTGTATTTTCAGCCTCTCTTCTGCTGCTGCTTCTTCTTCTTCTTCATCATCTTCTTTATCATCATCAGCGGCACAGTTTCGTTGCGAGCCAGTTCCATGTAGACCAGGCGAGAGCAATCCAGAGACCAGAGCCGACCAGCTTACAGGCGCGGCCACGTCCAGCCGCCTATGTGGCATACCTCGACACAGTTGACGGCTGAGGCCCACGGATGGGAAATTTTAATCAAAGAGGTAATTTTTTATTCTCGCAACTTTAAAGGCACCCACCCCCATGGCGCGGCAGATGCGGAGGGTTTATGTCTGCCATAAGAACATGATTAACGGGATCATGTTTTAGTTATCCAAACGCCTTGACAACGCTACAACCACAGCGTGCAACAGATGTTGGCAGGTTCCTGTCATCTGGAGGTCCTGCGCTGCTGCTGCTGCTGCTGCTGCCCAGCCTCCTGATCCATGACAGAGTATGCGCTCACCCCAATCACTTGGTCGGGTCAGTATAAATTCTTAAAGCCCAAATGCAGAATCTGTATGCGTCCTGTGGTGATAAATAATGCATTACATCCATCAATCCTGATGTGTGCCTAGATTTAAATGCGTGCTGCTGAGAGACAGAGAGAGAGGGAGGAGCACGAGCAACGAAAATTGATTGCGTTTCATCCAATCAGACGGCATAATAAGACATTCGTTAACACCTAGAAATTCCATGAGAATGCCAACCCAGCTGGGAAACCAGGAGCGCTCCGAATGCACCCCACCCCGGCGCACTGGCATCGATCATCAAATATGTATGCCCGAATTCACCAAGGAGCAATTAAGTTATTTCATTATACTTTAATCGACTTAGAGCTGGGCGAACACGAGGCACCTCGTACCTGACAGAGCCGGGCTGCACCTGGACAGCATTCAATCGACGATGATGAATGAGGAATTTATTGCTTACATCCTCAGGAATTTTCAAAACGGACGTGCTTTTGGTTGGTTGTGTTTGGGGCATTTTCCGACTCCTATGGATGGGAGAGCTGTTCAGATTTTGCACGTTCTCCAGAGGCCGCATACTGTTTTTTGTTTGTTCAAGCAACTGGCTTAAAATAATAAAGTGATCGAAAGGAGTCAATGACACGCAAAAGGGGGTCTCCTTTCATTCATTCTCAAAATTGCAATCAGGTCTGTCTGAATGGATTGGAAGTGAGAACTTCGTTGTGTGTACGTTTGAAGTGCTTTGATTGGTTTCAGCGATTGCTAAAGCAAATAAAATGGGGAAAAGGGGAAAAATTGGGATCTTCAATGCTAGAAAAGCTTTTGGAGAAGTGACTATTTTATTGCTTAGAGCCAGAATCTTTCAAAAGTTCAGTCTGCCACTGGCTTATGCGGATGACAATTGACTGCACTTGACTTGCTCCCATTGAGACGAAACCAGCTCATATGCCTCTAGGGGCAAACAAGGGCAATGCAAAGTATCATGTATGCTGAAATTATGGACGGAAGCGTGCATCAACGATTCAGGTTGGGCGTCAAAATGCGCAGTAAAAGGTGCGCATCTTCGGCTGCTAAGCAAATAATGACTGTAATGTCGAAATCATGTGCTGCGCTCAATAAACAAATTGAGAATGAATCCATAGGGTAAGCCGTTAGCTGTGAAAAATGTAGTTAGATATCTTGGCTTTTGGTTGGACCAGTATCCGTACCGCGGTAAGCATGCAACTATACCTCTGGCAAAAGCTAAGAAAGCCTTGGCTGCGGCAAGTCGGTTGTTGAACAGCAGCTAACTTGATTCCAGGGTGAAGGTGATTTGCTACATGGTCGGTCAATTATGGCGTACGGTTGTCCGGTGTGGTTCAACTTGAGTCCTTCCCAGACGGAAGAGATGAAGGTGTTCGAGAGGCAATGTCTTCTATCTCCTGTTGTATCGTACACCTGAATCCAAATACAAGAAGTTCTATCCCTCGAGGTCTTCTACAATGAAGCAAACCTAACCAGGATAGATAATTTTATTATTCGTCCAACAGTCTGATCTTGGGGCCGTACTACCACACTTCATGTACCCCGAGAAGGTGCTGCAAAACGGCTTCATCCCGCCCGAAGCATTTCGCTATCTAGCTTCCAAAGTCCTGATACAGAACACGGAAGGATGTCCTATCATATTCCATGCCGTACGCAGAACAGTGGATAGGCGACTCCAATACGAAGCGGACGTCGCTCGTAGCCACGACGAACTTCTCCGGTTCAGTAGGGCGATCGCCACCCGAGACAGAGCACAGTCCGTCAAAGAGCGTCACTTTTACTGGTGGCTCCACCAAAACCAGCCCTCGGCACCGTTCGTAACTCACCGCGAAACCTGACCTTGTGGCCAGCTTACATAGTTGGTAGATTGTAAGTTTTGTAAATAATCATGAAAAAGGTGCACAATAGCATATAAAATATATATGTCACGCATATACCAGCCGTATACGCTGTGGTGCAAATGTCCGTACGTTACGGATATAGTTAAGTACTTTTAAATTTAAGTTTTAATATTTTTTAATATTGTCGTATGTGATCTATTTTTCGTCGCCAGTCACCATTCGCTTCAAAAATGGGTCGAGTTCGTTCCATTTATCGCAGGCGTTGATTCGCTCCAGAAGGTTTTTTTTGCGTCAAATCATGCGGCACCCAAACATCAAGCTTTTTTTTGTATCCAGCATTCCGCAGATGGCTTAAAATGGTTTGGTGACTAACTCCCATCTCCTGGACTTAGATTTTTTTAGATTTGATTGCATTTTTATAAATAACTATCAAATTATCTTACGCACTAGAAAAAAAAAACCCTTAAAACTAGCTTAACTAAACAATTCATTTATGACTTACTGGCCCTTCTCGGGCACTCTAAGTTAACCTTAACTTAACGCAATGTCTTTCAACGTCTCAACAATAGATTTTTCTCTCTTTCTAGAAAATTTTTTTGCAAAAACTTAGTATCTAAACAACTTGTAACTTAAACTACCTTAAAAGAAGTTAATATCTACACCTAAACTTAAACTAAAAACTAACCTTATGCATATTAAAAAATATACACTGTATTTTTATTTATACATAAATGTGATTTTTTTCGGCGATCGCAAGCAGAGGAGGACATCAAACAACTTGGCGCAGGAAATAAAAGTCTGCTTAATATCATGGCAGCGTGAGAGGTTGATCCTTAGTTCCACCCCAGCCTGTAGCGATGTAAAAAATTTAATTAAACCACATTTTCTAAAACAAAATTTTGTAGAAATAAAATATATAATTTAAGCTACTACTATCCAGGTAGAAGAACTCTCACTTCTTCTTCACTTTTTCCAAAGGTTAACACTAGCTTCCAAGACGCCCAAACAGCGGGACCAATGAAAAATGCACATGCAACTGCGCCTAATTCAAGACGAACAAGGACTAAACCCAATCCTAAGCAACACATCTCAATAGACATCCATTTCGTTCGTTGACCTTTTTTGCCTGTTATCCTGACAAAGTTAACGAGGACAAAAAACGAACATCACACATACTAGCGACGGGCACGGACAAATCTATCACTTCCCTCTCAGTCGGATTTTGCATTTGATGAATACTAATGCATTTGCTCGACGCGTGTGTGAGTCTGCTCATTTTTTAATATCAGAATAATTGAATATGTCAAGCTGCGGGTATAAATAGAATGACATCTCCTATGGAATAATTAAATATTTGTTTACCACTTGAACGCAAAAAAAAAATTGTCAACACACAAGCTCCAACAGCCGCTGTTCCGGCCGCCTCATTGCCTGCGGCGGCGCTGTCACTATCAGTCCACAAACTGAACACTTCTACTGCGATGTCAGCAGCATGAAATCCCGGCGCGTTCACTTCGGCTCAGCTAAATTGTTTAGCGTTTTAGTTAATTGAAAAGTCTTGTATCCTGTTTCGATGGGGCCGTGGTGCAGCACACAGCGGGTTTGGGGTGGTGGGGGAAATTTTGACGGATTACGTGCTGTGTACAGAATACATTTGGCGAGCGGCGGGATTGAGAGCTTGACTGCAGCAAATTCTGTGGAACAAGATAACCACTTTGCAATAGTTTTAATAATATAATCAGCTTAGGCTTAGGGCACACTCTTGCGACCGGCTATTCTGAATTTACGTCGCCGCCGTCCTCCAGTATCGAACAATTTAATCAGCTCTCGTGCATTCATTAATTCCATAAAATGGACAAATATTAATGCGCTGCATTTGGTGCACCCGGATAGAACGGGGTCATGCGGAGAACAAACGTCCTAGTTGCCGCCGCCGACGCCCCCGCCGTCGACTAGATCACACTTGCCCTCCGGCCATTAGTTGTGAATTTATTGCGTACCGCTTGAGCCACCCACATAATTCGAAGAGGTGGCGCTCTGGGCCTTAATCAGTCCCGCTTCAGAGCTTCAAAATCACACGCACTTAAGCTGCAATTAGCACCGTTTTTGAACCGACCACTGCAATAAAAAAAACTCACCTGCTTTCATATTAAAATTGAAATTTTAATCAACTGCCCGAATTTACAGAACTCTTTACCGCCCTCGACCCCCGCTCCTGTCCGCAGAGAGTTATCGTGCGCTCAACGCAGGGGCTACCCAACGACCCCTCGTGGTCAGCAATACAATTCCATAAAGCAAATTAATGAAGCCAATACCTATTCAGTGAAATGAAATATCCATTTGCGCCCATAGTTAGTTTGTAATTATGTTGATTCTTTGTGTTCGAACACAGAAATCAATACTCGTCCATCCGCTTGTTGGATAATTGGAATGAAACTCTTCAAATTTGCCCGTCAGTGACGGTAGCATCATCACTGCCAGGACCGGCAATGGCAACAGCTACTGCAGTGGCAGTACACAGCGTCGTCAATCGAATTGAGTCCATCTCATCCATCCGTCGTAGTCGTGCCACCAGAATTGAGCTGATGCTGACGGTGGTGGTGGTCCTTTTGCTTGCTCTCCACCGCATCACTGCAGCACCCAGCCGAGAGTGTCCAGCCTCTCAGACCACCGCACTCACACTCATTCAATCGAGTCGACAATGAAGGGTCGTTTGGTCGTTCATTTGTTCGCGTTTTCGTCGGTTTTGATCAACAACGGCCACCACTGACAAGCCGTGCCGCACCGTCAATAAATTGCATATCAAATATTTAATCAATATCCACAGAAAAATTCAATTATCGATGGCTTCCCCACACGTGACTAGTTAACGTAGGTGCGGACTGACACAAGAGTTCTTCATCCCGGTAGCCGGGCTAAAGTCACTGCGAAACCGCATCCAATGGTGTTTGCAAGAGATGGGCGCTCCCCACTCGTCGTTCAGAGTCACCATCGCAGTCGCCACCGCCGCTGCCACCGGCTGCAAAATCCCGATAAACTTAATGCAATTCATATTTTGTGTGTTTGTTTTTTTTTTTGGATTTTTTGTTCGTTTTCGCTCCTGCTGCTGTTGCTGCTGCTGGCCATCAGTTGCCAGCACAGCTACCGCCGCGCTGCTGCTCCCGACGAGCAGGAGCCACGGCAAAGTCGTATTTTTCAATTTCATTTCAATTTTTTCCGGCGTTTCACAGTTTCGACTACATAAATTTCAATTTGTATTAAATTCAATGAATAAAAAGAAATTAAACGCCCTCAATCGGCTGCGCACAGTGACGGGGCCGAACTGCATGGTCAGCCCGGTCGTGCGAGTGAACGGGGCTGGTCGCGGCACCGCGCTACGGGAACAAAAGATGTTAAGCCGGCCCATTGGGGGATGCGGACAGGGTTTAATTTATAAATTAATACTAATGAAAATTTGTAATTTAATTTGTTTTAATGAAGGGGAAAAATTACACAATTAAGATGCGTCCATGTATGATGGAGTGCTGACAATGTCGCTGTAATTGCAAGTGCGCCGTGTTCTCGGTGCGTGCCCCTTGCGGATGATGGTCAGTGGCCTGATTGACAAATCCCCCTGATATGCAGCTTCACAAATTGGATTACCAGCGCTGAGTGTACAGAAGGGTGTGCTTCCGAAAAAATTTAATTTACTGGAAATTCGAGAAACACGCGACACTCTGATTTTTCTCATTTGCCGTTTGCAATTCTTCAGGGCGAACGTGAGAATTTGAAGTGAATCATCCATCAAAAGTATCTGCGAAGTACATATGAAGGTTGTAGGGCAACGAATTTGTGCAAAATCTAATTCTTGAGGAATTTGAATAACGAATCATTTATGAACTATCTTGAAAATTTTCTGTTTTTTTGAATCTGTTGTGCAAGATAGACTCAGAATCTTTTTGAAACTAAGCAGTGCCGCAATCGATTGAAGTCTACAACCCAAATTGGTGACTAACTATCAAATTTCTTACTCAAAAATTGAGTTTTCTTATAGTTTTTGAAAATCTTATGATTGCGACACTCAGCAAAATAAGTCAAAATTGGATATTCTTTAGCAATTCAAGTGTTGTGAACATTACGATGATTTGAACCCGTCAGAACCACAAGTACGGGTTGCCCTCACAAATAGAAGGTTTCGTCTTACCATCGAGCTGTTTCAGTTTCGAGAAATTCGAACAATTTATAAGCCCAATAGATGGATATGACTGGACATGAGTTGAACGTGAGACAAATGGAAACTCTCAAATCCATACGTTAAATAGTTTTAAGAGGAGCAAACGAAAAGAAAATTAGTAGACCCAAGCGCACTGAGCACATCAACCGCAAGACAGAGTCTCTATGGCAGAAAGACGATGCTCTGTGTTTAGTTGGAGCAGAGCACCGTAGTCTATTATGAACAACAACTAATCGATTTGAGTCGCTCTTCTTCTTCTTTTGATTCTTGCAGCGCTACAGTCCGGGGTGGACTTGGGCCTTAACCAAATGCCTCTCCAGCCAGCACGATCTTTCGCCAGCTGCCGCTAGTTGCGCATTCCAAGTTGGTTGAGATCCTTCTCAACTTGAGTGTGCCACCTTATCCTGGGCCGTCCTCTGTTGCGTTATCCAAATGGCTCAGATTCGGGCCGGAGCAGTGGTGTCTATATGCTCTAGATGGCCTATCCATCTTAAGCGTTGTAGCCGAAGATGCTTGACTAGGCGCATGTCGCTGTGCGGCCCATAGAGCTCGTCGTTAAATCTTCTCCTCCAGTAACATCAACGCAAACAGGACCAAAAATCCCACGCAAAATTTTCTTCTCGATAGTCTAAGGGCTTCCTCATCCGCTTTTAGTAACGTCGAGGTATCCGCGCCATAAAGTAGGACTGAGATGATCAGATGTTTTATAAAGCCAGCTTAGTCCTTCGAGAGTGGGCCTTATGAATCAATTGCTTCTTGACTAATCCTCGATAGTTGGCGCGGTCGGTCCTTTTTTGTGAACCAAACTGACAACGCTGAGATTCCACTCATCGGGGATGCTTTCCTCCGACCATATCTCACAGATGAGCTGGTGCATGCGCCCAACCAGGTCATCTCCAGCTGCTTTAAGCAGTTCTGCGGACGGTTCATCCGCTCCAGCAGCTTTGTTCGACTTCAGTCTCGATATTGCTATCTTAACCTCGTCTAAGTCGGGGGGACGGAATTCCTGCCTATCATCGTCCAAATTTGAGAGGAACATTCTGCCTAACAGCGGGATTTGGGCCGTCATCACCGTTTAATTTGAGTCGATCGCTACTTCGAAAATTCCCACCCAAAGACTTAAAAACAGAACGTTAATACGCTGCCAAATTTAGAGTACCGCTGGAAGGCAATGGAAAAAATGGAAAACCAGGACGCAATTGGTCACCAATCATGTTGCGAAGAAGATACTGTTCTCTCACGAGTGAAGAGAACCTGCTACTTAAAATCGAATGAAATTTTTTTAACCTTGTCCTCTATTTCAAAGGAGGTAAAAATTTGAAAGAATACGAAACGACATGCAAACCTATGAATCCAAATGGAACAGACGATGCTCGTCGTATGCGTCTGCTTTCTTCTTCAAGAACTTTCAAGCTATTGGGGTATAAAAGAAATTGATTGGTTTTCCTCGAGCCACCTACAAGTTGTGACTGATCTTTGAAACTATTCAATGGAAGGTGTGACATTTGTCAGCAATAACGAGTGTGCATCAGCGTCTGTTTTAGACAACAACATTGTTTCTTTGCCTCTTCAAAATGGTTCTGATTTGCCATAAGTAAACAGCACCTGCGGGAAGTTTTGATTTCCTTAATTGCAAGAAAAGTGCAAATGAATCTCATCGAATGCTTGTAGAAGCTTATAGTAAACCATGTCCGACCGATCAATCATGCAGAGAGTAGTTTCGACGCTTCAAAAGTGGTGATTTTAACGTCGAAAACAAAGAGCGTCTTGGACAGCTCAAACCGTTTGAAGATAAGGAATTGGAAGCTTTACTGGATCAAGATCCGTGCCAAATGAAGAGTGAATACGCAGAATCGTCAGAAGTAACTCAGCAAACAATTTGCGTTCGACTTAAGAATTGTTGACTTTTTTCAAAACCAAGCAAATTGGGCGCCGTACGAGTTGAAGGCGAGAAATGTCGAAAGGCTACTTTTTAACCTCAGAACTGCTTTCTCAAACACACCTAAAGAAGAGTATCTTGCACTGAATCGTGGGTGGAAATGAAAAGTGGGTGTACTACTAAGAAGAAAAAATACTATGCAAACCTGGTGAATTCGGTCCATCATCGTATACATCGACTCCAAAGGAAAACATTTACGGTTCAAAGATCATTCTATGGTGAGGCCAGACGGGTTCTGGTGTACTATAAGCTTCCAAAAGCAGGCGAACACATTGATGGGAAACAGTATCGAATACTATTAATGCGCTTGAGCCGTGCACCACATGTGTGGAAAACGGTCAGAAACGAGAGAAAGGCATGACGAGGTGATATTGCAACACGATAGCGCTTGGCGGCACGTAGCTGCAGCGATCAAAAACTATTGTACATGGAAACCAGAAATTGGAGATCTTACCCCACACTTCGTATTCTCCAGACTGTCCCACTCGGACTGTTGGCTTTTTTCGACGGATGCAAACGATTGTGCTGGTCACCGACTTGAGTCATTTGAAACAATCAAAGAATGATTCACTGATTGGATCGATGCCAGAGGGAACTGTTTTTTAAGAGATGGTATTCGAAAATTTCCGTGTTCCCCGTGCAGTGGGAAAGTGCCTCGAATCACACGCGAAGGTCCCAGTTGAAGAACCTAGGTCCTTGTGGGCTGCAGTGTCACTTAATTATTATCATTCGAAAATTGTTAGAGACCTGGAAAAGTGAGTGATATATTTTTTACGTTTTTTTAATAAAAAAAATGTTCGAACACCAAAAACGGATCGCATTTATTTGTACTCCAAACCTAAGGACTTAACACTAAAAACCTAGTAAAATAATGTTAAGCTCCAATTCCATTCCATTGCTTAAGTGATATAATCTTTTCAATGTTCAATCCCCACCCAAGACATTCCTTTGGCTCGCGTACTATTTGGCTTCTCTTCTGTAATCGCTTTCAAACATCTTTGTGCAAATAATACAGATCCACTTTACTTCAGTTATTTCAGCTTATACGCTGCCCTTCATCAACTATGAATGAACTCTCAGCCACCACCTGAGTCCTTTGTTGACCACTCAATACTGCCCACGCAAAGTGGTCCGGGTCAAATGTTTCGATCCAATCTAAACTCATTTCCTGTACAGCCAGATTTTTCAAAACGCTCTCCACAAGTCAAAAAAAAAATCTGTATCCACTCCAACCCAAAGCGTAGCGAATAATACCCAACGGAAATCATTGTTATAAATAATAAATACGCTCCGACCGAGGATTCTCTCCCCGATCCCCAGCAAGTCGTGCCATCGCCCCTAATCCCAACTAATCTCGAAATTATTTATGAGCTGTCTACAACATAAAGCCTATTACTTTGGCCGAAACATGGGCATAATAAAAAGTTGCCACCAGTTTCTGTACCCAACTTCAATTTATTGCCCTTAAAAGTCCATTTAAGAGTAATTTTGCAGCAGGGAAGGCAGAAGTGTGTGCCACGCTGCCGCAACCTCACCAAAGCGACCGGCCGCCCGGAGACGAAGCCGAAACGACAAAAAGGGGCCAGAGAATCTCTCAAGCAACATTATGAAGCGTAAACTTATAAAAATCTCGGCGCTAGTGACGGGTCCACTGCACGTACCGAGTGAACGCGGGGTGAGTCAGGTGAAAAGGTGCGGAAGACATAGTTAATCGTTAAGAAGCGGGATTAATTGGGCTCTTAGACTAAAAGCTTTTTTTTAGGGTTTTATCCTGTCTCTGACATGAAATAGCACCGCAGAGAGACGAAATGTGGTTCGTCGTTCGTACCACCTGTTCGCCCACTACGCTGCCTCCGGTGGCGGGCGAGTATCACGGGCGGTGTGGTGATGCGGATCATAATGGTGGTGTCGGTGGTGGAGGCAGCGGTGTGGTGTGGTTATGCACAAAATACGCAAATGTCCTTAGCACGAATAATGAGTTTTTCCACATCGCCAGACAACGTGTTGCAGATGATGTTTACATGGTTCATTCAACGGCACATCCTTTGGCCTTGGCCGCGCTGCGCTGGTCACCTCAATGTCCAAATACGGCTGTGTGCGGTGGTCTGGTCAAACGATGTCATTGTATCAACTAATAACTACCGTTTACATACATAAACGTCAAAATGTGTCGCTTGGCTATTGCGGGCGTTTCATTATTTGGTTTCTGGTGTGCGGTTTATGTACGGCAATTGAGCGTAAGGATGTCACCGCTACAGCAACGGCAACAAGGTGAAAAACAGGGTTTCATACCGCCCACGAACATCACACGCACACTGATTTGACAGAGTTGATGAATTTTTTGACAGGTGTGGCTGGTGGGAGTGCTTGCATTTGAATTTGAATTAAAGACAAATACGGCTGGGGAATGTCACCGTCAATGATTTGGGCTGCGGTGTGCGCGGGGGTCGGCATGGTTGAATGAAATCTTCCACAAAAATATTCTTATGGAACGTGATTCCTCTGTTCGATGGCATTCGATACATGCCAGCCATGTCCTTAATGTACGAAGTACAACAAACTCAGCTCAAGGGCAATGTTAAGTGACGAAGTCATCATTCGACAGAAGCCTCTGAAATCGGTATCTAAGGAAATATCAAAGAGTCAAGCAATTGATGAGTGTCCCGGTCGAAATCTCTGATACTTGACATAAGTTCCCGTCAAGAAGCTATAACCCATTCCTCCAAGGGACCAGACCGTACGCCTGCCTCGTGTGTGTCCCCAGACAAGATAAATCATCCGATTTAGAAAAGATTCTTATCATGTGTACGCTCCATTCACTTTCAGCCTCTGACGGACCTTCCGCAAATTCCTTAGTGATTTGCTTTCAAAAATATCCTACCAACATGTGCACATATTCGGGAGTGTTCCTATGAAACAATTTATGTGAATATTTCATCATAAATAATTGTTGCTTAAGAGCTCTCCAAAAGATGACATTTCCTGGAACATGTCTTCGTTCCCTTCCCTTCCCTCCCACACGCTATGACTGTGGGTGATTTGAACACACAACAACGGGACAAGAACACAGGACATGGCAGACAGAGCCACTGAACACTGAACACCGAACACTGAACGCACACCGAACCGAACAATGCCTCTGACATTGAGCTACGGCAAAAGTCAACATGAAAAGTATTCAAAAAATTATTTGCAGCATCCAATTTCTCCTTTCGACCCTTATGGCATTCGTTTGACTCCGAGACAAGCGTTCATTTGTATCTTTCCTTACATGTCATTTGACTTTAGATAAATTTCCGGCAAAATGAATCATTTTTCAAGCTAATGTCTCCTGTCTGCCTTTCGCCGCATTCTTATTTTTTACATCGGCCTCCCCGCAGTTCCTTGGATTTTTGTTTGGTTGGAAAAGTGCTTGTTCTCCTCTCTCTCTCGCTGTTGTCAGCGATGGCGGTGGCAGTGGCGAAAGGCAACAGCGGCAACACTCGTCTATTTATCTCTCTCGAGCTGTGTGAGCGCATACATAAGATTTCTGTCATCGTTCTACACAGCCAAACTACAACAGCCTCTTGTTTAATATATCATTTTGTACACACAGGACGATAAGGCCAAGGATAACACTGCTGAAGCCAAAAGCTACGCGGAGGAGCACGAAGAGAAGGAGTTGAAATGGAGGAAAAAAACTGAAGTGAAAGAGGTGGCGAAAGTGTCCCATTGTTGTGCGACGATTAAGTCAGCGCCTGGGCCAGAGAATAGATGTTTGCCAGAGGAAACCAGAGCGAACGAGAGATAAATCATTTTGGTCAGTTACACAGCGCGCACTGCAAAGGAGTTCATTTCACACAAGGAGCCGAACTGGATGACTCACCGCTTTGTTGAATTTCCAAAAATTCCCACAATTTCGACGATTGATGATCAACATTCCGTGTACTCACTCACCTTTGAGGGTATTTTCGAGAGCAATCAACCAAGGATCCATGACCCGTTCTCAAAGGATACCATTCGGAGCGCGCATAACAAATGCCTGGCGGAAGTTCATAGCGCTGCCGCTTGGAATTTCATTTTGCAACGAGTCTCCGCCCTCCTTTCTGTGGTTTTGCCTTGTTCGTTCGTTTTTTTCTCTTTTTTTTTTGCTCTCATTCTCTGCACCCAACTAATGTTGGCAAAATACCACGCAAATAGCTAGCAAAACGTAAGGACGAATCAAGAACAGATGTTCCTACGTCTGTGGTATATTTGTCACGTTTGAATGAATTCCATCGAACCAGATGCTATGAAATAAGCCAGTTCCAGCGACGAGGAAAGAACAAGCACAGGACGAGAAGTTGAGAAGTAGAGAAGGCAGCTCCTTCTGTGTTCGAAGGCGCACTGAATTAAATGCTGCCTCGAAGGATATACGACTCCGAGTGATATATTGATTATAAATGAAATTAGCTTGCCGGGCACGTATTTTCGTATCACCGTTAGCTGGGCGGAATTGCCCGTCTGCTATCTGTGCGCCGGCGACCGGGCCGAGGAGTTTAGCGAACACGACAGACACAATCGGCGAAAGAAAGAAGAATCCTTTTAGCCTAATAATTAATAATATGTCGTGTGGAGCAAAGTCCGAAGAGGCCGCGTTCGGAATTATGAGCAGAATTATCTCCTCGCAAATTGTTTGGATTGCCATCCCGAGGCTATGCAGGCACAGATTGCTCCAGCGGAAAGTTCTGCTGCGCTGACAAATATTTATAGCGACCTAAACGTGACATCTAAGCGGCGGCTTCCCACAAACTCTTGGTTTTTTGAGAGAGAGAGAGGAAACTTTCCGAATTCAGGGAAGCGTATGGCCTGCTTTACGAGCCAGAACTGCTTCAACCCACAATTCGGAGGCCGTAAATTGAAAAAGAAAGAGAGAGAGAGAAAGAGAAAAACTATCTTCTTCTGGCCCTATCTCGTTGGAAACCACTCACTACAAGGGAATTAAACAAGGTGGCAACAATTTATTTGAGGTTTTCGGATTGAAAAAGTTTCCTTCCCCTCCCCCCCTCCCCACACAGCCCCCCAATTGTGCCGGGTGAAGGTCTCAGTGTGTGTTGGATGGGCTGCGGGAGCCGCCGTAACCACCGAGAATGTTGCAGTAAATTTCAATGAACAGCGTAATGCAGTAACAAGCACAACGCACCATCCGGAAAGAATTTAGCAATTTTTTCTCGTTCCCTTGTGGTCTGTTATGCTTCCAATTTGTTTCTTTCTATTTGGTGCTTTAATTACAAGAGGTGGGAATTCCTAGAGACGACCACCCAAGCGAAGCTTCGCCTATCCTGAGAATTATGAGCGCGGGTGTGTAAGAGATGCGACGTGTGCTTCCTAATTATTTTCGAACTTTTTTTGCGCGCGCAGCGTCTCCTTTTAATCAAGCCCCGCTCCACTTTAATTCGATTTCAGATTGCCAGGCAGATCCCCCAAAGGCGGGGGCGAAGACGACGACGACAAATTGGAAACACGATCATTGGCCATTTTCATGTTGCCCCCATCCCCATAGCGCAGCCGATGTAAAATCTAATGACAGCATAGAAGTCATAGACAGAATTGAACTTCGCTTCTCGCGTTGATTAATTAAAAATGTTACCAACCGAAGCGACGACCTCTTAGTGTACTGACTACGCGGCTGATGCTGTCGCTTGCCTTCCCTTTGCCAGCTTTGCCGACAATCGAAACCGGTAGCGACGACGGCGGGACGACCAACTCTAGCCAAGAACAACACCGAACGACTACGAAGAGTAAAGTTCTCTAAACGAGTCATTAGGAAAATTTTAATTAGAGAGTCCTACCCGCGAAGAATAATACCGGGCGGTAGAAGAATGGAATTTAGTTTCCTTGGTCCTGAGCGTAAGGAGTGCACGGCAAAAATAAACTTCTCGGGTTCCCTTCCATTCTTTTCATGCGTTTTTTTTTATTCTTTTTACTCCGTTTTTGTTTTCGTGTTCTCATCTTCTGTCCATATTCACGTCCTATCAGTTCTCCTTAGTCGTTAATACGGTTCGTTAACTTTGCCTTTTGCACCGCGTCGTCGTCCATCGTCAACGTTTCGTCTGCGTCCTCGTCGTCTTCGCCATCGCTATCGTTGACGTTGTTGCCGCAGTGCTGGAGTAGCCCCTCCTGGTTATGGAGATGATGCTGGCTACTTGAGCCGACATTTTGATCGATTGTTATTGCCTCGAAATAAAGGACGTTGATTGCAAAAAATACCAAAAAGGACAACAGGGAAAAAAGAAATACTCCGACATATAAATTATTTACGGAAAGGACAGGCAGTCCAGCTATGACGTCGCTGAGTTTGATATTGAACTCATTAAGAAATAATTAGAAAATCCTGGTGCCACCGGCCCAGGATTCGATTTGAAAATAACAAGATCCCTGGGGGTTGGCGACGGTGTCAGCAGCAATGTGGAAAAATAATTGCGAAACTGTCGGTGAGGGGGGAGGGGGAATAATCAAGAGCTTGTAAGAAATTCCATAAATCTTGCTCAAATTGGAAAATTGAAAGCAAAATGTTTTTTCCGCCATTCCGTAAGGGGTACGTGGATTTTCGTTTAACCGAAATCTTTTGGTTTCTGCAAGATGTTTCGGTCTCTGCAGAAATGCAGCGGATGATGGACGAAAACCTGTTAACAGAAAAAGAAAACAATCAAACGGCGGGAAAAAATTGCAATTACGAGCATTCGCTCTGTGCAATGCAGGGCAAGCTGCCAACGATTATGATGGAAGGTCTTTAAGAATGCGCCGGTTAAGTTGTAACAACGGTCGCCTGTTTGTGACCACAAGTGATATCGGAAATGTGTTTTCTCCCAAGTTGGAATTTTGGAAAGCACGGTCTCTCCCAAGTAGGAGTTTTGGAAAGCACGAATCCAATTTTGCTCTAAGTGTGTTGGGACTTCGTTTCAATCCACAATCTGTCTTGTTAGTAAGCTAGATGTATAAGCTAGACTTGAATTTTATTTTTTACCTCTGATTTGGGTACTTGAACCATACTGGTACGTCCATGTTGAAACGAGCTGTAGCTCTCCAAAAAATTTCAAAAAAAGTAACCTAATCGGCCATTTAGAAATCCCAGGGAAAGGTTGAGCATGGTAGTGCCGTAACAAGTGTCAGTGACATCACCAGGCCTAGATTTTAACAAGCAATATCAAATTATAATACTTAGAAGAGAAGATTGGACAATGATAACGCCAGAAAATGAGTCCGGTCGGTATCAGAAAGAAAAACGGAGAAGAACTTGATCCTGCCCAAAGAGTCTATTATCTCCTTAGTTGGACTCATCATAAATGAGGCAGCAAATATAAATACACATACATATATAGGGTTGGCAGTTAAGTAATTCTTTTTAGAAAACAAAATACAGTTTTTTTCATGGAACGAAATGTTATGTATTGCCTATTTTAGGCAATGACATTTTGCCATATTTCAGGCAGCAACTTAGTTCATAAAACTCCTGATTTCTATCAGCAAAGAACTGAACCAGGTCTGATATGACATCATCATAATTTTTGAAATTTTTAGTATTTAAGGTGTTTGCAAAGATCGAAATAAAAACTATTCAGATGGTGCAAGGTCAGGCCTATAGGGTGGATGCGGCAAAACATCCCAACCAAGCTTCAATAATTTGTGCGGAGTGACAAAAGATGAAGATCTATGAGTATAATCCGCATTATCTCGTTGCCAACCCAATATATTTTAAGACTTTCGGATAGACAGGTAGTTAAGTTTAGCGTTCAGCTCCAGGGCTGTCTGGGAATGTCACAAGACACTCAGAGGAAAATAGATTAAAAGTGCTAGCACATAAGAACCATGATGGAAGTTGCAAGCCATACATACATGTACATATGAACAAATGCACCAAAAAGTGTCGAAATAATTCTTCAACAATCAGAAGGGACTGACACTATGCAATGAATGTATTTGAGTTAATTCTAGAGGAGACAAGAAGGCTCATAACTTTGATTAGCCTGACCTTATTTTACAATGTGGTAAACTTTTTGGACACTTCCTATGCAACTGCCACTTTTGCAAAACAACCCGAAAAAGGCTCACAAAACTGTTGACATACTTTGGACAATCAAAACATACCATGAGACATCTACAAGTCTAGAGGCCAAATCTGGCGCAAAATAAGAACAAGGAAATGTGACTCTATAGTCACTCAAAATTATTTTCGATTCCATGCAATATTAGCTGACAAATGTTGGAGTTGGTGTCTTTCTACCTTTTTCAAATCTGAACAATTGTGTGAAATGTAAAAGAAAATAAAATGTTAAAAATATAGTCGCTCTTTATAAAATTATATTTTGACATAAAAATGTGTGAAAACAATGCACAAAGTTCCATAATATGCCGCATGTAAAGGGTGTCCCAATAAGAACGCAAGATTTAAATTTTGTGCCATTCGAATTGTCATTGTTTAACATTTGAACAATTTATATTGTTTGTTAGTAAAAGGTTTAAGGTTAATAAGAATGGAGCACTACACGAATGAACAAGGCATTCTCATTGTGAAATGGTTTTACCAAAATGGTAAAAGTTTTGCGGCTACAGTTCGCAAATTGCAATCACTTTGGGGTTACAATAATGCTCCAAAAGAGTCAACTGTAAAGCGATTAATGGAAAAATTTGCTGAAACTGGATCTGTAAGTGATGTAAAAACAACAACGCGCCTTCGACCAGGTCGATCGACCGAAAATATTGCAGCAGTACGTGATAATGTCGCTCAAATTCCATCCAAATTCACTTCACTGCAGCGAATTTTGACGAAAGATTTGCATCTTCATGCGTACGAAGTCCAATTGACTCAGGAACTGAAGCCAGCTGACCATACACAGCGAAGGGAGTTCGATAATTGGAGAAACAATATGAAAATGCTGATGTTGCGGATAAAATCATCTTTAGTGACGAGGCCCATTTCCATTTTGATGGCTTCGTCAATATTCAGATTTGTCGCATTTGGGGCGAGGAAAATCCTCGAGTGATTCACGAGAAGCAAATGCATCCTCAACGTGTTACTGTGTGGTATGGATTTTGGGCTGGAGGAATCATTGGACCTTTTGTTTTTATGAAAATGAGTCAGGTCAAGGGCAAACAGTCAAAGGTGCTCGGTATCGTGAAATAATAACCAATTTTTTTGTGCCTACAATTGAAGAAATGAATGTGGAGGGGATGTGGTTTCAACAAGACGGCGCCACATCTCAAACAGCCAGAAAAACAATTCAATTGCTGCATCAGTCATTTCCCGGTCGTGTTATTTTGCCAGTTTTGGAGACCAAAATTGGTCGCCTAGATCGTGCGATTTAACACCACTGGACTTTTTTCTTTGGGGTTTTTTGAAGTCGATGATTTATGCGAATAAGCCGACGACGACTCAAGCCTTAAAAGAGGAAATTGGATGCTGAATTAATGAAATACCGCAGCATTTATGCAAAACGGTCATTGAAAATGTCATTAAAAGATCGCGTATGTGCCAGCAAAGCCGCGGCGGCCATCTGGCTGATGTGTTATTCCACACATAACCTACTTTACGATATAATAAAGAATTCACGATTTTTTTAAATATCTGCGTTTTATTTAAAATTTAAATCTTGCGTTCTTGTTGGGACACCCTTTATAAGAACCCACGTCAAAAATATATCTTGAACCGTATTTCAGGATATGTATTCTAAGCGGAAAGAATAACCTATGAAGCCTAATACGAAAGAAGAAGACGCAAAATGTCCCTATTAGTATAAGTAGGCATGTGTGTATGTCGGCTACTACCTCGGTGGTCTAAGATCGAACATCGAAGGTAAAACTGATCCACTGACCAGATTGCCACATGAAATCACCAAAATTTCAAAATAAAGTTTAAAGGAGCACTTTTCGTAGTACACTGGACACTTATATGAATGAAACTGTGAAAGCAATCTTTGTTTATGCTGGATGTCTTTTTGCATTTGCTGCACATCCATATGATGGGTGTGTAAAATTGAACAGATTGCAATTGCTTCTGTAGATTTTGAGGGCTGTGCCCGTTATTGGCGTGAGACTAATTACCATTGAGCACCATGAGCGAGTTTTGTTTTTATGCTGGTGACACAGCAATACCTGTCAGATAGTTGATCTATAAGCTCAACATTTGAAATTACGATTACGTCAGCAAACCAAAAAATTCAACTAAAGCTATCCCATATGTACAGAGAATGCATTTGAAATATCCAACCAAGTAAAGATCACCTCCCACCATTTCTTACAACGGATCGATGTGCGGTGTACTGAAATAGAATGGTCCTTCTCATCGATCTTTCTAATCCCTTAAGTTTTGGTACACCACCGTTTGATTTTACCAAGAGGATCAGGAACGGTGATCGAACAGACCGAAGGTCCATTCAGAGTCGGCAATAAACTGTAGGTGCCCTCCACCTGTCAGAGAACAATAGGACGCATAAGACAAATAGTTGTTGCAGAAGCTAAGCTCTGGTCACTTGTGGGCTGTACTACAATTTCTTACAGCAGAGACCTTAATGTCTTCGACTAAGCTACAGTACATATACCCTCTTGGCAGTTTAGTATGCCTAAGAAACCACGCAAGCATCCTTCCTTAACTCAAAACCGTGTCAATTTAGCTGCCCTGAGAAAAAGCTGCTTCTTCTTATAAAATCACACCCACGTGTAAGTTTATTAATTTTTGACAAACTCGTTCCTCCTTATCTGTACACCATTGGATATTTGGAGAAGTAGGATGTGGTACAACACCTTCAAATTGGCAAAGAGTAGGGAGCGTCTGTGATGCAGATCAAAACATTTTCTACAAGCCTGAATTATTAATAAAACAAGACAAGATTAGCCAAGAGCATGACATCACTATTTGCCTCTATGCAACTCAAAAATAGCAGACACCCTTGGAAAATCGAAGATCCTCAAGATTCTGCCCAACATCTTGTCTTCTTGTTTTCTTTGGTTCACTTTTCAAATTGCTTCGTTCTGTTGGAAAATAAGAAGCTGAATATGTTAGGACCTTACTCTCCACAATAAATGTAGAAACGCTGTGGGTTCAGAACGGCACTTACTGCTGACTTGTCTTAAGCTTGTAGAATTGTCGCTTTACAAACGCAGTCTAAATACTCTGAATTTTCTTGATTGAGGGAAATGTTTTATAGCAACCTTAAACTTTTATCAGACGATTTACAATTTAACTCGGATGACATTCAGCAAAACTCTCCTCTTTCCGAAAGAGATTTTTTCAATTTGGTGTCACTCAAAAGAACGAGTTATCTTTTCCCTAGACAGCTGACATATAAACAAACCCGTCTCTTTTGACGGCTAATATCTACACCCTGTTTACGCACATAACGTGTCTAAATATGCCAATCGCAAAAGGACAAATTTCTCTCTCGCACCACACTCTACACACAATTCGGCAGATTGCACATAAATCCTAGCTCTGCGATCAAGATTTGCGTTTGCGAACGCCTCAAAGAACTGTTTACAAAGTACGCGTTAAATTGCTAGATATTACAAACAGGGACGACGGAAGAATGCGACATTTCATAAATTGTGTTGAATTACTTCGGGCTCGCTCTCTCAAGGACGTGACCTAGTGCTGCGAATAAAATGTGAAATATATCTCTTTTGGCATCCAATTTAAATGCCCCCACAAGCCCCGCGCTGCCGCCTCATCTCAAGCCCTAATCAGATACAACTACATGTATTTCGCCGAAATGAAAAATGCTAATCTCGTGCTCGAGAATAAAGCAGCATCAAATATTACCCTTCCGACCGCAGAATGTAAACACACAGCAGCACAGAGTGGCAGAGGAAGTATCGTAATTCATCCTGTCCATCCTCCAACTCTTCTCTCATTCTTTGTCATTCCCTTTGGAAACTAATACATTCCAGCACCCTTGCGTCCGCACCGTCCCGGGGCCCGCTCGATGGGTCTTATCAAATAAACAAGTCAATAAACAAACGAAATTAAACCAAAATCAAGATAAGTGCGGAATTAGGACCCGAAAAAGAGGCTGAAGGCAGAAAACTACACTGCCACCAACCCCCTCGCCCTATTGAGTGCCAAGAGTGACTCTGGCCGGGTGGAAGGGGTTGTGACAGGAGAAATTGCCACAACAAATTTCAACAAGAAAATTGCGACAGTGACTCAAGTCGACTGGAAAAATGAATGGAAAGATGAAAAGACATTTTCTTATTTGCGCTCCCCTCCCTCCGTGTCGTACCCCACCGTCGACAACGTCGACGTCGACGCTGAAGCACGGTAGCACAATAACGACAACAAATCACCAAACGACGACGGCGCTTGTTTCGGTTGTTCCGCAGCCATCGGCATCGAGGGTTGTACCACGACCCACAGGAGCGTTGGTCAACCCATTGGAAGAACCGAGCAACCGACAGCCAAATGAGTTGAGGTTGAAGAGTTTTATTACTCGTGTTAATTCGTTCGGAATGGAATCCTATGCAATGAGTGAACTCATTACGGCGCTCAGTAAACAGAGGATAAATTGGCAGAGTTCTCCCATACAGCGGGCATTACTTCCACTCCGTCTCACTGCCAACCGCCCAGACCGACCGACAGCCAAGGCAACGAGCAAAACACAAATAAATAGAAAACACCAAAGGACGGGCCTTCAGTCACGAATAGCGAGAAGGGATAATTTGATGAAATTAATTTCAAGTTGACAAATGATCCCAACTCCCGAGTATGCAAGAAATCATGTCACAGGATGGAAGAAAAAACAACAAAAATGTGGTCTGCTGCGAACCCCTCTAACCCAAGTGGACGAGTGCAGCGTGGCGAGAATGAATAAGAGGACTCGAAGTAGCGGCGCGATTGGTTATTCGTTCGCCGTGGTCGTAAATCGCCATCGGACAGACGGGAGGAGGAAGTCCTTGTGTTGCGTGATTGTGTGAAAAAATTCATTAAATCTTTTCCATGAAACGCAATTAGTGCGACATTCGTTCCACGACATAAAACACAACTACTGTGTGAGCGCACAGTGTATATGGATGGCATTGTTAATCGGATTAACTTTGATTGAATGCAATCAAAGCTGAACGGACGCATTCACCCGCACTGCAGTCCGGGACGCTGAAGCGTTAAAATTTTGCAACATTTCATTGACTAGCAAAGTTCTGCGTGTGTGCGGTGCATTGCGGTGCGGCGGAGAGAGCTCGGACGAGGCAATTACGACAAAGAATACAACAATGGGTGCATGGAATTGGTCAAATGAAATCCCAATCGAATTAAAGGGCTTCCACACAAAATTCTGATTACTTTGAAACAAGCGCTTTGAAGAGTCCAACTAAAGGGGACGCCCCAACGTTTGCGTAACTCGGCACAGACACAAATTAAAGGAGAAATCTAAGTTTTGATGTTAGCCCAACTGAAATTGGAAACAAATCTCAATTTTGTCTACGAAATTTCATTTCAATATGTTGTTTCAAATTGCTGCTGAAATGACTTATGAATGTTGGCAAAAGAGGTTGCAAAGAGCTTATTGACGAGTTTCTGTCCGCAAATTTCTTCTGCTAAAGACAAAGAATGTAACTTTATTCTCATCGACAACTATATAGAATTGGCCTCTTTAGTAAGACATTCCCATTTAAAATGAAATAAAGTCGTTGAAGTGACTGCCTCGGTTGGCTTTGCATTCGCGCATTCAACCACCCGCAATACCTAAGAACTTCCTTGCTGTTTGGGCTTTAGCAATCCGTGATGCTAAAAAAACTCTTTTCTGGATTGTGGACATTACATCGGCTCTTCACGGTTCTCCACGAAGCAACTTCAAGGAAGTGGAAGTAGGGGCTAAAAGACGGCACCGCTAACGCGGCTGATAACACAATTTGTTAACTTGCCGCACAAGAGATCATGGACTGTGTGGCATGGTGGCCTCTACTGCATGGACCGGAGGCCATCCAAAATCACGTCTTCAACTTTAGTGAAAAAAAAAGTTTTACCGAAACTTTGTTTTCAGCCTCGTTTTCAAAGAAAAGTGGTCCAATAAGGGCTTTGCCAACAGAGACATTCCCTATGTCATAAGTTGTTTCTCATTATTACTTATCTCAGTTCAGAATGGTGAGAGGAGGAAGGGGAAAGAAAGCTCCCACAGCACTCAATTCCTGCATAGAGTGAGGGGACGATTTGGATTGCTCAAAGTGGCTACAGTTCACAGTCAGAGCTCGTATGCACGCTTACAAAGCACCTGGGATTGTGGATTTTGTTGTGGTATACCCTCTGTACCAACCCCAAAGTTTCAATGGCATCATCCGAAATGCATGGACACCTCGTGCGGAGCGTTTCTTGTTCACCACCTAAAATTAAGAAAGCTTAGTGGAGTCCCATTAATGAAGATAAAGAAGTGCCTTTTGCACAAGACAGGGGGGGGGGGGGCATTATCCTTGGACCTCTCAGGAAGATTGATCTGCCTGGACCAATATTGAATCAGGGAAAAGTTTCGCCTATAGTCTGAAATATAAAATCACGAACGAATCGTGATTGCGGCTTCTTGAAATGGAAGAGGTTACGGATTAATGTTTTTCTTATATGGCAAGAATATCCCCATCTTTACAAATTCTGATACTATAAATAGGGTGGCTAATTAGTAGATTTGAGACGAGACCTGACCAAACTCGAAACTCCTTCATGATGCTTTGCCAACATTTAAATTAAATAAAACGCAGGTTGGTGACCGAAGGTCCAAGGTACAGTCCCCGTTCGAAACACTTCGTATATTTCGCGGCAACGCCTCTTTCGAGTTGCTAACAACACTCAGAGAATACTAATTGTCTATGAAAACATTCTTAAATCACACAGTTCGGAGTCGGGAAAAAAACTGTAGGTTCTCACCACTCGTGAGAGAACACGAGTAGTTGCTGAAGAAGGTAGACCCAGGACCCTTGTGGACTGTAGTGCCACTCAATTAAAAATTACCCCCTTCGTGTCTTACGCCGAAGGACATGAACAAAATTCTTTCTTAATCATTTTCAGAGAAGCACTGAGAAAGTGACTGTTTTTTTGATAGTTATCAAAACTAGTGTTGCGTTTTGGAAAATCATATGGAGTTGATGTATGTATACGGTACGGAACTCAGCAGCATAAGGCGATTACATTTTCTTTCAGCAGGAGAAATGCTTTCTGCATGACTGCTGCAGACTTTTGCATTTATCCTTATCATTTCATTTGAACTTACGATTTCAAAAACATAAAATAATTCTGAAGAAGTTAACTTAAAACATCGAACTATTAAAAGTCTAATTTAAGATACCTATGAATGTAACATTTTGGGAATATACCCGAAAAATTTCAGAAACGTTTGGTTTCAACGATGTTACAGCGTTTTCCCAGATTTGTATATATATGTACTTGCAATAGTAAGTGGATTTGAAAACAAAAACTCCTTCGAGGTCACATAGTGTTGGATTATTTGTCATTAGACGTCACAACAATTAGGACAGAATCCAACTTCAATTTGAGGCAGTTTCGTTAAGTAGCGTAGTCCGAGTTTTTGATTATTTTGATTTCGTTTTTATAAAGGTCGTCCCAACAAGAAGGCAAGATTTAAATTTGGCGCTATTCGAAATGTCATTGCTTGACATTTGAACAATTTTTATTGTTTGTTAGTAAAAGGTTTAAGGTTAATAAAAATGGAGCGCCAGACGAATGAACAAGGGATTCTCATTGTGATATTGTTTAACCAAAATTTTGAAAGTTTTGCGGCTACAGTTCGCAAATTGCGATCAACTTGGGGTTGCAATACTGCTCCAAAAAAGTCAACTGTAAAGCGATTAATAGAAAAATTTGCTGAAGCTGGGTCTGTAACTGATGTAAATACAACTCAGCGCCTTCGAACAGATTGATCGACCGAAAATATCACAGCAGTACGTGACGATGTCGCTCAAACTGCATCCATCTCAATTCGACACCTAGCTCAGCAAATTGGTGTTTCCAAATCCACTATGCAGCGAATTTTGACGAAAGATTTGCATCTTCATGCATACAAGGTCATTTGACTCAGGAACTGCGAAGGAAGTTCGTTAATTGGGTATTGGAGAAACAACATGAAAATGCTGATTTTGCTGATAAAATCATCTTAAGTGGCGAGGCCCATTTCCATCTTGATGGCTTTGTCAATATACAGATTTGTCGCATTTGGGGCGAGGAAAATCCTCGAGTGATTCACGAGAAGCAAATGCATCCTCAACGTGTAACTGTGTGGTGTGGATTTTGGGCTGGAGGAATCATTGGACTTTTTTTTATGAAAATGAGTCAGTCAAGCGCAAATAGTCAATGGTGTTAGGTATCGTGAAATGATAACCAATTTTTTCGTGCCTAGAATTGAAGAAATGAATGTGGAGGGGATATGGTTTCAACAAGACGGCGCTACATCTCATACAGCTAGAGAAACAATTCAATTGCTGCATCAGTCGTTTCCCTGTCGTGTTATTTCGCGTTTTGGAGACCAGAGTTGGCCGCCTAGATCGTGCAATTTAACACCATTGGACATTTTTCTTTGGGGTTTTTTGAAGTCGATGGTTTATGCAAATAAGAATAAGACGACGACTCAAGCCTTAAAAGAGGAAATTTGCCGCTGCATTAATGAAATTTCGCGGCATTTGTGCAAAACGGTCATTGAAAATTTCATTAAAAGATCGCGTATGTGCCAGCAAAGCCGCGGCGGCCACCGCCACACAAAACCCTATCCTGTCAAGTTAACAATATAATAAAGAATTCACGATTTTTTTTAAATATCGGCGTTTTATTTAAAATTTAAATTTTGCGTTCTTGTTGGGACACCCTTTATTAATTTTCTTGTTTTTAAGTTCCCTTGCAAACGCGGTGGCTGACATAACGTACATGCATGTATGTGTGTACTGTAATATTGCATATAAACATTTTAAAGAAACACCAGCCAATGAAACGTCTTGCTGTTTGGTCCGACCTACTATTCCTTAGGTCCGTTTGCTCATACTGAACCTTGCCAATTAGGTTTCACTTGATTAATTAAGTTGATTTTTGCCTTCGATCTCTTTTTTCCAAGTTCCAAAATGTCTTCTTTGCAAATTCTTCTTTTGCATGAGCAGTTTTAAACAAAATGGGGTGTGATTCGTCTGTGCTGTGAATAAATAAATATAAGTTTTGTGAAGTAAGTTAAATGACCCTTGGTCTACAGTATACGAGCGACCAAGGCTAAGTTCTTCAGCAACTACTCCCGTTTTGCACACTATTGTTCTATTCCAAGTGGAGGTTTTTGCCAAATTGAAAATCCTTTCATGGGGAATTGGAAGTTAATGCTATTTAAATGTTATAAGGAAACTGAAAGAGTTCGTGTTGTGAAGAAAATGTGAGATATTAAGAATCGAACCTGGGACTGTCAGCATATAAACCGACGCACTTGCCACGGCAGCCACTAGAAATACCACCATAGGTTAACTAAACTTATTATTAAACGAGAACATTGATAAGGTCACATTACGTTAGGTTGTAAGGACTTTTGAAAAAAAAAAAAACTTTTAAAAAGGAAATTCATTATTTCAATTGTTGATATCAAACTTTGGGAAGAATGTGTTTCAAAACGATATAGGGATAAGGATCGTTGTCGGGCGGGATACATGCGTAGGTGACCTTTCAACATAACTCCTTAAGTCCCTGTATTGCAGAGTTACTCAAAATTTTCAAATAATGTCGGAAACCCGGGGTTATTGCATTTCAAATGACATTGAGGGAATTGTCGTCTGAAATATTTTTTATTTTGGATCAGTCGTTTTTCTTAACAATCTGGGGTTAAACCTTTTAATGCTTAAGTTAAGGCGGTAACAATTTTAACTTTTACCTTAATGTATATTTTAGAAAACAGAAACATTTTTTTTAAATTTCCTTGGATGCAAAATGATAAAAAACATGTTAAGATGGCTAGTTTCCGTGTCCTCTACTAACTTCATGTTTTTGAAACAAAACTGTATTCCAGAGTGGTTCTTCTTCCTATTTCCTTTACTTTCTTTGCTTGTAATATCCCAGATGATCAACTTATACTGCTCCTATTACCCTAATAACGGCTAACACACAGAAATTCTTTTAGTAGCAAAAGTATTGGTGAAAGCGTCTGTAGACTCGATGTAGTCTCGATCCTTTAATTTCTTCACTTCAGTTTGATCAAATTTTCATCCTATCTCGAATTGGACAATTTGGGGACGACTTCATGTCCCACTATGTCTGTGTACTCCTCAAAGTAGAAAGGATAGCACCCAATGCCTTCAGATTATAATTATTGTGGCATTCCAAAATCAGCAGATTAAAGGGCACAAAATTAATGGACACCCATCACAATTCCCCTTAATTTTCTCCCAAAAATTGACATCATCAGAATGGTGCGCCGAATAACAATTTCTTAATTAACACCTCCACCACCGTTAATCAGTCGCGAAACAAAAATAAATTCCGCAGAGAGCCGCACACACACAAAACGCCGGAAAAGCCCCAAAAACCAATTTAGTTGAAACTTATCTACCAAAGCTTCCACTGAATTAACCTTTTGTGGTTCGTCGAATAAATATTTAAAATTTTTAATTTCTAACTTCAATTCAACCGGAATGTGGTAAGAGCATTTGCGCGGCGTCGACGGTGGCGCCTAGTGCTGGTGGGCGCGGCATTTGGGCGGTAGCAATTGCGCAGAGCTCTGTCGCGTACGTGCAAAACAATGCTAATTATGAAACATGAAACGCTTTTCAGGAGTCCTACGCCTATTCTTCACTGACCGCCATCGACGCCACCATCACTGGGATCCATTAAAATGCGAACTGGAAACAAAAGAAACCCAACTACCGCAGCAGTCCCAAGGATGGGCGACGGGCGCCTGGCCCCTGCATTTCATTGTCTGATTAGATAAATTGTGTTTTATGATTTTCAATTTAATCAGAATTAACATTTACCATTATCGACGGAGCGTGAAATGTGGCTTGGAAAATCGGTTTTTCTTTTTTCTCTTTTCAAGTTATTGTTGAAGTTTTTTCGCCGCTGGTAGTATTTTGCGATTTTTCTGCGTCCATGTGTCGGGACGGGAGGCTGCGCTGACCCGCGTTGAAAATTTGCATAATGGCTGGGAACTGGGGAATCAGGATGGATCCAAAATTCATAATTGAATTGAAATAAGTCAGCTGTAAATGTCACTCTTCGTTTCATCAGAACGCGGCCGAGTTGGGCATTCAGTTCGTGCGCGAATAAGTGAAACGGTTTTCCGCAGTTGCCACAGTCATTATGAAAATGTGCCCACTAATTGGTGCTATCGTAATGTACCGTGCAGACGGACTGAACGTTGGTGGGGCGCGGTTGGAAGTGAGTGCAAAAAAATGGAAAACTAATTTTCAATTAATGTCCAACAATATAAAACCGAAGCGGAGGCGAGCAGCGAAAAATAGCTGTGCGAATCGAGATCGCTTGCCGTGGAATAGTCCATTGACGCGAGTGAAAAATACCGAAAGTTCCTGCGAGAAAATTAATCACAGCCCGTACCGACCGCAGCACTGATTCCTTAGCTGGTTGTGGCTGTCTTAAGGAAACTCCAATTATTTTCGATTTGCTCAATCCTTTGGAATTCGGGACAAAATGCGGGCGATCGGGTGGATGGGAGAGCGGGCGGACGGACAAACCATCGGTCGGATGCCTTTGTCCTGCAGCCACGAACGACCCACCACCACGTCTCCTCCTCGTTTAGATGCTAGAGCATTCAATAATCGATTAACAATTGATTGCAATTTAATGGTTCGTTTCATTCTGTACTGTGTGGGTTGGGATGGGCGGTGGTGATGGTGGTGGTGGTGGTGAACTGTTGTACTGTTCTACGAATTGCATCCCGTTGTTTCGCGAGTCCTTCGCTTCCTCTTGGCGAAATCATTTATCGACCATCGCCCATTGTCGACTCCCGCACCGACTGCACACGGACCACTCCTGTTCTCTCCATTCTACAACCATTTCCGTTCCAGTTGTCGAATTCAGGTGGTACGCTGCCTGGTGGGATGGTGGGGGAGAAAGACGGAAAGTACTGCGGTTTCTCGACTTTAACTTCCCGATAACCGCAAACAGAAACAAGGGACGTACACTCTCGCTCCGACTCCCACACCTCTTGGTGTACTCCCGGCCTCGCAGGACATAACGAAGAAAAGTTTCTCGGTTATTGTTATGGGACTCTTGCGACAACTACCTGCAAATTGGACATTTTCTCGAACGACACTTTTGCCATGGATCCGATCCACGACGAGGAGTTCTTAGGCCAGTAATACACTCCTCCCGAGGGAGGCGACCGCGCCCGAAGCGAACTGCTCTGTTGTTGCTGTTGAAACGAACAATGCTGGAGCGCAGAACAAAGCGGTCGCCCACACATGCTACGACGGAGTCAACTTTTTGATTGAGGTCAACCTGGAAGCCGCTCCACCGACTGCTTCCCGAATGCACGACAGGGGCAGTGAGACAGGACAGAACATTCAGGTGACTCCAGTTTTGTTTCAGTTGGTTTTAGGTTTGTCTCGGCGTTTGCCGGTTTGATTGTAATGTCGCCACAGTGGCTCAATTAAAATTTATAATTAAATCGGAGTCGTTTGAGACTATTGACAGAGCCCCCCGATTGTGTTTAGTCACGACCGAATCCACAGCATTCACTTGCACTCAGGCCAACTTCCGCTCGGGAAGCGCAAAGGCACATTAAAAAGAATGACAAAGAATGCTAGTCATTCATTTCCGCCGCACACAGAGTGAGTGTGCTGGTCGGACGGCTTTTAAGAACAGACTCTGGAGTCAGGAGTCTGAGCGAACAAATGCCATCCGCCATCACCCAGCGCCCCTTCCCTCGCAGCACCGAAACAACATACTTGTGTATCCCAGTATCTAGTCCTCATCTCCGGCTTCGGCAACGGCCACAATCTCCCAGCACATGTTCTATTGGAATTTTCCATTTCATATATTCTGGCAACTTATTGTCGAAGAGATAACATTGTTTTGCGGTTTGAATTAGCCGGGAGAGGGGGCAGGCGGAGATCGGCGAGGTGGGAGCGAGGAGACGGAGAAAGGGACTTGGATCGATGCCAAATTGCCCGAAGATTTTCCGTTCACAATTCTGTGGTTTTTCACTGAGTGTAGCAATATCCTGAGGATGTAATTCCTTTTTGATTAAGAGAGATGTGGACGAACGGCGAAGGGGCGAATGAAAACGACAGCAATGGCACGGCGAAGAGACGAGACGACGGTGGTCGGGGTCGGGGAAGGCAATGGCATAATATGATGTTTCTTTGATTGGACCTGAGCAAACAGGATATGAACTTATTACCTAATAAACTTTTGGTAGCCGTCCAAGGGGAGGTCAATAAGCAGGGTGGGACCACATGATATCGCTTGGCAGATGCTTCGCCTTCGCCTCCTCACACTCCGGCGAGACCGTGAATGAGGCAAAAAAAAATCGACAAGACGAAGTAATGAGTTGTGGATTTTGCTGGGATAAGTGGCGCCCGGGCCTAGGACGACGACGACGGTGGCCGTGGCGGTAGGTACACACGCTTGTAGCTAAATGGATTACGGAAATTGTATGAGGTTTTCATTTCCTATTACCGAAGATTTGTTGGCTTAGTCGGGGAGTTCGGTTGGAAGTGGTTGTGAGTTTTTGAGCGATTCCTCACTGTGTACGCCCAGGCGTGCAGAAAACTCCTGAAAGATGAGGGAAGGTGTTGTTAAATTGACACTGGCTCTAGATTTGATGAACTTGTCATAAAGTGGTTGACATCGATCCGGTGTTTAATTTAATAATTTACAATCGAAAGTGTCATGATCTTTCTTCAATCGCAGTTGCCACAGATTGCATGAATGGCTGAGTTTTGCTTCAAAGGGAGCTGCTTCGCGGTGGTTTCCTTGTCTCTTGGATGGATGAAAGAAATATAAAAAAAGGGCTAGGTTAGCTCTTAAATAGCGAGCTTCTCAACCGAAAGTAGCACTTCATCGTCATTCCCAATGTACTTGAAGTGGTAGAAAAGCGATGATCCTCATTGCTGTCTTTTATCAATCAGGCCCGTTAAGCAACTAAAACGATGGTCTTCGTTCGGGGTCCGAGACAAGAGCGCCTGCTGTCCTGGATGGTCCAACGTTAATTACTATTGTGGTTCACTTGCTTTTTGTCGTTTCTTAGACGTCGCGGCTCACGCATATACGGCAACCTACGAGTGGACATGATCACAAGTTTTACTGCAAATCAAGTACAAGTCGGCAGACTCATGTTCAATAGGGCACAATTCTCTTCCAGTTAATGCTGACTACACTACAGTCCACAAGGGATCAGGGTCTACCTTCTACAAGAACTTCTCGTGATGTGCATGCTGTTGTTCTCTCGCGAGTGAAGGGGACCTACAGTTTCTTGCCGACTTTGAACGACGAGATTTGAGAAGATTTGTATAAACAATATTTTTTCTATATATTTGGCGCGCGCTAAGGGTTTGTTTAGTACCCTGAAGTGACATGAATTAAGTCACAGCACGATGGTATAGAGGAATAGAGGGAAAGGGGATACCGATGCACATTGGTTTTAAATGCCGGTGGATTGTAATGAGGGGAAAAAGTTGAGCTGCAAAGAGCATTCCATATTCGTGTGGTGCGGCTGAAGAACTGTACATCCGAAGGTGGACTTAAGGGTGAACGGGTGGGCATTCATAGCGAGGCGAGTATTGCGGGCAAATTATTAAAGGGGAGGAATGCAACTGGCTAACTCATTAGAGAACTTTAAGTAATAACAGCGATAAAATGGTGATAAAGCCCAAAATTTCGTCGATATTCTAGCGAATCGATTGACTTCGCAGCATTGACATTAGCATTTAGTTTTATTGCTCGCTGTTGAATGATATTTAGTAGGTGCAGCGAGGTCTTAGGAGCTCCGGGCCAGATAGGAGCGTTATACTCAAGTTTTGGGCCGAGGTAAGCCGTATATATTGTTGCCAGATCAAAACGGCACGCTTAAGATGGCTAGACCATGTAGAGCGTATGTGGCGTACACAAGTGGAGAAGGACCTCAACCAACTCTTGCTGGCTGGAGAGGCCAAGGTCCACCCCGGATTGTAGCGCCACAAGAAGAAGAAGAAGAAGAAGATCAAAGCGGGGGAAATATTTCTTTCATCGCTTTAATAAACCTAGACGTTTTTACTACATTTTTGGGGATCTCGAATATGTGATGGTTCAAACTAAGTGTTGGACTGGACAACGCTGTGCCAACCATGGATAATGGCTTGTTATTGTAGAAGCGCTTGAGTGGCAGCACTGTGTCTTGAAAGCATAAATTTTGACTCCATTCTTCTTACCCCCTTAATGAGCTTAACATATGCTGCCGTTCCAAGTCTATGGCCGAAGAGGAGGGTCGAGAGCCAAGGAACGAATATAAAAAGTTGAGGGTACTGTTATCAGCGAAGGAGTGGATTGGCTTAAAATTGAAAGACAGGAGATCATTTATAAAAGCGAGGAAAAGTTTCGAAGACAAAACAAAGCCCTGAGGAAAACCAGTATTAATATGGTGAATATCAGACTTCAGCCAATGAATTGTATTGAACGGTTCGAAAGGTAATCCATTGAATAAGAGATTCATCAACACCATAAGCACGCACTTTCGACAAGAGAGTATGATTCCAGATGCTCTGTCAAATGTCTTTTTAAATATTAAGTGCAAGAATCTTGCTTTCTCCATTGTGGAAAGATTATTCCATTTTTTCGGTGAGATATGCCATCAAATCACCAGTGGACGTGTTGCTGCGGAAGCCGTACTGCCGGTCATTAAGAAGCTTCCGAGACAAGCTGAAGGTTTGTCATCGCTTCCATGCCCTTAGAAAGTAGGGCCGTAAATGCTATGGGATGGTAGGAGATGAGTGATGATGGTTCGTCCTTTTTAGGGACGGGTTGGACAAATGCTGTTTCCCACTTACTCAGGAAGAGCCCTTAAGGTAAGGACAGATGAAAAAGCTTATACAGTGGTTTTACCAGCGTAGAAGAAGACCTCTTCAGAAGAACGCGGGGTATACCATCCGGGCCAGCGGCTTAGTGCACGTTAATGTAGATTTTTAAGTACTCTTGCAAGTGTACGAGTGCAAACGACACGAAGACAGAGCACAGTCTGGTAGCGTTGAACTGGCTGCAAAATGTGCAGCTTGCAGATTTGCTTTGTCTAAAGAGCTGACAGCTGGAGCGTCATTGTAAATGAATTTTGGAATTGAAGACGAGGTGTATTTCTTGACGTTTTTTACGAGTGACTAAAAGTTTTTGTTACCTTTGGGACAATGAAGTAACTTTTTGCAACCTGATAGCTTCTATACATAATAACTCGAGTTTGGTCACTCTGTGAGGGATGAAGGATGTCGTACACAATAGAATAATGTTTGTTTAGAGCGCCAAGTTTTTTCTAAGTTTTCTTGGCCAGTAAGAACAAACAATAAAGATTGTCCGAATGGACTGGAAAAAAAGCAAATATTATTAAATTTAGATTATATTAGAGTACCTGCAAAGGGTCAGCAGGATAGATTTTAAGACCATGGATTGTTTAGATATTAAGATAGATTTAATCATTTTTTTCTAGTTGTAAGCAGGAATTGAAAAAAAAAATTAAATTAATTTTAAAGTTAAAGTAAAAAAGGAATAATTTTTGTAATCGTATCAGCAGCGGCATCGAGGTCACTGTCGAGAAAGCATAGTGATCAGTTAAAATACGTAAAGAAATTGTTTAGGCCGCTCTAGTTGGTTTTTTCATAGAGCCATACTGTTCGTTAAGGGATTTGTTCTCTAACTGATAGGGGCGAGTGCGGAAAATTGGCTGATACGACACAATGGTTTGACGAACCTAGACGCGACCATACGTCAACTGAATATTTCTCAGGGTGAGACGTGAGAAACAGGTCCAAGGTGTTGGCGGTATGATCTGCAATGTAATTTTTTTTATTTCTGTGAGCTTGCTATCCGTTTTTCCCTTTCGGAAATAAAAAGGCAAAATATGACAAAATGCTCGTTTCGATTTTTCATCTTGCTGTCAACACTCATAGAGTACAAATTGTGTATAGAAAGTTTTTCAAATCTCACATTTCACTCTCGCGAAAAAACTGTAGGCCCCCTCCATTGGTAAGTGAACCATACAACGCACAACACGAGGAGTTCTTGTAGAAGCTAAGCCTTGGCCTTGTGGGCTGTAGTGCCACTCCATTATTATTATTGAAGTCAGAGGTTAGTGGCTAAACTCTAACTATAGCCGATGCACGAATTTTAGCTACAAAACCATACACCTGGCATGAAAAACAGCAACAACAAAATGATTTAAGAAGACTTACACTTTTTGTCGAATACCTTATACAAATACACACACAAATAGCACTTCTGAATATGGAATGAGTTACTTAAGACAATACCTCACTGCCCTTTCATCTAGCAGGTACACTTAGAAATGTGACTATTAACTGCCAATTGCTCATAAAATTAAAGAAAGGCCAACGATGTCCCATTTTCGAAAGCACATGTTTTCCTCAACTTATTTGCTATATAAACATTTTATCATTTTCATAAAGCGTTTATACGCAAAACAACCACGGTCTTGGGTGAATAATTTCTCCCATTTCTTAATGCGGTTTAAAGTCCCGACAAACTGTTTTATTTTCAAAGTTTTAAGGACTCTTTTACGACTGCAATGAAGCTCTAGCCAACTGCTCAGTTTTCAGTGCCATTATTCAATATTCACTTGCAGGAACTTCGATTCGAGCTCAAATAAACGGAGCAGATACCATCGATCAACTGAGTACTTGTGTCGTCGTCGTCGTGAGAGAAGTTTATTAGGACGAAGGAAAGTGCTTGCGGATGATGCATGTGGATGAGGGAGGGACCTGCCAAAGCAATTCGATGTCAATTCACGATGTGGTGTGGTTGGATTGAGTTCAATTTTTGTAAATGAAATTTGTCATTTCTATTTGTGTCTTTAGTTATTGACCTAGTTGGTAAATTAGGCCGAACTAAACATCGAAAACAACTGCAAGTGTATAGAGGGGACGATATGATATTTTATTTTTTGCATAGTACCACAGTGTCTTAATAAAATTTATTGTGATCCAGTTTTTTCAAGGACATCGTTTCCAATCCAGAAAAAAACAGTTGTGTGTTAATTCTTTGCAGTTCAGGAATTTCAATTGCATTTGGAGGAAAACTTTGGAAAAGGATCTCCATTTGAACTGAAAGTGTGTACTTTAAGATTGTATGATTGATAAAGTGTGTTGAAGTGGTGTGAGGGTTATTGAGAATTGAGAGTGTTGTGTTGTTAGACAAGGGATTACCTCATCCTGCAGTGCTTCTATCTTCGTAACCAAACCTGATGTGCACTTACAGTCCAATTTAACAGTAAAAAGTCTCCGAATTTACAGGGTGTTTGTTAGTTTAGTTAGTTTAAAAAGTATTTTTTTTATTTTGAGTTTCATTTGCATTAAATCTAGATATAAAATACTTAAACTAGCTATAATAACTTTTATTTTAATTAAAACTATCTTACTGGCTCCATGCGAGCACTCTAAGTTAATCTATGAATTTTTTATAATTGCCTTTCAGCTTCTGTGTTTGGTTTTGTATGTATATTCAAGTAAAGAAGTAAACTATGTGATACTTAATACTAAGAAAATGTTCTGTAAAAACTTAGCAATCTAATTAAATTATTTTTATTTTAACCTACCACTAAACAACTAATTTTTTTTTTATGGGCTATATATGAATATACTACACTAACTTAATCTTAATCTAACTTATACTATATGTAAATTGTCCGTAGGGGGACCAATTTCTGCAGCAGCTGACGGCAGCTGGGCCACCAGATGTGGCTCTAGCCACCAATAAAATTGCCTATCCTTTTCCCGATCTTTAATGTCGCGAATGGGGATGGATGTGCTGAAGCGGAGATCACCCGGCCTTACGCTTCGTACATTGCTCTCGTAGAGCAGACGCTTGTCCACCGTTCGTCTTACTACGTGGTAGAGAAGTGGACATCCCTCCGCATCCTGGACCAAGCCAATGCGGTCCAGATACAAGAACGCTTCCGGTGGAATGAATCCACTTCGGCGTGCGCTCTCATGATATGCGTCGTTCGGGTAGTAAGCTCCGAATATCAGCTCGTTTTCTGAAGTCATTGCTCGTGCAACGTGCCTTCGAATCAGCTTAATAATAAAATTATCCAGCCTATTCACGTTTGCTGCGTTGTACAAGATTTCATTAGCATAGAACTTCTTGTACTCAGACTCTGGGGTTCTGCAGGGTGTTTGTGTCCAAGCATTTATTGGAAGTGCGAATAGTATGAATAGGTAAGCCAAATATTCTTTAGAATAAAATAGCTTACCTTCTTTCATTACTGAGGAAACATTTGTAGATGTGTGGACAAAATTGTTTCGGCTACTCCTGAAATTTAACCAATTTCATCTGTATAGCTTTTTCGAATTAATTATTAAGATCTTGTCTCCAAAGTATGAAAGCATTGTAGTGTCTTTGGGTTCATCCACATGTATGCCCAGCATGTTTGTCAAACTCTTCATTTGTATTACCTGAACTTATAAAGATGCATATATGTGAGTTAGTATATATATATATGTTCATTAGGGATCTCCAAGCTGAGTGATTGAAAAATGTAGACTTAAATGGACAGGCTTTAGCGAAAATGTTCCAACGAATAGGAAGTACATGGACAATGTTAGCTTAAATTGTCATTTTTTGTCAGGTGACTCAAGTGAGCCGTCTCAGCGAGCCGTCAATGAGGCGTTTGCTAGCATCGAAGCAGAAGCGGCTAAAGTGGGACTGGTGGTAAACGAGGGCAAAACTAAGTATATGCTGTCATCGAAGAAGGACGCAGAACATCGACGTCTCGGACAGAGCGTCACTATGGGCAGCAGACATTTCGAGGTAGTTAAGGACTTCGTCTATCTCGGCTCCGCGGTGAATAGGGACAACAACATCAGTACCGAAATCAAGCGCAGAATCACTCTTGCCAATCGCTGTTTCTTTGGGCTTAAGAGGCAATTGAGTAATAAAGCCCTCTCCCGAACGACCAAAGTGACTTTGTACAACACCTTGATCATCCCTGTCCTGCTTTACGGCGCAGAAACCTGGACGTTACTAAAAGCGGATGAGGAAGCCCTTGGTCTGTTCCAGAGAAAAGTTCTGCGTGCGATTTTTGGTCCTGTTTGCGTTGATGGCATCTGGAGGAGAAGATTCAACCACGAACTGTATGGGCTGTACGGCGGCATGAACCTAGTCAAGCGTCTACGGATACAACGCTTAAGGTGGCTAGGCCATGTAGAGCGGATGGACAGCACTGCTCCGGCCCGAAGAGTCTTCGAATCCGAACCACAGGGACAACGCAACAGAGGACGTCCTAGATTGAGATGGCGCACACAAGTGGAAAAGGACCTCAACCAACTTGGAGTGTGCAACTGGAAGCAGCTGGCAAGAGATCGTGCTAGCTGGAGAGGCATGTTGGTTGAGGCCCAGGTCCACCCCGGACTGTAGCGCCATCCGAAGAAGAAGAAGAAGACTCAAGTGTTTGTGCAAGAAACCTGCCTATACTTTAGAACACAGCAATTTCTAAAGTATAAGTTTTCAATTTGTTTAAGTTTGACCTACAGTTTTTTGCCTACAGGGACCTACAGTTTTTTGCCGACTCCGAACGGCGAGATTTGAGAAGCTTTTCATAGACAATTGATACTTTTTTTGTTGTCAGCAACTCGAAAGAGGTCATGCCGTGAAAAAAATGTGAGATGTTCCGTCCGGGAATTGAACCTCGACTTTCTGAGTGGCGATCGACACACCTTCCCACTACGCCACCGCGACCACATCTTACTTAGTACTTATATACTTTGCATTTCGCTGACCATTGAAGTGCATTGTAGGCAGAAATTAAAGCTATTCGCAAGGTTTCTTGATTTCTGTCAATGGAGCTGATAAAAGAAATGTTCTCCATAAAGAATCAGAGCTATGGAACGTCATACATAAAATCTCATATGATCAAAATTGTGTGCGTCTCTCTTGAGGAGATTCCTGAAACTTACCTTCTGGGAATTTATGGGGGCTTGGGCAATGATAGAACCGACTAATAACCAATAAAGGCGGTCTGTCGTCGGTAGCTAATCGGAAAGCACTCTTTTCCAATTCAAGTAGGGACAACAAAGTTATTTAAAGATAATATTAAATGAGCTGAAAGATAGATTGAAAAAGATACCTGTAGTATTTCAAGGCAGTTAAGGCTAAAATTCTTTCAGGGATCAAAAATCTCACCAGGCTATTCAAAAGTGATGTTCGTCTAATTACAGCCGTACTTCTTGGACAAAGTCTGGCGGGAAACCATGCGAGAAGATTAGACTTTTCGTTTTTTTGTTCACGTTTTTCTGCCAAGAGGACTGCACACTAAAAAATCCAGTCTAAAGTGTGGAACGAATGATGTCGAAAACAAGAAGGCTAAAATCTGCGTATCTTTACTCCGCTTGTGTAGGAATGTATCGCATGCACACTGAAACATCAGACAAAATTCGAATAAGATACTCTTGCAAATGCAGTTGCAGTTTCTTTAAAAAGAAACGCAATACAACATGTAAAGTAATAAAATTATTATTTTTTATTTTTTTAAGCGAAAAATAATCGATTTTCTTCAGTTAGTCTTAGAAAATCTTCGCAGTCGCATTTCTGTACAGTGAACTTTAAGTTTAATTGTGCAGCAGTCGCCACTCCTCGCCGAGATCCAAAAGATATCAAGAGTAATGAAATCACAGTGTACACTTGTCTCCAAATCATTTTCAAATACAACCGAACCCTGATAGTCTGCCATTTAAAAGGATACGTCTTCTTTACGGCTTGCGCGTGGCGTGTTGGCGAATTTAATTTCGCAGTTTAATTGCAAGCAAGCTACTTCGTTTTTATATCTCAATAATGTAAATCGAACCCCGTTCTTCTACCATCCATCCCTCCAACCCCCTCCCCCGCCGAGAAAATGCTCAACAGCTCGGCAGCGCGATTGGGTCCAAAAGATACACAATGGTACGGTCGATGGTGGAGGAAAAACAATAAAACAGCTCAGCAGCCATGCTTCCATTATTCGATCGAAAAATACATACACATCTGATTCTGATTGGAAAAGCATCCGCTGGTGATTGAAATTAAATAGAAACAACTCATTAAAAAAAATTTAGCACTGTGCATAAAAGTCAATCAAAAGCGTTCCGAAAGCAGCTTCGCTTCAAATCAGCTGAACACTCTTTCATTAAATGTGTATATGTAGATTGGTTCAGTTTTATTGTGCTGTTTCTTTTGGAGTTTATCTAAACGGGGGATTAATTAAAATTGGGTCCTTAGGCATTCAGTGATTATTGTGCACGTTCATGTGGCAACAACATTCGACCATTGGCCTGAGCAGGGGGTATGTGTCTGCATTTGATAAATTACGAATGATTGAAAATAGGTGATAGAAGGGGATGCGATTGGCACCCCATTTGCACTATATTTATGAAATTGGCTAAGCATTAGTCTACAGGGGAATGAAATCATTGGTTGGGTGTAAACAGCGACATTGAGCTTCAAGCCTTGACCATCTTTCGTGTTAGTCTTCAACAAAGGTGGACGGATTCTGTGTAAATTTAAAGAAAAGCGCTCTGGGGGACTTATGGACTCTTTTGGACAAGTGAAGTCAAAAAGAATACGTATCAGCGTTAATTCGAAAAATTTAGCATGGAATAGGTCAGACATGTACTTGTTTGGTCTTAGATTTTCGGGATTCTGTCTGTCTTCAATATCAGATCAGCCAAAGTGACCTTTGTGCCACTAATAGTTCACATTAGTCATGAGAATGTGTAGGCCATAGGTACCTGCACACAGTGCAGAGTTTTTTGTTAAGTCCAAGCTGATGGTATGTTAGCATAAGTCTAGTTAAGTCTAGTGACTACACAGCATCCTCACGGTACCCATGTCACAATCGCCGTCCGGTGAACCGATCTTCGAAGGCTCAAGGTGAAATATGCGTAACCTAGTTTGGCTCAATTTAATTACTTCAAAGAGGGCTTACAACTTGCACCCATAAAGTTAACCATTTTAACAAAACTTGTACCGATAATTAGACGAAGCTCCAACAATAATGAATAAAACATGAACTGCAAGTATTAGTGTGCACTAAGGAATCTAGTCATTTCTCAGAGGGTAGTAATTAAATCAAAAATGTCCTTATGAAATGCTGAATGGGATGGCGGATCTTAGCATTGGGCAACTTAGTAGAGATTCAATGCGAGACCTCCATTTCCAGTTTTGCTTTGTATCAGCCCACTGTGGTAAAACTTTGAATTTAAATCATCCTGGATAAGACGAGTATCCATCGAGTATTATTCTGCAGACTTTATTCTCTTCGAACTGGATTATATATTGAAGAGAACACAACTGCTAACTGTGCTACCTAAACAATAAAGTGAATACACTTGTTTAACTACAATGCTTGTGCCAAAATCGTCTTCGAATCACAGTCCTCAGAGAGAACGAGCAAAATTGAACGCTTTGTGTTAAGCTTGAATGCACGTGAGCTTAGTCTCGATGATTTATTTAAAGAAACGTTCGTGGGATTGAGCGTTTTATAATCGTGGCTGCCACTGCTGACACTTAAAAAGTGCATGAGCTGATTGAATTGAATTCCATTGTCCTAGAGGACTGGGGTCTAATCACGGACAACGACTATCGTGCGACGATATTGTTGAAACGAGAATTTTGAAACGTTAGAAAACGTAGAACACCAAGGTATGCATCAGATCCTTTGAACCTTTTTACAAAGAAGTGTGACCACCCACACGCAGAAGGTCTAGGTTCGATTCCCGGTCGGGACAACTCGCATTTTTTCCACGGCACCACCTCTTTCGTGTTGCTGACAACACTCAGAAATGCGGCAAAAACATTAGGAAAACCAAAAATCTCTTTCGAGGAAATTAAATGATTTCTTGATTTCATTAAATGATAAAGAACACAATTCTAGTCGTAATTTGCTTTTCGTTTTTAATATGTTCGTAACATTGGGGTCTCTGGAAGTTATTAATTTTCAGCATTATGTCACCATTTGACGATCGGCGTCGAATGTCTTTCATTCTAAAACGATTAATGGCTCTTGAAAGTTTTCTGATATTTCCTGGCAAGTCAGACTAACGAAAGAGAGGAGGAGGAGGATAGAGCAGCCTGGAGGTCTCACATGCGTGCATTGCCTCGCCGACGCCTTTAGTTTTATATGCGGGTGAATGGAAATGATGAGAATGAACTTGGTTTGGTTGACCGATAGACAAGTGTTATCTACCCATCCATCACGTGCCATCTACTAACCTTTACCGTCAAAGTAATTTTTGAATAAATCTGACATCTGAATCCCCATTAAGTTTCGCATTGATTTCTATGGATTTAAAAATCCACGCGAGAGCGGATGTGAATGCTTTCAACGGAAAAAAAAACGTCGATTTCGTCCAATATTTCCTTACTCACTAGGTTTGTAGGGAAAGATCGTTGGAGCTCTCTGGATTTCTACTTCAAAAATATACTCAGCAGAGGAAAGGAAAATGCGTTAACAAAGACTCCGTGGCTTTAGCTAGACCTACGAACGCCGAACTGTGGTCAAAGATAATTTGACGAGCTTCGGCCAAAACATATCATTCTTATGAATACTTACCATCAAGGTGAAACATTATTATAAATAAGCCAAGAGGCAATGAAATAACGAACTTTTGATTATCTGCAATTAATGATTACTTTTGTTTTGCCAAAGCTGTCTTGCCGGCTGCTGCCAGTTGTCCTTCATTTAACGTGCAACACAAATGGGGCTCAAATCGTATCTTCAAATCTATTAATTCACTTTACGAGATCCCATCATGCGTTCCAGGAAATACCTTAATGCTCTGTGTATTCCATTACCTGACTTCACATTAACCCAAATACCCCTGACACGTGCAATTCATAAGGCATTAAACCGCAGCAACCACAGGATACACCCGAAAGTCTTGGGGTCTATCAAAGTCGGCCACCGCAAGCAATAGCGCGAGCATGACAACATTATCTCCAATTCAACGTCATATCATTTAAAATCCAAAGGGAAACGAGTCTATTCCGCAATCCATGACCTCAATCTCAACATATGATGACATCTGTTCACCATTGCTCCGTCTGGTCCACCCTCACTCCGGCAACTGTTGGTCGGTCGTAACCAACTGAGGCGGGTTGACCCACGTATGTAGCTGTCATAAATGGCACACACAACCACAAAGCCACGTCGACGTCTTGCGATTCAAATGAGAACTTCGCCTGCATTTACCAAAACCCATACTTGCTCATCTTCAATTCTATGAAGTGCTGAAGGGGCCTCCCGGCGCACCTCCTCCACCAGCTGAGATGTATCGCTTCTGGCATTCACAAGATTATACTTCTGCACCAGTTCTGAATTTTTGATAAAGTCAAGAGACAGACGTCCTCGTGCTACGGTCCAGACTCCACCCTCCGAGATCACATTACAATTTCATATTTCGCCCCACCCCACCTTTTTTGCGCTTTGTTTCTGAGGGTTCGGCTGCTCTCGCCACCTGAACCTTAATCTCGACTTGCAGTGAAGAGCTATTTTGATGCCCATCACAGCTCGACAACGTTCGGAGAAGACCCCCGACTTCCATGCACTTTGCCAACGCGCCTATAATGGACTCGGACCGAGGAAGAGCAGGAAAATCGCAGAAAAAAACCGACTCCCAGCCTGAATGCAGTGGACTCTTCACAGTCCAGAAAGGGATTACTTTTGCGCAATAATGGAAGATGCCGGGATTTAGTGACAAATATAAAGAAAACGAACGAAACGAACGGCAGAAAAAAAAATACAGCAGAAGACGAAGCGGACTAAATGGCAGAGGGAGGTAGAGCGAAGTTCATAAGATTTTTTCATGCGGAAATTCAATTTAATTAAAAATGTCCCTTTACAGTCGGGACTGGGATGGGCTGAACTGAGCTGCTGATGATGGCGATAGCGGTGCATGCAGGGCAGAGTAGAGTGCCCCCATTGGCGGCGGCCATTATGATGATGACAAACAACAACGTCCACGATAATTCAAAAGGAACTCTCGAACGGAGGGAGACAAAGGACAGCAAAAAGATTCGTCCTAAGGGATGTGTAGATAAATGAATCTCTGAAAAATGAATGAATTATCTCAACGGTATTTTCAATTACAGTTATCCTTCTTATTAAAATGAATTCTCTCACTTCCGGACCCTACAAAGCCCCTCACCCCCAACCACCCACCAACAGACCCATTTTTCGCCCCACAACTTCGGCTTTAGCCTGAAAGCTCAAAGCCGACGAATACGATTGCGATGAGGATGAGAGCAAGTGCAAAAGGACACACGAGTACGTACACACAGCTGAGCAGTCCATTTGAATGTCATTCGGTCGGCATCGCCTTCGCCACCATCATCGCTGCTCCCGACATCGCTGCAGTGTGGGGTAAGCGTATTAAATGTGGAATGTGCGCCAAGTGTGGATGGATCTCATCGGTTAAGTTCGTTAGAGCATGTGAGGAGGAACGACAGCGGCAACAGGAGTAATGGCTGTGTGGTGACACCAGTGAGATTGCACACTTAGGCGTTAACAATGTTTTCGTCGGCGTAAATCGTCGGAAGAGTTCGTTGAATACTCATTCCGAGGAATTTTGCGGGCGGGGCTGACGATCTAGTGTCAAGCATACATTCCCTGAGATTAACATAACAAATAGAGGCAAGCGGATGAATTCCTTTGGGGTAGGAGAAATCCTCAGCACATCCCGATGAACCCTTGAAAAAGAAAGTTTTCAAAATCGTTTGAAAATTATATGAAAATAACGAGATAGCGCGGCGGGGCTATGCCACCCTATCATCGCTGCTCATCTATAGCTCCCCCGATTGAGAATCCGCCAGCAAGGGGAGAGGGGGGAATTTTGGGGTCTGCATTAAAAATCTTATCAGAGGTTTTTCACAAAGTTCTGCGGTAAATTCCATCGTGGTCTCTTCTCTGCTGAGACTCGCACAATCGGCAATCAGCCAACAACGGATAGTTTTCGAGTTCTTCGAATCGGGAGCGAACAAGAGCAGATCCTTAGGCGATTGCCGACAGTCGTCTGCCAACTGACGACCGATGGCTGACGGTAGACGGCAGACGCTAGACAACTGCTTCACTGCTGCTGCAAATTTAGTGTTGTTATTGAGCATCAGCAGCCACCATCAGCGCACCAGATACACAACGAGAGAAAACGTCAGAAGAAACCACTCAATCTGATGAGGCCAGATTACAAGGATTACCGCATTACGTCCAATTATTTCTATTTTCTTAGCATTCAACAAGCAAAACAACTGGCAAACAAACTGCTCCTGAGGATTTTGAGGAGGGGTGAACGTGGTCCCCCCTCCCCCAACCGCCAGCCCACCAGCATTGTTATGCAATGCACAACCTTTCTTACGAAAGTCTTTTGCGTCATCATCGCAACACCCATTCCCCAGCACACGCCTCCTGATGCTCTGATGCCGTGCCATAGGATATCGCATTTTCATCTGCCTCCCAGCTTATTGCTTTGGGCGCACAAGCAGACGCAAAAGCAAAGCAAATTCCAGTTTCTCCATTCTCCATTCGATTTGACGTCGTAATCAAAGATCCTTTGGAGCTCATCGAAAGCGCTTCAAAGTCTGATTAAAACGGGATTCGTTTTTATAGTGATATTTCCTTGGTTGTACTTGATTTAGTCCCGCCATACTGATGTTGTGGCGGCCACCCACAGGGCGCCCCATTGACTTGGGGGAGCATGGATTCAGCACTTACTTGGCGCGTTCGTTTATTTGATTGTGATTTGCAATACGATGCCATCAAGAGTCCTCCTCGGATGTGTACACAGCGATGAAATATAAAGAGGACTTTCAATATCGTTTTCCCGTGGACGTGGTATGTGTGTGTGTAGCGTGGGGGACTGGGGCTTTGCTTATCGCTTTTGTTGGTCAAACCGAATGCGAATGTCGTCTAACTAAATGCTATGGTGTGTGTGTGTGTGTGTGAGTGATGTGCGAATTGGCTTAACGCGATGTCGAAAGCCAAGGGTGCTGTGCCCGGCAATAGGTGGCCGGGAGAGATAAGTTTTACACAATCGGCGGATTGATTAGGCGTCGATGTGTTTATGGCGGTTTAGGGTTTTTTGGCTCATTTCGGATGGACGAAGTTTTCGCCTTAATTCCAGCAAATTGGCGGACGCGACAATTGGATGCGATTGTGATTGCGATTGGTAGGTAGTAATGTTAGGTTTCGATGAAGCAATTTGCACGCATGTTGTTTGCCGTCATTTGTGGAGCAAATGACGGATTAAACTTAATTCTGACTAGGGATACCTGCTATCGTTGGGATAAGTGGACGAAAACGATAAGAACTACAATTGCTTCAGGTCAAAAAAACAAGAAAGCCGTAACTATGCAAAAAATGGAAGTGGAAATATTAAGCTGGCTCTTGAAGAATCAGGCTATTACTTGACAGGTGAATCGTCTGAAGAGGAAATCGATGCGTCTTACGCCAATAAAACGTATACCCCAATCAAATTTGGATGAATTTCTGATCTTCAGTTAGGCCCCCAGACTGCATCCATAATCTGGATAAACCACGTCATAGTACCTATAGGGCAATTAAAAGTCCTGCGTCACAACGATTAGACTAGCCCATATAAGTGGTCTTAGTCAATGTTTTAATTTTTCTCTCCAAGACATTTCATGACTTCCTTGCTGCCTCTGTTGTCCTGAGTCTATGACAAGATATAGGTTGAATCTCTCCAATTAGTCTCGTCCTTCAAAACATTTTCCTCTTGTGCTTCACCAATTTACCCGTAATCCTGTATAGATGTCAAACCCACTCGTCTCTCTTCAGAAAGGCGGCACATACAATTCAAAATATTTGTTTATGATATCCCAAAATTATCCACAGATTGGCATTACGATTCAAAAGTTCGATTTGTCTCCCCGCCTCCACTGCCTACTTGCGTAAGTATGAGCGCTTGCAAAAGTGCGGACTTCCCATTACGCATTTAAGTCATGACCACTTTACTCAGACTTCATCCCTCATGTAGTGTCCCACTTTTCGAACAATGGAAAATACATATTTCCTTTTAACCAAATTGAAGGCTTTGAGTTTAAAGAGCGGCATTTTCGTTTGAGCGTCCCGACGTTGCTAATGGATGTGCCAAGTAGGAGTGCTGAAGCAGGATATACATACTTTCGCCAAATGAAATCAATCAGGATCGACATGTAGGCTTTATTTTTCAATAATGAGAGAGCGGCCCACACAGCCGCACAGACAATAAGGTCGAGAGACTTTTGTAATGGACTTCAGTTATATTGCCCGGGGAAGATGAGAGACATGTCGTGCCAAGGAGAGCAGTATTAAGGTTAATGATGGATAAGACAATGATAATTTCTCCATCAGCATAGTAATTTTATGAAATTGGTTTCTTTTTGTTTTTGTTTTTTTTTTCTTAATCTGTACCGATACAGCTAAGTAGACATGTCAAGTTCTATAGAGAAGTGTTGTTCGTATGTTTGTTCTTATTTGTGAGGGACCTACAGTTTATTAGAGAATCCGAATGTCGAAATTTTAGAAGTTTTTCGTAGTCAATTAGCACTCTTGGAGTGTTGTCAGGAACTCGAAACGGATAATGCCGCCGCAGGAAATATGCGAGATGTCCAATCTAGGGATCGTGGTTTGTGTCGACGCATTTAAACACTGGGCTGCAATTTTCAAACTGTTTCAAAACACTCAATTCTTGATACCCCTTTCGATAATCTGGCAATGGTCAGGGTTAACTTGGTTTCCAGGATTCAAGAAATCAAAGTATGCCGAGTTAGAGAAGTTAGTCATATTGCTGATTTTGTGAAGTCAAGGAAGATGATTGGTCATTAAGTCGCAAGATAATGTAAGCTGGAGTATACATTTTGGAACTGATCCGTGACGCTGACACTAGCTATGCAGTATTGAAACCAAATGCCAAAATACTATGCAGTATTGAAACCAAGTTCGTTGCAATGGCAAGCTAGCAGCTCTAGACCAGAGGCTTTATTCTCATCAACTCACTTGGCGGCAATTCATTCATTTTTTCAGAGCATATTTTCTTCTTATCCCTAGAACTTTGGTTGACCCCGAGAACATCGGAAAAGGATAGTTTTGACAATTGGGCACTATCCCTTTCAACTCTGTTAATGTTGGTTATATGATGGTCTGCTGCTAAAAGACGAAAGACTTTAGAACAATTGTTAAGAGTCAGTATGTTAGAATTAAGATCAACAGTTTAGATTTATAAGCTAGTTTAGGTATTTTTTGTCTAGCATCCTCATCCGCGCACAGGTCAAGTTGACATACCGCCTTCTCGTGGCGCCCCCTGGATAGCCATCACAACATTCGTTGTGTGGTGAACCAATGTATGCAGCGAACCCCTCTGCCCGAGGGTTAAATAATGGGCCTGGCCTACCAGTCTGTAGGTTGTGCGTGAGGCTGACTCCCTCAGAAAAAGATTAGGGACTGCAATATGCCACGGAAATGGACGGATGGATAACGTTGCCGACACCAGCAAACGACCAGTACCGAAATGAAAGGCAGAATCACTCTTGCCAATCACTGTTTCTTTGGGCTCAAGAGGCAGTTGAGCAATAAAGTCCTTTCTCGAAAGACTAAGTTTGCTTTATAGAACACCTTAATCATCCCAGACCTACTATATGGCACGAAAACCTAGACGTTACTATGATGGTTAGGGCGTGAGGAGCGTATGGACACCACTGCTCCGGAGTCCTCCGAAACAGAGGCGGCCTAGGCTAAGGTGGCGCACATAAGTGGAGAAGGAGCTCAACCAACAACGTTTTCTTAGTTTTAAAAAAATAAATAATAGTTTTTATTAATTTAAACAAAAAAAACTAGCAATGACGCCGAAAGGCAAAAACAAATATATCAATAGTTTAGCTTAGAGCGTCCGCATAGAGCCAGTAAGTAGTTATAAGTTTTCATTTTAGTCGTACCTAGGTTAAGGGTTTTGTACCTAGTTTTAAGATACTATTAGATAAAAAATAAAAAAAAAATGCCTTTTAAACTAAACTAAAAAAAAGCTCAACCAACTTGGAGTGCGCAACTGGCACCAGCTGGCGAAAGATCGTGCTGGGTGGAGAAATGCAAAACGACGTAACAAAAGCGACACTTTCTATTATCCAACTGACCAGCATCCACCTACCGAGAATTTAATTTTTGTTCTTCTTTTCCAAATTTTGTATAACTTATTATCAATGACAAGTTTCTGTTGAACCAACGCCTTCAATGTAGAAAAAGTTTTTTGGCAAGCGGATGCAAATTGGAATATGTCCACATTTTGTAAAAGGTGCAATTCAAAATATCAATGAGTGGCCCTTTTTATTTAAAGCCCCGATTGTTTAAGAAGTAAAAACAAAAGCTTTGAGAACCAGATTTGATTTAATACCCAATTTTTATAGCAGCGCACTAAGTGGAGCGACTAACAAATCGGTTTAAATATTTACAAAATCCACGCTTGACTTAAAATTGTTCTGTCAGTTCCCCAAGTAATCGTTTACACAGTTTATTTAAAGTTTGTTCTCTGTGTTTAACCTGGTAAATAAATTTAAAGACCAATCGATTATTTATGTTGGTGTTTACCTTTTCTAATTGGATTTTAATATATTCCGGATCATATGTTCTTAAGCAGATTATTTAAAATAAAAAAAATACTTGAACTTACCGCTATTTCCCAAAACAATGACACAAATTGCTAAGACGATTGAAGAAGTGAAGAAAAGTTTATATAACCAACATATTTTCTATAGTAAAGCATTGAATCAAGTGTGCCCTTTTTTCTTCTTCACTGAAACAAATATTTTGTTTTCCTATTTTTTTCCTATTTTCACACGTATAATTCAAAATGTGAATGCCATATACGCAACTTAAAATTAATCATTCTCAATTATCTTAATTCAGAATTAACACAGGGGAAATTCAAAAAAGAAGACAAAATTAAGCCATAGAATGACACCAGACGTACATAGATTGAGTGTTTTTTCACGTAAGTGACACGACGTCCCTTATTAATATAGTGCTTGAATAGGGGGTGTGAATTTTACAAGCTATCACCATAGGCAGGATTTTGCATTTTAGCTGTGTTCCAAAGTATCTTAGCTTTTGTGAATGAAATTGAAGTGATTGAGGAACACAGCAAGCTGAAAATGCTGATATTGAGACAATTGCGACTAAAGAGAATCTGGGGACAAATGCAGTGGCAAAACAGAGTAGCATATATGTACACTTTCTTTTTCCTTTAATGGCGCAACAGTTTGGTGTAGACCTGGGCCTCAGCCAACTTGCCACGCACATATACATATATGTAGTTACAAAACAACGATGGGACTCAAAATGCTGATGTCTTGGAAAGAGCGTCACAAATGGCAGAAAAACGTTGAGGCAGTAGATGACTTCGTCTAACTCGGCTAGAACTAAAATGGGCCAACGAATGAGCTTCTTTACATTTTTTACATTACATTATTTCCAATCCCTTCAATCTGAATTACAGTACAATGTCAACTATAGTCTGTGGAATCATATTTAGTCTTAACTAGTATATTGACTCGCGGAATGAGCCGCTGGTATCGAAGAAATCTAAAAACAGTGTATAAGATCTTTACTTTTCAGGCTTAGGGCTCCCATTTTGTTCCAATAAGGCGGAAAAAATTTAAATCATAATAATACTGCGAATGAGATTTTGTCTTGTGGATGAAGTTTACTCAGACTAATAGCCTCTATCACGTACTTAGGCTCTACTATGTGGATCTCCTTGGTGAGATTGACACTTTTTAGTGCACCACGATCGGTCTCATGAAACGCTAGTTTTAGTTAGTCATAGTTTTGTTTGGGTGGATGGCTTCAGTGTACGTATTAAAGTCGTCTACCCGTTTTGGTTTGTTTCGTTTTGGCAATTTGGTGAAAAAGCTTTGTATGGTGATGATGGCGGTGGTCGACGTGGCGTAGATTGTAAGCGATTCTCGGACGGGACACCTCCCATTTGTTCACGGCACCATCATTTTCGAGTTGCTGACAACACTTAAAGAGTATCAATTGTCTATGAAAAACTTCTCAAATCTCGCCGTTCGGAGTCGGCAAAAACCTGTAGGTCACTTCTACTCGTGAGAAAACAGTAGCACGCACAACACGAGTAGTTATTGTAGAAGCTAGGCCTTGGCTTCTTGTGAGCTGTAGTACCACTCAATTATTATTATGGTGATGGCAACGTGTTGTCAAGTGTAAGAGAATAGGTGTTCTTTTTTAACCGTGAATTGTAAAACAATTTTAAAGTCGTACGAATAGAATCGTATAGATCAATGGATGCAAATAAAACGCTTTATCGCGATATAAAAATTCGGCCTTACACAAACCAAATATACATAATGTTTGGACATACAGCACTATTGTCAAAAATTATTTCGACTGGAGTACAGTGTACAGGATGATAGCACGTCCTATAGCTTGCCAACTTGTTAGGCTCAATTGTTTTTCTTTTGAAAGTAGCTGCTGATCGAAAATGATTGCATTGGTTAGAGATTGAGGAAAATTGGCCAACAAAAGAGAAAAAGGAATAAAGTCAATTTCTTTTTACGGAGAAGAATTTGAAATTACTTAGTCCATTCCTAAGAAACACTTTACTGCAGAGATGTTTTCAGTGTCTTATTTGAGTTTCACGTCGTTTCGCTTCCTGAAGACATACAGAGTCACCAGGGTGTACCTCTTGCCAGAATGTCTCTCTGTTTACGAAATCTCTAAGTCGCGTCTTCAAAATTCGATTATTGAGCAATTTCTACGGAGTGATTTGCTAGCGACGTCTTTCCGGTATTGCTACTTTTTGTAGCTAGGCATTCTCTGTCGCAGGAACTGTTTAGCGGTACCGACGTTACAAAGATTGGACCTTTCATTAACGTTGCCCTTGCACATAAATATTTCTTACGTAGTTTGAGTTGTGTTGGGAGTGATGCCAGTGCATACGAAAATGAAATTATTGACAATTTCCACCTGCTGCTTTCAATTTCTAAAATAACTTACCACGGTGTACCTTGAAGAGATAAAGAAGTGTGTCTCTCATTATTAACACACACTCTACAAGTCGAAACACGGCACTACACCTTTCCGCAACTGCAACGTAAAAATTACCTTTGAAGAGATTACAGCCATTCTGACTCTGTTGTAGAATAGAGAGGAAATAGGCGCTGAGAATAGAAGTTTGATGTGTCCAACAATTTATCGATGAGACATACAAATATTCACATGTGTATTCATGCCGAATTTTTCATGAAATTGCTGAGTACATTGTTGGTTCCATAAATTCACAACAAGTCTCTAACAGCAGTGGGTGCTTATACAGTGTAAAGAAAAGAGTCAAATGCACAGCATCCCAAAACCAGACTTCACTAAATAGGTGCTTAAGCACTCACACCTAGCCAGGACTTAAAAGAGACTAGGTTAAACACCAGTGAATGTCATCGCCACAGACTGCAAGCCTACATTACCGATTAACTTGGCTACAAAATGTAATTTATTAATTTCCACTAGAACATGACACACTTCTCCTCTGCATACACGCCAGCTTATCGTGAATTCCGTGTCCCACGTTACGTGTCAGTTTTCATTGGGAAGCAAGCACATCCTCGTGTAACGTTAAATTAATCCATGAAGCTGTCGCCAATTCCCACACTACGCTAAGTGCTCCTTGAAAGACCCTCCCCCCGTGCAGCCACACCACACCAACATGTTCCTTGGTCCGGGAGTATCAGTGCCTTCAGAATTCATGAGAGACGAATGTAACATCTCAATCCGTCCCATAATGCTCGACATCAGTTGATACCAGTCGATCGTTAATTAAAATACGATTCGTCACTCGGTGTGTCAATGCCTGGACGTGTGGAACATGTGGCGCCGACGTCCGGCGCGGCTTTGCTCGCTGAAGGGACTGCAAAAGCAAATACTCCTCTGACCATACGCAAACGAATAAATGAATAACAACGAGGCGAAACCTCATTAATGGAAATTACTTATGAATATTAATTAAGTGAATGATGCAAATGTGTTTACTTTTGAAATCGAACTGCGGCCACTGCTGGCAACTGGCAGCCGTGCAAGGACGCTCCCTCGGTGGACCGAGAAAGAGATTGAACACTAGGGTGGCTGCAGAGCCCCACACTCGTGTTCGCTTAACGATAATTCTGACTACACGGCGCGCAGATGCCCTAATTAATGACTAATTATAGGTCCTTATTTTCCACTCGAAATGACATTCACAAAGTGTGTCTGTATGACTCCTTTGCAGGGATATTGCGATTTCTTTCCACCTCCGCGAAAAGACAGTCGCACCGTGAGCAGTCTGTTTGCACTTGACGTTGTACTCTTTGACAGCGGTGACGCTGACAGCAGTGGCGGTGGCGGTGGCGGTGGCGGTAGCACCCTTATTAGGTATCCTTGGCTGCGAGGAATCACGCGGAAGTTTACTCGATGTTATTTGCTCCTCTGATCGACAAAAGGGTGTCCCTTCGTGCAGAAAAATAAAGTCAATAGCAGCGGTGTTTATGGAAGGCGAACGGGCTTGTACAACAGCCAGGACGGTGGTGGCGCTAGCGGTGGCCGTGGTGGCAGATGTATCAATATCTCGTGGAAACGGAAACAAATATAATGATCTCCTCATCTTTATTATTTTCTTGGTTTGGTTTCTTTGATTCGTCGTCGAGTTTCCCTTGGAATATTGACTTTGAGATTCTATTTCAATTTCCTTTCGCTGCTGCTGGTTGTTGGTGATATCTCGGTATCGGTCTTTGGGGAGGAGTTCACTCAGTACACTCTTGAAACGATGACAATAATTTTCTTCCTCTTTTTTTTTTCCTTTCCTCTGGGGTCATGCTCATCAATTCAATATCGATTCCTGTCATCATTCGAATTGATTAGTCTGCTCGGGGAGACTTCAGTCGTGCCCACTCAATGTGACACGGAGACCAGTCCCATGTTTTTTGATTGTTTGAAAACATGGTGTCGGAGTTATATTTTATAGCGGGTTTCTATTAACTGAAGGCAATAACCCTTCTGGAAGTAGAACCCATCAATAAGTGTGAGTGATGAATATAATGGCAGCAGCATTACATTAGGATAGAGAACCTCAAGTATGGTAACAATGAGAACGGTCTGTCTTGGCTGCAAAGGGGCTTTTCCTAGCACTGGCTGGATCGGTTTAATCTCCTTCCCATTAACACCCACATTATGGGATGCACTGCACTTTGGACGAGATCAAGACCATCTTCCTACTGAAAAGAAATGGTCTTTGGTTCAACTCGAACTGGAGCTTTAAAGACCTCGCGCACTGCATCTGCGGACACTATTCCCACGGACATGCCGTGTGATGCATTGACACCAACAATCCAGTTGCGACGTTCATTCAAAGTCGACTTTCCTGTGTTCAGGACTAGCCAGAAACTGAGCTGAAAAAAAAATTTACTCGGATTTTCACGGACGGCTCCAAAACGTTGGCGGGATCTGATAGTAGGTGATTCCAACATTAGATTTCAGACCTCTTAAGGTACCTTCATGTCGGTCTTCTGGGCGGAGGCTTTTGCGATCCTAATGGCTACGAACTCTATTGTGAGAAAATGGGTAGAAGGTCGAAGTATTTGTGTTTGTAGTGACACCCAAGGCCTACTAAGCCTTCCTACCCCTTTCAAGACAGTACAGCAATGCTTCCCTGAAATTGGTCGGTATGCTAAATTCGCTTAGACTTGTCTGGATTCCGAGGAACCACGATCACGGAAAACGAGATTGCGAATTAACTTGCTAGGCAACGATCAAAGAGGCATTCATTCCCCGCGTCCTTGGTTAGAGCTTCCGTCGACGGTTAGGTCCCCGACAGAAAAACCACAGATGGCATACATTTCCAGGATGCCATCTGACCAAGAGCATGTTTTCAAGTCAGCAAAAACCCGTAGCATTTTTGTAATCTCTAGAAAGGAAAGACTGCAGACGACTTGTAGACTTGAGCTTAGTGATGATACCCTTTGCGATGCGTCTCAAGAGAAGGTAAAGCCACTGCAAAGCACTTCCTCTGTAAATGTCCCGCCCTTGCTCATATCAGTTGGCGGCTGTTTGACGCTGGTCTGGTGGGAGCTGAAGACCAAGGCTCTTTATCATAAAAGTGCTGCTTGCTGGTTTTCCTCCGGGAGTCCTTGAAATTACATTAAATGTAAGTTAGTGCCTTGTAATACAATGGACCAGTTTTTGAATCTGAGCGGTCCAATGCAGAGCCTCGCAACCTCCGACAAGGAAAACTTTAACAGTCCGATATTCTATATAAATAGGTAATCCACTAAGCAAGATACTGAGTATTCGAAATTAAAGTTCAGAACAATCGATTCACGCGTTGACCACAAATAAAACCGGTGAGAAGAGTTTTTTATTCAGGCATCAGTACTCAACTTAACACACACTGATGGCGTGAGATAACTCTGATACGATATTAATTACATTTGTCAATACTATGGCCTAAGCTTTAGCCTTCTGAAAGGGATTGTTAAAATCGCATTTTTCCCTGAAAAGTTACTTACATTTACAAATTATTTAAAAGTTGGTATTTGTTCGTCATATTTCAGTTTTCATGACATTGTAGAAAAGGTTAGGTGAAAAACTACTCCGCCAAATTTTCCTGAAAAACCGCAAAAGTTATACAGCCGGAAAATGACTAAAACTCATAAATAATAATGGCCAATATACATTTCATTATAATTGATTTGAATAAAGACAATTTTTTTGATACCAAAATATTCCAAAAATGAAAATGAATGATGCAATCGGTAGATTTGTGCATTGGTACATAACGGTCTCTATACAGTGTGCTGCACGTATGGTTCTACGAAAACAAAACGTATTAACATTTTCCATGTGATTAATCAGCTTAACATCATTTTTTACAGAGTACTATTTAAGTTCAACAAAATGAATACTTGTTGGAGAGTGCAGTGATGTTTTGCTGTTCCCCATTTCCGGCGAAAGGGGTCTTGGGCGAGAAGATCCCTTTCACCGAAAATGAAGTGATCTGCCATGATTTTGGAAAAAATCTTTCCCACATCTAAAAGCATTAAACAAATGCCACACTGGATAAAGAAAATGATGAAAAATTTTTGCCAATGGCGACGGTTTTTAAAGAATAGTAATAATTGGGTGGCACAACATCCCACAAGGGTATAAGGCCTTTCTTCTGCAACAACTACTCCTGTTGTGTGTACTGCTGCGCTCTAACGAGCAGAGGGGACATCCAAGGTCGGAAGATTTTAAAGCTTGTCATAGACACTTAGTACCCTTTAGGTGTTGTCGGCAACTACAAAGTGATGGTGCCGTGAAAAATGTGAAGTGTTCTTTCTAGGAATCGAACCTGGACCTTGGTCGATGAACTAACCCACTACGTCACGGCGACCACGATTGTTTAAAAGTTGAAGGAATAGTTTTTTCAAGCATTTGACATATTGCACTGATGAAGATCTATCGGTTGTTCAGGAAAGATCTTCCGAATTCTTGAGCGTAATATATCTTAAGTTGGTTTTTAAGTGTTAAAAATTTAAATTTAGTTTAATTTATAGCAATGGCTGTTAATGGAGTCCAACTTTATGTACTCTGTGTGCTGCCTCCCATCATTCTATTTTTCCTACCCCCTGTGGACTTCGAATCAGTCAGAGGCATGGGCTTCTTTCCCATTGTCATCCATATTGAGTTGAACCTTCGACAAACATTCAGTCACAAATAGTCTTGTTCTTCGATGGACCATTGCTTGCGGAAGGTCTTCCATTTGAATTCATGTAGCTACCTGCAACCGACAACATTTGCAGATCTAAGGCGACTGGTCCCGTCTGTTTTTCGTCACGATCTTTTATACCCTGTTGATATTTTTGTTTTCCATGTTTTCGAACATTTATTTTTGTTGAGAAACCCAGATATCTTAGTTTATCCTAAATTTACAAAACATAAGTTAGCTGTAATAGACTCGTTTCGTTAAGCTGACGACAGTCGAAGTACTGAATGGGCCTGCAGCTACCAATTAAACGCTCGTTTCTCACTGAAAATCACCAATAGACTCGTCAACTGTCCTCTTCACGTTCTTTTCACGATTTTAGAACAAGTAGCCATTATCCATTAGTGGTACTTATTTTGTAGAAACCTAAAAACTTCCTATCCTCAGCTGGTATGTGTGTTAAGAAAATTCTATGAGACTATCACCTATCTCTAAATACGCTGCGGAATGTCTAGAATTCTTAAAACTAACCATATCTGAATTGACCATCGCGCATTAAATTAATATTCACCTTGAGTGAACTGTAAAGAATTTGAAAGCAAGCCACAAACTCAAAGGAGGCTAAAATATTGTGTAAAGTTAACCGACTCGATAGAATATCGACTCAGTATCTAGACTTTATCGCTATTTTACAAGTATTTCAAGAATAGATGAGTTAGCTAGATTCCCCCAACTATCACATCGAAATACACTCCATTTTAGGAATGCCCATCAGTTTACCCCTTGGTGTTGAATCTAGTAACTTAACAGCATAACATAAACATGGAACGTTCATCAAAGTTAAAAATTTCCCCCTCATTTCAATTTGGATTCATTTAAGAGCAGTATGCAATCGTACGTCGTCTCCTTTAGTACTTTCATACCTTTCGTAGCTTGCTGGTTACTCACTCTCATTAAATGGATCCTTTGGGTGGTAGCCTCGTCATTAGAAACATTGCTTCTGAACTGATTCTAGTTTGAATATACTTTCCCGTGACCAAATTCCGAAGTTCAATCACAACGCCTCCGTAATATCCTCATCTTTTCCATTTTGGAAGGACACACACACCAGACAGCTATTCGCCATGATTTTCGGGGTAAGTAGTCGACGCACTATTAAGTAAAATTAGAAACTGATCAAGTTAGGATTTAAGTTGTGAGTAGAACCAATTTTCCCCCATTTGACTCAAGACGAGTTCCAAGGTAAGCAGCAGTAAGCAAAATTACCCTTAATGTTTTTTATTACAAATATCCTTCAAGGAAAAATATCCTTAACGAATGAATGTTCCTTTGAAAACGTCCTTACGTATGCATAAGGAGTTTCTGCAGAAAACACTCTTAAACTCTTACATTTATCTAATTTCCCTGTTCACAGAAATTTATCAGGCTGCCTCAAGAAATTCACTTTGCTGCTCGTCTCAGTCAGCATGTCCATAAGTACGTGGACGAGCATACATTGGCATGCACTTCAAAGAGACATTTTTTTCCACTTTGACAGCATCTTGCAATCTCATTCGTTTGCACTCTTAGTTGGAATGCAGATTCCCACACCACACCGGAGCAGAGGTCCCACTCCAGCGGCGCTCACTCTAAGGAATTCACCGTTTCGCTCTTTGACACAATATTGACAATATATTTTTTAATGAAAATCGTATGTGCTCGTACAAATCAAATCTCGCATCCCTTTGCCCAGCTTCGCCTGCCCGCCCGCCAGGAGACAAAATTGCATTTCTCGTTTTGTCCTTTTCAGGAGGGAGGGCGAACGAACACACCAAGGATCAGGAATCAGGATCAGAAATAGAAAAAGTCAAAGTCATTAATAAAAATAAAAATAAATAAAGGATGGCGCAAAGAGACAGCATAAGTGGATTCAGGATGGTTTCTAGATTCGGGGACATGCAGAAAGAAATCCAATAAATTTTTCATCTCAGTGAAATTCCTACGGCGCGGCCATGGTAGAAGAACAACAACGAGGACGACAGCGTCGCCGACGACGATGAGGATGGTGCTGACAGGAAAGGCGCGGCGGCAGCGGCATCGGAGATGGTGTACCAGGCTGCCGCTGCATCAATGCCAGACGTTCGGTCGGACGTCATTCCCGCCTTGCCGCATGCAAATTCCGAAAAATACCATTGCGATTGATGAAAAATTCAGTAAGCCCCCACCGGTACAAACACATGCCTGAAAGAATATATTTATAAATATATTTGCAGCGAGAGAGTGAAATATAGATGAACACTGAGGGGTTTCCCTTAGACTTTCCGAGGAGGTCACGTCAGTAAGAAGCTGCTGGCGCCAAAGTGAAGCAGGATTCACTCTTTCGCGGGCCACCTCTAGCACGAAATGGAAAAAAAGAAGCGAGACAGGAGAACAAAAAACAATTTAGGGACACGTGTAATTTGGCAATACTACAATCCCAACCACCATCACCTTCAAATAAACTGAAGAAAATGCATTACTCCTGCCAGGATATTTCCATTTATTTCACTTTTTCCCTACTCTCAGATCCTCTATTCGAGAAGAAATGAATTTTTAATGCATCCACTTGGTTGTGCAGTGGCAGAAGCAAATGTGGACACAGACAGATGGAAGGAGAGACAGAGACTAGGTATTCTTACCACTCCGATACACAAGGATCCCCAACTTAGTGTTGACTTTGCATTCCCATCCACAGTAGACTCCACATGGAGGGCCAAACACCATCTCCGCCAACACCACCCGTCGAGCGTGAAGGGAGCTGATGCAAGCAAGGGAAACGAAAAGAAATTCTCCAGCCAAAGACATGCAACATTAATAGTTGTGGGCATGAAAGCAATGGAACAAGAAGCACCTCTACACCTGTTGTACATGCACTTAAAAATGCATTAGATCAAGCGGCGACTAGAGTGGATAGTGTTCTCGTAATGCGAGCAGCGTACGTACACTTTGCTAGCTTTCCACGTCCAATGTCGCATCGGTGTCTGGGTGAAATATCGATGAGCGATGTCAAACATTGTCGTGCGGAACAAAGCATTCCCCATGTCACCCCACTGTGGGGAATAATTATAATTGCTATGTTGTGGGTGGTTGGTGCTTGGTGGTTGGTGGCTGGTGGGTGTTAAGAGAAGAATGCCAAGTCGGTGCCACAGTTTTTATGACGTGCTCCGTCATCGCTCCGTCGAAGGTGAAGAGGGCGGCAGCGAAGGATGTAATGTGACATTTTTAATTATCTTTGGGATTTGGGGAATCCAATGCAATCATCCATCCCATGGCACTGTCACTGTCGGACGCATAACGCACAGCGCGCAACGGGCCATTAATCGATATTCCCTTTGTAACCGTTGAGAAGTCCGATAATTGACATGGACGTTCTACATAATGTTCCGTTGGTGGTGGGTGACAGACGGCAGACGCCTTACCATCAACGCGCCCCACCTCCCTCCCGCAGTGTTTCTCGGACGCGTGCGTGTGTGCGCAATAATCAATTAGCAAATGGAAGACCTTTAATCCCATAAAATCGACGTTAAAACAGCTGAAGCGTGGCTTACAGCGGCCGAAGGACGAACATTATTTGCAATTAAAAAAAGCCGACAAAGGCTACAACACAGTGGTGGTGATTGCGGTGATGGTGGTGGTAAATAATAACGATCTGGAAGTGAACTTAATCGAATTGCAAGAGGCAGTACACTATCCACATCCAGGGTGAAGTGGGCGAGGGAGAGAGCGCGAGCGCGGGCGAACCGGACAAAGCTCTCAACTTAAGTTAAATGATACACCATAAAACTGCTGTAACCGAGGTTGGCAGTCCTTAATAGACTTTTGCTCTTAGCAGTAAATATGTAAGTTTATGATGCCTAAAGCATGACAAGGAAAAAGGGCAAATAAAAGGCAGAGAACCAGAACCAGAACCACCAGAACGAGCACCAGAACAACAGGACAATCGGTACGCTGTATTATTCCGGGGAAGAGCTCTTGTTATTGGCTGCAAGGCCACATGGCCCACACGCACTCAACTTTATTAATTTTGCCGATGCCAACGGCAGGAGTTTACGCTATTCCCACTGCTGCTGCTATTGCTGGCGCTCTGTTTAACTTGCTGAATGACCGGAAAGACCGTCCGGTTGTGTGCATTGTGTGTGCCTAAGCAAGGTGACATTTTGCTGGAAACTATTTCATCTCCGAGGGGAGCGCGCACAACTCTCCAGTCCGGGCTCGTTTTCTCACATGAGTGCATTCTAATGACGCAGACACAAAATCTCCGATTGACATTACTTCATTGCATTGATTCAACGTCAAAAACTGGAAATTGCACTTCGAATCAAAACTTCAGCCCGAGTTGTGAAATCCAATCCCATTCAATACAATCCAATCCAATCCAATTCAATCGCATCGCATCCATGGATTCCTGTCCTATGCAAATGCCAAATGTCACTGCTTTTCCCATTGTCGCAAATAAACACAACAAATGCACTCAGATGTACTCACATGCACCCGTCCGTCACATGCGACCGGTCGGACTCACTCCTGGTTCCTGGTGGCTGGTGGTCGCTGGCCGAATGGACATTCAAAATGTTAGCGTTTTTGTTATTGATTTACCATGTCATTCGGCTAAAAGGATCTTTCCAAATCGGCGTTGCCGGTGCTTGGCCGGGTGCTTGTCCTGCTGTACGTCCTGGTGCTGGTGATGTGTGCGTTCATGCAAATTGAAATTTTCGACGGTGCTCCTGTTGTACCGCCTCCTCTTCGAGTGGTGCAGATGACGCGCCGTTAAATGATTCATTATAGGAAACCGATTGCATTTCACAACCCGAATTGTCAGCCGCACCCCGCATTGGCTGACGTTCGTCGGTGCTCTAAGTCAACGCCATCTAAATTATTTGCCCGCGTCGAGTGCTGGTGCATCTCTGCCGTCGCCGAGAGGGACTCAGAATAGAACGCGTATCGGTAGCTTGGGGTTTGATGCAGGAATCCACTGTTTGTCACAAAATCAGTTTGTTTTGCACTTTTACACAGGACCAAGCTGAAATGGGCGTTCACTTAACGGAATAAATGTTTAACGAGCGGTGATGCTGGTTGCTGGAAGCCTTTCCCATCCTCAAACAGCCAGTTGCATGTGTAAACAGAAAAGAAAGTCGGAAACAGCAACAGCAGCAGATAGGGGTACACATTCTCCGTTGCTGAAGCATTACGAGGGAGCGAATGAAGAGTGCAAATACTTCTGGCAGCCCCACTTGATTAGGACACTCGCCGGGGATGAGTGCGCCGCGCCGCCGTCGTCCGCAGTCGCCGCCCCACCCACCGTGCACATGTATTGTTTGCTCTCCTGACGCAGTTCCACCCTTCGTTTATTCAGTACCCATATACTGTTCTGAGTGGTGCGGTGGTCAGCAACAACAACAACAACCAGGATGTCGAAGACGCGAACGCGGACGACAACAAGAAGCACCAGCATAAGAAGCAACAGCAGAAAGAAATGCTTTGCCACGATGAACGATTGTGAGCTGTGAGGCGTGAGGCGTGTGCACGGCGACTGTTGGTAGGATTGGCGCTTATTAGTTGCCTTGCAACAGGTGAATCTATCGCGTGAGGGTAAAACGAAACAAAGTGAGTATTCTCGGCGTGCCAAACAACTGGATAAGGATTTACACGGAAATTGTTAGCTTATTAGTCTCACTTGCGTTTGTGTTGTATTTGGCTGGCTCATGGCCCCCTCTTATATTTCATTTTTGCAGAAAATCACAGTTAAAGTGACTTATGGGTTTATTTTTGGATGATAAATGGGCTACTTGGAATTTTTGCGGAAGCCGATAAGCCGCTTTCCCTTCAAATCCGATTTTTCACGGGCCCCCCTCGGTAATGGCAGAGAAGATGTTCGCTGGAGGTGCACGAATTGGATTTTGGATACGTCTGGAAACAGCGCCTTTGGGAAAAGCACTTCAGTTTGCCGATGCCCCGCAGATTGTAATGACACTAAAAGCCACTGAAAGAATTTGTGCAATTGATTTACTTTGACCTGATTTGGGGAGATTCGAAGGGGAGGAAATCGACTGAGCAACTAGTTATGAGCCGATGGTCATGGGGCATTAAAAAAAGAGATTGTATTTTCGGGGGAAGTGTGTTAGCAAACGGTCCTTTTACCACAAGGAAAGGGAAGACTTTTTGGGGTTGAAGACAGATTCACAAAAGAATGTAGCGCTGCGCCTTGAAAGCACTGCCAAACTATTCTGGTCTTCTCTGACCAGCAAATAGAACAATGAATAGGTTAAATTTAAATGAGTTTCTCATGCATGAGGAAGAGGGACATTTTTTGAAGGGTACATATGTATTACTGGAAGCCACTAGTTTAAACCCACCATTTGGCCAACTGCAATTTGAAGTTGGTCGAGAGGTGCGTCGATTTACACGCCTAGGTTCAATTTCTGGACGTATTTTTTTACCGATGCACATCCTTTGACTTTCAAACAACACTCAATTCTACTGAAAAGCTTCTCAAATCTCGCTTTTCCTGAGAAAACAAAATTCACAACTTATGTCCAAAGTGAGTGCTGTGTAGCTCAAATGATGTTTCGGTCGAAATGACGCACCCACCACGATTGCTGTACACACCTTTGTTCAAATCGTTCCTGAGACTGGTAGGCTAGTGGACAACACGGTCCATGTCGTTGTACGGTGAGCGCAGATGAGAATGCGACTGTTAAGGCCGACTCAGCTATCGAATATCAATCGCCATCAATCACAGCTCAACATTTTCTGAGGAGAATTCGGCACACAGATCTCGAATTTTACGGTCTAGTCCACTCAGCAGAGGCAGGCTCGCTACTATCCGTTTCGTTATTGCTTGGAAGTCTTCGAATGGCTTGATTTGGACCATGATCTGAAATTATGTTTTCTTAAGAGGTGCTTTACGGCGACTATGTTGACAAAAAAAATTGCAGAAACTAGGTCTATAGTGGTCGCCGTGACGCAGAGGTAATTGCGTCGACCGTCACGCAGTCTAACTTTCCGGACGGGACACCTACTCGTAAGAGAATAGTAGCACGCACAACACGAGTAGCTGTTGTAGAAGCTAGGCCCTGGTCCCATGTGGACTGTAGTGTCACTCAATTATTATTATTTTAACTAGGTCTCATTCTCTGTGAACTCTCTGTGACAGTTTGTTTTGAATTGTAAAGTAGTGGCAATATTGGACCAATATTGCATATGAAACTGAAAACAACGATTTAGTAATTGGCAAGTGTTTCAGTGCCATGTTAACAAATTTGAAAATGTGGGCTTGAACAACCTCTGAATCATGCAGGATTGCGCGCCGTGCCATATAGCCCATGCAACAATCGGTCTCTACCCAACATAATCCCGAATCCTAGCTTTCCACTTTGTAATGATGATTGCTTGGCTCGAAGCTGCATGATAGCAGCCATAGATTGAGCAGCCATAGACTGAGCAGCCATGGACTGAGCAGCCATGGACTGACCAGCCATGGACTGAGCAGCCATGGACTGAGCAGCCATGGACTGAGCAGCCATGGACTGAGCAGCCATGGACTGAGCAGCCATAGACAACTAATGCTATCCCACCAAACCCGAAGCACTCAAGGCCAATATCATCCAAGCAATCATTAACAATGTCTTGGAAACCCAAAAAAAGTCCGCTACCGTGATACCAAACAAAGCGGACGATGTGGTATGGGAACGTTTCTTGTTCATAATGGTATCATAAAATACAGTAAACATAAATTGCGACCATTTTATTTTATTTATATAAGAGGAAACTTAAATTTGGCCTCCTTCGTATATCTGTTCAAAAACGAAATAATTTTCGATATTTATTGACTTTTCACATTCCTGAATGGATCGGGCGTAAAATCTACTTTATACATTCTCCCTGCCCAAATTTTGTTGGTTTATTCTTTCTCCCAAGTTATTGGAAATATGATTTGATTTTTATTTTTCCTTCTAATAGCTAGTTCTTTGACGTATTGAATACTTACCCAACACAGCATAGTGTACGTCCACCCATAGACATAGAATGAACATGTCAATCGGATTTTGGATCACTGGCTTATGATGCAGACGGCACCGACGTCCAGCAGACTGTGAAAAAGTCACTTTACACATTAGTCAGTTTTAATGACAAATGACAAGGGATGACGAGAAACAAAAGAATAGAATACTATGTGTAAAAGTTATCAGTTTTTTCAGACTCTACATGTAGATATGCATTGAATAAGTTGTAGTAGGAGTGTTTTGTTATGATAATGCTATCCCGATATGTACACGTATTTACATGTTGGGTGGAGGAGGATACAAGGCATAAAAGAACAAATACACTGAACAAGTGCAGGTTATACTTACTCATAAACGGTTTCGTTCTTCTTCAGAGAAATGTTTAATTTCACCTAACAGTTGTAAGCAATTTGTTTCAAACCTTGAAAGCCTCAATATAACTTAGTAGTGAATTTCCACATCCTGCACCAATAAAAACAAATTTTCTATGGTATGATACTCGAATAAAATTAACCAATTTATCGACTTTTTCAATCAAGTACATACAACTCATTATTATCAATGACTTAATGTCGTTTTTCGGACAGCTTGATAAGTACATCGGTGTAGAACTTCTGTGGTAAGTCCGGGCAAGAGATATTAAGTTTTACAGGGACCGAAAAAAATGGCCATAAGAAGGTGAAAAACCCTTACTGTACATTTAATGCATTGAATCTTCCAAACCAAACTTCGCCCATTTCTACCGGGTTCTCAAAAATTTATGCGGTCGAGGAATTTCCTTTTTTGTTATTCAATTCTGATCGCATTTTCATTATTCCTCCATTCAAACGATCAAATTTCTGTGTCGCCATCATCATGCAGCCAAAAATATAAGGTTGTCAAATATCTCCCTTTCGCTTTTTTGCTCTTCATTCAATAATAATAATAATAATTGATTGGCACTACAGCCCATAACGGACCAGGGCCTAGCTTCTACAACAACTACTCGTGTTGTGCATGCTATTGTTCTTCACGAGTAGAAGGGACCTACAGTTTTTTGCCGATTCCGAACGGCGAGATTTGAGAAGCTTTCCATAGACAATTAATACTCTTTGAGTGTTGTCAGCAACTCGAAAGAGGTGGTGCCGTGAAAAAATGCTAGGTGTCCCGTCCGGGAATCGAACCCAGACCTTCTGCGCCGCGGTCGATGCACTTACCACTGCGCTACGGCGACCACGACCATTCAATGCTTCATAAAAAGCGTTACAGTGATCAGATTTAGTTCAAATATGCGCCGTTTTGTTCGATTCTTCCATTTAGACGGCAACTTTATAACACTTCCCCCTTATTTGCGAAGAGCTCGCACAGCCACTTTTCACAAGCCTCTTTTGAGTTCAACTTCACACCACCATGGGCGCTCACCATGGCCAGGAACAGGTGGTAATCACTTGGCGCTATGTCCGGGCTAGATGGCGTATGCGACAAAACCTCCCATCCGAGTTCCCGTAGCTTCTGACGAGTCATCAACCCAGTGTGTGGTTTAGCGTTGTCCTGGTGGAACACTACACCCTTCCTGTTGGCCAATTCTTGACTCTTCTGGTCGATCGCCTACTTCAAGCGGTCCAGTTGTTCGCAGTAGATGGTGGAATTAAGCGTCTGGCCATATGGGAGCCAATACCAACAAACGCACAGCAAAACCTTCCTGGCAATCAATTCCGGCTTGGGCCACTGTTTGCGACGATTCACCGGCCTTCAACCACAACCGTTTTCGCTTGATATTGTCGCATGTTGTCCATTTTTCGTCGCCAGTCACCATCCACTTCAAAAATGGGTCGAGTTCGTTCCGTTTCAGCAGCATATCGCAGGCGTTGATTCGGTCCAGAAGTTTTTTTGTGTCAAATCATGCGGCACCCAAACATCAAGCTTTTTTTTGTATCCCGCCTTCTGCAGGTGGCTTAAAATGGTTTGGTGACTAACTCCCATCTCCTTGGCGATGTCACTAGATGCCACATGCCGGGCTAACTCGATGATTTCCATGATACGATCGATATTCGTCGTCACAGGTCTTCCGTCGGCTGGCTTATCCATGGTGTCGTTTTCACCGACTCTTCACAAATTGGTTATCATGCATACCGTCGTTTTGTAGGTTATGTCAAGACCTTTCAAATGATGTATAATATTGCCAAATACGAGCTCTGTAGCGCTTTGTACATATATAAATTCCTTAAAATCGCAATTGCCGTCAAATTTGGTTCTTAATCGTTTCTGATCGGTTCCTAGTAATTGGTGTAGCGTACTCATATGATATGATTCCAAACAGTAATACAGTAATACGGTTGTTTTGTGTGTTTGTGTTTAATGCCTCCACTATACCTGGACTGCCCTAACCCACCTTGAAATTGCCCGGATCCTTGGCAAGGTTGGATCTCTTGACAGCACAGCAGAAAATGGCATTACCCTCGAGGATGCAGGCTGACCAAGCGCATGATCCCAAAAGTCAACAAGTAATCTACGTTTTTTCATTAGGAAAGACTTCAGATGGCTTGTTGGCGTGCAAAAGGGGCACTTCCTCTTCGCTAAGCACTTAAGTGTGTGTGGCTTGCAGATTTACTATGCGACGAGTGTATAGAAGATGAAGGCACTGCAGAGCGCTTCCTCTGTCAATGTCCCGACTTCGCTCAGATCAGATGGCGGCTGCATGGCTTGATGTGGTTGGAGCTGAAAACCTGAGCTCTTTCATAACAGAAGCGCTTGCTGGTATTCCTCCTGAAGACCAAGAAATTGTATTAAATGTGCGGGTGCGGACGCAAACGACCCATGTTTGAAGATATATGGATACCAACAGCATCTTGTGACATTGTAATTGTCGGTTCATCATGTACCATGTAAAATGGATCCACCAACCAGCAGTCAAAATTTCAAGTTATTTATTAGATTTGTTTGTTTAATAGCAAGCACAGCAACATTTAGTTGTTGTATCCTGGCGCGGAGTTACATGTAATTGGTCTTCACAGCCACTAATAAAACCGGCTAACTAGTTTGTATCTGTTTTACCCGTAACTGCCTTGAAAACAGTTCAAAATGTAATGCACTTGGACGTGTAGAAAAGTGGGTATATATTATCCAGAGATCATCTAAAAGCAGTAAATAAGTTCACGGGACTTAAGTCCTGATTTCGTGACGTTCGCTGTCGATGTAAAGAATTGATTTCGATTACTGGCACGACGTTTACATTTCATTGCACAGACTAACCAAATTATCTACATCAAATAGCAGACAATCGTGAATGCATCTGTAAAATCTGCGACAGCGTCTTCGATTAGGGATGAACTCAAGTGACTCGAAGATGGAAATCAATGACTGAACCTTAACTCCTTCTTTTTCCCAGTTCGCGAGGAGTCTCAATCATCTTTTTGCCGTTGTTTGAACCAAATACTTGCTGTCAAGTGGCTTACAGATTGACACCGTGGACACATTTTTCATTGATTCTGCAGAGTAATGGAGACGCGTGAAGTGATTCATGAATTTAAGTTCTTCTTTTCACTACTTGGACGCGGGTGTAAAGACCAACGAAAATGTAAGCAGTAATTTGATTACAGCAGGCGTAGATGAAAATGTCACAAACTTCGCTCTCAGATTTGTCCCTTGCCCTTTGCGCACACATGCGAAGGGCCCACGCACGCTGTCAAGGCATCAACTTAATCTAGTTAAGTTTGTTAGGATAAATGTGTTGTGCGCTCTCCCCGAGAAGCCGGCACATCCTAATGGACAGCTCAGTGCGGAGTACTTATCCAATCCCAGATTGTTTTCCGTCAAAAACAATATAATGAATGATAATAGGGGCACGTGGGGCACGACACATTCCCGCTGTGGAGGAGCTCTACGGAATAACAAACGACAGAAGACTGGGGCGTGTTCGCAACACGTCTTCGGGACCGGATTACAGATCACATCCCGCACACACACACACGTACACAGGAATTAAGTCCGCAAAAGTCCCTTCCTTAATAGAGTGTTCCCGAACCACAGGACCAAATTAGGTTCACTTCATCATTCCCCGTTATGTGGATATGAGTCTCCCTTAGCAAAAGTCATCCCGACTGGCAGCCAGATAATCCTTTCACCAACATAATGGCTACAAAAGTATTAAAAGAACTTTCTTATTGCAGGAAATGTCACACTTCCACCCCCGAAAACTATCCCTCCCCCTTCCCACTCCACACACACACACACACATACTTATAATTTTTCAACAGTACTTTATGTAATCCCCGACAACTGAAATGGATGGTGTTCGGCATGGGCTACAACGACATCATGTACTGTACACCAGAGCCACCTGTGAGGAGGGTGGCGTGCGATGCAAACGTACAAACACTGGAGCGGAGGTTGGCGATGTGCCGATTAGAATTGCAGGGAAAGAAACCGAAGCGGAAGTAACGAAGCACAAAAAACAGGTGCTTGGAAACTTTAAGCTGTTGCCATCTTGTCTGGCGTAATTTCAGAGATTTCATTACGGCCGGGGTTTGCCGTAGGTGTGCAATAGAATGACACTAAGAAAGCTAAACTCTGACGGCGACCCGGGACAGGAGGAACGACGGCACGAGGTCCTCTTGGTGGTGCTGTTGGTTGAGTGGAGTTGCATTAGTTCTGAAGTTAAAAATAACGTTGAATATTCTGTGGAAATAGCTGCACACAACAAATGTCGGTGGTGCAGGAGCGGGGCAGAGGCCAGAGGAAGCCGGAAGTGTATGTGTCGCCGTGTAGTGCAGGTTGCCATAGGTATGGTCGACAAGGGCTCACCTCAGCTGCGGCAGCAATGGAGAGGACGAGCAGCCAAATGGGTGGCAAAAGTTTTATCCCAGGCCCAACTGTTGAGATAAATCTCTTGTTTTATGATCTGGAACGACACAAATCTTCCCAAAGAGCTCTAAAGAGACTCAACAGAAATTTATTTCGTTTCAGAGTGAGCTGGGTTTTTTGCTCCGTCTCCCTCTCTCCGCGCCTCTTTTTTCGCCCCTCGTTTGGAGTAGCATCTTCTCTTTCAACTCTCAAGGACCTTCGGGGTTCTGTGAAGTGGCAACGTAAAACCCAGAGGGCTGCTTTTTTTTCCTTCCACGGCCCCCAACATTCACCAAGCCATCTTCTTTTCAGCTTTTTTTGCGTTTCTGCTGTACGCCCCTTTGTGCCTGTTAATTTTTACACTGGAATGCATTCTGAGTTGCCTTAATTAACTCTGCAGATCCGATAGTTTGTGGGTGCGGGGCTGTAACTTGTACACAATTCGAGGGTGCTTAAGAATCGAGTGCGAGTGCGAATGGTGGTGCGGTGAAGGACGTGAGCGATGCCGAAATGCCTGCCTTTTATTCAAACGAAGCCAATTCGGAATATGATTGACAGTGGTGGGGATGTTTCGGATGACTGGCGGTATATGCTAGCTAGTGTCAGTGCCTGGGTGGTAGGCTTTTCACTGCTGATGAACGCCTCAAGCGCAGCACAATTTCGACGAAAGTCAATGACTTTCATCAATTATTTCGATTTAGAGCCGTTCATATGGTTAAATGTCACGTTCCCATGAGTGGGCCCACACATGCGATGGTTGTGGCTGTTAGTTTGCATATTCCTGGGCACGTTCCATGCACGACAGCTACAATTAAATACATATGCCTGGCCAACCCCAGAATGTTCCAGGCGGCCGGTTGAGTGGCGCGTAATTTGCTTTGAAGTTCTGCAAGACTCAGCCATGTGTGTCTGATGAGAAGGTCGAATTTTTGTGAAAGCTTCAACCCGTCAGAAGGTCTTGAGTGACTAGGCCATGTAAGGGTCCTTCAGGTTTAAATCGACTTATCTCAGTCAAGTATGTTCATTTTATTCTATAAAGAAGTAAGTCACTGGAAGTCTTACATGCCGGGTAGACAACAGAATATATGAACATTAAGTTCATTTAGAGGAGGAACCCCTAAGTTCACTTCAATCGTAGCGTAGGAGATGATCTCGAAGGAGTTTCAATTGATTGTTGGGGACTGGACTGCTGAATTCATTGCTAGTATGTACATACTGTTCACGTACCCTGCCTTTTCCGGTTGCAGGGAATATATACGCTAATAAATACGCGATGCACCGTGCAGTTCGGCTCGAAGACATCTGAGCCGTTTGAAACCTGCACCGGATTTCGGCAAGGCGATGCGCTGTCGTGTGACTTCTTTAATTTGGCACTGGAGAAGATAGTGCGGCGGGCCAAGGTTAACACGAAAGGTATTATCTTCTGCAAAACAGTCCAGCTGTTGGGATATGCCGACGACATCGATATGGTCGCGCGTTCCCAACGTGCCGTAGCGAAGGCTTTTGCGGCAATTGAAGAAGAGGCGAAGCTGGCCTTAAGATCAACGAGGGGAAAACAAAGTATATGCTGTCGACTAAGAAACGTTCCGTCACACACCACCTAGGACAAGATGCAACAATCGACAACTATAATTTTGAGGTAGTAAAGGAGTTTGTCTACCTCGGGGCAAATGATAACTCCACAAATGACATCACAGTGGAGATCCGACGTAGAACCACCCTTGGCAACCGATGCTACCACGGTTTGTTGAAACAACTGGGGTCAAGACTCCTGACTCGAAGGACCAAAGTCATGCTCTACAAGACCCTTATACTGCCAGTCCTGCTTTATGGAGCTAAAGCTGGATGATAAGCAAATCTGCAGAGCTGATTCTTGGTGCCCTCGAAAGAAAAATTTTACGCCGGATATATGGTCCCGTCTGCGAGGAAGGTGAATGGAGAAGAAGACATAACCGCGAACTCTACGAGCTGTACCAGGATGTGGATGTAGTCCGGAAGGCAAAAATCCGGGGACTACACTGGCTCGGCCACATCGAACGCATGGACAGCAACGCTCCAGCGAAGAGGGTCTTCGAATCTGAGCCTCCTGGTTCGAGAAGAAGAGGACGATCGAACCTCCGGTATAGAGACCAAGTCATCGCGGATGTAAGACAGCTTGGCCTTGATGATTGGAAGCAGCGTGCCCAGCACCGTCAGCGATGGAAGGCAACAATTGCTCAGGCTCTGACCCCTCATGGGTCGCCAGCCTGATGAGTAAGTAAGTAACATGGCGTACGCTTGTTCTGTGTGGTTTAACGTGAGTCTTTTACAGATGGAAATATGCGGCTGTTTGAGAGGCAGTGTCTCCGGACCTGTCTCAGGTTGTATCGAGCTCCCGAATACAAGTGCAAGAAATTCTATCCCAACGAGATATGATGGGTCTCGTTCAGAAAAGGGAGGGATGTCCTATAGCACATAGCACGGCAAACAATAGACCGGCGACTCCTGCTCGAACCATATTTTGCTCGAGTTACTTATCTGTACGGCGGTATCAAGCAGTACACAAGTCGAGCAACGACCTATAGTTGTTGCGAAACATGAACTGCAATTATCAGCATTTTTACGTATATTGGACAACATTCGCTGCGACATAAGGTGCTGAGTCCGTACAATAGTTTTTCAATGTCAGGCTACAACCTCCTGTTGTTGCTGCCAAAATACAAACTTGCATTTTCATAGCATAAGTAAATTTTAAGCGATTGTATGAATGAAAGAAAAAAGTCTGTCAATAAAGAGACTCCGTTGTGTTTGGTTAATATCGAGATTTAATTCCCGCAGCCGTGAAGATCTGCTTCGGTTCAGCGATCACCGTCCGAGACAGGAGGGAACCTGGGAAAGAACGTCACCTTTACTGGTGGTTGTGTTAATGCGGCCCCTGCCACTGTCAACTTGTGTTTATGTTATGTTTACTAGTACTGGCAGTTGGATAGTCTGTGGCTAGCTTTTAGTGTTTTAGTCTTATGTTAAGTTAAGTTTAGTTTTAAGTTTTATATATATAATTAAAAAAAATTAAAAAAAATAAAAATAAAATAAAATAAAAAAACTGAATAATTGAATTATTAAGGTAGTTCAAAGAAAATTTGTCTAGCATATAAGAATTGCACTGAAATTAATAAAATCAAATTTGAATAAAAAAAATTGAAATAAGACATAAGTTCATGGATGGACTAAGTCGAACTGTCAATAAAATTCTGGCGATGGAAAATTATAATTCCAAGATTAACCATCAATTATTTTATTGAAATGTCCCGCAAAAATGTATTTTTCTTAACACCGGACTTTTGAGTGGGAATTTATTTAAAAATAAAGTGGCAAATGAGTTTAGTGTAATAACGAACGAACAGTACTTAGTTTCAAGTTCCTACCCCCTTTTTTAATCTAATCTTTTCGGTCACTCTGCCAATGGTGAGTCGGTGCGAAAATGGTATCTCATATTTCCTGCAAACATACAGACGGAAGAATATTCTCTTTGAGCACAAGACATAAACGATGTGATTGAAATCGCATAACGATTTATGAAAATGTCCATACTCTCAATTTAGTCCATTATCTAATAGGCAGCTTTGACAGTCTTCATCGTCAGACCTAAAAAACTAACAGAATGAATGTCAGTGAATGTCAAGGGGAAACATTTTATATTGTGACTCCTGTTCTGTAGTTCGTGCTTGGTGGCCTTGTCTCGAATTTCCTATTGTACCTAGTTGTCTTCCAGTATCTTCAATCTGATTAATATTTCTATGAATACCATGCATTGTGAATAAATGAATGAATGCAACGCTTGCTGCTTACTTATGCTTCAAGTGTTTCCTTACGAAGGGACTACTCATTTCCTCCATACAATACAAAAAGCATTTTCATCTCCTTATAGTTTTCGATCCAGTTCCTTCGCTAACAACTTACAATTTTGCCACAATAGGAAACCCAATCAGCGAAATTTTCGAAACCTTCACGATGAGGTATTGTTCAGGAATCCTTGTCTTCTTATGTGCTTACGTTTTTTTCATTCAATATCGGAATAATATGCATCAGGCACTTGGTAATTCTGTTCGTTTGCAATAATTGATTTATGTCAGATGTATTGCAGACTAAAAATAATAATAATAATTGAGTGACAGTACAGCCCACAACGGACCAGGAGCTAGCTTCTACAAGAACTACTCGTGTTGTGCGTGCTACTGTTCTTCACGAGTAGAAGGGACCTACAGTTTAGAATGAATTCCAAAAATATAATTCCTCTTAACCTGTCCAAGAGTTAATGTTCTTCGGCCTTAAAACTGCAACTGATCCTTACACTGTCGCTAATATAAGTTTTATCGTTCGCTGTTGAATTGTGTCCAGTAGGTGCAGGGAAGTCTTGGTTTCTTGCGAAGTCTACAGATTCTTCCTCTTTTTCTATGCGCTGCAGTTCGAGTTAAACCTAGGACTCTCCCGTTGGCATGGTCTCTTGCCAGCTGCTACCAATTTCGCTCGACAAGTTTATTGGGGTCCATCTTCAGTTGAGTGTACCAGCTTAGAGAATGACTTCCTCCCTTGTGATGCCTCGGATTGAGATCATCTGGACTCTTTTAGCCATTCTTATATTGTAGCCGTAATGTGTGCAAAATGTCAAGATCATTTTCTGTGAAAACGGTTTAATAATTCCGTGGTCGCCGTAGCGTAGTGGGTAAGTGCGTCAACCCGCACGCAGAAGGTGTAGGTTCGATTCCCGGACGGGATACCTTGCATTTTTTTTACGGCACCACATCTTTCGAATTGCTGACAACACTCAAAGAGTATAAATTTTCTATGAAAAGCTTCTCAAATCTCGCTGCTCGGAGTCGGCAATAAACTGTAGGTCCCTTCTACTCGTGAGAGAACAATAGCACGCACTGTCGAGTAGTTGTTGTAGAAGCTAGGCTTGGCTCTTCGTGGGTTGTGGTGTCAATCAATTATTAATTCAATAATTCTAATAAGAAACCCCATCGGTGTCCCAATCAGGCTTTCAATTCCGAAATGCTCAACTGTTAAACTTTTTCTCACCACTCAAGTCATAATCAGTGCTGAGTGCCATAGAAATCCTCAAGCATCAGCCCAATAGTTCTTGAAAACAATGGCCTAAAGGTAAAAGATCAGAAAGTACAAACTGCAAACGACAGAAAAGAAGCAATTATCACACCAAATCACAGTTCCCCTGCCCTGCATCATCACACTCCCCCTCACATCCTCCCCACATCTAATCTTCCGCATAACCCTACAATTTCAGACCATTAACTCGGAAAAATGTTTCCGTGCAAACGAATTCACTTTAAGCATAAACCAAGTACTCCGCCCTAGTCGCACCACCAGCACACCAGCCACATCTCTAAGCCCAGCACCACTGCCAGCCGAAGCTCCGGCTTCAGAATAAATAAGCAAAGCGGTTATTTATGGAGCGATAATGTGCGACGATATTATTTGCCGATGATGGTGTTCCTGCCACTGTCAACGAAGGCGATGAGTACGAGTAAATAAAAATATAACAAAAAAAGAAAACGTAACAGCAGCCAGAGGAGAAGAAAATTCAACATAAATCCACGTGCGAGAGCAGGGCAAACGAAGGAAGCAACAACAACATCAAGAATATAAAAAAAAACAAATTCCATCACAGATTGCCACCCCCCCCCCCCCCTCGCAGCCCAATTCACCCAATCCACCCGTTCGAGCTACAGGATGTACCTACATTGTCGGAGAGCTTGTCCTTAGCACTGAAAAAGGATTTGCCAGCCGGAAACGTGACAGTTCATAAATGTATCGTCTTAAACGTGATTTAAATATTTTATGCGCTTCTTCTTCGAATCGAAGCCGCCGCCGATACGCAGTTTCCTCCCGGCTCCCGGCCACCGTCAGCAACCCAACAGGATGGCAGTGGCGTTGGCGTTGGCGTCGGCGGTGGCAGCGTGGGATGAGCGTAGATGGCATGACAATTTCGCTGCTATTTGCATAGGTGTTAACACACCTTTAAGGGATGAACTCCGAATTGGTTTTAAGAGCAATTGAACCCGCTCGTAGCCATCAAATACCCCCGTAAAAGTTTCCCTTTTCGATTTTAATCACATTTCCTCTAAGGCCATCAAGCCCGGCGCATATTCCCCACTAATGGGATGGCTGTAATAAAAAAATCGATTAAAGCAATTGAAACTCGAAAACCGACACGGGGCTTCACCTCGTCGTTCGGTGGGTGTGGACGAGAGTGGGCACTGGAGGGCGACGACTGAATGACATGTATGCAAAGTCTCGAACATGTTCCCAGCGAGACTACGACGAGTACGTATTTCAATTCCAGCCAACAAAAGCAAGAAAATTCTCAAACAAGTTCTGTCAAAGTTCCAGAGCCTTAAATCCTTCCCCGAGATCCAAGAATTGGCAAAGAAGTGGAACATCATTAGATTGCATTGTGTGTGTGGGAGTGCACGTACGTCTGGGGGACTCTGAAGACTCGGGCGTCTCTATCTGCGGCGCAAAAGACTTAAATTTGAAATTTGAATAAATATTCGGATATCCTTTGATGCTGGACGCTTAAAGCGTGATAACCAGCCCCATCGGCTCCGCACCCTCCGCCGCCAGTCTAAATGAACTTAAATTTGCCATTGAAAAGTTTTGATTTGTTGGAAGTGAAACGTGAGAGCTCCATGCTCCATTGCGGGGCAGGGAGCGGTGGACACCCTCAAGTGTCCGAATATCTGTACACCACTGTCGGTCTTGGCTTAACCAAGATGACCATTTCGAGATGGGGGCAGTTTCCTTCGTGGGCGTTGTCCTTCTACCCTCTGATTCTCACAATGTGCTTCGGTGTAATAATATACTTCTTTGCGGATCTGTAATTTTCAGTTTAATAACATCCCTGGGACACATTTAAAAGGAAATTGGAAAAGTTTTTTTTAGTCTCCTTCTCTCTGCTGTTGGCTCTCTTTGGTTCGGTTGGTTTTGTGCAGGTGGAAGTCGGTTGGCGTACAAGCTGGCAGATGTGAGTTGCTGCAATTTGACTGAGGAAATAGCAAATTTGGACGGTTACGGCACAAGGGTCGCATTTGTTCTGAAGTAATTTAGGAGATTTACTTCCGCTCATGTGGGTTGGGATGTCATTTGAATGAAACTTTAAAAGGCTTTTTGTGGTCGAGTGGAGATTGTTTCTTTACTTTTTAATGGGAAGGTCCCTTTTTTGATTGTGGGGGAGGTGAAATTGGGCAGAGAAAATTTCACAACAATTGGCGACTTGGGAAAGATTGTAGTTTTCCAAACGCTTTTCAGAGAATGACAGTTTGAAGTTCAAAAAAGGGGTTGATAAGAGTGTGCTGTTGCTGTTACATATATAAATACTACTGCAAATTCTTCATCCTGCAAAAAAAACGAATTGCCATGATTTTCCAGGACTTGAAAAAGCGAAAAAGCGATTCTGAGTGTTTTGCGGAAAATCATTTCAAACCATGAAAGGGCTAGTTCAACTAGTTTATTTGCTTGTGCACACTAAAGATGTCTTTTAACCGAGAGTAGTGCTGTCCGAAACTTACTCCTTATGCGAATGGACCCATATTTTTATATTTTTTTTAGAAACTTTGATGTCCAAAATACGCATACTAACCATATACGTTGGTTTAATGTCATCACATTCTAAAGCTAAATGTTTCCCCGCCTTTAATAAATCGAAAGAAAAAAGTGATTAAAAATGTAAATGAGAGACTGGAGTGTAGAAATAATCATCGAAAGAACGGCCTCCGAATTTCCACATTGAAACTTTATTGGAAACTTCCCCCCTTCGCAGACGAACACCTTTTCAGTGGCTTAGTGCGATTGTAATGTTGTTTCTGAGAATCCCTTTTCGCACTCAAGTCTTCGAATGAACTTATTCGATGCGAGTAAACGAATTGTCTTGTTGAGTTGAAAGGCGACAAAGTTTTGGACGAGCAGATAATGTCTTTAATTATAACTGAAGAAATGATGCCGCGATTAAAAGGAGCGATATACTAAGGGCCGAGAGAATCTAAGAAAATAGAGATTCTACCTCCAAATTTTGTGTTTATGGTAAGTAAATGTTCCTCCTTCTACGAAATATGCGAGAACTGGGGATAAACACAACGGTAGTAAAACTAACATTCGCATATAGCTGCAGGCGGACTTTTCAGATGTGCAAAATAATTATGAGTGTTTTTGAAAATCCAAAGACCTTACCGTACCAGAGGCAGACTATAAGACTCCCAAACAAACGAATTTACTCTTATAAGACAAAAGCATGCGAATATGGGCTGAAAGATGTGCACTAAAATGTAGTCAATCCAACAACAGGAATTTAGCTTCACTGGTTATGTTAACATCTACTTCTACTCAACACCAACGGAAAGTGAGTGCGACTTCAGTTTCTTGATTTTAGGTTCCTCTTAAAGACAACAAGGAGTGAAATGATCAAATTTAGATAGGGTGGCACTACAGCCTAAAGGGGGACCAATGTGCAGTTTCTCTATAAGCTACTCATATTTTGTCAACTCTCAACAGCAAGATCTTAAATTCCTTTCGTTGATAAGTAGTACTTATTTAGCAACTCGAAAAATGTGTAAAAAATTCCGACATTTTGTGATATTTTGGCGTGTAAGTCGCGGCATATACCAATGAAGCTAATGCGGCCTAATTTGAATAGATCCTGCCAACACCATCGGATACCATAATGAAACTAGATATAAGGACACATTCTTCAGAATTTTTGAGTTTTATGTCTCTTTATCTATGTGTAAAATTGAAAAGCGGGCAATTAAATCTAGGATAGGACTCATGTTGTGGTCACCCTTGTTCGATTTCCGGACGGATCACATCGCATTTTTTGCGGCACTACCCTTTTTTAGTTGCTGACAACACTCAAAGAGTGTCATTTGTCTATGAAAAGCTTCTCAAATTTCGCCGTTTGGAGTCGGCAAGAAACTGTATTTCCCTTCTACTCGCGAAAGGACAGTAGCACGCACAATAAGAGTAGTTGTTGTAGAAGCTAGGCCCTGGTCCCATTTGGGCTGTAATGCCACTCAATTGTTATTAGTTTTATCCATGCAAATCCTTTTGATTTGATGCATTGAAGGAAAGAAGGAAAGAAAAGGATCTGTGATATGCTGCGTGTTCGAATTGAACACAGTTTTAGAATGTTCCTCAACTTCTCACAAATGGGCCTTTAATTCCAAATATCAGAACGATTATTTTAAATTAGGAACATGTGACCGGAAGACAGACAGTTTTATCGGAACAATACTTTCCAATTCTACGGACCAAACAGCGAAATACACCTGATCAGGCTTGACTGTCTCATGCTTTGACGCCACAGTTTTAGCCCGAAGAGTATTCAAATCCAGAGCAGAGGACGTCATCGACTGAAGCGAACTACACAATCAAACGTTCAGTCCAATAGTCGAACCGCGGAACCCGTTTGAGTCGACGCACGTAACCATAACAGAAGTTGAAAAATAAGAAAAAAATGTTTAGGTCAAAACGCTTTGTAAAAAAATAAAGCTATATGTGAATTGTCCAATTAAATTGACGGTCTTAAGAATAATCACTTTTTAAAGTTTATATTTTCAGATATTATTACACATTTTTCCCTAAGCTTAAGCCATAAGACCAGAGCACATCTTCCCATTTGTGACCATTTAAAATTCACCTTTGCTGTGTACCATGGCATGGACAAATTTTATGTGTAATTAAGAGCGATAAAAGAAAACACAAAGTTAATCAGTTTATTTACATTTATTTTCTCTGCACAATAGAACTGCACTTTTACAATGTCTCCTACACACTGACTGCGCCCTCATACATGTTAAATTTTTATTTGGTTAAATTTATTTGAAAAATAATTTTGGAGACTAAGCCTCTTTATAGCTTCACTTCTGACTTAAGACTGATTTACAAAATTTGTCCTAAGGCCGGCCAGATTACTGCATCGAGGGTCCTTTTGCATCCCGTGTGTGCTGGAATGTTGCGATATCAAGTGCATTCTGTCTCTCCCTATGCATTTTTCTACACTTTGTCATAAGCAAGTGTTCTGCGTTTGAGCGCTAAAGTTACTTCGTGTGGCTTGCGTATTCATCGTTAACTTACACACTATCTCCACCACGAAAGAGTACCCCAAGAAAAGGTTCACGTATAAAAAATTAAAAGAAAGAAGAAAAAATAATTATCGTTGATCACGGCTTGGCACGATCCATTTCGCGGGATGTAAATCTATTAGATACATAGCCCGGGTGGTAACGACACCTGCTGATGTAGTCGTAGAAAGTTGTTCGCGACCACAGAAGGGCCAACAAACTTAAAAAATCAATTCTCTATGATAACCACATTCCAAACCAACTGCCTACTATGATCAAATTCATCGGAAACGATCAACACCCTTTGTTCCTTAACATATTTAAATTCAATACTTCGTTTCATTACGGGCGACTGCAAAAGACAAGTTCAATAATCAAATTCTTCCTTTTTAGTAACTTATAAGAAAAAGTTTCGAGAAACCAACATGCCTCTCCAGCCAGCACGATCTTTCGCCAGCTGCCGCCACTTGCGCACCCCAAGATGGTTGAGGCCCTTCTCCACTTGTGTGCGCCACCTTAGCATAGGCGGTCGTCTGTTGCGTTGTCCCAACGGCTCAGATTCGAAGACTTTTCGGGCCGGAGCAGTGGTGTCCATACGTTCTACATGGCTTAGCCATTTTAAGCGTTATAGCGAAGATTTCTCTCGCAAAGACGAAGGGCTTCCTCATTCGCTTATAAGTGCCTTCCAGGTTTCCGCGCCATAGACTGGGAATGGGATGATGAAGGTGTTATATACTCGTAAAGCAAGCTTAGTCCTTCGAGAGAGGGCTTCATTACTCAAGTGCCTCTTGAGCCCAAGGAAACAGTGATTGGCAAGAGTGATTCGGCGTAACCTTGCAATTGAACTGACTTTTGGAAAATCGTGTCTCTGGTGTTGGCATGTGAGTTACGCACGATCTGTGCACGGAGTGCGATCAACGACGTTACCTCGTATGTACAGGCCAATGCCCAAGAAACCACAAATTGTTAATATTTCTTCTCTCTTTATTGTCGCTTTTTTTAAACCTGAATTTTTAATGGCCCCTCTCCATTTCTTTGCCATCTTTTCAGTTTTTTATCAGTGCTGCCAAGTTTCAGTGGATTCTTTTGATACACAAGTCTTCTCGTTAATTATTTCTGTATTAGCTGAGATGGAGAGAAGAGGAAAAATCTACAGGTATGTACATGTCTCGCCCTTGCATCAATTCGGTCTACAGTCCATGGAGCTTATTTCCTGAATAATTTGAGTGCCATTAGAAGGACTCCAATTTATAACATACTCCGTTTAACAGACAGTTCAACTTCACGATCAGCGGAAACATTTCCAGAACCCGTCGGACAGATTAAGCCAAAAAGCTACGCAAAATCATAGGTGAGGCTACAACGAACAATGACTGGTAACTACTATCCTTTGTTATTTTGTTTAAACAGATATAGGCACAGAAAGTTAAACAAAAATACGTCGTGCGCTATTAACAGGCGTTGAATGTCTGCTTTTTGTGACTCCATTGCACGGATCTAACTATTGGAGTTTTATTTGATTTTTATATCTCATGTTTGCAGTGCCATCCACTCTCATTCCTTCAAATAAAGAAATAAATCTCGAAATAGTCGCGCACACAAAGCCCTAAGTCAACAAATGCGAACTCGCAAGCCGCAACCCCATTACCAACGTCAACTCAAAGCATAAGGAACATAATTTTTTCAACGCCCATTATCTCGTGGAGAATAACTAATGAAACTGTAGCCTTGGCTCTTGTTCGTGCAGGCCATAAACGGAATTATAACGCCGGCCTTAAGTCGAGGCGATATTATTAATTGTTTCGCTTAATTTTCGCGTGTGTGTGATTGTCGAGAAATAAAAACTTGACAGTTCAAATCCGCCGCCTTAATAGCGCCGCGACGCTCTCCCAAGCCGTCGTACAAACTACGCAGTTAAATGAATTTCCAAAACATAAAATCCGAAGTCGTTTACCATCACGCGAATACCCATAGTCGGAGTTATAAACGAGTCCAATTAATTAAATGCCACCGAACGGATGTACCTAGGCGCAAATCGTGTGTCTGCCCGGACAAAGTCAGTCCCGGGGAGTTCTTTTCTTTCTGCGGTCGTATCCCTCTTGCCTTCTGGCAGGGCTCACAATTATGCTGATTGCATGCGGGAGAGTGCTCTTTGGGAGGCGAAAGGAAAAAAATTTGTAGCTGCTTCGGTGTACATTGTCGTCAATAAATGGGACGGTCCCTCGGCAATCCATCATTTGACTTCGAGCGAGCGAGCGCAGGTAGCGCGTTCCTTGGTGCCGATGCAGATGCGCCGAGAACATTCGCTCGAGGGCAAGATCCTCCATTACTTCCTATCAGATGTAGTAATGGGAAATATGGGTGAATCCTTTTTTCCCCATTCACACCGAACCGAACTTTCTCAGAATTTATGGGTTTTATTCCGTGATTTATGACAGCACAAGAGAATACATTCGCATTGGAAAAATAGGTGGAACACAATACAGTGTGAAGAACATGAAGTGCCACTGCCATACCCGCGGTAGCCGCCACCGAGGTAACGCCACCACATCAAGGTCTCCAATGCTCCACTCGCATGAAAAGTTAGCTAACGGAGCTGAGTTGACGGCGGCGGCGGCGGCGGCAGAGACTTCCTTCCTTCCTCCTCAACAACAACAGGAGGATGCAACATTTTTTGTTCTTGTCGCTTCTCCAAACCCTCCGCAGGATGTTATTTATGATGGCTGACGGCGGGATTTATAGATTGCAGAACTAAGACGAATGCGCGAGAGACAACCTTGTATACCGAACAAGGACTTTTATTGGTACTAACGCTGCAACACCATTTTTCGTCCTTAAGCAATTTCAGTTTAATAACTCGCATAAAACAAGAGCTGTGAGTGAGTTTTACATCCGCGCAAGGAGCAGACTCAATGGTTGCATTAAGGTAATTATTAACAGGGACGTGCGGGACGGATGTGAGTTTCAAATATTAAACCAAGAGACAAAATGTGCTCAAGTGCGGGCGTAAATGTCACCAAATTCTGATGAGAAGCGTCTAATAAGCTGTGTCGGGAAAGGGTCATATAAATTTAAAAAGGAACTTTGTCACCGGTGTCAACGGAATATTATCGCTTGAGTCTAGTACTTGCTTTTACACTCCTGACGTGTTTAGGATCATCAAAGAATATATTCGAGCATTTTGACTCCTTTGAATGAGCTCATAAAACTCTGGAAAAGAATTTGTGTGAGGAGATGCGTACAGATTCAGGAAACCGGTTATTCCATTCAAAACGGTGGTTACGAATAAAGAAGCAACAATCTTGCAATGCTGATGGAAGTATAAAAACCTCTGAAATAGATCTTTGAACTCCATAAACGTAGCACCTAACATTTTAAGTTTAGCTTCTGCATTACTGGAAAAATTAAAATAGAGGGATTCGCATTGATTTGGTGGCCGTGGCTTAGTGAGTAGTAAACGCCAAAGTTTCGGGTTCGATTCGAGGACGAAATACCTTTCAATTCCTTCACGGCGCCACCTCTTTTCAATTGCTGTTGTAAGCACACAACATTTCGTTAATCGTGTCTTTATGAAGAACAAAGGTTAGACACTGGTTAGGAGTGTTCTTTTCCGAATTATAAAAAAAAACTGCTCATTCAAATAATATTTCAGTCGATGGTGATTTGGAGAGAATCGTTCAGTTCACATCTCCAATCCAGAAAAAGAACAAAATTTAGTGAAGCTACAATCCCAAAAGGACCAGAGTGTAGCTTCTTTGATTTCTGGACAAATCTTAGGAATAATTTTTTAAATTCTAAAACAAAAGCATTTTGGAAGTAAGTCCAAATGGAATCCAGATCAAAATGCTGTCTTATGTATGTCCTCAGAGTAATTGCCAAAATATCTCTCAGTCGTCGTTGAATACGTGCTTGTTTGGCACTTGGTCGGTCTCCAGGTCCTTCTTATGTTAAATCCAAAACCTAGAACTGTCACCTTGTAGATGGCGAAGAAGCTTGAGAATTGAAAAATCATCACAACAATTGACTGGATCACGGGCAGAATGGTGACGGAGAAAAGCCTTTCATTGTGTGAGATGTTCTTCGGCGCTGAGGAAAAGTTCAAATAAAAAAGAAAGACAAAAAAGAAAAAGTGTGTCTTTGAACACTTCCAAAGTATTTATAAGTACATAAGATTAAATAAATCAATTTGTAGATATACAAATAAATAAATAAATAACTACGTTGATAAGCAAATAAATATAAACATAAATATATAAATAACAATATTAATAAATTATAAATAAATGAGTACATAGATATGCATAGATATATAAATAAATATAAGAAACAAAAGATAATAAAAAACATGTATAAACGAATAAATAAATAACACTTAAATTAAATGCTATATTAATAACATTTATACGGCAAAATTATTTATGATAGGATTACCCGTAAGAACGCAACGAATATTAAAGTTGCTTATAAGTTTTCCAATACGCTCGTTAACCAGTTCAACCCCCGCCCTTGTATGCAGTTCGTTCGTAGAAACGTGCCATGGTAACTTGAAGATCATTTTTAAGATTTTGTTCTAAGCAGCTTCAAGTCTTTTTGAATGACATTTGGCCACACCACCCCAAATCGGGCAGCCGTAAGCTAAAATTGGCTGGAAGATAACTTTCAATATTATAATTTTGTTTTCAATGAATATTTGTGACTTCCTGTTTATTAATGTGTAATCTTTATTTTTTTTTAACATCTGTGTGACATAGCAACTAAAGGTAAGTTTCGAGTCCAAGTATATTGCAAGATATTTTGCAAACAAATTTCAACTTATTTGGGTTCCAAAAATAGGAATTGGATTCCCAGGAAGAAAAATATTATCACTAGCAAAACATCATCTCTGTTGCTGGTCCACTTTCGAAGATTGAAGCCCGCTGACAAAAGTAAGTCTTGAATTTATCTTTGCTTCTGCATAGCTTCTTCCACAGAATCTGCTCCAGAGATAACGTCATCCACATACATATGTGTCCCTTCTGATGATATTTGACCCAAAAGAAAACGCGCATCCTCATCATCAGCTAATTTCTGCATCGTTCGGTTGGTGAGATACGGTGCACTTCCTGTGCCAAACGTCACCATATCCAAACGATAGACCTTGAGTGGCTCCTGTTCCTCATCTCGCCAGAAGATCAGCTGATAGTAAGCGTCGGTTTTTTCCATCAGTACCTGTCGATAAATATTTTTCGATATCCGCAATGAAGGTTTAATTATGTTGCATCGATCTCAAAATAATGTCCACTATATTGCTTTGTGTCTTTGGTCCTACTAGGAGATGCAGTGTTTCTAACTGACATATGTATCCATCCAACAAAAAATTGAACTTAATAGTTAAACAAAATTCGCTTATGAAAATGTAGATCAACGGTCATCTTGTTTTGGGCTAAATTTCCTCAATTTGGACACGCTGTTCAGATCAATCAGTCTATCTGTGTTGAAAGGCCAAACCAAACTTAAAATAAATCAATTGACACCTAACAACATCGCCGTGAGTTAGATACAAAAAATACATTTTGTAATAAAGGGTATCCCAACAAGAACGCAAGATTTAAATTTGGTGCCATTCGATTTGTCATTGTTTGACATTTGAACCATTATTATTGTTTGTTAGTAGAAGGTATAAAGTTAATAAAAATTGAGCGCTACACGAATGAACAACGCATTCTCTCATTGTGAAATTGTTTTGCCAAAATGCTGAAAGTTTTGCGGCTACAGTTCGCAAATTGCGATCAATTTGGGGTTACAATAACGCTCCAAAAGAGTCAACTGTAAAGCGATTAATGGAAAAATTTGCTGAAACTGGGTCTGTAACTGATGTAAAGACAACAACGCGCCTTCGACCAAGTCGATCGACCAAAAATGTCGCAGCAGTACGTGATGATGTCGCTTCAATTTGACACCGAGCTCAGCAAATTGGTGTTTCCAAATCCACTATGCAGCGAATTTTGACGAAAGATTTGCATGTCCATGCATACAAAGTTCAATTGACTCAAGAACTGAAGCCCGCTGGTCATGCACAGCGAAGGGAGTTCGTTGATTGGGTATTGGAGAGACAACATGAAAATGCTGATTGTACCGATAAAATCATTTTTAGTGACGAGGCCCATTTCCATCTTGATGGCTTCGTCAATAGGCAGAGTTGTCACATTTGGGGTGAGGAAAATCCTCGAGTCGCTGTGTGGCTTATTTTGGGCTAGAGGAATCATTGGACCTTTTTTATAAAAATGAGTCAGGTCAAGCTCAAACAGTCAATGGTGTTCGGTATCGTGAAATGATAACCAATTTTTTCGTGCCTAGAATTGAAGAAATGAATGTGGAGGGGAAGTGGTTTCAACAAGACGGCGCCACATCTCATACAGCCAGAGAAACAATTCAATTGCTGCATCAGTCATTTCCCGGTCGTGCTCGATCGTGCGATTTAACACCATTGGACTTTTTTCTTTGGGGTTTTTTAAAGTCTATGGCTTATGCGAATAAGCCGAGAACGACTCAAGCCTTAATGAAATACCGCAGCATTTATGCAAAACGGTCATTGAAAATTTCATTAAAAGATCGCGTATGTGCCAGCAAAGCCGCGGCGGCCATCAGGCCGATGTGTTATTCCGCACATAACCTTTGCTTTGCAAATGCTCAAAATTTTCCCATATTGCTTCCCTTAAAAACCACGTTCTGCCAGAGCGTTTAAAACTGATTTTTGCATTATTCATCGATAGAAAAAGTCTCGCGTTGGTGCCGCATTAAGCATTTTCGTAATCAACTATAAGAAAACCAACAAGGCACCAATGAAGTGAAAAATGAAACGTCCAACATCACGCACTTCGTTCAGCAGTAACCCCCGAAAGACAGATTGATGTACAGTGATTCTATCCCTACACATAACTCCCACCTTTTTGTTCCTTACTTACAAAAATTTGTAGACTATCAATTTTGTATTATTAACAACGATCATAGGCTTGATAAAAAGTCAAGCTGATAAGAAAGAATAGTCTGTGTCTGAATTCCCCAACTAGAAGCAGGAGGTAATTTTAACTCACTCAGACTGATCCAAAATGTACGTAGTTCAAAGAAAAGCAATGAATTGCTTAACATTTCATTGCAGTAGATACTCGTTAGTGAACTTGTTTGTTTCCTTAGCTGCAGACACTAGCGCTCCTAATTTTTTCTCAAAAGTGCCTACTTTGTGAGAGTAAACTCAGGGTATTCAAAACAATTTACCTAAATTTAAGTGACAGCAGAAATAATTAAACATTCTACGACCAATCCTGACAACAAATCCAACGCACACCCAATACGTCTTTCAAAGTAAAGGCTTATCCACCCACAGGGTAACATATCTGGAGACCTCCTGCCATTCCATTCATTTTCCACTCAACATACGAATGTTTTGAAAATAATTTAAGGACTCTCTTACCCATTTCAATGGCAAGCAGTAAAGTTTCAAGCGATGCGGCCTGTCTGACTACACCAGGCGTCACCATACACACACACACACATGCACACTCACCACTTGATTATGGAGAAACAATTCTACGTCTGGTCTTGTGGTGAAATCCATTCACCCACAAACTGATAAGCGATGAGGACAGAAAAGGTTCGCACAGACTCATCTTCTTAAACAAGAAGCAGGCACAATCGCATGTCAAAGTAACTCAAACAAACATTTGTCAGCTTTGAAGTATTTCCATTCTATTGACAGAGCCTACGCCCAATCCTCCTCCAACCCTCGTTCAGCCCTCTTAACCGCACCACTTGTCAGAAAAGTCAAAAACATCCTTGTGAATATTTAAGGACTTTTGGGATATATAGTATGTACATTTGTAATTAAGAAGTTCATCACACCACAGACATAGTCCCCACTCACTCTCCGCAGGATTACGCAACTCCCCCTTGCCTCATTGAAATTCAGACAGCGCCGAGCACTTCCACACTCGGGACCGGCAAAACGACGGGAAGGAAAAAATTAATTAAATTAACATTTTTTTTTCTCTTAATCTTCACTTTCCCACTAAACAGACAGCATTTCCATATTTCGTTCTCTTCAAGACGACGGCGACGATATAATTCCCACAGTGAGGCAAAGGATTGTTGACGCTACAGCTGCAGCAGCGCGTCGCGCCGCGGGGACAAACAGCACACAAAAATGTTAATTCCATTCACTCTTATTCTAATTTTCGGATAATTTCCTTTGTCTCATCCTTCAGTAAACAGAATTGGGGAGAAGGAGCGAAGTCAAATATAACTGCGCGGTCTCCCACAGACCGGACTGGGTGGGCGCATCCTCGTCACCTCATCCGGATAGGAGCCCATTATCCAACTGCTAAGCGATGCAAAACAAGTTGCGTCAAAGATAATTCTTGCAGATGAGTATTCCTAAAACGCTCGCCAGCTCATGAATATTCATTATTATTTAATATTCTCATAAAATAATATCCCCTGTCGCAGGCTCCGCAAGCTGCCGGATAGATCTTCAGATGACGACTACCTGTCTTGGTGCGCACAGTGCCACGGCACTCGGGCGCGCTTTGAATAACAGGTCGAGCAAGCACTCATTTCAAGTGATGGAGATGGAGCAGTCCTCCTCGAAAGGAGGAAATCACACCTCCGCTCTTCGCCGCAACAGCGAACTAATTCGCGTTAAGTTCTTAGTTAACTCAGTACCTACTCCAGTCGCTGCTGACGTGGGTGCATACGCTTACTTGCAGTAGTCAAGCCTGGCCTCTTTAATTTGCATGCATAATAAATCTATCCTTCATCCGGGATTGAAGGAGAACGAAGCCATATGACATGGCCTCGCTGGTTGGGGAGCGGGGAATTGGGGGGGAGAAAATAAAAGTACCCGAGCTGTGTGTGGGTGGAATGTCAGAAAGTTTTCGAGAAAAAGTTTGCCCTTGATTTGATTTGAATGAGTAAGTCTTTCGGTGGAAGTGGCAATAAGGGCTACACGAGTTGTAACTTGTGTAACCCTTGATCTGAGTGAGTGGTGAGGATGTGGATGCTTTTTGCACCTACTTCTTCTGCTTCTCCGTCTCCTTGTGCTTGCTCTTAGTTTTCTTGCGCCTGACATGACTAACAACTTGAGGACTTATTGGTTCCTTTGAGGGCTTCAAGATGTCATCAAGTATGTGTCTTGAAATGGAATCAAGTGCTGTTGCCATAACCCATGCATTCATTCGTTACTCATTAGCTAGCTGATGAATGAATGAAATTAAGTTGACTGAGGTGTTCTCCTGAACAAAGCGATTCACCATATTCGCTTGAAAGGTTAACTTTGTGTTAACACCGCTATTAAGAGCCCGAAAAGGAATAACCCAACACTGCCGCCATGACAAATACATCGTGGCTTACGTGTGAAAGCTGATGGCAAGTGGATGAACGGGGTCCTAATGACATTTTGCATTTTCCAATGACTCTCAAGAGAAGAAATTTTTAATTTCGAGCTTCGTACGAATTCGATGAAATGAAGATTTTATTTTGAAGGGAGGACTTTGTTTCTCACCCGTCCACTTCAGCGATATATTCCATTGGGACTTGCAACTTCTCACTAATCATCATTGAACTTGTAGGGTGTGCTCTCAATAAGAAAAAGCTCATCATGTTCGGTTTCCCCAGGGTTACTGATGTGAAAGCAAACTTTTACCACGAGTGAATGAATTCTTCGGGAAAAGCCACATCATCTTCCATGGTCTTGATGAAGTTGTTTCAACTTTTCTTTAATCACATCATAAGCAATAGTATTTAATTCTCCTTGTGGATGATATTTTTCTCTACAAGTGCTATTGAGCTCTTCGCTAAAGCTAATCGTTGATTGGTTGGGTAAAAGAACTTCTTCAAAACAAGAGGAAAGTTGTGCGAAACCTCTCTCTGATAGATTGAAGGTGTTTTTTTTATTCAATTGCAATGAGGAGCTTATGATTGGCGTGGTACGTATTTCTGCATACTTGCATGTATGGTGTGCTGCTCGAGTGAGAAAAAGACCGCATTATTTTTTTTATATTTTTGATTTAAATCCCATTTTGTAGTGGAAGTATCATCATAGGATGCTCATTGCTTAATGCAAGGAATGTATCGACTTTCGACTTATTATTAGGGCAGGATCTAAGTCGATTCCAATCGCACAACCCTAACAATCAAGCACAGGTATCTTCGTATTGAACCCCTTGTCGTCGATACTTTTTCACACATAGTAGCAGAATATATAATAACTAAGTGGCTCTAGAGCCCAAAAAGAACCAAGGCCTAGCTTCTACAACAACTACTTGTGTTGACCGTGATATTGTTCTCTCACGAGTAGAAGGGACCTACAGTTTCTTGCCGACTCCGAACGGCAAGATTTGAGAAGTTTTTTCATAGATTGATATTGAATTGATTTGAGTGTTGTCAGCAACTCGAAAGAGGTGGTGCCGTAAAAAATGCGAGGGGTCTTGTTCAGGAGTCATACCAAGACTTTCTGCATGTGGGTCGACGTACTTACCCACTACGCCACGGCGACCACAGCAAAGTCTGTGCTTTATAAAAAATTAACACGTACTGTTGTGTGTATTTGATGTATTTATTTTGTATACTAAACTGACAAATGAATGAACCTATAAATAATTGCATTTCGCACGCGTCTGTTCCTAGGCGTGCGAGATCTCTTCCCAAAATAAGGCGAATTTTTAAATTTTACGGGCTACGTTTATTTTATCAATTTTGTTATGTTGGTACACTCGTCTCGAATATACATATGGTTACAGTTTCAGCTATATAGCATTTTTTTTTGAAATGCGTGTTTCGCGATTTCCTGGTTTCCAAAAAAAGGATTGACGAATTTGCATTAAATTTTTTATGAAAAATGGAATAACGTGTTCAAAAACACTGGGAATATTGGCAGTGGCATAGGTCTACTCTGGGTCAAAGAAGTGTTAGTGGTATAAGCAATGCAAGTGGTACAAGCTTTTCATATAAGTATGAGAAGATGCGAATGAGGACGCTTGCAGTGGAAAAAAAAAATTAGTGGTAGTTAGGTTAAGTTTGTTTAGTTAGGTTAGATAATAATAATTTAAAAATAATTTTATTAGATTGCTAAGTATTTCCAGAACATTTTCTTAGTATTAAGTATCACATAATTTAGTTCTTTACTTGAACATACCTACAAAAACTGAAAGGCTGAAAGGCAATTATAAAAAATTTATAGATTAACTTAGAGTGCTCGCATGGAGCCAGTAAGATAGTTTTAATTAAAATAAAAGTTATTATAGCTAGTTTAAGTATTTTATATCTAGATTTAATTCAAATGAAACTCAAAATAAAAAAATACATTTTTAAACTAAACTAAACGCTTGCAGTGGACGTCTAAGCACATCAACAACCGATAAAAATGTTAAGAAAGCGAAGGCAATTTTTATGGAGAATCATCGAATCACTATAAGAGAAGTGGCTGAAGATCGACATCTTTGACATCCCGGGATTATAGAGATTCCTGAAAAGATGTCGTTTTGCGACGATTGAGGAGACCAGAAAGTGCACATCAGAACCGCTTCGGGGATTAAAACAAAAACCGCACAAGGGTCTTATATCTGAGGGGCACTACTTTGAGTGGAACAAATCAGAAATTGTTGAAAAAGTAAATATTATTTGAGAAAAATGAAAATTTGTCTCATTTTTGAACAGACCTCGTATTTCAATCAAGAAGTTTTGTAAAACTGGTGTTCAGAGAGTTCGCCTTACTTGTCTCTGACAACATGGATAAAACGGGCAAAATATTCAGAGAGAAGATTTGCCTTTATCATGCTACTGCTGTCGCGCCGTCTAAAAAAATCACATGCTTGCGACAATGTCTTGTTAAGATGTTTGTGTTTTGTTTTATTGAATGAGCTACAAGCTTCCTTTACGATTTGCTTGCAGTTAGTGATTTTATTTCGAACACTGAATGCATTGTTTAACGATCATGTTAATAAAAATAATTAAGTGGCACTACAGCCCACAAGGGACCAGAGTCTAGCTTCAACAAAAACTCGTGTGTTGTGTGTGATATTATTCTCTCATGAGGAGAAGGGACCTACAGTTTTTTGCCGACTCCGAACGGCAAGATTTATACTCTTTGAGTGTTGTCAGCAACTCGAAAGAGGTGGTCCATATCAAGGCGCAGGTATATTGCTCAACGTTCACTCGGGTCACCATTGGACGTCGACATCCAATGCTAACTCGTGTCTCTCCGAATGCAATCCACCACACCGAAATCCGCAAGTCAGTAATATTCCCGTAGCTAGTTGTAGTCCTATGTCATGAATGTATTGTTGTCAATCTTCATTAAGAGTTCGGATAATAAAGTCTATTTTTTTAAACAAGGAGGTAAGCGTTTATCGACTCACACAATGGTTGTAAGGGAAGGACGCCAATCATTGTTGATCAGTGGTCACACATTCTCCACGACGATGACTTGAACGCCAGTAGCGATGATCTCCTCATCTCCGTCAGACATCTCTTTATGTTTTTGAATCCTGCGCAATATATGGTTAAGGAAGTTCCTGAAAAGGATGGAAGGACGGAAGAAAATAACGTTTGTTGGATGTGAATAGTAAACCCTGAATTCAGTTGTTGTATATTTTGAAACGAACCAAATCTCTATAATTCGGTGAACGCGTTTTCCTTTGAAAATATGTATGCTCACTCGTGCAAATTTTAAACAACCCACTGACCTCAGCTATTTCGCTTTATTTGGTCCCTATGCCCTAATTAATAATAACGAAGACACCCATTTTGACATTACTTAACATTACTTACTAATTTCGGGTAAACAGTGTCAACTTTACCCAACTCGGCTCTTTTTTTCATTGTTTGTCCTTAAGTGAGTTACGTTGCTTACATGACTTTTTCCATTTTCCAACAACGAACTAAACTTATTTTCATAAAATTTGACTAGGTATTTGACGTAAGGAAAGGCACATAGTAAAGGCAGATCCTTAGTATTCCATGAACGCTATAACTTATGCATGTATGTACGTTTTCTAAGAGTTTTTTCCAACCCTAATTCGAACCCGAAATAATTTGACACAAAGTCCTAGTTCTAGGTGTGTGTAAGTGTCGAGTTGTTGTTGTGTTGTTCGAGTTGCCTACAACACAGAATATTAAATGTCTATGACCCGCCTTTCGGAGCCGGCAATAAACTGTAGGTCCCCTCTACCCGTGAGAAACCAAGCACAGCCTCTACGAGGAGTAAAGAAAGAATGTAAATCGTTTATAATCATTGACAGGACTATTTTCGATCATTGAATTTTTATTCCTGTACAAACGTATGTACACACATGTAAATCTCAAAAGGTTAATGTAATTTGTTCCTTCTTCCGTGCATTATTATGGTTGAAACTGTCTACACGAAACTGTCGAAGGATTGATGTTCACAAACTCCTAATTCCATAATAACACACAGTCGGATGCGACAAATGTAATAAAGTTTTCCACTTTACGCCACCAAGTGAAGGATCAATATTGACGACAATGCAAGCCAAATTTTGCGAGTTTCCGTTCACAACAAACTTCGCTTACCCAACAACGTCACATCGCAAATTTATTCTCAATTCCATACCGGCATCCATTTAAAAGTTACCACGCCGTACACCCTCCCCAACTTACATTATTCAGCAAATGCTATTTTGAACCAATGAGATTATTAAATCGTTTGCAAAGCAAAACCAATTTCCATTGAATTATGACCCTCATTTAGGTCCTTCTTGTTTATGCTCATTTGTGTCTGTTGAGAGACAATACACAAAACATTCAAAGAAAACCTGTAAGAGCTTTTCCTGGAAAATCTATCATCATCCTGGGAAAGGACCTTACCCCCCATTGTTCTATTCACCAAATTATGAGCACCACCCTCCCAGTCACAAGCACAAACACAACCATCACAAAGCAGTTAAGTACGTTTCCTCATTAAAAGTCTTCAATCAAATGCCATCGATCGATATCAAAAATATGTATTCCATCCTCTCAGGATGATTCTAAAAATGGGAAATCATCGGGAGAAGACAATTTCCCATCTCAAAGATATTCTTGCACTGCATTTCAGTTCCGTCGTCTTACCGGTAGACAGGAGATGGCAGCCATTATTCAATTCTCTTTCGCATACACTCGCTTCCCTCTTCAATATTCAAATGGAGTGTGCCTGCCCAGCACAGACGTTCCCGAAATATACATATCTAACGAGGAATTTAATAAAAATCACTCATCAGTGTTGTCGAAAAATTCCAGAAGTGTGTCAGCGGCAACGATCGTTCACCAGAAACACCATTCTATACGAAAACATAAAACACTGACGGAGGATACACTTGAGAACACACTTCGCATCAGCATGAAAACGATAGTGGAGCGGCACACATATGTTTTCAATTTTCGAGTACGTGCATGTCAGAATTTAGCCTTGCTCTCTTTTTCCATTTTCCTTTTTTTTTTTGCTTTACAAAAGTGATGTGCTCGATGCCAAATACAGACTCGCACACCACACTCGCCCCCATGGCCACGCACATCGCTCTCATCATCATAATCCATGCTCAACGAATGGAATGCCTTGCAGTGAATACTGAGCTTTGGGAACATCATTTGTTAATTAAGACGTTCGGTAAAAAGTTGATCAACAATGGCCAGGACGGAGGAAGGAAATCCATCTTCCTCCCAATCATCATTCATTGGTCCATATGAAAATCCTTACCTAATGCCTTTCACTTTCCATGTCTCACTAGTTTTTATCCCAGTCAGCAGAGCTGCTCGGTCTGGTCCGGTGTGGGTAGCTGGTTATCTGGATGCTGCTGTTGCTCATTGCCTGGTGTTTGCTGCTCGTTGTTAGTGTGGTTGGGTTATTCGTGCAAATGGCCTGTCCTGGCCAAGAGTGTGCTGAATGTTGACTTTAAGGAGTCCCTCTCTTTAGAAAGACATTTGATATGAATTAGTGTGCTTTTTACACTCACTCTCTGTTTCTTTCTCCGTCTCCGTCTTTCTCGTTTATCTCTCCCGCTCAAGGACTCTCTCTGGCTGTGACCAGCACCGCCAACGCCCCCTCCCCGTTTGCCATCACTATGGATTTAATTACGTTTAATCCATTTAGTGGCGATGTAATGGAATGGAGTGGCTCTCTTGAAGGTTTGTTTGTATGTATTCGTGGTTGACGACGGCGTGGACGACGAACAGGACGACGACTACAGAGACCAATGAGGCCATCGAGACCATCAGGACCATCGAGAGACCAACGAATCGCTGGCAAACATCTGGAGTGATGAATCTTTGTACTTTTCGGAACTGATGGGATGTGATTAGCTGCCGAAATGAGTTTAATTTAACGAAGTGTTAGGTTTCACATCGAAGACACCCAGTGAGATATTTTCAATTGCGGTTGCTTTAACGGATATCCGCTGTCTCGTCAGTGTTGTCCTCACTGTCAGTGAGCAGCAGCAATATTTGCGTTTCGCTGCCTCGAGGTCCTCTCGACCCATCAAGCTATCGGATTTCTAATTCCTCTTTCGGCAATTAATACATTCGACGGGTTGAGTGGGAACTGAATGGAACCGAAAACCTATTTGCTTTCCATTCTCCCATTTCCAGCATAATCCACCTAAAGAACTGCAAGAATAATATTTATGAGAGTTACAAACAATGAAGATGGGGATGAAATGCAAATATACACTTGCCCGGCATCTCTTGAATGCATCTAGCATGCACGAGTGCATCGTGTCTCAAGTGTGAGTGGTGAGGGTTGATTGTCTGTGGGACTTGTGCAAAATTTTCATCTTCCTTTTCCTCAGTCTATAAACAAACTTTGTTATCATACTTTTATCTTTCGTTGCATCCAGTTTCCATTATCACGAGTTCGTACACACATGACGAAGAGGAATATGAACTTCTCTATTCAAACACAGCGCATCCCTCTTAACACACACACACACCCTTCCTCGTTTCTCCACACTCAAACTGACGTTCGCGCTGACACATCCGTGTCCATGTGTGAATGCATTTTCGAAATCACAAAACCATATAAGGCACAAAACCCTTCGCTATCACAGGAAAACACACAAAGCGCCGCAACGGGGAAAAAAAACGACGTTTTGAAACTTTGTTCGAAAACAAAGAAATCATCAGTTGCCGCCATCAGCGCTGAACTGGGCAGGAACCACACCGAGAGGAGGGAGTGTTTGCATTTTCATTTGCGTGATATTTCACTCCTTTCTCCGGTCGAGCCGTGCCCGTCTACAGTAGCTGCAGGAAGTGCTCCATTCAAAAGATGATCCGTTTTGGCCTTAAAGTATCTTAAAGCAAGTTCATTTATGGGAATTTGGCCACTCCTTAATCAAAATTGCAGATTTGTTAAGAGAGACATTTCCTCTTTATTGTCAGTTAAAAATAGAAAATAAATCTAAAAGGAAATAATTTCCACATGCAATTTTGTTTAAGTAAGGACTTCGGATTCCAACTGTAGCTGGATTTGGAGCGTTTCTCAAAGGTAAGGCGAATTTTTTGGACTTAGATCAATTCATGAGGTACCCACTTGTGCAGTTTTCCTATTTTTCAACACATCTTTATGGGCGATTTTTACAAGTGTGGTACAATGTTTCACCCTTTTTTGTAGGGTCTGCATCCACAGTTTCTCGTAACACTTTCGAGTGCTAACTCTCCCGAGTGGAACTCTCAAAGCAACGCTGAACCAAACATTCATCGCAAAACTCTTACATGTGTAATTTATGTTATGTTCACGCTTGTACTTGTAATTGAAAGAGTACCAATTTAAGCCATCCACAAGAGATGGTTGGAGACGCTCATATCAATTACATGCCACACCTAATAAGGCATTAATGGTGCCGTACAAATATTAAGTGAACTTCTTTGAAGACCTTGCCACGAAGAGTCTTCAGATTAAGAAACTTAACAGAGGACACTTTTCTTTGACACGGAGCCCGCAAAGGAAAATGGGTCTCAACTTACTTGCTTTGTAAATACGCATTTGGTTAAGGCCCTGGTCAACCCCAGACTCAAGTATAGCTCTAAGAAAAAAAAAATTTAAAAATGTGAACCTGGTCTGCTCTTAACATGTGAAGGGATATTCGTGTTACCTGCCGATGAAGGAAGATTTTTTCGTTTGTTTCTTCTATCACAGCGCCTTCTAAGTGACTCAAAATTAAGCCAAACCTCACACTGCAACGAGATGCATCAGTTGGAAGCTTTTGTGGCTTAGGAAGAATATATTCTCTCTGAATCGACCAGTACATAAAGGTGTTATCCTGGAGAAAAAACTTCTTTGGAAAAGACACTTTGAGACGAAAACCGCCAAAGTGCTGTCAGTTTTCAGGCAGTGTAAGGAAGTTTCTGGTAAAACCTTGAACCTATCACCAATTAGATCTGTGTGGCATCTATACGGAAATGATAAGACCACTTCTCTCCTATGCATCAGTTGTTTGGTGGAAAATACGTGACTGCTGCTTTCACCAGGTTTCAACGAACGGCTCTACAGGGGGCTTCCCCAGCCCACCTGGCTCCACAACACGACTGTACAATCAAGGCCATCTCTCGACTATAAAGGAATGGTATTTGTTTGAGCTGGTGTGGTCGCCGTGGCGAAGTGGTAAGTGCTTCGACCACGGCGCAGAAAGTCTGGGTTCGATTCCCGGACGGGACACCTCGCCTTTTTTTCACGGAACCACCTCTTTTGAGTTGCTGACAACACTCAAAGAGTATCAATTTTCTATGAAAATGCTTCTCAAATCTGGCCGTTCGGAGTCGGCAAGAAACTGTAGGTCCCTTCCACTCGTGAAGAACAGTAGCACCCACAGCACAAGAAGTTGTTGTAGAAGCTAGGCCCTGGTCCGTTGTGGTCTGTAGTGCCACTCAATTGTTATTATTATTATTATTTGGTTGAACTCGCACTGAAGCTTTGATGACCTCGCGCAACGCATCTCCTATGACACAAGTCTCATGGACATGTCGTCTGATGCAGGGTCATCAACGAACCAGCTGCGTCACTTATACAAATTCGTCTTTCCCTGCGTCCAAGACTGACTCTGGCCAGAAACTGAACCGGGAAGGGAACGTAGTCGAATTTTCACGGATGGCTCCAAGACGACGGAAGGATGTGGGCCGAGGCTTTCGTAGACGACGACAACTTAAGACTTCACACCTCCTTAGCGAATTTTGCATCGGCGAAATCATGTGCGATCCTAATGGCCACCAACTATATTGTGAAAAATAGGTGAAAGGGGGCGAAGTATTGGCGTCTGCAGCGACAGCCAAGCTGTGCTTAAGGTCTTACTCAGCCCTTTAACCACTTCAAAGATATTCCAGGAAGCAGGTCCTTTCTTAATTTGGTCGGCAGACTGAATTCGCTAAGACTTGTCCTGGGACATCATGGGATCACGGGAAACGAGAATCCTAATAAACCAGCTAGGCAAAATTCCAAAGAGGCATTCGTAGGGCCCGAACACACCTTGAGACTACCCGCTACCTTGACTAGGACTTACGTCGACGGTTGGGTCTCCCAACAGCAAAATCAGCGATGACATGATTTTCCAGGATGCAGGCTGACCAAGTCCATGCTGCCGAACTTCAGCAAAAAATCGGCGGCTTTTCTTTTATCTCTAGACAAAAAAGAGTGCAGAAAACTTGTCAGCGTACAAACGGGACACTTTACCTCCGCTGAGCACCTAAGTTTACTTGCGCTTAGTGAAGACACCCTTTGCGACGCCTGTGGAGAAGGTGAAGACACCTCAGAGCACTTTCTCTGTCAATGTCCCGCCTTTGCTCGTATCAGGTGGCGGCTGTTTGGCGCTGATGTGGTGGGAGCTGAAAACTTAAGCTCTTTATCACAGGAGCGCCTGCTGGTCTTTCTCCGGAAAACCAAGAAACTACAGTAAATTAAGCCTGGTAGTACAATGGAGTCTGAGCACTCCAGGCTAATGTATCCCAACCTCCAACAAAAAAATGTTTTCTCATATTTTTCCTATTGCGAATAAATTCGAAAGTGGCCTCAATTCAACTCAAAAATCCAATTGTCCAACAGTCATAAACGCAAGGAAAATCCGACCCTTCAGTCACACCTTTACGATGCCCTGGTCCCTTCAGATTAGCGACCATATCGGACAACTGCCACTTACGAGCAGGGCGGAAGACAAGCACATAAAACCTCACCCACCGCCATAAAAATGTCATTCATCCCAGAGCGTCCTGCTCATTATTAAACGTCAACCAATTGCCTGTCAATATCCATCAGCGATAAAGCACCCACAGCAGCAGCGAGACTTTATCCCGACCGCCAGTAATCGTACAAGCGCATTCATATCATCTTTATCGACCCAAAAGCGTTGATATTTACAATGAGTTTCGCACTTTTATCAAGTCTTTTTGTGCGGCCGATAATTACGGAGCATGTCTCCGCATTGTGTAAAACATTTATGTGTCCGTAGATAGTCGCTGCCGCCACCGCAGCAGCAGCAGCAGTAGGGGTGGCGGCGCGGCGGTGGCCAATGGTGGCTGCTCGCCAGCTTAGTGCGAATGTTTCCAGGCGCAGCAATGTACGGTTTATGTGGGCCATCCTACATATCATGCCGTTGATATTTCCCCGGAGACTATTTTTTATTTTTTCTCGTTTTTCCTTTTTCCCTATTTTCACTCTTGCTTTTGTTTTTCACGTGCGGTCAGAAAATGTTTTCCTTTTTTTTAATTTTACTGTCCCAACTCGCTTTTAGCTTTAACAGCACACCATGTGCGCGAGTGTATGCACACAAGTACCGCCCGCCGGGATACGTCTGCCTGCGTTGAATATGTGAAATATGAAAAAAGAATATGAAATGTGGTATGCAAGAGGAACCAGCAGGTGCCATCCTGCAGCGCCGCGGCTTCCCTCTCCCGGCAACGGAATGCAATTTAAAACGCTCAAAAAATGATGAATGCAAAATGTTGCGGGATTAGAAGGACGAGGTGTTTGCCAGCGACGGGCGTGAGTGTCTGAAACAACAAATGTCGGAAATGAGATACATCTGCACGTGATACGTGCATCAGCCCCAGCAAAATGACACACAGCTAGATGGAGTAAAAAGTAGCCCGCCTGCAAACAAATCAGGATATGAGTTTAAGTGACGCGTCAAGAATCACCAACTCTTTTTCCTCTTGTCTACTTTCCGAATTCATTTCTGTCCTCGACTTACAACACTCCCACTCCCACTCGGTGCGCACGCAACACGCCCATACACCCTCGCTGCAAGAAAGGACTTGAATAAATTTAGGACACTCACTCCTGCTCCCGCAGCTGCACTTCGCTCATTTGTAAATGCATGATGGTGAGGACCCTGACGCGGATGGTGATGGTGACGTGGCTGAGAATGCTGTTGCACGACGCAGCCCACCGTCTCTATTACAGTGTGACTGTGAGAAGGATAAAGTTTGCTCTTCTTGCGCACGTAGGCAATACGAAACGTGATTTTCCGGAATATTTCTGCGCTCCTCGTCATCCAATTATCATTCTGTGTGAAAATGAGTTTTAATTCCGAAAAACAGACGCGACAATCCTTCCGGAGCAGCACTGCGCGCCGCGGTGAGTCAGCGGCAGCGTGTCATAAAAGTGTCTGTTATTTTTATGGCTTAATTGCGGCCCTGCCTATCTGCCATATCTCTCTCCCATCAGTCGCGACAGCTGCCTCCTCAACTCGGCTCGAACGTGCCATCAACATTCGCGAATCCCAGAATCGCACATCAGACTATCCTTAATTGCAGTCTACTTCCTCATCGCCCACCACTGCCGCTGCCACCATCGTCATCATCGTGCCGAGTACATTCACTATTAATGAGGAGTGGAGCCCATCAATAAGCGCCGGAGACAGGCAACAGATGCCCAAGTCAGGGCATAACAAATCTCTCGAATGCAAGCATCCCATATAATACTAATTACGAGTCACTGAGGACGACATAATGGGCGGCGGCGAGGCGGCGCGGCGATGGCAGCAACAGTGGTGGTGATGGAGTATTAAGTCGTTCTCTGCCCCATCGATGCTATTCTATGCATCCTGGGGGTTTTTGCATTCGTCAATGGCCTTCACAGAACAATGGATTACCAATCGGTGGGCCAATCGTCTATGATAAGGACCGAGCAGCCGCCCGTGCCCCACTCCCCCAGCGACGGGTGCACAGCAACATCAATTCTGTAATTTATATCGATGTCAAGGGTATAAATTTCAACTTCGGCATTAATTCCCGGGGAAGAATTAAACTGTCACATATATTTAAGGCGGCATATGTCACATTTTATTTGCCCTATCAAACCTGATTTATTGCGTCGGGCAAACAGCACCACCAGCCGGAACACAGACCAAATATTCGGGCATTTGAAATTTTACAATCGGCCCCTTGATGGAGATTTCCTAAAACATTGGCCTGCTGGGACACTCTGATGCACACAGTCGACCAGAAGAGACCTCGTGTGGATGGCCGGCCTGGGTTGAGACGCCCCACCGCCCGATTGCAGTGTGCAGTGCTACTCAACCATAAATCGCCACTGTTCGAATGGATGAAATTGTCATGAGGTTTTTGTTTCATTGACGATGACCATGGTGATAATTTATCACAAAAGACATACCCCCTGCCATGCTGCAACGCCCACATGCCGGAATCTGAATAAAATGGTGTGCGGTTCGCCAATCCGACCGTGGCATCCGTCACTCACGACTTAGTTGCAACATTGTGACAGCCTTCGATTATCCTAAACCGAGCTCCGCCGCCGCCACCGTCGAGGAGGTGTATTCCAGTTCGTTTGAATGTTCGATGCTGAGGGAGCGGGAGCGGTTTTAAATTTGAAAAGGCACAATCAGCGCATAATGAGGACACACGGGGAGGCACATCCACCACACGTGAGGCATTCCCCATCCCTCTGTCTGGATGGAGCTGGGAGGGGATGCCCTTGGAACAAGAAAACAACTGCCACGCGGAGATAAAATTTGTACGTTCTTGTCCCTAATGAGGTAATTTAAGCAGGTTTCAGTTCATTATCTATTTGTAATTATGGTAATAGCTTAATGGGAAAATTTTCACGTTCCTATGCGTGTCATTACCGCACTGGGACGGTTATCCAGCTAAATGGCGAATTTTAAATTACTCGTATCTTCGGAGGATAACAAGTTTCATGTGTTCGTTTTTATCGCGTTAAAGCGCACCGCTTCCCCGCAGGCGTTGAACTGAACATACAGATGACTCAAGTGCAATAAGGGAAGGCAACGAAACGGCATCCGACTGAATGGTGCTGATTTGATGATGAAGATCAGAGGAAGTGGCATGAATCGGAACCGGCCATTGATTGTTTATAAGGACTAGGGACAACATCTGCCAAACTGATTACGAGTGCTCAGTAGTGCATAGTAAATCAGCAAAAACAACGGAAGAAATGCTTAAAATTTGATTGCTTCAATTAGATTGAGGGAAAAATTTGCAAACTGTGTAATTTTTACCATCTCCGCAACTGGCGACAATTTAACTTTTGATGACGCAAAAGGAGGTTACTGTTGGTGTTCAACACAATCAGATGTGGAATGTGAACTTTTGCTTATTTTTTACACTTTCAACAAGCCTTGATTTGTCAAATACAAGATTTAATTTTTACTGTTTCATTTTGAAAATACAATAAAATGAACTAAATAAATTGTATCAAGGTATTGTGAAACAAGTTGTCACCCCTTATCGTAAGTCTTGCACTTAAGCGCTGAAATCAATTCAGGATTGTTGGCACAACGTCAGTCCTTCACATTTCATCACAGAAAAGTAAGTCAATTAGAGGCGGCAAATTGACATCATCAAGACACAGCTCTCACATTGGATTTTAATATTCAATATTTCTTTTTGTGGACGTATGGCTTCTAACGAGATTTCGAGCCGTTAACCGCAGTCGGTGTCAAAATAAAAGGATTACCAAGCTTTGAGATCACAGGGCATATGAAACGCGTTTGCCTTACGCGGAGAAGGAAAACGTGCGGCAACTCCCAGTAGTTTGCTTAGTTATGTTTTTATCATCTTCAAACATTTAAAAATTGTGTCCTCCCCCGTCTAGTTTCTTTAATACATCGATGTAGCTACATGTCTGAAAAAATTACAAAATCTGGTGCTAGTTTGGAACTTCCAATGAAAACTAGTTGGCAACACTGTTGTTGTCATTAGCACAAGACGGCAATGAATCAAGATGCGAATTTCAAAAATCTTAAAACCAAGTCCTGGTGAGCTCATAATGGGCATTAAGCAATGAAGAACTTAATTTATTAAGCAGATTCATGTTTCGCACACATTGAATTTCCATCGAGGTCAATTGCGGGAATGTGTATTCTTTCAGATTGAATTCAACCCCAAAATGCACACGTACACACTGTTGGCACCTACAGAAAGAAAACATCGCTCCAGGGTCAGCACTACGGTATTCAATCCATTAACCGCCACTATACTCAATTGAGTATTTTCAAAAAAATCATTTGGACATTTTTAACAAAGTATGAATTGTTGTTTTTTTCGTTTTATTTAATAAGCAAACATTAAAATGTGTAAAGGGTGATTCATTGTGTGGTTTGATTTATAACGTAAATTAAAACACATAATTCAAAAGTGAACTTAAAATGTTTACCATCGCTTACAAGAACAATTTATGGCATTTACTTTTTGAAAGTAATAATAAAAATTGAGTGTCTCTACAGCTAACAGGCTACTAGGGCCTAGCTTTTTTAACAACTTCTCATGTTGAGCGTGCTAATGTTCGCTCACGAGTGGAGGGTACCTTCAGATTTTTGCCGACTCCGAACGGAGAGATTTAAGAAGCCTCTCATAGGACAAATGTTTGAGAGTTGTCAGCAAGTGAAACGAAGTGGAAAACTGAAAAATGCGAGGTTCTCAATCAAGTAATCGAACCTGGACGCACATACCCTCTACGCCATAACAATAATACTTTTTGAAAGTAATGTCGTGTTAATGTTCGCCACGAGTACGTCAGAGGTAATCCATTCGGAACGTTTAATTTTGGGCCACTCCTGCGGGCATAGTGAATTTGGCTTCGAAAAGCATCAGTCGTAGTTGGTTTATTCCTGGAAACTTAACATATCTCGAGAGATGTGATATCGCATGAACTAGGCGGCCAATTTGCTGTAGCAAAATTAGGTATTCACCGAAAGATTTCTCAATAAGTCCAATATTTCACTCGCTGTCCATATCCATGTTTATGAATTTTGAAACGCATAATCCGTTAACTTGGCCTAGCTGTAAATCAATCGATAACGATCTTTAGGTACACTTTCAGCAACAGCTTCGTTAAGTGCTGGATATGGTCTAGCCGATCGAGTGTCATCCATTAAAAAATCATTTGAAGACGTTGTTGTCGTGTGAGTCTTTCCATGACCACTTGCCAAACGATGCCAAACGAAAATAACAAAGCAGTTTTGATGGGAGTCTCACATGATTTGTCAAAGAAGCCTTATCAAAATCAAACTCCGATATAATTTCGTTGAAGTCGAAAATTATTTATTTTTATAAACTCATTGCGAACTATGTCTCAAACATTTGTTTTATCATTCCAAACCTTATCATTACAAATCGGTACGAATCTTAACTTCAAATCTTTATTAGAAAAAATAACGGCAACAATTTTTTATCCAAAAAATAATATGTCTGCCTGACGGTATTGAAGATGAAGTAAAGAGTGTTGTACTAAATTTTTTATTGTCTGAATTTTGTTATAAAACGGCTTCTGTCTGGATTTAGCCTTACAAACTTATTCAAATAAACAAACACGATAATTCCTTAAATCAAATGTGTGTGAGTATATATTATATATGCAAACTTGGAGTAGGGTCTATAATGAATTTGAATAACTCCAAATAAGCGGCAAACCTACAGCATTCTTTATATCATATATTCATGGCCGCCTCAGTATCCAGACCAAAACCGAATCGAGAACCTTTGGAAAGATGTTAAAAATAATCCGTATTTAAAGCAAAACCAAAAACTGCACAATAGCTATGGGAAGCTGTGTAGTCTAAGACTAATTGATAGAAAATAAAGTAGCAAACGCTTATCGGGTTACTATAAAAAAATAACTGCTAAGTGCGTAAAGCACTTGCTGCGTCTACGTTGTGTCTTCTTGCTTCTTGTTTTCCTTCAAAAGTATTGATTTATCTGCCCACAAAACACTTCAGCACCACATGTAAATATGTATGTCTACACATAAGCAGAGCTCCGACACATGCAAATACCAGATGTACGTTTCTAAATGTCAGCCTGCAAAAACGTATGTAGAAAGAGAAACTATGAAATCAGTAAAGGAGCTTTTGTGATTAAGGACGAGGTTTTCTTAATTGGAATGAATCCATCATCAAACACTGCCCGCCCGGAAACCAATTAAGACGGAGACTACGAAAACAGCCAGCAGCAAATAGTGTCTCAAAAAATCTTCCCTCCTCCCACCCAGCACAAACAACGTCGCCTAATAAAAGTGCCAGCACTCAAGCTGTAAGAAGAAAAAAAAAACAAGAACGATCCCATTTTGAGGTTTCCATCCCATCGCCATGATGAACATGTTTCATTTTCACCGAAACCCAAAAAACGAAAATCAAGCCAACCAAAATACAAAAACATGAAACCCCCCCCCCCCCCACTCCCCCAGAATATCAATCGTTTCCAATTAAATACAAACTAACCACGCCAGCCTGCCGTCTGAGGAGGGACCACTTACCAAGGGGATATGTCCTTTCAAAAATAGTAGTCGTCCATTTACTTATGTAAACAGTTTTCCCGTCGATTCAAAATAAACAGACTCACGTACTCCTCCACCGCATGCCCAAGTCGGCCGGCAGTGCTCAGGCAAAACCAAAGAACACATCACACCGACAAGGTCCGTACTTAATTGGACCATAGATCCGACTACCAAAGCCATTGTAAGAGTTCACAACTTGGGCAGTTTATTCTGTATAACACTTTGGTATTGTTTATTATTTTAGAAGGGAACGAGAGGCAAAAAAAAATGGAAAACAAAAATCCACAAAGAAGACGCTCAAGTGGATACATCTCGCCCGACTCCCAGATTTATCCGTCTGTCTGAATTGCTGTGTGCCACAGAAAAACTTTCTGACGTCCGAAAATTCCATGAAAAGAATTCAAACACATTTCGTACGGTTTCCCATTCGAATTAGGAAAATGAATTCTCCTCATCTGTGGGGGGGGGGGGGAGTAGGAGGCGAATACAGTGCAAGGACGCACTGCATTCCTGTGAATGCACACGCCACCAACTAAATGTTGCGCAACGTAACTTTAAATCGATGTGGGACTCCATCGGATGGGTGTGGGAGTCGAAACTTTCTCCAGCTTGTTTGAGTTAAATACTCATACATTTTGGGGGTGCCCCATACCCATCAAGTATGGGGGTTCATAAACTTGTCGGCCGGGTCGCTGCGGCACACCGATGTGAGTTCAACATCCTCAGACGAGCTAAGCCCGGATTAGAACCTTTTTCCATTCTAAATATGATCCGCAGCAAATATCCCCGTCCTAAGACGAAGGAATCCTCTGCCTGTCATGAGAAGCAATATTACCCATGACCGTGACGAGAGAGATGATATACATCATATCCAAAGTCCCTCGGCAAATACTCGTAAAAATAATCCTTCGGAGTACATTGAGCTTGAGTAATAAGTGCACACACAAACCCACGGATATGGGAAAAAAGTCCGGATTTGAATTTCCATTCATGCCCAGCGAGCCTTTGCATTCGCCTTTGCCATTTTACTTAAATCACTCGTCCCCTTCTGCCATCTCTCAGGGCTGGGACAACGGCGGGGATGTAGCGGATATACTAAAACTTTCAAAGCAATATCCTCCCTCCAGCGGACCACGCCGATCTGACCGCACACAGCTGACATCAACTGCTGCGGTCCGTGGAGTCGGTGTCCGGGGTAAAAAATCAAATCCGCACATCCTTTGGCATGGCGGGTTCTTTTAATATGAATAATGGCTGTGTTTTGCGGGCCGCAGAAATATGCCGCCAAATAGCGAGAGGGCAGCAATCGCAGCACATGTGACGTCCTGATAAATTTGCATACCCGGTTCGAATTTCGTTATTTTTTCGGGCTCCCCACTGAAGTCAAACCAACCTTGTATACTTTTTTGGATTGACGCTTCATTCATTTTTTTGCCACCCGTCCTGTCAGCTTGCATTACAGGTTCCACGCTTCCGCCATGGCTTTCAGATTAAAAACGCTTAGCACAACTAGGAGCGGCGACGCGCAGAGACGAACTTTTGCATCACAGCAAAACTGCCAAAAATATCCTTGTTCCACACAAATCCGCCGGGTCGAGTCCCGCAAAATTTATTAGACGACACAGAGGCAAATTTCTAGTGCATAAAAGTTCACGGGTAATAAATTTGACGAAGCATCAGCATCCGCCGCCGCCGAATGGGTGCTTATGTGTACGCGAGCGAGCGAACGAGGAGCGAGCGAGAAGCGAACGAATGGACAGAAGAGTTATTCGTCTGTGTGTGCAGTTCGCAGTGGATGCTTGAGCACACACAATCCAACACACGCACGGAGTCACTCACCCGGAGAGAAGAAACGCAAACAGGTCTCCAATAAATTACTTATGCGCCGACTTTTAATTAACGTACATTACATTAATGGAAGACTTCGTACCTCGCGCGGGATTTCCCAGGACCAGTATGTGGGCGGCAGGGAGCGCAGGGAGCCAGCAGGGAGAATACAAACATCTTACAATGGAAATTAATGGAATGAAATTATCATTCTTCGAAAGGATCGTCCCGCCAGAGTACCATCATAATAAGATAATGGAGTACATTTCTTCTAATTAACCAATTAGGGGAAATTTCCATAATTACGCGAGAAAAATAAAGTTTTCCTTTGGGGCGGGGGGAGGGGGTACGCGGGACTGGTCGGTCTGCGTCGACATCGTCGTCATCATTGTCTTTGTCATCAGGGCAACTGCCCCCACCGTTTGCATCATGGCACCCGAACTGTTGTCACTGAGGAATAATATGCGGGAGCAAGGTGTTAGTGAGAGGTAGAGAGTATTTTTTCGCGAAGCCTCCACCACACCATATCTCACTTGCAGCAGTGTGATGTTCATATTAATGTCCTTCCCATTTATTACATCAGCATTAGCATCAGCATCACCATCAGCATCAGCATCAGCATCAGCATCAGCATTCCAGCCAGCACTCGTGCTCAATTGGATTTTTGGTTGATAGAGTCTGTCGCTGACGACAGTATTTGTACCAAATCCACACACACAGCACTATGTTAAGCCAATCCCCCGCTCCCCAGCCGCCCACCCACCCCCAATCCGCACTCAAATCCGTTGGCGCGTGAGGAAGGAGGCACTGATGAGGAAGCCGCCTTTCCGCGATGCCGAGGAGACGGTCGGCGGAGAGCACGTTAAATCCGACGCTAATTTTCGCAGTAAACAGAAAATTCAATGTTTGAGATAAGGATGTGTGCACAACGCATATTTTGCAGATAAAAAGACGAGTTTTTGGGGGATTTTAATTAGTTTTCTTGCATGAATATTAATTATATTATAAAAGGATACGCGAATATGTTTAATTATCATTTTAATTGTGCTTGTTGCCGGGAACATCGCCGGAGACTCCGGCTTTAGAAAGGCACATCATCTCCTCGGTAGTGGTGGCTTACTGAATGGATGGCAGCTAATGAGTGTTTGTTGGCGTATATGAGGGAATCCGTTTAATTAGCTATGAGAGCAAAAAAACAGAAAATCATACACAAACGCACGTTCCCTGTGCGAGATACAAGCCAATGGATTATGTGCGGATAAATTATTTATTATAACGGAATCCCAGCGATACTCAGCTGCTGGCTGGGAGGTTTTTGAATAAATTACGACCGCCCCTCCCCAAGACCTTAGCGAGGGGAAAGTAAAAAAGTGTGTGTTACACATTTGATAGGATTAATAACGTTGCAATATACACAAGGAGTGTCTTCCCTTTGATGGCAATGCTAATTGAGTAATAATCTTTGTGCAATTAAGGCAAGAGATACTGTGGAACTTAAGGGAGATGCTCGCATGAGAAGTGGGGTTTTGTATTTCTTTGCTCTCATGACGGTGTTTTTTGTTGTTGAATGGTTTATGTGTGTTTGGTGTGCAACGATGTGTGAAAAAAACACAGGCTTTCAAATGCAGGGTTGCTATTTCAAGAAAAGGATTTCTACTCTTTTTTCACCGTCAAAACCGTATAACTCTAAACCTTACACTGGAAAATGTCTTAAGGAATGGTCTATGGCTCAGATCGCACTGGAGTTTTGATAACCTAGCGCACAGCATCTCCTATGAACCAGCTGCGTCGTCTTTCCCTTTGTCCAAGTCTGGCTCTGGCCAGAAACTGAACCGGGAAGGGAATGTAGTCAAATTTTCACTGACGGCTTCTCCTTGGTTAGGGCTTCCGTCGACGGAGGCATGCGTGAAAAGCCACGGCTTTTCTGTTACCTCAATACAGAAATAGTGCAGAAAACTTGTTGGCGTACAAACGGTGCACTTCACTTTCGCTAAGCATCTAAGTGTACTTGGGCTTAGTGAAGACACCCGTTGCGACGTCTGTGCAAAAGATGAAGACACCTCAGAGCACTTTCTCTGGCAATTTCCCGCCTTTGCTCGTATCAGGTGGCGCTGATGTGGTGGGAGCTGAAAACTTAAGCTCTTTATCACAGAAGCGCCTGCTGTAAAAACAGCTTAAAGACTCATCAAGCCTGTGTAAAAAATACGGATCAGAACGATGTCATAAAATATAAGACAACTGCTTTAAGAGTCTACATCATATTTTCGTTACAGCACGCCCTCAGTTACTCATGTCTTTATGTATGGTACTAAGTCACAGGTTCGTGAGTGGAGTGAATTTGATTCTTAGTCCATAAAATTTTCCGAAATGCATATTATTTTTCCACTTTCGTAAAAACCGAAAATTCCTTTTACACTTTTGAGTGATTTTTTTTACAATTTGGTTTGAAGGACTATTCTTAAAAATATTGAATTGTCAATACCTTCAATTGCCTGTCAATACCTTAACTACCTTCCCTAGAAAGAGACAATACCGGTTGCAAATTCAACCCCTCATATTCCACATAACTCGTAAAAGTACAATTCATAAAGGCAATTCAACAAAAATTGGGATGTTATGTAAAACGTTTTTGATCGACTTCGAGTATTATTGATTTATGAACTCATTCGGTAGATTGGGTTTAAAGTTATTTTTCCCAATTACTCTTCAAACAGCGAATGTATGCTAGAAGGAGCTTTTATATTTTATTTGTTTTAAATTATTAGTTCTGTATCTGCAGTTTGCAGTTTCATACACTCCCTCGTCTACTTGTGGCGCTCCAGAACGGCACTTTAGACCGCAGTTGGAGCTATAGACCGCAGTGGGTGATACAGACACGTAGGTCTCAACGAACAAGCTTCTCCAGTAGTTTCCGTATTCCGTCCAGTTGGTACTATTGCACTCTTCAACTGCTTCTTTTGGCATACATTAGCAGGTTAAAGAACAAAATATGAAATCGATTTGGGAAAAATAACTTAAAACCGAATCTACCGAATGAGTGCATAAATCAGTAATACTCGAAGTCTGCTTTTTATTAGAAAACTCTTTGAGCTGAAGTTATGTTTTTCCAATGTCTTACATAACCTAGCCTTCGCCGAGTATTGGACACGCAACTTGAATATGAACTGAACGTCGTTCGGAAAATATCGATTCACCAGCGTGATCATTGCTTAAGATAGGGATCAGCCCGGCAGTTTGCTGATTACACCAAATCCAACTTCCCCGACCGCTCACGTCTCAAAACAACTACCTTCTAGGTTGAACTTTGTGGCCAATTGACATTGTTTTCTGATTTTTTAAGGAGCTATTAGCTCGGGTTTAGGAAAGTTTAGGAAAAGGAGGTATACAACGGGGCATATCATGTACATATATACCCAATATGTAAATGAAGTATACGCCCTAGTGTACGCGTAGCACGGTACGGACATAGTTATTTCCTTACTAGTGTTAAGTATTTGTAAGTTTTAGTATAGGTTAATATTAGAAAAGGTTACATTTTGTTAAGTGGTCGCAGTGGCATAGTTGGTAAAAAGCGTCGTTTCACACCCGCAAATATCAGGTTCGATTCCCGTATATCTAATATCTCACCTGGAGTCGGCAAAAAAACTGTAGGTCGTTCTCTGCGAACTACTCGTAAGAGAATAGTAGCACTCACAACACGAGTAGTTATTGAAGAAGCTAGGCTCAGGTCCCTTGTGGGCTGTAATGAAACTCAATTATTATTATTCAATTTGGTTAAGTCAAACAAAAGTAAAAATACCTTCGGTGTTTTTCTTTGTGTCGAGGTAGACATAATGGAACTAGTTCAAAGCATTTTTTCTTCTTACAGCATAACATCTACGACATTTTTATAACATTACCGCAATTAATGTAAGTCTATTGTACATTTATTGAATTGTATTTTTACAATATATTCATGTAAAAAATTGTTTGTTTTATTGTTTCAATAAAAACAGATCCCCTGATGAAGGCAGCAATCCCTGCCGAAACGTTGGAAAAACAACAATGAAATAGCCCAGCTTCATTCAGAATCAACAGCGACCAAAAAAGCAGACGGAGAAACAAACAGTTTCCTCGCATAATAATAATTGATTTGGGCAATTTTAACAAACAGCTTAAAATCGCCTTTTGGCATATCTCAATTTCAACTCGTGCACCAGTTAATTTCCTTGCCTTTGAATACTTCCAAATTTCTTGAACCAAACGCAAATTATTTGCTTAGTCACTCTTAATGATTCTGTGAGTTCACTTTGCGTTTGTCACGGGTCTTGATCCAGTTAAACCCGCAATTTCTAATCTTCAACTATTTTTTTAAAGGCTCTTTGCCTTCAACGCTAAAATCACCACCTTTGAAGCGTCGAAACCACCCTCTGCATGATTTATGGATCGAAGCACATTCAATCAACTTAAGACAAATCAGGACATTTTGGAAGAGGCAAAAAATAATGTTGTTGTCTAAGGCAGACGCTGATTCACACTAATTATTGCTGACGAATGACACACCCTTCCAATGATGTAGGTAATTGCTTCCATGATCAGCACAACTTGCACGTGGCGCCATCTTTTGAAAACGAACCCCCAATAGATTAGCTTACATATCACTCAGCGCCAGATTCGATTGACGAGTTTAACAAAGAAATGAATGATGCACAAGCATAAACTTTGCACGGGATATGATCCCAAAAAGGAAACTCTTTACAATAATGCCGACATACTGTCTGCAATAAACATGCGATTAGTTTCAAACTGGTGGCTGAATAATCAATTCTGTTAGGTTAAATACAGAAATGGAGTGATATATAGTTCGCTCCCCCGTCTAGGTATAAATGCATTGTGTACATCGAGTTGTAATATTGTCGTATTAAAATTAGGATAATAAGTATCATCCAATCTTGATTTGACTGTCATAAAAATAAAGCACGTGTTTGTGATGGCGGCCGAAAGACGATGGCGGCGGGCAGTGGACGGTGAACGGCGGATTATGTACCTTGCCTGGGTACCGTTTATTAAATGGCAAAAGGTGAATGTTATGCAAATGAGATGCCTTCGCTGAATAGAGTGGATTGAGTAAGTTGAAGTTTGCCGTTTTTAAATGTTAACCTAGAGCACCGCTGCTGCTGAGCTAATACTGATATCAGAAAATGAACAAGTGGATATTTGCCTAAGTCCCGTACGATCGATGTTTATCGCAGAGCCACGTTTCTTTAGGTTAACTTGTTCATAAATACTTTTGATGGAGATGTCTGCAGATTTCTGCATTCTTCTACTTCTATGCATGATGCTACAGTTCGGGGTGGACCTGGTCTTAAACGAACATGCCACTCCATCCTCCACCATATAGCACGATCTTATGCCAGCTGCCTCCAGTTGCGCTCTCCAAGTTGATTGAGAAGCAGTGATGGGCAAGAGTGCGTCTGGGTTTGATTTCCTATTTACCGCTAAGCTGAGGTAGACGTAGTACCTTACTTCCTCGAAGTTTTTGCTGCTAGTAGTACGCTCTGTCCGAGATGTCGACGTTGTGTATCCTTCCTCGATGATCATATACTTCGTTTTGCTGTCATTTATAGCCAGATTCATTCTAGCCGCTTCCGATTCACTGCCAACAAACCCCTCATTAACGGCTCGCTGTGCTCGTCCAATCATGTCAATGTCCTCGGCGTAAGCTAGCAGTTGAACGGACTCTTGACAGATCGTGCTTCTGGTGCTGACTTGTGAGTTAGGCACGATCTTCCCAAGAATGATGTTGAAGAAGTCACATAGATCGTTTCAATGATAATGCCAAACACATTTCACTAGCATTGAATTATTGCTAACGCGGTGTTTTTAATCCACGAAGGTAAAAAGTCAGTTCCTGGTGATCTAAAGTTCGAGTGGAGTTCTGGGGAGCAGGAAAGGAAAGTTTCCGGGAGACAACATGCCAAACGTCCTTGTTGCAAAATTACAAGGTTCTATCCATCTAATTTTTTTTTTTCATAATAGCACGTTTTGAATAGAAAAAATTCAGAAAATTTTTTCGGATAGTTAAGCTAGTTTTAAGTGTTTTTAAATGGCATCTAAAAAAATTAAGTTGTTTCATCGAATAAAAATACACCAAAATCTTACAAAAAAATAACCATCTTGAACTTTGTACCCGTAGACGTTTCATAAAACGTTTGAAAACGCTTCCTCATCTGTTTCATATATACTTTTGCTGAATGCTAATTAATTTAATTTTTAATTTAAATTTTAACTATATTTGAAATGAATCAAATTCGAATTTGTTAAAAAAAGTAAGTTAAATGCAATTCACAAGAACATTATAAATCTTGTGCAACAGATTCCTTTTCACAAACTTATGCTTGACGTATTTGAAATATGTGAAACAGAATCGGTGCTACAGTGTTGTAATTGCAAATAACTCTAACTAGTTTACAAGTTTCTAAATTAGGTCACTGTCTTAACAGGCGGAACTTAAGATGAGAAAAAATCTTTAAGACCAGATTTGACAGCCAGATTGGACAGGGAAGGAAACATTTTCTCAAACAATTTGTTCGCTCCTTCCTACATTACCCAAGATATGTTAAGAATGTATCGTTTAAATGTATGTTGCCCTATCTCAGTACCAGTCGGGCGCCAGGCAAAGATGTTGTTCTTTTCCAATTTCCACAAAGTCAATAACAATTCATATTTCAATTCAAAAAAACGAATGCCTTATCTTACATATCCTTTTGCAATAGCTACGGACTGAAACATATTCAAAAAACAATCCCCACACCTACTTTTCCCAATATTGCGCCAAGTTTCCGCCCCTCACTACAAGCACAAATGATGCCCTTAGCATAAAAAGAATATGTCAAGTCGTCCGCACAAATTTATTCAAATTTTCAAAAATGTACAGATGTGTGTGGAATTGAATTGAAAACTCAATTTCACCGCTACTGCCACACAGCGCCTTACTTTATTTTTCGAAGAAGAAACTTTATCCATTTCCTCTATTTCCAGAGACATCTACATATGCTCTCCGTTCCACATGTGCCAGCAAATTGCCTGCTTGCTCCGAACGATCTTCCACCAGCAGAACTCACTGACAGCGTATTGTCTTTATTAATTTTATTAATCCAATGGATTATAAAAAACAAAACTGAAAACGAGGATGTACACAACGGCGGCAGCGGCAGCGGTAGCGGCGACGGCATAAGTTAGACAACAGGGATATTGCGTTCCTTATCCGGCGGACGCACGACGTCAAGGCGGTATACTCGTACAAGTGTATGTATGTGTATTTTTTTTTTTTGTATCCTTTATTACTTTTCTTACGCCGAAGTCAACCGGCACATTGAAAATTTTAATGTAAACCTTTATTGCAGAGGAAAGTTTTCCAATAACAATTGTGAAATGTTGGGGAAAAAAGCGGAAAAGTTTCAAACTTTGTTTGAGGAAAAGAATTTCCGGCTGCCCGGATACTGAATGGAGGATTCTATACACTGTCAGGCGTTTTATTTTATTTTTATTAATTTTCAGGATTTCTCCTACTTGCTCAAACCGAGCAGTGAACACTTTAGGTCGCTATTGTGCTGGCCTGCATCGGGCAGGAGGTAAAATAAAGATGTGTTAAGCCACGTCCATTAAACCAATGCCTCAGCGAGAGAGAGAGAGAGAGACGATGAAAACAAAGGCTTTAAGCAGATGGTCTGCCGTCCTGGGCACAGTGAACTGATAAGATTGCTCCGCTCTCTATTTCCCGGTTTGTTTCTGCTTTTGCTCCACGTCCCGGTGGAACTTTTCAATTCGATTGGATGTGCCACTTCCAACATTGTTCCCGACCAATTAGGGCGGCTATCACCGGCACTCGCACCGCACTCATCGGTACGGGGCTGTGTGTGCGGCGGTAAGCCATCCACGCAGCGGAAGACATGAACAAGAGTTTCGCACAAAACAGGGAGCAGGAGGACAGCGATTCTCATAGGAAACCCCTCCGGAAATCTTCGGCTGGAATATGAAATTTTTCAAATTAAATCTCCTCTCCCTCCCGCTTTCTAGCGGCGCGGGGTTGCGATGGCGCGGTGGTGGGCTTGGCGGGCGCTTTCATTGTTTTACTTCAGAGCAGTGTTTTTTTTTCGCTTTTTTTTTCTATGGGCTCTCTATCCTTTACTGTGTTGGTTCCGGTGTCGTACTTAACAGAAGCGGTTCATTTCGGGCATGTCACCCGTTTCGGTATACACGGGTAGCCGAATAGAGGCAGCCGGCAGTGTCGCTTTATGCTGGCGCTTTGGCGGCGGGGGAGTAGGGCAAAGTTTTCACATCGCATGCCATTGTTTTAAAATTTTATTAAAAAGTTTAATGTTTTGCGGCTTCAACCAAGTTCCATTCAAGTTTAGTGGCGTTGGCGGTAGAGACGCAGGCGATGGGTAGAGTGCCACTGGAAAATAGACCCGGCACACAACACAGACGCAGTGTAGCAGCAACAGCCTCTATCATAATGAAATGAGTTCCTGGTGACATTTGAGGAGCTCTCCCCATGCCCAAACTTTTTATGAGACTTTTCAATGAGATTTTTATTATTTACAATTTGTTGGAAGACAATTTAATGGGTTCCTATGAATTTACTCTTATCTCGGTTTCACCGCCAGCATCAGCACCACAGCTATCAGCCCCGGGGGCATTCGGATGCCCCAACGATTTGGCTAATTCGAATTTTTGGTTTAACTTTCCTCTCACTGAGTGTGCTGCCGCACTTGGCGTTCTCCTACTTTATGAGGGTCAAAGGGAATTTTAAATTTTACCCAATTTCAGGTTCAACAATGTAATTACCTTTTTTCACGTCGGCTGGTTGTAAAAGGCGAAAGTCGGGCGCCGCTCTGTTTCATGTGATGTATGTACGTGGGCTGGAGGAAGTTTTTGGCGGGTGAAAAGACGGCAAATCAAATGTATAAACAACGGCTATGCGTTGGAAGATAGGCGCCCTCACTGCTGACCATATTATGAAACTTGTAATTGAATGCAAATTTTTGGCTTTTGTTTCTTGCCAATACCTATACTTTGTAACCATCACATTTAATGGACAAGCATTCGTACTTCGCAGTTGAATGTTACATTGATCGTAACTAATTTGGTGATTGCTGATTGGCTTCTGCCTTGGTCTCGAACTGGCAGACAGACTAAAAGCTTAATTTACGTTGTCGTAATTTGTGATGTATTTCGAAGGAACAACAGTCCGACCGCAAAAGTGAAAAAAAAAGTGTGTCGATACAGTCGCTTTACTTTTGGAAATAATAATAATAATAATAATAATAATAATTGAGTGGCACTACAGCCCACAACGGGCCAGGGCCTAGCTTCTACAACAACTACTCGTGTTGTGCATGCTATTGTTCTTCACGAGTAGAAGGGACCTACAGTTTTTTGCCGATTCCGAACGGCGAGCTGAGAAGCTTTCCATAGACAATTAATACTCTTTGAGTGTTGTCAGCAACTCGAAAGAGGTGGTGCCGTGAAAAAATGCTAGGTGTCCCGCCGGGAATCGAACCCAGACTTTTCTGCGCCGCGGTCGATGCACTTACCACTACGCCACGGCGACCACTGGAAATGGTAAGAATAAAAATACCCTTTTATACAATTTTCCCTCCTGTCTATCGGACAACTCACATATGTATAAAAACAGTGGCATGTTGAAAAAAAATTTGTATACACTGTATATGATTTTTTCTGCAGGAAAGTAGAGCCGAAAAAGAGATGCAATCCTACACCTGCACACGATTCCTTTTTAACCTCTCTATCCGACAAACATTCTGTTTCAGAGTTGCAGAGATTTACTCAAAATTTAAAAAAAAGTGTCCTTCTTAGGCATTCAAAAAGGAACGCAAAACATGGAGTCCAGTAAGATATTTGTATAGAATTGTTACGCTTACGCTTGTTACGTTACGGTAAGACGTCAAAAAAGCTAATTTTTAAGATCTAAAAAATGCAATTTCGAAGAGCTATAGAAGATATTGAAGAAATAACATTGTTCACTGTGTTTTTGTACCACAAACATATGCAATTTTCATAAACCCGTTTGTAAGTGAAGTTTCGTACCCTAAACCCCTAAACGCACACTTAGCTAGCTAGGGATAGATCAAGGTTGGAGGATGATTGGAGGGTGTTGGCGGCACGGGGAAAGTGCGGGTATAGGTTTCGTGTGGTGGGCGCTTCCATTAGTGTTGTAAAAATTAGAATAACGAAACCATAAATTTGTGAGTGAGAACTTGAACTGTCTTCTTTTCCTAGAGTATGCCGCCAAACATCAGAAACTGGTAAGTAAAATTATTATTAAGTTGTTTTTTTTATAATTGGCGGGTGCTAAAGGGATTGTTTAGTACCATTAAGTGAGCGAAATTAAGTCGCAGCACGGGCCGAGGGTATAGAAGAAGAGAGGGAAAGGGAGTACCGGTGCACATTGGTTTTAAATGCCTGTGGATTATAATGAGGAGGAGAAAAGTTCAGCTGGGAAGATCATATACTCGTATTCGTGTGGTGCGACTGAAGAAGGAGTCTCTAAACTTAACAGTACACCCGAAGGTGGGCTTAAGGGTGGGCAGTTATAGCGAGGCGAGTATTGCGGGTAAATTCTTGATAAAATAGTGATATGTTTTAGCAAGTCGATTGACTTCGCAGCATTAGTATTACCAACAAGTTTTGTCGCTCGCTGTTCAATTCTCCCCTTCAACCCCCCCTTTTGGAGTCGACAAAAAACTCTCAAAAAACCCTCTTATGAAAAAATAGTAGTTGTTGAAGAAGCTCACGAACAGCTCCTCAAATCTCTCCGTTCGGAGTCGGCAAAAAACTGTAGGTATCTTCTTCAGTAGCACGCACAACACGAGTATTTAATGTAGAAGCTCGGACTTGGTCCCTTGTGGGCTTTAGTGCCACTCAATTATTATTAAGTATACTTCAACACACATGAAAGCGCTACAGTGGAGGTGCAATATATGTAACCGATAGCTTTCTTTTAGGCAGCGAGGAAGATGGATTTTCTAAATTGATTAAATTGACCACATCTTGAGGCTGTTACCATATCTCGTTTTTTATCGTACAATTATTTATCGCAAGATGACAAGCTAACGCCTCATTAAGAGCTTAGAAGTAAGACAGATGTGAAAATTATAGCAAAAATAACTATGCCAAAAAAATAGAAGAAAACGAACTTTTGGGGCACATTCAACCCACCGATGCAACTCCTTGATACAGTATTTTCCGTCTCTCATGCGCGCATTACAAACAACGAACGGAACGAAACTACGTAGGGGAGGGAAGCAAATTATTCGCCGCGGTAATGGAAAAGGATATCGTTTACATTTTCTATCTTGTTATAATCTGAGCAAATGGGTAACTAGATACCGCTGAATTAAATAACACAATCGTAGAACAAGCTCTGTTACATTATGATTGCGAATGTTTTGAATTTGTGTGAAACAGGATATGTACAACAAAAACAAAGTTATAGGTCCTTGGCTTTTGTAGTTAACAGAGCTCAAGGAACGTGAAACACGTTTTGATATTTTTTGGCTTGAAACGAAGTAAATTTTTGAATTTTAGCGCTTTAAGCGCTTAACACATTAAATTAAATGTTTGTCTGGCATTCTAGTTATATAAACTGTCTGCACCGTAAGAATAGATAACTTCGCGCGTTGTCTGAATTTTGAAAAGACTTGTGAAGCTAAAGTAGGTCTCACACAACAATGCCACGAAGCGCCGCTTCAAACACACTTATTGACTTTAGTCATTGCACTACTTGCCATTCATTCAACATTCGCTTCCAAATTTCCAAGAGATAACGAACCATCACTATTCCATCAAGTATGTAAATCTTGACTAGTCTCTGTCCCCCAAGAACAAATTGCTCTTAATGGCGAGTTCTCGGAATACCAGGGCAACGTTAGTTGGGAACAATAGCATTCCAGTAGTGAGTTCGTTTCATTTCATAAAACAAACTGCTTTCGATTCAGCAGACGCCCCAGACTAGAAGCATCCCAAAATGATGGCAAAACCAAGGAATCTGCCTAGGAGTACGTCGTTTGCTAAAAGCATTTATGAAAAAGGTCAACCCATTCAGAATTAAATATTGATGCAATAGCCGATGGCTAATCAGAGACTTCCTCTCGAACCGACTTGTCCCCCCAGCAATCCGCAGTCGTTCATCCAGTAGACAGAGGCAGTGGAGGAGAAAAAAAACGCAAAAATCCATCCCATATTTTCTCGGCTTCAGGGATAATGGCTAGATATTGAATATAACCAAAAGGAGTGCTCTGTGTATGCCCACGTTCGACCCCACTCAGCGCCATTGCCACTGCCACTGCCACTGTTGGAAACCACCAGACGGCAGGCACACACGGCTCCTCAAATGGAAGCAAATAATTCGTCTTATTTCGCTCTGACCTAGCCGGTACAGGATTCATAGGACCGCTGGCGAAATGACGGCCAAGAGAAGATTTGAACCAGCCAGGAAGGAGAACTCTTTTTGTGTGTGTCCTCGAAAATTGCGCAAAATGATATTTGAAAAAGCTCTCCGATTATTTATTAATGGCAAGGTACACGACCTTATATTCGGGCACAAAATGATGATGTTTTCAAAATTTAATTTCGGAGATGTTGAAGGACCGAAGCCCTTTGAGGATATGTCATTAGGCGAGCGACCTGCATGAATATTTCACAGCGGCAACGGTGCGCATGTTGACACACACACACGGTCGGGTAAAGTCTGTTCTCCTGCCGGCTGCTAGATTCAATGCATGTGGCCAATAAATTTTATTCTTCAATTATTCATGGCTTATTACGGGTGTCCTCATAATGAGGACCCTCTGACGTGACCATGTGTCATTCAAAACAAACAGACGGGTGTGCATATCTGCTCGTGTTCGTATGCGAGACGTAGTGTGGACGGAAGAACCGAAGTGTACTTTGCCCACGTATGGGAATAGTGTCAGTCGCCTTTAGGACGCACGCAATTTATTAGAAAACTTTCCGAGTCCTACACAACACTACTCGTATCATAAATTCCGCTCATTAATCAAAATTTTAATTCATATGCGATAAAAGTCCTTGACTGTACACAAGCGTGGTTCTTTGCCGTTGCTATTGCTGTTGCGGCTGTCATGCATCCCCGCCGCCGCTTCGTGCCGCACCCCCGCCAGCCACTAATGTTGTTCCCCTGTTGTCTGCGCCAAGTTACAGAGGGATGTGGCGTATCTGTCGCCTGAAGAAACTTTTGAGAACTGAGACAAGTTGAAGGGAAAATCTTTAGAATGTGCATTCAATCGCGGAACGATAAAGGCGAAAACAAAAACAGGAAGTTCTGAAGTGCTGGAAGGCGATTGGTGTACCATGGTGTGTTGGTGACGGAGGCGGTGGCGGTAGGAAGCAGCATTGCGGTACCAATCTCTCAGGAGACGGCAAAATACTATTCGAAAATCGTTAAACTAACTGAAAGTATCGCGGTTGTTGTTCTGTTCTGCATGATTGTTTTCAACGGCGAAATAAATAAATTTGCTCGCGATTCTGGCTCGGATAGCTGAGACCAAATGAAGGAATGAAGCGCTTGGTCTTGAGTGGGGGGAGCCACCTCAACTTAGCTTCAGGTTATTTTTGTCAATGAAGCGTAGTCGGTTTCCTAATTTAGAAGCGCTTGCCGCGTCTTTTCCTTCGCGGTTCACGGTGTAAGTTTGTCGTGGATTTGTCAATGGGGGGGATTAAAACTTTTAATAAGTTTGGAACGGATCATTGATCCATAAAAGATGACTGACATGGAGTGTGGTGGTGTGGTGGCAAGTCGGGAGCTGCAACAACCCTGTTGGGCCACCGCAATGAGGCGGAGAATATTATTTGCATAAACATTGAAAATGGTATATTTCGGAAATGCTGGTCTACTGCTTCGGAGGTGGCTGGTGGACATAGTCATTTCGGTACTTAATGGCTCATCAAAATTAAGTGGTTTCGCGATGAACTTTTTTTCGCTAGATACTTTGGTGGTATCTGTCTTTTGCTTTTGTGCTCGTAGTTTAAATGCATGAAATGTGCGTTTTCCTGTCTGTGAATGTGGAACGCAGACGTTAGTTCGAAATGGCTTTTACGTAAAACTCTATTGTCGTCAGGCATTTTCTTGTCTGCTTTCCTTCAAGTGAGAACAATTATTTTTTCCTACAGTCTTGAGCAAAATTAAAGAAACCAATTTTGGGAATTCAAAAAAAAAATATTAAAACTGGGTACCTTAATAAAGTTTCCTACTGCATTTTTAGCGCAAGTAAATTTGAAAACTGTACCGCAAGCACAGAAGTTTGGTGCATGTTTTGATACTCTTGAAATGCCAAAAATCTGAGGCTACATAAAACTTTGTTCAAATCATTGGATTGAAGCTAAAGGGATATCCAGCAAAAAAATGTAACCACTTGGATGAACTAAATTTACAGAATAAAACATTTGTTAGTTGGAGTAGAATCCCTTGGGCTCTATGTGCCTGCGTGTTTTCAAAACCTTCTTCTTCTTTTCTGTAATATTTCAACATTTAATTTGAATAAATCTAAGCTCGTTCAGAATCATCATAAGTTTTTATCGAAATTCACAATGAGGTACCTTCATTTTTTCTCTTGACTGTACATGAAAAAATGTTAAATAGAGCACGTCCCATTATATGAACATAAAGAATTTTTTCAACAACATTTTGTGTTTCCCGGCATGTCAAAATAATCTTTATTCTAGCTTTCACAGCGTGTGTGCATTCATGAGTTCAATCGGAGCGCATTTTCCACCAAATGAAATCTGTCACTTTCAGAAAGAACGTAGGAGATTCTCAGAAATCTGTTGTGCTTTTACACGTTTTTTGTGTAAAGAATATTCTGAAATGTATGTTTTCAATATGTAATCCTTTGACTGAAATAACTTAATTTAAAAAAAAAATACCTTACGTCCGTCGTCGGTTAGTGTTCATTCTGGTAAGTTAACTCTGACTGACGAGAGCTGGAAATATTAAACAAATTCGAAATTCTTTGAAATGCTTTTACAGTCAGTATAATTTTTTTAAACAGAAGTTTTGTCGTGTATCTTTGTTTCTTTACTGATACCTATAGCAAAGAGTCTGATGCATAAATCTAATCTTCATTGTTGCATGTTTCATTTGTATTTAAAGCAGGTAAGATGTTGAATCGGTTGAAGGAGAAGAGACAGCAGCGACTGATTATCCTGATCTTTTATGAAACCGGATTTTTTGAAGCAGATCAGTATTATTAGTGGTGTAACAGCCTCGTTTGTAAGGTGCCCTTAACTTGTCGCAAAGATATTGATGCTATGTTACTTTTTCTTTTAAAAATTTCAATTAATAGGCACAGGTGACCAGGTTTTTTTTCAGGATGAGTTAGTTTAGCTCTAGTAGTTCTTTTCCTTTTTTTAGAAAGGTGAGTAGAATAAGTAATCGTTTTTATGGATGAGAGTGTAGTCAGTGTAATTTCCTATCCACCGCTATTCACTTTTCCGATTATCTGCTTCTTTTTAGAACAAAAGAATCTATTATTAATAACCAACGAAAACTAGCGCTTAACAAATTAAACTGATATTGTGACAAACTATATTGCTCGTGCTACAATGGGACGAGTTTGGTCGCCAAATATGTACTTACGCAATTTGAAAATTTGTAACTAGCAACGCTCATGCCTTCGAATTAACGCGCGGTTTTGTTAAGTAGGAGTGAGTTTTCGGTTTAATAACCAAGTACTTATGCAAGTATAGTTTTTCTCCGAAATATAGAGAGGTCTTCTGTGCAACTAGTGTAAATTTCTTATCATGAAGTGGTTTGGTTGAGGCCCAGGTCCACCTCGGACTGTAGCGCCACAAGAAGAAGGCGAAGAAGTGGTTTGAGCTATCACTTTTTGGAATTAAGGAGAGGGGTCAGTATTAGAAATTTCTCATCGAAGCAAAAATACGTATTTTACCGTATACTTCTGGAATTCTGTGGACAGCAAAAATTCACTGTCACGGTACTCCTTTTCTGAAAAATATGTTTAATTCTCTCTTTACTTTAGTGTACAAAAATATATTTACTACTATTCTACTGTTTCTTATTTCAGTCACACAGAATATGAAACAAATAGACTTTTAAAAGACAAGGTGATTAGAATAAGAATGTGAGAAGGACTAACTGCACTTATACTGCATTGTTTTTGTTTTATGTGAAATTAAGCTCGAAAGACAAGTCATACTTAAATTTTTTTAAATTTTTTTTTACCAAAGTCGGGTTAAATTTTCTGCTATTAACCAGGCACGACTTTCTTAGTTTGAATGTATTTTGCTTTTGGATTTTGTCTTGCTTCTATTTTCTTAGTTCTGGCCAGAAATGATCTATCAGACTGAGTTCTGGTGTCTTAAGTGATGTGGAAGCAAGTGTAGGGGTTCAAGCGAAGGAAATAAGTGGAACAAATAAACGACAAACGATCTGTTGGTGTTTCGACTATATTAAGAGGGCAAAACTAAACATTCACTGTCGAATTTATACGTTCATGCTCTAGTTCTAAGATTCATGCTGTTAACTAATTTGGAGACATTTCGGGTGAATCGTATGATCAGAAGAGATAGATAGAGCGAGTAACGACATACAGTCTGTATAACAAGAATGGTATTTAATAAAAAAAATTATTATCGACTGAAAAAGTTGTATGTGGAAGAAGGTGTATGTTTATGGGCATTGCCATAGGATATAAAATGTTCTTCTTTGCCTTCCCTTAACTATGTCAATATACACTTTCCCACGGATAATTTTAGAAATAAAATATATTCTTCGAAGCTCTGACAAAGCCATGCAAACCCAAGTCGCGAGTAACTTTTCAACATGTTCCACCGTTTTCCAATCTAATTTCTGATTATATCCTGCGCCCGATTTCCTCCAAACGGATTTCCTCCCGAAAAGATTATTTTTGATTTTCCTTCAAAGCAAAGAACAACCAATCATAATGTTTTCGCAATTTTAAATTAAAATAAGTCGACTTACTTTTAACCAAATTTCCTTGTCCTTGTCGGAATTCTCTTTTGCAAACTCAAGTTTCACCCAACAATTCTTTTCACTAATGAATTATTTTTAACATGCCATTCTATTATGAGATCCTACAATATAAACGACTTTTCTAAAAACTTTTCCATCGCTGATATCAAGGTCTTTAACTTTCTTTCGGTCTTTCTTAGAATTTCAACAGCAAAGCGATCATTATTAACTTCTTTCAGTAGAATCCTAAGGTTTCCCCAATAATTTTTCTACTTTTACCATTCCTTTTTTAATTAGTTACAAAAATCCCAAAATCTCTGATTTCACACTTATGTAAACCCAATTGACATCTTTCTACTAAATTGTTAGCTGCCAATTTCTCTAGCAGACATTTAGTTCTAATATAACTTCTACAACAACTACTCGTATTGTGCGTGCTACTGTTCTCTCTACGAGTAGAAGAGACCAACAGTTTGTGCCGACTCCGAACGGCGGGATTTTAGAAGCTTTTTCATAGACAATTGAAACTCTTTGAGTGTTGTGAGCAACTCGAAAGAGGTGGTGCAGTGAAAAAAATGCGACTTGTCCCGTCCGGGAATCGAACCTAGACCTTCTGCGTGGCGATCGACGCACTTATTACTACGCCACAGCAACCACAGGGAAGTACTCACTGCTCGTATGCAAATAGCAAAACGACCTTAGCCCTGTGAGGGTTGCTTAGCTGTCCATACCAAGCCAATAAATCATTCTCCATATTACATTTCACAATTGATTTTTAGACTTAGTTATTATTGCTCTTAAACGCTTTTCAGTTTTCTATTGTATAACTTTAAAAAAAAATCGAAATAAAAACTAGAAATATTGCTCGAGGTATCACTCACCGCGCACGTGCACACATTCATGCTTCTTATTTACTCGCACTATTGTAACATTGAACTCGAATGATGTCAAGTTAAGATAACATTCTTGTATTCTCATGCTATGTACGCTTAAGTTGTGTTGTATGGTATGATATGTATGATCGTGGTGAATAACAAATCAGTCAGTCAGTTGCAATAAAACCATCATCACTTGTTTCTCTTTCTTTCTGGTTACCTTACACTAAGTAAGTACATACATACATCTTCAAAAAATTGGAGCCTGTCAATGACCTTTCTTAGCTAAATAAAGTCTGATGCATAGCCCTTGTTGACGCCACTGCACCTTACCAACTTGAAGCTCCTTACATGAATAAAAAAAGCGGATACACCTTAGATGATGTGCTGATTTTCGAAACCTTTTCATAAGTGCTTTAAAAACATCCACCTTGCACTCTGATAGAAGTATTCTCGAGTTTGGAAATGGCGTTTTCGATGCCTTCGCAAAGGTATAAGTTTGTTTCTTTTTTATTTTTTTAATTATGTGTACAAAACAGAGTACTTATGTAAGTAATTGAAACAAACATGATAGCCTTAGAGACTGACACATGTTTAATTACCCTTGTGTGAAAAAAAATTCCGGTCCCCTAAATAATTTTACTTCATTTTTGTATATTGCATAAGGCCTTATAAGATATTTGTTGCTATTTTTTTTGCTGAAAACTGTATAGTTGAAAGTTACGTTCACCCGATTAGATACTTCTAGTTGAAGACTTGAATATTGATTGAAACGTGAATATCGCAAAATTACATTCAATTCTTTAACGCAATACATGTACTATAAACACATTTTTGGTGTATTTTTAATACTAACGCAAGTCTGTGTTTTTTCAAACAAATACAATATGGCTAAAAGTAAAATCCTACCTAGGAGATAAAACTGAGTCATCGGAAAAAGTCGCCAAGAGAATCCCTGCTTAAGGACTAACAACCTATTCCGACGCACACACGAACATTTTTTTGAACCATCCCTACCTGCCTACATAAGACGTCAGCCTATTTCAGTTGTCAAACAAGTCCTCAAGGCTTTCGCAATCGAATCGTTGAGTGAACTTAATTTTTGAAAACGTTCAAATATATAAATACTTAACATATGTCATCGAAGTATGTTATCCTTTGGGTTAATTCAATACATAAAACGGGACAGTTCTATTTATATCTCAATGTGGAAACCACAATGTCCAGGTCACCACTCGCCCACAAACTCGTGTGCTCAGATAATCAATCAGTCAATGGCTGAGACAACATATTTTTAAAACAAAGCTGTCATTGCTTGCTTCACTTCCGTTTGCCCAAAAATGTTTTTTTACAAGACATGTACTTTTTTTTGTTAAAAATAAATCTCATCAATTCATTCAGTGAACACGTTCTTTTATGTGTTTCTTGCAGTAGAAATGTTTACTACGCTTCTGAGTTAAAAATAGATGTATAGACATATGTTTAAACAAAGCAAATAAAAATGGACCTCCCCATACCCTTCAATTGATCAATTATTCCTCAGAAAAAAACCAGTCCATCGTATGAGTCAGCACTTTCTGTGATCTTTGACATAACGATCAGAACGTGAAGTAATCACATAAACTCAACAAAACCACTTTTCCCATCTCTATCCGCTCATCGAAAGCAATCTCATAGAGGGTTTCTCAGACAGACTCTATTTCAGGAAATCCCATCGTCACAAATCGGTCAACATCCGCGCTTGATTCCGCAAACATCTTCACTCAAGCCCCTGACGCAACCGTCGAATGTAATGACTTAATCGTGACTGTCATGTTTTTGTCGGCACTCACGACAAGGAGTCCCCCCGCGTTTTAATTAATTTAAAAGCCAGAACAGCGTCAATAGTCCGAGCTCGGGAAAAAGTGTGGAAATTTTAATCAAACGCTTTATTATCTGCTAAAACAAACGAAAACAACCCGTCTGTTGCTTTTCCATCACCAATTGGGGCTACTGGACAATCAGATGTCGAGAGCACAGTAACCCTTTGGCATAGGTCAGCAGCAGCGGCAGCAGGAGCCGACACGGATATGTCGGGTGAATAAAAAAACACCACACTCACCAATTCCCAGCGTGCACGGTGGACACACACTTGCTCCCCACGTGGGTAGGCAGTGAGTTCTATGCTCGGCTCCCGGCACACGGCACCATCGTTCTCCGACGAGAACTTCACGGAATAAAAAATTGCCAAAAAAGAAACGAAAAAAAATGAGGTTGGAAATTTGATCCGAACAAAAATTAAATTGATGTTAAGTCAAATGGAACGCCCGAGGCTGAGAGAGTAAATTGTTGAGTTGGCATACAGCTTCAGCTTCGGCTTCGGTGGTGGAGGCAGCAGGCGATGGCGATGGCAGTGGCAGTGGCGGAATACTCTGCTTTTTCAATCAAGAACTTTGCGGCTTTTCGGGAAATTTAATTTCCATTGACCCAATGTTTGAATAGGGTGAGCGAATACATCTAGATTGGTTTATACGCGAGTATTTTCGTCGGTAGTTCCATTCCTCTTTCCCTCTTCCAACAGGAGCGATAGAGGACGCCCTCTCAACAGAATATCCGGCTAACTCACATTCATGACCAATTACCTCTCCACGGTGATGTTTAAGGTTGACACTGATCCCCCTCATTTGTACGGACGCGAAATAAATTTTCACTTACCCGTGGGATCCACATAACATCGTTACGCTGCTTTTGAAAGCGAACTCCCGCCCCACCCTCCCACCGGCGGCTATATATCCCATTACCGAACAAGGTCTCCGGCAAGTAACTCAAAATTAGACGACGTCGTCGTGTTAGCGTAGCTTCATCATCAACTAAATAAAAAGCTTCTCTTCCGCCTCCAGTGCCCCGGCATCAGCATCAGCGGCAGCAGCGCTTATCGGCTCCAACGTCTATGAGGTGGTATCATAACAAATTATGCAAATCCTCCGGAATATGGGCTTAGGTAGTGGCGGAGCGGGAGTGAGCGTGGGGTTGAACCTACTACCTTCCACTAATATTATCGAATAAATATCCTATTTGCAAGACACCTATAGACTCTTATCGAGTTAAAATGAAATTTACATTTCTCAGTCCTGCCCCGGTCCTCTCTGTCCCCTCGGTTCCCTTAGTCAGTCCGTAGTCGGGGATATCCGTACCGTATCCGTATCCACATCACATTTCTGCTGCTGCCCTTTCGGTGGTGGAAAACACATACTCTCAACTTGAGCTTGACGGTGACGGTGACGGCGGCAGCAGCGGTAACAAGTAGCAGTGAGGCCCCGGCGAACGGGAGTAAGAAAGAATTTAATTTTCCATTCGTATTATTGATCCTCATTTAATATCCCCTGGGGTGGAGAAACAAAAAGGGAACGACTCTGTAAGTAAGCTGGGGAAAACTTGTGAAAGTGATATGTGGGCGGTGGGTGAATGGGTGAATGGGTTGGTCCGTGTGTGTCTGGGTGTGCTGCGATGCCGCAACACTTGTGTCGGTGAAGAGCACACTCTTACAGGTGTTCTAATAAATGAGGTGAGACTATAACCCTGCATAATTGATGTGAAAACTCATCCTGAATAAATTATTCGAAATGTTATTGAGATACAACCGCACGGAATGGATGTGCTTGGGTAGTTTACTACTAACCGACCGACGTATCCGTACTGGGCGGGTATGAACGCCGAGGCCACAAACGACGACGACGACGACACCCAGCAAAAAAGGGATATGAAACCTTTTTCCATCAATTGCCCTGTCGAATGGAATTTACGTTTTACTTATCATATTGGGCGGAACGGTGGTTCGTGAATTGTCGATTGGGGTCCGGGGCCTTCCTGGCGGAGCAACCCTCGATCGTTAGGTGTAAATTTTCGGGAAACGAATACGTAATTGATGGAATCATGTGAGGAACTAAAAAAGGATAAAATATGCACCTTGTGGTAAATTGGATTGGATTGAATACCTTTCACCGCTGAATTCTAAATAAAAGTAAAGAACTTGGGATCTGCTGTAAAGCCAAGATACGCGCTGTAAGGTGCGAAGTATTTTAAGGGTCCCACCCACCACCTACGGCTATATGGATAACTGACCGTATTGTGGGGCTTAACTGGAGGGTAAGTCTTGATTAAATTTGCTGATGTGAAGACTTCAAGACATCAACGTGATCAATTGAAGGCTTTCACGGGAATAATTTGAGGGGCCTCGAAAGTGTGAAAACGTGCGGATATGTGAGATATTTGTCTAACGGACTGCCAAAATGACTTTCATAGATGTGTATTCGCTGAGGGATGATACGTGATACGTGAGTTATTGTGGTGAAGCAATTTTCAATTTCATTTGAGTTTCAATTTACTGTGAAACATCATTACGAACATATGTAAGTAAAACGAATTGTATATCGTTCCTCCAATTAATTTCAACACTACCATATTAAATGAAGAAACTTATTGTTTATTTTTTGGTAAAATTGCGAGGCTCTCAGTTTACGTAGAGGTGGCGTGGTGAAAAGTAAAAATTACGACAGCATCAAATAAATAAAAAAAAAAAAATCTTCGGCCCTGTACGTGGAATGTTCGGGCTCTTAAAGTACCACGTCCAGCAGCACGGGGCGGGCCGAGCGGATGAAGGATAAAAACCTTTGTTATCTACTGTGGAAATAACTTCAGCAGCAGCAAAGATCAGCACCAATTTACACAGATACTGGTTTGCCAGTAACACCTGGTTTTGGCAACAATTTTCTGATTCAAATGCGCAAGCGTGCTATTTACAAAAAGCGATCTTCAAGTTTTGTGATAAAAATTAAATTAATTGGAGAATTCTGCAGCAAATATCAATTTTTGATTTCAGGTTAATTTTTACTGAGAAATTTCGTGTCAAGACGATTTTTTTTTAATAAAGGAATAAAAAAAATACTTTCAGCGTGGAATCTTCATGAAACTATTTTTGAGAAGAAACACAGGGATGTTGTTATTAGGAGACGGAAGAATCAAAAAATGCATTCGCGTTTTCAAAAGATGGCTCCACCTACAAGTTGATCTTTGCAAGCAATTACAGTGGAAAGTGTTACATCTGTCAGCAATAATTAGTCTGCATCAGCGTTTGTTTCAGACAACAAGATGGTTTTTTGCCTCTTTGAAAATGTACGGATTTGTCTTAAATAAACAGCATTTGCGAGAAATTGTGCAGCTGAAGCCCATTGAATGGCTCCGAACGATAAATCATAAGGAGTGTGGTTTCGACGCTTCAAAAGTGGTAATTTTAACGTGGAAGACGGAGAGCGTCGTGGACAGTCCAAAACGTTTTAAGGTAAGGAATTGGAGGCCTTATTGGATTAAAGTCTTTGCCAATCGTAAAGTGAACTCGCAGAATCTGATCAGCTTTTCGGATCTTTTGGTGAAAAGATGACTCATTTTAAAAGATGGTATTTGATTGTTGCCTTTGTGGAGCAGGCGGTTAGTGCATCGACTCACCCCCAAGGTCCCAGGTTCGATCGGAATGGAACACATCGAATCCACAGCACCACTTCTTTCGAGTCATTGACAACACTCAAAGAATAATAATTGTCTTTAAAAGGCTTCTCTGCATTCGGAGTCGACAGAAAACCGAAGGTCCAGTCTACTCGTACAGTAGCACGCACAGCACCAGTAGTCATTGTAGAAGCTAGGCGCTAGACCTGTACTGGACTGTAGTGCAGCTCAATTATTATTAATATTTTTAATACCAGTGAGATGGGTTCCGACAAACAATACGTTGGGTATATATATTATGTTTTTTCAATAAAAACACTTGATTTTGAACACAAAAAACTGCTAATAGGAAATGGTTCAAAATTATGTTTCACAGTAATTCTGAACATGGGTAAAAACAAAAGAAATGCAAAAAAATTTTTTGACATATTTTCGACATTAGTATGTGAGACATCTCTAAAGCTCTACAATCCCTATGGAGTGTAGGTGATTCTACGATCAGAAAGAACAGCAGCGTGCTTCAGTTACATGAAAGAGAAGACAAATTTAAACTATTTGAAGAATGTTTTAAGAATGGAAACAATAACATAAGTTGTAAGTTGGGTGGCACCGCCAGAACAGAAAGGATGAGGACAAAGCTTTTTTAGCATCTACTCCTGCTGTGAGTGCTTTTGTTTCTATGTTAAGTAAGCAGCAGTTTTTTGCTGACTCCTAATGGCGAGATTTGACAAGTATTTAATAGACAATCAATACTCCTTGTCAGCAATTCGAAAGAGGTGACGCCGTTGAAAATATGCTCTTCCGTAGTCGAACTTGGACCTTTTAGCGTGTGGGTCGAAGGAAATTACTCTCAAAAAAAAGAAAAAAATATATATATATATATTTTTTATTAATTTATTAAGCATTTTTATCAAATTCAACTACTGACCTTCGAAGTGGACTCCTACTTCGAAGGTCTCAACTTATACCGTGTTATGAGCAATCATTTCATACGACTGTTGCCCCCGAAGTTCAATAGTTTCAACTTCAACGAAATGCTCATGGAATATTAATTTCTTAGAAAAAGCCTTCGGAGCTTCACCTCAGCCAACTTGGCAACCGGCAGTAAGACGAGAACAAAAGGGCGCCATAGCTAGGTTAGTCGCTCAAGTTGCGAAAGAATCATCAAATGTGAATATTCGAGCAGTCGGATATCCTGTCCTATAGCATTCTCCCTCCCACAGTCCCTCATCACTTTCTTCAACCAAAAGAATCATGTCTACATTCAGTCTGAGTGTAATAGGTGTGAATTATGAGTGACAACCAATCTTCGGTACATGTTGCGGTTACCGCTGTGAAACGAACAATAAGGGGATTGTTCCAATTCAAGAATGTAAACATATATACACGCGTTGTGATTAAGGACTTTTATCTATAGCAGAAACAAAATATCTCCAATCTCCTTTGCAGCACAAACAGTACATGTGTCTGTGTAATTTTCAGTCAAAGAAAGTGGGTTTAGCGACCCTTTAGCAAATTAAAGCTGATATCTCTGAATCAAGGATCACATTGAAACATTTACAAAACTGAACAAAACTCACTTTTTAGGTTTTGAAAATTTCAAAACATTCAATGCCAGAACCTATCAATATGTATTTGGTAGATTTTTGAGTTCAAAATATTCCAGAGAGATAAAAAACAAACCAAAAATGTTTTTCTTATTATAACCCCAAAAATTTCGTTTAGATCTTAAAACGAACATAAACTTTAGCAACTATTAAAACAACAACAAAATTGATATTCACGAATATATTTTCACACTAGCAGAAGCCACCACCAAAGACTAGCAATTCACAAAATATGTACGTATACACTTAAAGGTGAAGCCGACGTGTGAACCCCCGATCTCCCAATCGTAGATTATATTGTAGTTCCTCCAGATTTATGGCATTGAATCAAAACAAAGAAATCAGGAATCATATGTTTAGCTTAATCTTTCCGTCGAAATTTTCAGACGAGCGTCATTTGCAAAAATGTGACCGTTGTCTTAAGACTGTCATGTAATGCACACATGTCTATACGTATGTGTTTTGATTAGGTACGTCAGATATCGAGAAAAATACATTAATGGATGTGATGATTAAGCCGAAAACTATCCACTTGCTCAAACTCGTTTACAGCTTGGAAACAATCACAAGTCAGATGTCATAGAAAGGTGTTGCCAATTGGCAAAATCTTTTGGATCACTACATTAACCAATAAAATGTCTATTTTCTTAGAATTTTCAAAATATTTCATTCCACACAAAACTGTCTGCTTCTAAGAAAGATCATACATTTGCTGAGAAAGACATAATAGACGAAGAGAATTTACTCTTGAAAGCAGCTCAAACCAGTCCAGTCGCGGTCCATATGCTAGGTCAATGGCTGTTTGCAAGCAAATCAAACAATTGTCAGACTGTTACCTAGAACTGCTAAATAAACCACTTCGAAATCCAGCTAAGGTCACAGGCGTCATCAAAGAGTAAGCCAACCAACAGGTTCTTGTGAATTTCTCTTTCTTCAATAACATTTTGTGCCTGACAGATTGACATTTCCTCGTTGCTCCGCTCTTTCTGAATCAATCAATGAGTCGTCGTCATTCACTAATCCCCCATTCCCTTAAAGAAGGTACTTCACCGGCACGCTATCTGTCACCCTGGCACTTTCAGCTGACACAGTGACGTCTGGTGTGGTGATTTTACTGGAAAAAAAAAATAACAAAGAAAATCCAAATCTCTTGAGATCACCCGAGATCTCTTTTCCTCCACGGTAGTCTTATTGACGGAGCTCGTCCGAACATGGGATGAGCTTGTCTAACCGATCGAGAAACGAGTTTTTTTTGTTTTGGTTTCGCATACATGTACCACAGATCACTTGAGGGAATTAATGAAAAAAGTGATCAGTTGGACGCCGATATTGGTCAGTGTCGTATCGGCCAGTGAGTGTAAAGTGATTTCGCGTAACTTTTGTAAAGCGTGGAAAGATGACATCTCGAGTGTATTTTGTTGCAGTGTTTTGCGCTTGTTTTTCTAACCTTGTAATGTCGTCAACTTTAAGTTACGACAGTCCAGTTGAAGTGAATTTTCGAGCTAAGAACAACCGCATAAAGCTGCAAGTCAATCTGGAAGCCTATGTCCCACAAGGGCTCCGGATCTCAGTATCGAAGCTGGAAGGGATTGATTTCTTTGCGTTTAATGGAAAAATCAACCTGCCTCTCAAGGTCAGAGAACAAGGAAACCTTACATGGGAACTCGTACATCCAGAGAAAGATGTCACTAAGTACTTTCCAAATGATCAATTGTTGTCCGGCGATGTAATTAATTTCTGGATACGGATACAGTCAAATGGAGTATCTATGCAATCTGACGTGCATTCGCATATAATCAAGGGTGAGTGCCTATAACCAATGCTCATGCATTAAGAGAGACTTTTGTCTGTTACATGTGCGAGATGGTCTATTGTTAATCTCACGAACCATGATGTTATGAGTTATTATTAGTGCAGTCTTACCAAACTTATCTCAAATTACTGAACCTTTAGTGACTTGAATGCACTTCTAATACATTTTTGAAAATACAAAAATCCCACTTGGGGAAATCCGATGAGAAACATACTGATGATCAGTTAATTGTTATTTTATTATGTGCGCATTGGGACGTTTAGCTATACGAGATAAGAATTTTCTTGTCATTCGCTGCGATAAGATTGAGTTGAATAGTGTGTTTGTAAACTACACCCATATCGGCTAGGGCTAGGGAGTGTACATTACACAACAGGGATTTTCATGGTAATTTTTAGGATGTCCGTAGTTCTGAAACTTGCATTATATTCTTTATTTACTAGTTGTTTGTTTCTTTAAAAAAAAATGCCGTGTCGTACTTAACTCGAATCCATTCAATATCAAATGATTTCCATTGAAAGTTAGTTCGGTTCAAACAGTTCATGATGTACTTGATAATATTCCAAACACGCGTTGGGAATTTTTATTTTTGTCACATTAGCGATTACTTTAAAAGTTTGCGTTATCTTCAGTTTTCTTGATTCAATAAATAAATATACTACATCTTTATTGTTTCAAAATGTTGTATTGAAGAGACTTGCTCCTACCTCTCGTCTTCAAACATGGATGCATGTTTTATTTTTTAATATGTAAACAATAGGGTTCACTACTTGACTAAGCATTCAGGACTTATATCATCAAATGATGGAAAAAAATCGTATTCTTCAAATTTACATGCTGAAAACTAATTGAATAGATAACTAGCTTTGTTAATATTTTACAGAAACCTTATACGACATCTACGGAATGGTCTAAATTCGAACTCTGGGCAAGAAAACATTGTTCTTATTTTGTTGGCTCCACATTTTTTGTCAAGGTAATCTGGTGGTGTCATTTAGCTGAACCTTCAGTCGAGGAATTGAAAGTCGGAGTTTCAGAGCTTGAGGTGAAGCACTTACCCACTAAATCTACAATCGATACCTTGTACACTAATCCACAATCACATTTTGCATAAAACGTTCACATACAATTTCCATTTAATTCAGTATTATAAAGTCGATGTTCTCTTAAAATACAATATATATAAATTGTGGTGTGAAGGTAGAAGGGACCTAAAGTTTTTTGCCGATTCCGAATGGCGAGATTTGAGATAATTTTCCTTGAATGCTGTCAGCAACTCGAAAATGGTGGTGCCGTGAAAAAATGCAAGGTTTCCCGTCCGGGAATCGAACCTAGACCTTCTGCGTGGCTATGGACGCACTTATCGCTATACCCCTATAATCGGTGAAGATGTTCACCTTAAATAAATATTCGATACACAGTTTATTTTTCAGAAAAAACTGAAAACTGGTTGAAACTACGACCTTTTCAAACTTTTGTAAGCCCTCCTTGCAATTGGCATACATTTTTTGACCATGGTGCCGTTTCCTCCTCGAATATTCGTCAGAACCTGGTCTACATGCTTTACTCACGCCTAGTTAAGACCGAAAATCATTCCTTTTGGTCGACATAATTGTCTATGGGTTTCCTAGTACTTTTTTATTTCCAGCTTAAGACTCCTTGGCATTGTGCGTCGACCGCCACGCTCCCGTTCGATTCCCGCATATTTTACGGCACCATCTCTCGGCTGCTGACAACACTCAAAGGTATCAATTGTCTGTAAAAAAACTTCTTAAATCTCGCCGTTCGGAGTCGGAAAACAACTGTAGGTCCCCTATACTCGTGAGAGAACACGAACAAGACGAGTAATTGTTGTAGAAGCTAGGCCCTGGTCCCTTGTGGGCTGAAGTGCCACCCAATTATTTAGACTTCACTTTACTCTGTCACTTGTTGATTAAGGGCTCTCGTTAATCTCGATATTTATCGATGAGTCACTCCAACAAGAAAACGACAACGCTCAGGAACCTCCGATTTGAGACGATGAAGTGCTTCTTTGTTGAATTAATTTTAAATCATAGAGGAGTATGATTTGGCTGGCAAATGTTGTGTTTGCATCTGAAATTCCTTTTTCATGTGGTGTTGCTGGCCATATAGAGTTTCTGGTAAATCATTGCTTTTCTTTTGACTATTTCTATTTAGCAGGTAATGTTAAGCCCACAGGATGGTCAGCAATCCATTGACATTCAACAGCCCTCTCTAACAAACAAAAACGAAACTCCGCTTGTGGCTTTTAATACACGTAGAAATGTTTAGATGCGAAATAAACTAAAATTTTTATCAATTAGCTCTGTATGTAATTAATGCTTTTAGAGTACGTTTCTCAAAAAAGTAGCACAATAAACGAAAAAGCCTTGGAAAAGTCCTATTAAAAAAAAACAAAAGAACAATCGTAATCAACGACCAGCAACAATTGAATTCTACTTGAAAACGGTCTGTTTTCCAAGTCGAGTGCACTTTGGACAACCTATTAAAATGCGTGTTTCCTTCTCGAGTATATACTTACCAAATCAAGTGCCTTTTTATAATTTATTTTTAAGAAAAAAAAAATAACCATTAATGGCCAAGTTGTCTATAGCCTTCCTGACGGTTTTCAAAAAATAACTCAATAGTGAGATAATGAGACGTTGTAGACGTAGACCTTTTGTAGAGGAGTTTGACTAGTGATATGGCGATGAGTTTGGGGAGTTAGGATGGACACAGACTAAAAGCAGGATTTGGACAAAGACTTAGATTGCAACTTGGACGAAGACTTGGACAGTGAATTTAACTAGGCTTAGAGGAGGACTTGAATAAGGACTTGGATACGAATTTTTGATTTGACTAAGGGCATACATTGAATTATTCGGAAAAACTTGAATACCAATTGGATTACGATAAAGTTTCTCAAGAGGCACAGAAGAACACGAAAACTTAAATTTAGGAATATTCTGGCCACAATCCGCCTGTAGGTCATATAACCTCCGGGAAAACTGTGTATGTAGTTTTCGTAACTATCGTCCCTTTACTGTGCTGTGACTCAGAGACACCAGATTATAGTTTCATTTCTACAGCGTATGTGTTCATACGCGACTTTTCTCTTGATACTTCTAGTAACAACAACCTTTAACTAATTTATAGCCATTCTAACGGTGTTAGTTCGATTTTATTGATATTTCTAACTGAACATAATTTTTTCCCTCGAATTGTTGAGAGAAGAAGAAATTCATGTTTTCCATTGGCATAAAATGGTTAAAACTTTCAATTTCTGATATCCCCTGGGCTCGATAAAATAGAACAAAGCAAATGCCATTTCTATGTTTTTTTTTCATAACTGAAATTTACTGCAAACAAAAAATGAATATGTAATCGAACGAAGTAATTTCAAATTAAGGGCGTTTAAGTGCTCATAAAAATGTGAAATCAGGTTAGCGCATACACCCCTGAACCAAATTTAAAGTTACTGAGCGTGACGTCAGTGACGAATTGGATTCTTGGTAAATTCAATTATAGATATGGAGAATTTCGATGACCCATATTTGAGTTTCTGATTTCTGAAAACATTTTAAATATTGCAATAAAATCGTCACACAATCAAATTAAAGAGGCGACGGTGACTTTCCCCCATTTTTATTGAATATTAAAACGTGGTCAGTTTCTGACTGACATCTCTTAGCGGTAATAACACTGGTTTACAGTGGCCTTAAGGGTTTTGAATAAATCCAAAAATAGATATATCCGCATGTAAACTGCGAATTAAGACAAAAATCAATGTAACGGCGTCTACAAATTATTTGGAAATGTGAAAAGACGGATAACAAATCTTACTTATTTGTTATTGATGGTTATTCGTACATATGTTAAAGTTAATTCATAGCTTTGCTACTTCATGGCTTATTTGTCAAGATAAAACTCGAAACATAGACTACATGTGTCGTTTGACACTCTTTTGCAATCGAGTTAACGACATAGTGCGCAAATGATTCTTTTAACACGCGAAAGCTTCAAATGCTCAACTCCTAGGGGCTACTCATACCAAGCTGAAGTCATATCAAACGTGTAATTCCTATCATAGTCGGAAGTTCGTAAATAGCCACAGTCTACACATGCAATTCCGCCCACGGATTGCGGTCGGATAAGATGAAGTGAAATCCCCCTCAATCCAGCAAATTCCCATCAAGGGGGTTACGATTTTCGCAGGAACTGATAACACCTATCAATAATTCAGTTTCTCCTCTCATTTAAGAGCTCTCACATCACTCTCTTAAGCATCACCACGAAACCAGTTCTAGATATTTCAATGACGCTGATGATTCGGCGGCGGCGTGGCGATACACGAGTATTTAGTGTGATTGTAAACATTCATAGAGTGAGTTTAGCTAAGCCTTTCGATATGTACGAGCCCATCGCGATTTTGCTGCTTTTATCCGCACTCTCCTACGCAAGCAGCAACAATGTACTGCGGTTCGGTTTCGGGGGGAAAGTTGTCATTTTTCAAGTCAGCATTGAAGTTTTCGATCCACAAGGGATTCGTGTATCTATTCCACATACACCGAATTTGGAAATTTTTTCATTTCACGGGAAAGTGATGTCGTCGCTCGATCGGGCAAATGGCATGAACTTGGCACAGGACGTTACTCGTCAGAGTAATGGCAAGTGGGCGTTCGAGGATGAGAATGCAAAACTTCGAATCGGGGATGTGATCAACTACTGGATTTTCCTTCAGTACCGAGGAACCGGACAGAGATTTACAAACATGTCGTATATGGTGACAGGTAAGTGTGCGGCTACTACTCTGTTGTTTCCCATTAGATTTATCTTCTGGTGGATACATTCGTAAGTATTAAACAAAAATAGGATTATCCCTTGTGCTTGTGTGGTGATGTGTATTTCTTTAATTAAATTTTATAATCCAGATCATCATTAAGTGCGCGTTCACACGAGAAATACCTTCAAAGATAAACCCGTTGTGTTTCTATATTGTAATTTTACAAATGTCCGCTTATTTGTACACATGTATGAAGTCAACTGCAGACATTCTTATGGTTCCAGCAAAATGTTGCCTTGGGATAATCTAGTGTTGCTATTTCTTTTTTTTTAAAGCGGAAGTACGCCGAAAAAAGCTTTCGAAGCCAGTACAAGACATGTGTGCAGACTTAAACGTGTGATTAACTACGAAAAGGTATGAAAATACAATTTCAAAAGAAGGCTTTCTTCGAATCGTATAGCTTCGTTAAAAAATATTGACTTGACATTTCCTGACGGGAAACTTAAAGAACATTCAATTCTTTCACATTTGTTTTCGAAATGTTCAGTTTAGTTTTACCAATGTAATTCAGAATTGAAACGCAATCAACATAGTGTGGAAGATGTACTGAAACTTGTGTGTTTTTTGTTGTAATATTTGAAATGATATTGTACAGCCCCATGATTATAAGTTGAGACTGTGAAAAGATACCAAACAATAGCTGTCTACCGCGGTGAAGTGGGTGTCAACTCTTGCTCAAGGATTAATCCTCTGAATGGTGGCGGAACAACGCCAGTCACAGTACAATAAATTATAAAAGATGCTTGGCTCTGGCCCCTTGTGCGCCATAACAATTAAAGAGCACAAGTTGCCTGGATGCCTGATAATATTCTAAACTGAAAATTGCGCCTTTTGGAGGTATGTCTCTTTCCATTCACGGTTTTCACTAGCCTGCAACATCTTTTATGAAGCCATTATCATAAAATATCAAATATACATGCATTTGACCATGCGTCGTTCTCTATAGATAAAATTGTAAATTTAGAGCATATTCGGGATACAACGATTACAAAACCAATAGCGAGTATGTGAGAAAATGTAAGAGTCCCCCACTCCTCAACTTTCTTCTTCTTCTTGTGGCCCTACAATCCAGGGTGGACCTGGGCCTCAACCAACATGCCTCTCCAGCCAGAACGATCATTCGCCAGCTGCCGTCGGTTGTGCACTCCAAGAGGTCCTTCTCCACTTGTGTGCGCCACCTTAGCCTAGGCCGTCCTCTGTTGCGTTCTCCCAATGGTTCAGATTCGAAGACTTTTCGGGTCGGAGCAGTGGTCCATACGCTCTACATGGCCAAGCTATCTTAAGCGTTGTATCCGAAGAGTTCGTCGTTTAATCTTCTCCTCCAGATGCCAACAACGTAAACAAAGCCTTTCTCCCGAATAGACGAGGGGCTTCCTCATCCGGTTTTAGAAGCGTCCTGGTTTCCGCGTCATTAAGTAGCACTGGGATGACACAAGATGTTATACAAGGCAAGCTTAGTCCTTCAAGACAGGTCTACTTAATTGCCTCTTGAGCACAAAGAAACAACGATTGGCAAGAGTGATTTGATTTCGGCGTTTGATTTCAGTACTGGTCCTAAATCATAAAGGTTGCATTTTAAAGGAACTTTGATTTAGCTGCGTCTGTCTCCGAGACAAAGCCTTAAGTGTTCAAAAACCGTCATCGACGACGAATTTCGAAAAATCTGAAAACGCAATTTATAAAAGAAAAAAAGAGCAAAAGAGAAATTCACATTGATTGGAAAATTTTAAAATACTGCGGATACACATCAAGAACAACAGATGACAGATGAATCAATACGAATTTCTGTGGTATAGGACATATACCTGACCGACATTTGTGCAGACAAAATTCGAATGAGGAGTGATCGTGCATTTATATACTAAGCACGTCTAGGAGAATGTGAAAATTCAGATTTGACGTACCTTGCAGCATCAGGGCAGTAAGGCGCCACAACACGAGCCTCCTTTCCAGTTCAGTCGCTGTTTTGTGTCTTAACCAAAAGAAGTGCTAAAGGAACAATGTGCATCCATACGTAATGGTTGGACTTCTCAGTGATTACTCTGGAAGGTGCAGCTTAAGAGAAAGCCTGTCTGACACCATTGGTGATATTTAGACCGAATCTTTTGGATAATATCTTCATCGCAGAATGAGGAACATCAAATAAGCATTTGTAGAAGAAAAAAAGGTAAATGAAAGAATTCTTGCACGACACACTGTGTCATCATGACATAAATAGTCCTATCTCGCTCTGGCTTAGAAAAGTGTAAGCCAGCTGATCAGTTGAACGACCCGAAGTCTCCAAAAGTCAAATGCTTTTCTAATATAAATACTTTGACCTTCACTGGCAGCGGGGATTCTTGTCAATAAAAGCAGTTGCAGTGGTAACAGTTTGTTTTTATTTGAAATTTTCCTCCTACACATTCTTTGATATATAAGTATTTTGAGACATCCTTAACAAAACAGTGTAATTTCACAAGACTTACAGACACGCAGCTAGTCCTTTAATATGGCAAAATGGACCTTTAACCTTTTATTCTTTCGCATAGGCTGGTGAGCAAATACTTTATTGAATTCCATTGTGGTTGTATTATCACTTGGTATGTCAAACTGAATCACGTTGTGCGCCCACCAAACATGTTGCATTTTTTCGCGGAACATCCCCTTCTCCGGCTGCAGACAACACTTAAAAACTCCAAATGCAACTAAATGCAACTCCTCAAATCTCGCCGTTCGGAGTCGGCAATAAACTGTAGGTCCCCTCTCGTGAAAAGAAAAACAGCTCTTAAAGAAGCCATATGGTTGTTCCTTATTGGCAGTGATGCCACTCGAGTTTAAATAATAAAATATATGTTCAATTTCGAGAAAAAGTAATCAAATGAAACAAATCTAATTCATCAAGCAGCATTTTAGTTCCCAAATTCGACAGCAGATGACCGTTCCCATCGGCTTTTTAATCAGTTTAAACTAAAATGGTATTCGTGTTGAATAGTTGTTTGTGCATCAATAAGCACGGCTAGTTAAACAAATTTTTGTTATTTACTTTTATGCATGGTGTGTACGCATAATGTACTTACTTAACGCCATTTGTGTGAACAATAACATTAGCGAACAGAATATGATAATTAGGGAACTCAATTTTTTTCTAATTATGTTAATTAATAACACGCATAAAATTGACAGAAAGAAATGCTTTTGATAAGCATGTTGGAACTGAATCATCAAATAGTTCATTTAATTTGTGAAGATTGGTGCACAATTTAATTCAAATCCCACAACAGAACATCCATGAATTGAACGAAAACAAATGGCCACAAAGCGTTATAAGGATAGTTGTGGTGGATGTCTTTCCACGATGAAACGCATATGCCAATTGGAAAGATGAAATAAATTCTGTTGTCATTTGTTGAGGTTTTTAATCAAAATTAAATATTTTTGACAAAGTTTCTCAATGGCTTCAACTGACACCGATTTACCCGCAACTCAAAACATATCAAAATCAAACTCTTTAATGTTCCCGACCCCGCTTATAGATTTTTGAAGAGTCATCAACCCCCTTCACTCGATAGAATCTCGAATGCTGCTAGGACCTGTCAACAGAGATACATCGATAAGCCCATCACTTCGTTCGGCGGTATTGAATTTCAAACCATCAGTTGGTATTTTCGCTCCTCAATTATGTGGAATGTGTTCAAATGATAATTATCTAATTGCACAAATATGCTATGCATGAGTGCTGCGGCATTCGCAAATTAATTCGAACGCATTTCTAATTAGATGCAAACCGATTGCGGTCATTAATTTCTTTCATAAGTGGCATTCCTTTAAAGTGGGTTTTCTTCTCTTCTTTTCAGATCTTAAACCAGCACCTCCAGCTTTGACTCAAGAGGCCCGACCGCAGGCCATTAACGGCGTCCGTGATGCGGCAAAGCCTCCAGGAAATAGGGGGACACAAAGGCCACCAGTACTTCCAGCAGCAGCGCCATCCGTCGGTGCAGTCTGTCCTTGCAACGAGGAGACACTCAACGATGTTTGGTTAAAGTTAAATACGACAAAAATAAAAATGGTAGCACTGGAGGAGACAGTCAATCCTTTGAAGGCCAAAGTCAATGATCTGACCGAGGCCTTGGATGAACTCGTCAAGTCGGTGGACATTGGAACAGAACTCCTTCTGACAGGCGCACTGCCCGTGCGCTCCAACCCCGTGGAAGATGTGCGACATCTCCTGATCGAGAAACTGAAGCTGAACGACCTCAGTTCGAGCATACTCCAGGCCGAGTACACATCCAACGGTATCAGATTTGAGGTTGCATCATCCATTGACAAACTGCGCATTCTCAAGAGGGCCAAGGACACCCTGGTCAACCTACCATACCAGATTGTAGATTTAAAAGGCCAACCTCTCATTGATGTTCGCTCGGCAAAATAAAGACGCCCATTTTCAGAAGTACAAAATAGCTTCAGTGACTTGTTTCAATCATTGTCTTTTGTCTGCGCTCTACAAACAGATCCTAATCGACTGAAATAATGACGGCATCGTATTAATATGACGTGCAATATGACAGTAATCCCGAAGGAAGTCAGCAGCTCCCTACCTTTACCGACCCGCATGCATCCGCACGAAAGGCAACACCAGCAACCACTGTTCCGCCGAATAGCAATATTTCACATTAAGATTCTCATTATGCCAAGAAGCAGGTTGGAGCAGCGGATGCATGGTGGCATCCGAAAGCTCTGCGGGAATGGTTGATGGGAGACGAGGAGGATGTGGCACGTTGTATCCTTTTGTGTGCGCACATCATGAGCCAAAGGAACACTTAGATATGATAGTAATATTTTTGCAGTTGAAACAAAGCATTGCATTAAAAACAGGAGAATAATGTACACAGCTCCTATTTCATTGCAACGCTACTCCTTCCCCATGCTGCGTTCTTTCCCGCTTCCCGCTTCCCGTTTCCCGCTCACAGCTCACCATGGTCCTTGTTCACTGTGGCCCGACGCTCAGCGCGGCTCCTGGGCGGGCTGTATGTGCGACAATTGTTCACTGTGGGGTCGGACACACATCGCAGCCAAGCCGCTCACCAGCTCCAGCCAACCTCCCCGTTTGCATACGGATACAGGCATCCACATAGACTATATCCACAAGTGCTCTCTGCGGTGCTGTGCAAGTTTATTATTTGATATTGTATTTTATACATTTGCTGGTACCAGTGCTGCTGCCGCTGCCATTGTTTGCTGGATAAATGAAACGATTTCCATTGTTATATCACCAACAGTTGAGTCATCGTCCTTTATGTTTTAACATTATATTATGTGTGCTGGGTGTGGGTGGGGTTATGATCCCCCGGAACATAATGAGTTTCCACGAATGTGGATGGCCGGGATGGGGTTGATGGTGCTGCTGGTTCTGCAGCTGATTGCCGCCCGTGTAGAGATATGCATGTGGTTGGTCCTGTGCGAATAGACTTTTTCAGGGATTTACCGGAGCTTGGATGGGGCGGCAGAATCGAGAGTTAAATTGTGTCATGCAAAGAACAAAGACTTATTCACAAATTTTTACCCTTCTGATTGTTCATCCTCTTTATAGGGGGAGTTGCATTGATGCCTCGCCCGAAATAGTAACGATAATGTCCAGGGGATATAATGACGGAATCACAAATCGTTTGTCTGTGGAAGTGTGCCTCTGGGGAGGGACGCGGAACAGATTCTACTGTCGGGTTAAATCGACTGTTGATGTTGAACCGTTGCAGGAATATTTAAAATCTCTGTATTGTGTGATTTTTCTTTGGTATGAGTATGGTCCCGAGCACTGGGAATATGATTTTATATCTTTGTAAATTTTATTTGTTTTAGAAAAAATGTTCTAGGCTGACTTTTGATGACGCTTTAAGCAAGAGACATGCTCTGCAAACATTTATGTAAGCAGATGAATTCACTATTAGACCGTGAGTATTTAATTTTGGGCGATAATTGAAAGTGGCTATCGACCAAATCTACGGCAGATCCTGGAAAAGACCCAAGAAGTGCAAATCGATACGCACCTGTTATTCGTCGATTTTAAGGCCGCATATGTCAGCGTGCATAGAGACGGGCGATACAGAGCCATTTCTAATTTTGGCATACCTACCAAGCTCGTCAGATTGTATAGGATGACGATGGAAAACTCTTGCTGCTCCGTCAAGGTCGGCAACGAACTCACAGAGACCTTCAATCTCAAAAAGGTTTTACACAAGGCGACGCACTGTCATGTGACTTCTTTATCCTTCATCCTTGAGAAGTTCGTGCGTAACTCACAAGTCAACACCAGAGGCACGATCTTCCAAAAGTCAGTTCTATTGCTAGCTTACGCCGACGACATTGACGTGATTGGACGAACACAGCTAGCCGTCAATGACACGTTTGCTGGCGTTGAAGCGAAAGCGGCTAAAATAGGTCTAGTGGTTAATGAGGGCAAAACGAAGTACATGCTGTCATCAAAGAAGAACGCACAACATCGACGTTTCGGACAGAGCGTCACACTAGGCAGCCGAAACTTCGAGATAGTCAAGGACTTCGTCTACCTCGGCTCCGCGGTAAATAGGGACAACAACACCAGTACCGAAATCAAACGCAGAATCACTCTTGCCAATCGATGTTCTTTTGGGCTCAAGAGAAATAAAGTAATAAAGCCCTCTCTCGAAGGACTAAGCTTGCTTTATATAAACCTTGATCTTCAGAGTCCTTCTCTATGGCGCGGAAACATGGACGCTACTAAAAGCGGATGAGGAGACCTTTAGTCTTTTCGAGAGAAAAGTTTTGCGTGCGATTTTCGGTCCTGTTTGCGTTGATGCCATCTGGAGGAGAAAATTTAACGACACACTCTATGGGCTGTACAGCGACATGCGCCTAGTCAAGCGTCTCCGGATACAACGCTTAAGATGCCTAGGCCATGTAGAGCGTATGGACACCACTGCTCCGGCCCGAAAAGTCTTCGAATCTGAGCCATTAGAACAACGCAACAGAAGACGGTCCAGGCTAAGGTGGCGCACACAAGTGGAAAGGGACCTCAACCAACTTGGAGTGCGCAACTGGCGGTAGCTGGCGAAAGACCGTGCTTGTAGGCAAAGGCATGTTGGTTAAGGCCCATGTCCACCCCGGACTGTAGAGCCACAAGAAGAAGAAGAATTGAAAGTGGCGCCCGTTATGCTAAAGGGAAATTGTAAATTGAACAGATCTTCAGAAGGTATGCCTCACTTAATTGTAAGTTGTTCCAAAGTCGGAAAATATCTGCCTACCACACCATCTGTCTCTACCGCTATGTACCAACAACTTTCAAAAAATGTTGCAACCATTACGGATTCAATAGGCGCACCAGACCTCGCCTGTGTTTGAATTATTCGGATGCAGTACCTCGGAGAACACCAACTGGTCCCACCTGCTATGCAACCTTTTTGCCTTAAATAGATAGAGTGGCCGTCGACGATGAGTTATAACCGTGGTGTCTATACTATGCCCAACGTATTGACTTACCGTAATACATACACTTTTTATCACCAGTCAAAATCCAATGCAAAAACTATTTCTTCTTACAGCGATCAAGATTTGAACGTCTTTTAGCTTTCCCTTTCTCTTTTATACTGTATTTGACACAAAACAAATACTCACTGAGTTAAAAATATTCCTTACTATATTATTCAACAAAATGACACATTTTGATTCTGAAATCACATGACACTAGCTTTCCAACCAACATTTGGAAAGGTGACTCACTGGAATCGTAATCAACGCCATCTGTTGCAAAGCGGAGTGAATAAGCGGTAAATTTGTTTCTTGTGTGAAGTAAGATTTTTGAGTTTTGCGTCGTTTAATAGCGAATTATTTGAAAACGTATGTTTTCACAATTTAAAAACAACTCTCTGAGATCGACACACGGAAGCTGAGTGATTGATGATGATGATGTCCTGCATAAAAACAATACCAGCATGATGCTACACACTTTATCAATAGATCGCACCATAACCTATCTGGCGTGAACTTTCTGCAGGTGTTACACAACTCATCTCATGAATTGTATATAGGCCCATAGTTGTGGACTTTTATTTATGACTTTCAACCCAGACTTTGCGGCTTCGGCTAAGTACATGCTCAGTGAACTTAAATTACCACACAGCCCACGTAACCACGTAATTCGGTGAACTTATCACTCTGAATCATAAATATAAATGCCCCTTGTGGTTTTCACCCATTTTTTGCAATTTTTATGCAGGACCTTGTATCGTAATCCGATACCGGGTGTGCGCACACACACGCATACAAAAACACGCGCCTGCACAACTCATTTCGCAAAGTAATCCCAGGTGTAAATGTACGTTACATGTTTCGATATTAACACTATCGGTAATGAAGAATCGCCAGCAATCCGATGCCAACATCAAATCCCATACGAATCCCAAAACAAAGCGTGACCTCGGGTCGCCTGCATATCGATTACCGCAGCGTTTTTGTTTTCATTTCAACGCCACACCGCCCAGGGGACCACCACAATGCAGGCTTACAGTCCAACGCGCCCAAGGATCGCGTGGTTCTCCTTGAAAACATTTTGCACACTCCGAAAAATGTGTTGTTAATTCTTTCAAAGGACGACAACGAAATCAGATTTTCATCTAGAAATATTCAAAGAGTGCGTGTCCTCCGGAGACACTTCCACCGCCATCAGGATCAATGGAAAGTCAGCGAAAAACAGAACTGTGGCAAAAAACAAAAAAATCCAACACATTCCACGGCATATGTGTAACTGCCAGGGGCGCTACTGACTGTTTTCACATGCGTCCGTAGTTCTGCTCTCATCACCCACTGCGCCCGCATTAAGAGCGCAGCCTTGATGCTTCCGCATCCGATTTCGATGCCGACACCACCAGCACCACCGCAAACATATGCAGGCGGACTGGAACAGCTCCAGAGTGATGGCGCACTGGCGCCCTCAGGGCGCATTAAGCCCGTCCGTTTGGAATTCCTCGAATTATCCACAACGCGTACGCGACGCCCCGGATTGATCGATCGATTTAAATTAAATTTTTAACATTTAAATTGTTTCCATCACATAAAAGGATTTCTGCGTAAGTATTGCGGCTTATGGCAGCTCCTCATTCCCGCGGTGTCTTTCGCTCTATCGGCGAAAAAAAAAGATTTAATCATAACAAATTGAAAATATTTTTTAATTGAAACCGTAAAGTACGTCGATGTGTCGGCGTTGTATATGTATGCGTCGGGATAGCGCCGTGTGCGATAATCGCAACGGCAAAGGATTTTAATTAAATTCCATTGCAGTGCTGATGGAGTTGCTTTTGGCGATTCGCTTTGCTTTGTGGCTGAAACTTTGCCGCCAATACCACCGCAGCCTCGTCGCTGCGACCACCTACCGTCTCCCCCGTTCGAAATTGTGGTCAGCGAACCTTAAGTTCAGGTCACCCCCACCACCTTCCACCAACCGTCGATTCGTATGCAAAGAAACATATGGGTTCGGAAAATGCGGTGCCCAGGTGTGCGCTTGCTTGAGTGTTCAACTTTTTGTCGGGATATTTAAGCTTCTTGCCACGAGATCCACGGGAATAAATAATCACCAATCAAAGGTGCTTCAGTGAAGGCTCGGTTTGAGCAGAACGAGAACGGTCTAATTAAAATTTTGAATCCCATTAGGGGCCTGGATTTGCTAACTACCGAACTACTTCCTTGGCGCACGAAAGGTAGCAGGACATACACACCGTTCCGTATGTATGTACGAGACGATATCAGAAGATACGTTCGGGTGCGTAAGTGTACGCCGCATAAAGAATTAACAATTCTCAAATTGGTTCTTAACTTGCACGCTTGTTAGCTTCTGAAGGGGGTGTGGCGGCAACGATGTTGCCAGTGAAGACGGGCGATGGCGGGCGGTGAAGGCGTGAGGATTTTTGGTGGTAGTATCATGTGAGACGGGTTTTCCTTTAATAGAAGCAAAGTAAATTATAGGATTTATTCTGCCATGGTACAACTTATTAATTAGCAGGGAAGAGGCACCCCGCCCGGTTCAAGGTGAATGTTAAGGAGCAGCAGCAGCAGCAGCACACTATCGGAGCATCACATTTAACTTTGGTTCGCAAAACCAAGCCGGGATAATAAATTCTGTGTTCGCCTGGAAGTCTCTGCACGGCTACATATGCGAAGATAACGAATGCATAATTGATAAGCCACCTGGGGTGGAGTTGTTTTGCTTGTGATATTCAAAATAGTGGGACCCTATTTACGCAGATACACGCCGCCACGAGTGTGGGGACATGTGTGTGTACACAGGATTGTGTGCGTCAACAACTGCTGTGGTAATTGGATGTTGGTTTAATTCTGGTTAAAACTGACGGTTAATTTGGAAACGGTTTCACGAGACAGAACTTAAAAAACAAACCCCACGAGTATGTGTTGGATTTGGGTATTCATGTAAATGTCATGGCAATGTCATGTGCTTGAAAGGCTGTCTCATTAAGCGCTGGGGACTGTGTTAACTGTCGGTTGACAGAAACGAATAAATGAGGGGTTGGATTATGAAATGCTCTAATGACGGATGGCTGTCTCAATATGTATTGAATTCATTAATATTTGGTGTTGTCGTAATGGTTATGGAGTGATTAAGATTTATTTACCTACCAACCCCTTCACCAAAGGTCATGTAAAATTATGGGTTCTGATGAATTGTGCGATTGGGCACGGTTGCACCAGCTTAGCATTACTCGAGCACTGGAAAGGGAATTTCTTTAGTAATTGAAATTGTGTAATTTTACTTTAAAGGTTTTCATATGGAAAACTAAACAAACGAAAATGGAAAATCTGTTGACCGGTTTTTGATGTTGTGGGCGCCTCAAATGCCAGACGACTGGATTTTCTTTAATCTCGAATATAGCAACACATATCTTAATTTGCTTTTCGCAGTCAACTTGACAGTGGCATGCAAAACACAAGTAGTTGCTGAAGATACTAGTGGTATATGCTTATATGCTAGACTGATGCAGGTACATCAATTTTTTAAACGTGGCCTCCTTAATTTTGGTCTAAGAATAGTTCGTCCACACTGGTAAGCAATGTCGGCAGACAATTTTTGGTACCAGAGGAGCAGTGCGACATACAATGAAACGCTTTATAGGCAAATTTGTGTTCTTTTTATTTGAAGAATACAGCGGTTATTTAATTTTAAGGAAACTGTATATATACATATATACAATATACAATTTTACAACTGTGTTTTTAATTTATTTACAGATCACAGAAATGAACCCGAAAGTTTTACTAAAATAAAGAGTAATTCTTCTTGAGGTTTGATTTAAAAAATAAAGTAAAATACATAAATTTGAAATCAAACTGACATGTTCACTATTGCTTAAAGAATTAATTTATGGCATTTGCTTTTTGAATGATGTCATGTAAATGTAAGATATTGGCGAGGACTACGCGTGAGGTGGTCCATTTGGTAGGTCCAATTAAGGGCGCTTCGTACGAGCATAGCGACTGGTATATCACGGATAACACTAGCTATGTTAGCTGGTTCATTTCTGAATTCCTCAGACATTACATATCCTCTCTTGTGGAAATCAACGCTCACCAAGATCATGCGCTGGAATTTCAGATAGCACACAGTCCACACAAGAATGACGACCACTCTGTTCGTCACGCTCTTCAAGTACTGTCTCAGCTACAGCTGCCATTGCCTCTTCAATGCGTGTTGTATGTAGTGTAAACAGGCGAGTATTATGCTCGAATGTAAACTCGGCCTAAAATTTATGAACGGTATTAATAATAGTTCTTTAAATAGGTGGCACCGTAAGTTCCTTGAATCGTAAACATTTGTCACAGACGAGCTAAACATTATGGGGATGCTGAGGAATTGCCAAACGATGATGAGCAAAGTTTAGTTTTTTTTAGTTCAAAGGGCATTTTTTTTATATTTTATCTAATAGTATTTTAGAACTAGGTACAAAATGCTTAACCTAGGTACGACAGAAATTAAATCTTATAACTACTTACTGGCTCTATGCGGGCGCTCTAAGCTAAACTATTGATATATTTGTTTTTGCCTTTCGGCCGATGATGAACAAAACTGACAAAGCTGTGTTATAGAAGTCGCGCGTGATCTGTGGAAAAACCCCTTTTGAAAATCAAACCTCAAGATGAAATACGAGGTTTGCTATAACTAAGGCAATGATTTGACCACAATTTAGGTGACATCACAAATCGTCGTGACTTTTGAGTTCGGAGTACTTACTTTCAGATTTAGTTCACACAACTGCTTTTACAGTAACTGTAGTGATAAGGAAGATATTGAAACCATCCTTCACTTCCTCTGCTACTATCAAGACCTTGCAAAAAGCTATATTGGGAAGTTCTTTTTCGACAATCTCGGCGAGCTGAACGATACTCGGGACCTTCACCTACACTGCGTATATAGGCGGCTCACACTCATTGTAGGTTACTTATGAGAGAGTTTCTGCTTGTTGTCACAATGGATTCGGCCTAAATTCAATCAAGGAAGTCCATCATCGACCAAATCATCACACAGCGGCAGATCCTGGAAAAGACCCAAGAGGTGCAAATCGACACGCACCACCTATTCGTAGATTTTAAGGCCGCATACGTCAGCGTGCGTAGAGATGAGCTATACAGTGCCATTTCTAGTTTTGGCATTCCTACCAAACTTGTCAGATTGTGTAGGATGACAATGGAGAACTCTCGCTGCTCCGTCAAGGTCGGGAACGAACTCACGGAACCTTTAATGTCAAAAAAAGGTTTTAGACAAGGCGACGCGCTGTTATGTGACTTTTTCAACATCATCCTTGAGAAGATCGTGCGTAACTCACAAGTCAACACCAGAGGCACGATCTTCCAAAAGTCCGCTTAACTGCTAGCTTACGCCGAAGACATTGACGTGTTTCAACGAACACAGCGAGCAGTCAATGAGGCGTTTGCTGGCATTGAAACAGAAGCGGCTAAAATGGGTCTGGTGGCTATTGAGGGCAGAACGAAGTACATGCTGTCATCAAGGAAGGACGCACAACATTGATGTCTCTGACAGAGCGTCACACTAGGCAGCAGAAACTTGGAGGTAGTCAAGGACTACCGTCTACCTCGGCTCCGCGGTAAATAGGGACAACAACACCAGCACCGAAATGAAACGCAGAACCTCTCTGGCCAATCGCTGTTTCTTTTGGCTCAAGAGGCAATTGGGTAAAAAAGCCATCTCTCGAAGGACTAAGCTTGCTTTATACAACAGCTTGATCATCCCAATCCTACTCAATGGCGCGAAATTCTGGACGTTACTAAAAGCGGATGAGAAAACCCTTAGTTTTTTCGAGAGAAAAGTTTATGCGTACGATTTTTAGTCCTGTTTGCGTTGATGGCATCTGGAGGAGAAGATTTTACGACGAACTCTATGGGCTGTACAGTGACATGCGCCTAGTCAAGCGTCTTCTGATACAACGCTTAAGATGACTAGGCCATGTAGAACGTATGGACACCACTGATCCGGCCCGAGAAGTCTTCGAAACATTGGGACAACCCAACAGAGGACGGTCTAGGCTAAGGTGAACACAAGTGGAGAAGGACCTAAACCAACTTGGATTGCGCAACTGGCGGCAGCTGGTGAAAGATCGTGCTGGCTGGAGGAGCATGTCGGTTGAGGCCCAGGTCCACCGCGGACAGTAGCACCACAAGAAGAAGAAGAAGGTTGGTAATCACTCACTCTTAACTTGCACACTCTCATACAAAGGCACGTTACGAGAAGAGACAGAATGGAGGGCATAAAAAGCGGCATTGTTACAAGTTGCATCCAGATCAGAAACTATTGTCGTATTGCAAGCAATTCACATTAAGGTGAGATTGAGTCAGAATTAAAAAAAAAGGATAAAGTCGTTTAAATATTTCACAGTGACGTAGACGTCCGTTACAAAAAATTTAATTGTATCTACTGTTGGTATTTTTAACTGTAACGTTACGTTAATAATAAAAGAAAAAATGCGTTAAGAAGTATGCTTAACTAGGTGAGCATTTGAAAGTATTATGACATTTTTTGTAGTTTATTGTACAGCGTTCTAGAATGCAGCAACATAGCTCAGGATCAGGAAAATTTAATATGCCTGTTCGAGTGTTTTTATTTCACAATCTTCTTTATATGAAAGCGCTCACGTACTTTAAAATTCTTTGAAATTTAAAATTAGAGCAGATATGATAGAAAGTACGAGTACTCGAACAACACATTATGGTATAACGTCAAGTCATTTCGAATTGTCAGCTATGCAAGAGTTCCGAGAATTCGTTACAATTATGAGCATGTCCTTGCAAAAATGTAATCTGATACGTACAACCATAATTTTTCAGACAATGTTCCACTATGCGAGCTTGTATCGAAAGTCAGCTAAAGAGACGTTTTCTGGAAAAAAAAATTAACCTCTAGGTTTATCCTCGGGTTCAGCATTGTATATCGAAAAGCCTGTGTCAATCTCGTTCACACAATTTACACATAATTGCCAACCTTAATCCGTCTCTTATGTCCCTCCCACCGATTTCCATGCCGAATCCAACTGAATCACTCCATACACGCGAAAAAATGTTTACTTGCTAGCGCGGCAATTTAAAGCGAAAATCACACCTCCATAATTAATCCGCATTTATTTGGAAAATTAAAAACCCTCGGCGAGCGAACGGTCGCAGCCCAGTATCAATGGCGAGTAAATACTTAAAACCATTTAATTTTAATTAATATGAATACTTAATGTGAAAACAAAAAAAAAAAACGCACCACCTTCGCATCCTTGAACTGCACACGAATTTATGAATCGCACACACAAAGGACCCAATCGCCGGCTGTTCTAAAAAGACCTTTTCGGCAAGCCACTCCGCCACTTCTATGCCATCCGGATAAATTGATTTCGTCGATGAATTTTACATACGCACTCGTGTGCACGCCCTGCCTGGAAAAAAATCGCAAAAATATTCCCCAGAAAGCCAGTCATTGTCATAATTTTCCACTTAAAAATTCATGGAAAACTCTTATAAAATAAATTATGAATATTTCTCCCTTCCCGGCATAATTAAGTGGGCCATTTAACAACAAACAGGCCCCACAATGCAGCTCAAATGCGCAGCAAAAAACGGACGGGTCCTGGGCAACAGCAAAACCAACAAAGCACTCTTGCACGCACACAGGACCAAAAACTAATTTGTTGCGTTTTTCACCAACCGTCCGCCACCGCAGTTCGTGGTCAACGATAAGGGGAGGCAGCATGAAAAGCTGGCGATCTGTCGAAGCCAGGTGCAGCAATGGCTGCGGCAACAGCAGCAGCAGCGCCCTTGCCATTGACTGAGCCCAACCGAGCCGTGTCCATGGCCGGCGCTGCGCTGTTGGTCGAGCACCACTTGAGCATAAATTGAATTAAAAATAATGTCCGAGGAGAAATGAAAAGCGTTTTTAAATCAATTTGCATTTATGAGCGGTGTTAATTTTTTGTTCACAGCCCATAGCTTCCAGATAGTTCCCAGCGCCATCCCGCATAAACAAGGTCCGTGGAACGCATCGAATTTGATGAAGCTTAGCACCACCACCTGACCACGTCTTGCTGAATACAACATAATTTCTGCTTAATCCCTGCATTCATTGCGCATCACGCGCCCGCCCACGACCGCGGTCACCGCCCACAGCAGAATACACAGATTCCTTGCTCCCGTCCGCCGCGCTCGGATGACAGTTCATTACAATGTTCGCCTGGTTAAACTGATTTGTTTGATTTCCACATTGAAATGGTTCAGCAAAAATTTCAACACAGATCTGTTCGCAATCCCCCCCAAAGGGTTGTGCAGCACCAGCACGACCCGCACCGCCGACATCAGCACCAGCAGTGCTCTCTCAGAAATTCGAGACACACACAGGAAAAATCCCTCTGGGATAATAAGGTGCTTTCGTATTAATGAGGTTTTTTCGCAGAGCGCTAAAAAATAAATGAAAAGAGCGAAAAAAAAAATCGGCAAGCAGAGGATTTGTGCATGGAAAAACATTCGTAAAACCAATACGCTGCAAATTAAATTTGTTTTTCCACATGTTAAACTTTTATTACGAACCGCTGCTGTGCGCTGTAGCCCACAAATGCGAACATTTCGCTGTGCCGCAGCAGCTGATCGGCCGGTTGTCGAATGGGAGTATCCCTTTCAGCGGGGTCTACCGCATTGATACGACACCGACATTCGGTCGAACAATGCACCATAAAGCAGGAAAAATCAAACAAAACTGAATAATAAATAACTCAGGGATATTGGCCTGTCCTTGGGGAAAAAGTCTAACGCGAGCTTAAGATTTAGAATATATTTTACGACCGTTCAAACATTGCTCCCATGAAAACACACTTATCTGTAAACGGTAAGGGAATGGAACTTGGAACAATTGCAACGATGTTAAATGTTGTAATGTTTAAAGTAAGCAGGTGTTTGCTGTTGTCCTAATCCCCAAACTCCCACTGACCCTCTAAACCTCCATTTTCTCATTCAACTCTCAGACAATCGTCTGTGCCTTCTATCGGACTTGTTTATAATCTCCGTCAAAAGTCAACACCATCAATTGAGTGCTAATTGTAATTGTTCTTGCCTCTGAGTAGTCTGATTTTGGGTCGAAACACAATTTCAAGTCAAACCTGACGCAAAGCTTGTCCACATTACGTTAAAGTCTTCGATTCGATGCCACTGGACTCCTTGCAAATATGCGCGCATTTTGACATTTTATTGATGAATGGGCATGAGTTGGCTTCAGGAGAGATCGTCTCCAAAATTACCATCAAACTGCTTAAACTGCTTATACTTAATAATCTAGACTGGAATTAAGTGAATGACAGAGAATGTCTTTTTGGCCGAATCTCGTCGAAAAACTTTCCACTGATCTAGCTAAATTTGGTAAGACCAACCAAAATACGTCTGTTGACGTCATATTAGAACGTTGCTCCATTACAAGACCTGACAGTCTGAATTCAATCCATCTCTGCTCCAACTCGTGTGTCTTATCCATGAAAGAAAACAAACTTGAGTGAATAAGACAGTCTTGATAAACTAAACCGCTAAGTGTCAAACACGCCTTTATTTTGTCAAACGTTCTTTAAACGAAATCCCGACCAGCTCAGCATCACAACCGTGAGGCTGTTTTCATCTGACTACTGTTCACTTTCTTGTTAAATAAATGACAAGCAAAATATTTGACAGATGTCGGCAAAACAAAATGGCCGCTACAGACATTTGGTAAGTCAGGTGCCAACAACACTGACAGTACTTCGTTCATACAGCAGGTGTTCTTAAACGTTCCAGGGATCAAATCTTACGTTTGGTAACGTTGGGAAATTGTTTTGGAAAAGCAGCATAAAGTCGTCTTGGAAGTATACAGAATTTCGTCTTAAAGTTTTGGCAGCGTATTCACTTCAGTTCTTCTTCTTCTTGTGGCGCTGCAGTCCGGGGTGAACCAACATGCCTCTCCAGCCAGCACGATCTTTCGCCAGCTGCCGCCAGTTGCGCCCTCCAAGGTTGTTGAGGTCCTTCTCCACTTGTGTGCCCCACCTTAGCCTAGGGCATCCTTTGTTGCGTTGTCCCAATGGCTCAGATTCGAAGACTTTTCGGGCCGGAGCAGTGATGTGCACACGATAGCCATCTTAAGCGTTGTATCCGCTTTGATAACAAATCAAAAATTGGCAAGAGATCTCCTAAATCAGCAGCACATTCTAAAATCTCCATTGTTTACCCTCAAGTATACAAAATACAATCCACATAGAGATGTTCCATTGTTTAAGTTCGTTCCCAACATTCGCACGAGTAGCATGTGCAACTAATTACACTTGCCTCATTCAATTAATAAAGACGAACAAAAAAAAATCAATGAAAAAGCAAATTAAACACAAAGGATTAAAATAATGTAACAAAATAATGAAATTAATACATCAAAAGCCGATGATAAAAAAATGAGGGAGCTAGGTATGTGCATCCGGCATGCCTGCGGAGAACCACGGAGCACAGCCAAACGGAGGAGTGAGCCTCTCACTCGCACTGCAACATCACAATCATAGCCTCTCTTTAGCGTCCCAGTGTAAAGCGCTTAATTTCCATGGCGAACGCAATTAAATTAATAATAGCAAACAATGTAATCAAGGGATGGTTTTCTGCATTAAGAATACCACCGATGCGGTGTGGTGTGGAGGCGTGGCATGCGGTCATAATAAATTGCACTGCATCAACCTGGTCACCACGCCGCCGGTGTTGCATCAGTGGGTGACCGCAAATAGATTTATTGACGCGTCGAACGGCGGGGTGCATGAGGTTAAGAAGAAGCATAAAGAAACCGTTTTTTTTTACGGTGTATTTTTTTATTTTTATTTTCTTTCCCTTTTGTGTGAAAGGATGTGCCCGCAACAACGTATAAAAGTTTAAAACAAACAAACCCGAGTTAGAAGAGTGAGTGCAAAAAAGTCTTTCATGACCATCTGAGAAGGAATAGAAGCAAGAGCGGTGCAATAGCTGATGTGAGAAGAATCACTATGCTATCTAGTGAGTAGTAGGTGAACCAATTCAGGTTGACTGCATTTGTTCGCAGGAGCTCGCTTGCCTCGGGTTGACTTAGCACGTGCTCGATCCACCATATTGCTGTCGATAATGGGGTATTTTCACGATTTCGAAACACTTTCGAAACTGCCTGAGCCTTCTCTGCGTATCTGTGGATAGAAATAGAAACAAAATTTATTTTCACGCTACGAAATCATAAAAATTAAAAGGGAAGCGAAAATAACGATGCAACAGGTTCACGTTCACGTTTGAAAGGAGAGTTCTTAGTGTACGTTTGTGTACACCGCACAGTGTGTGCGTGCGTTTTGACAGTTGCTTTGTAAATTAAGAGGATTGGGCTTATTATGAATTATGAATTTTGCAGGAAATTTTTATTCACAGAAAAGAGAATAGAAACAAATGGACCGCATACAAGTACAAACCATCTTTTAAGCGATAGATCGCTTTAACCAATGTCAAGGTGCACTTGACATGTGACACTTTCTACTCAGGACACATAAAAATTTTACTTTAGCTGCTTATCATCATCTGCTTTAACCAACTTTATTATTTGTCTCTTCGAAAATGTCCGGATTTGTCTTAAGATTTTTTAATCGGAAGAAAAGTGCAGCTGAAGCAAGTCGATTGCTTGTAAAAGCTTATGGTAAATCTCCTCTGACCGATAAATCATGAAAAGAGTGCGTCGATTCTTCACCTCGGAGTTGCTTCTTGAAAGACATCAAGAGAAGGGATTTTTGCATCGGATCGTGATTGGAGATGAAAAGTGGATATACGACGACAACTGAAGAAAAAAATACTATGGATAGCCGGTGAATCCATGCCATCGTTGCCGTCATCAGCGCCAAAGAAAAACATCCACGGTTCATAGATCATGCTCTGGTGGGATAATGGGATAAGACGGATGTGTTGCACTATAAGCTGTTTAAGCCAAGCGGAACTAACGATGGAATCGTTATCGATTACAACTAATACATTTGAGCCGTGCATTGCGTGAGAAACGGCGAGAAACGACCGAAAAGTGATCTTATAACATTATAACTCTCAGCCCTACTCATAGCTGTAGTGGTCAAATAGCGAAGAGGCCGAAAGGTAGTTAAGTATTCTTCTTTTGATTAGGTTATGATAGATAGAATAGCTGTAGTGGTCAAAAACTACTTGGGAACTCTGAAATCGGAGGTCTTACCACACTCGTTGTATTCTACAGACAATGCTCCTTCCGACTACTGGCTTTTCGACATTCTGCCTGCGCTATCGATATTACGGTCAACGTGTGATTTAGATTTTTCATACATATCAATACAGTTGGGATTTAGAGTTCAAGTACTACAAATTTACGGATAATGCGACCTTATGATAAAGAGTGGGAGATAGAGAAAAAGAGAGAGAGAGGAAGACAGAGAGAGGAAGACAGAGAGAGAGGAAGAGAGAGAGATGGAGAACATGTATAATCAAGAAGTGAAACGTACCGTAAAGACTGACAAATTATAACCTGCTTCCCTCTGGCAGAATTTTTTAATCAAAAGTTTGTATATCTTTACCGATTTGTAACATTTCTATTATTTTCCTAACATGTAGTCAATAAAGAGCACTTTCCGACTAATACAGTGTTATATTCACAGTTATTTTGAAGAGTACCGGGGAACCTTCTACGAAAACAATTTTGGGGATTTTTGCGATATTGTGAAGAAAAGTTATTGCAGCTATCGACCTTTATTCAGATGAATGGATTCGGTTCCTAATCATCACATTACTTAAGGAACTTTTATGAAAACATGTTAATTTAAAAAGTTACAAAATACGACAGTTACGACAGGACGAAATTAAACCATAAGCAATAAATGAAAAAAACTTACTTTGGTTGCAAAATTTCTCGAAAAGCATCCAATACGCTCTGCTCCGTAATATCAGGATAATACAACAATTTTCCAATTCTTCTGTTTTCCACTGAATTACCATTTAAAAACTGATCACCATAAAATGGTGTTACGAGCAGTGGCTTTCCACAGTGCACCGCCTCGGTTAGGCCAAGTAAGCCGCCATGTCCCCAGAAGATATCGACCTTCGGATGACCTGAAATTAAAAATGAATTAAATCGAAGTATACAAGGATTTCAAATTAACGCACATAACAGAGCCAACTGAGGAATCCACTTCCAGAACAAGAATCGCTCATCATTTGTTGGCAGGTCTTCGCTGTCCCATCTCCAAATGACCCGCAGCTTGAGCTTCTTTAAAGCCTTCAAAATGGCGTCCAGTTTCTCTTTATGAATCGTAGAACTTCTAATCATTGATCCGAAGCTGATAAATAAAACTGTCTCATTTGATGCATTAAGAAACGACTCGATTTCCTGGAAGGATTCTTTTGATGAACTCCACTTTGAAAAATGCAAAAAATCCTACTTTTGGGAGCACGTCCTCCAACTTTTCGTTTGAATCAATGTGAACACCGCCAATCTCCTTGACTTGTTGGGTGAGGGGACGATTCCCGGATATAGAGTAATGCTGGTTCACCAAGACCAGGCTCATTTCCTTCGCGACATCCCGAACATCAATATCGATCTTGAGGAAGTCCTTAATAAACTTGTTGTCATTCCATTCAGTCAGTCTGCAAGATATCAAGATTTATTGCCTGCGACATTAAAGCAATTGCTCCATCTACCTGTACAAAATCCGCAGTCCATTTGTGGAGATAAAGTTCTTTAAACGATCCTGCCAACTCATTTCACCAGAGAAACCTAGAAACTCTGTCTGGACAAAGGACGGGTTGTCCGGCAGGGCAAACCTCGCATAATGCCACGGCATCATAGTACAACTGCTCAACCCGATTATCGGCACTCGAAGCAGATAAGGAACACCCAGATAGCAATCGGCGTTAAAAACCTCCATGATTACCAAGTCGTAGGGCTTCTTTGCATGCCGCTCCAGTATTTGCTGCACATAGGCCGACTTGTAAAACATTTCGCATGACAGTTGACCCTCTGTGTGAAGCCCGATAAACTCCTGGTACAGGGCCCAAAGCGTTCTGCTGGGCGGTTGCTCCTCCATTACATTTACGACGTCAACAGTGCGCTCTGCAGACAGCAGTAACTCCTCATAGTTCGGATGGGGATGACTGTTCTTGGTGTAGGCAACCACTGTCACACTATGACCCCTCTTGGCCAGTTCAAGTATTATGGGGTGGTACACTTTGAAGTGGCTGTAGCCAAAATGCGGGAACAGAGCAAGAATTTTACTCTGCTCCGTTGTTGTCCAGCACAGACTTAGCACGAGAACAACACTTAACACCACTCGCATACTTGACCGCAACAAGCTCCACTACGTGCACACTAAACGTCTCATCACTCACAACTGATTTGCTCTTTAATCGCCCGGTGAAACAACAAAGCACGCCAATAGATACGCCGATGAACCAACACAAGTCAACCATAAAAACAATCACGCATACTGCCAGAACCCCACCGAGCACCGACAAACCAAGCACTTAACACTTGGGAGACGAGCACAGGCACAATCGGAAAACCGTGATAAGGTCCCACTACTGCCTTTGGTCTGAATGCGAACGGGTGGTTGTCGTTCATCCGCTGGCAGCCGTTTAAGTGTCTGTGCAATGACGTCGCCCACTGCCGTGAGTGTGTCAGGAGAACACCTGAGCTCCGCTTCAAACTGTCCATACAGAGGGGAGTAGTCGTAGCAATGTGACTGGCAGTGGTGTGCGGGCAATCGAATGTATCGTCTGTCATTATCTTGTTTATTAATTCAAACGCAACAGATTATGGCAGTGTTGTGGAGCTAACTTGCTAGTGGTTAAGTTTGGTTATGTTCATCTCAACCAGTTTGGTGGCTTCCTTCTTGTTGATTCTCAAAGTATTGAGTGCGATCTTTCTCCCTTGCATGGTCTGTGGAAATGGCTAAGGAAATTCCTCAATTTTTCTTTATTAAACAAATTAATTAAAATTTTAAAGCTCAAGACTATAATGAATGCATATAGGTGTCGGCTTAACATTAGGGACCCGAAGGATGAGCAATTGTCTTGCATATTTTTAAATGTGTAAATTTGAAATATTTACAATTAAGCGGTGTCCTGTCGGGGTGTTGAGATCCGTGTGTCGATAGTGTTCCTTTGTATGGGGTGAGGTTGTATTCGCCAGTTCAGCCTCGATGGTAGGTTGTACCACTACTGGAGTAGAAGTGATACGGCTTGCATTCAGAAGATGTCGGGAGGAAAAATCTCTTCGTTTAGCATATTGTGTGCGTTAAGAAATTCGGTGTTCAGGAACTGAGATCCTTTAGTTACGATTGACGATTGTGTTTGGATGGGTTCCAGCTTAGGCTAGCTACTCCTTGAAAAGATGCACCAAGAACTGTTGCAGGGGGATGATGCGCGATTTTTCATAGACCTTGTTGCTGTAATGTTTCATCCGGTCCTTGTCAAGAGAGAGACCGGTGCAGATGCGTAGTATCTTCCTTTCGAAGATCGATAGTTTCTCCATGCTGGTCTTGGAGATGCTGTATCATACAGGAAAGCCATTTTGTCATCTCGGCCAGTCCGTTCTCACGTCGGCCTTTTGAAAAGTCACTTTTGAGTGAGAATTAAGTTTTAACCTCTCAGTGAGGCTAAGCAACCCGTCCTCTAGGCTTGGATATTATTTAGTATAAGATAAGTTTCCCGGTAACGTATGTATGTTCAAATCCAAGTTTTGTTTGGTGTAAAAATGTGACAGGCGATAAATCTCGAGGAAACAATACAGAGACTAGGTGTTCAGAAAAATCTGCAATTATTTGGCCCCAACATTATTTGAACGATCTGTCATTAATTAAATATGAACAACAAAGAAGGCTTTTTCTCAATGTCTGTTCTGTAGCGTGACCACATCGACATTAGCATCGACAAAGCGGGATTATATATTAATTTAAGTCGCTTCTATTGTTCCCGTTCATAAGAACATCATTTTTTCAACAAGACCTCCATATTCCATTCACTCTTGGCCAAAGAAAATATATATTCTATTCGCTATCGGTTTACAGTTCAGGATGCAATAATAATCTGAATTCACAATGCTGCGTTATTTGACAGCCTACTTTTTCAATCACTGCGTCCTGTCAATTTCTAGCATACGTACCGAAAATAACATAGGATAAAGCAAGAAATAGGTCTGTTCGCGTACAATCACTGACTGCTTGCTCCTAGGTGTGGAAATGTCAGAGTAGACGACCGAGATGACAGACAGCAGTCGCAGTATTTAGAACAAATGTTATGAAGAATTTTTTCAAGCAAATTCTTTTTCACAAGCGCTTTATTTTGACATAAAACTACATTTTGTAGTGCCCACCAACAAGATTTGGCCAAATTTGTAATGATCACGGACTGCATTTTTAGGTACTCGACCAAATCTTATATAAGGTTGAGAGGAAAGGTAATAAAGGTATGACGTCATTCTATAGAGTTAGAAAATGTAATTATCTTGTTTTTTTCTTTTTAAACTTTAAAGGTTTTAAAAAATTGTATTCATTTTTAAAATATTTTTGTGCTTTAAACCTCAAAAGTGGTCAAATTATGACGTCACTAACTGATGATGAATGATGGACTCACATATTATACGTATGTTCTCACTTCCAAAAATTAATATGAACATATAGTTAAATTTTTGTCAGATATTGTAACTATTTTTTGAAGATGTGATTTGAAACTTGAAACGTGCATAAATTACGCTTTGACACTGTCGTATAAAGAAATTGTGAATTTTGATAATTGGCGAATTACCTTACATTTCCACGCGTTAACGCTTTGTAGTTGGAGAAAATTATACAAGGTAAGATAAATGGAACCGGAACTGACAGCTCTTGTGTTAACCTTTTGAATGAGCGAGAGAGAGATGAACTTAAACTAAGAAATAAGAAAGATGATAAATTATAAATGAGAGAGATGTGTTCTTCAAAGATAGAATTCCTTTAGCGTGCTTCGATTGTGTATCAGGTACCAAACAAACCTAAATTAAACTAACGAAAAGTCAAATTAAATGAAGAGTATAAAAATGCATAGAAATGAATATCTCAATATCACCATGATGGGACACAGTCGCCGCAACAAAATTCATGTCTTAAATTCAACCAAAAAATGCGGTATTTTGGCACTTCTTCGATAGCACTCCCATGAAAAAATAACGTTAACTTGTTACGGCCAAATAACCGTGAAATTTTCGTTCATGGACGTGTGCAACGTGAGGAACTCAATGCGAGTCCTGTATTTAATTGCAAAATTCGCAGAAGGATGGTTGAACTCGAAGAGAAATAAACTGAAATCGAAAATTATTTCTGGAGATTTAATTAACTAAAAACAAATAATATAATTTGTACTGGCACTTTCTGAATATTCTATATGTCAAGAGGTTAGCTTTCACATTACGCGGATCTTATGAAAAGCTCTTAGAGGATAAATAAAAAAAATCATAAATCTTTGCGTAGTTCATTCTTTCAATTTAAAGAATAGCTACAATCATTTTTATCTGTTTTCTACTATTTAAAACACACGCACATTGCATATATTTCGTTATATTGTACAGCGAAGAAATTTAATAAAGAATTACTTTAAAATATCCACCCTGTTAACAGATATTTGACATATATCGCAAACACAAACCAAAATAACGTATTCAGCCGCACTTGTCACGGATGAATCACTCTGATGAACCTTTCACAAAAATTCACGATTCTATTGTACGTGACCCGATTGTACTTCCGAAGAACTTTTTTTCTTACATTGAATCGTCAAAATGGTGTTGCTTGAGAGCGTGCGATGATATTTTCGTCTAAATTCGCGAAGAAATGTTATTTTGAGGCGCAATTGTTATAAAAATATATCATTGATCGTATTTTTCTTGGGAACGCGAAAGAAAATGATTAAATTGGTGTGAAAAGTTGTGTTTTTACTTATTTATCGTTCGCCTATATGTAGTCACTCCGGTGCTTTGAATTGAATTTGCATACAACAATGGCGTCTTCGTCGTCTTCGCAATCAAAACAAGAAGAAATGGCAACATCAAAAACAGTGAAAAATTCAGAAAATCAAGTAAAGGAATCTCCTCAAGTGGAAAAAGTTTTGCTAAACGGGCGCGCAGATAGTGTGATTGCATTCCCGGTAATCGCGGAAAAGCCAAACATTTCTGGAGCCAAAATGGCTGCTGAGGTGAATCACGTAGTAGGCGGTGATGAAAAACTGTCAAAGGAGCGCGCCGAGAATCGTGAATCCAGTGGCGGTAGCAGTGACAGAGTGGAACTTTTTCACGCACCCAAAGAGACCAAAAAGTATTCTGCAATGGATAGTGAAAAGCAAAATAAATGCGTAATAACCACTCCCCAGAAGATACAAGGTGGTAGTGCTAAAGGTAACATTGGGTTCGGTAGTATTTGTCCAGTGGGAAAGCAATATTTTATGAATCTTACAGATGAACAGTCGCGAAGTCATAAAAAGAAAAAGAAGGAAAAAGACAGATACCGTGATCGTGATAGAGAAAAGGAAAAGGAAAAAGATCGAGATCGTCACAGTCATAAGAGCTCTGCGAAGGATCGCAGTAGGGACAAAACCGATAACCACAGCAAGGATAGAAGTCGCAGCAAGCATAAGGATAGCGAGAAATCATCTCGTGACGGAAGAAGTCGTGGCGATGATCGGAGTAGCAGTAGCAAACATAAGTCCTCTACACGAGATCAGGACAAGGTATTTATTGTTGAATAACGAAAGTTCACAATTGAAAATAAGCTTTGGTAGACGGGATTTCTTATTGGAATGTTACCAAAAGGGAATCAAATCTTTTGCATTAGTGTGGGGAGATGTAGTTGAGAATGTTGACATGATATGTAAAGTGTCAATATCTCCTTTTAAAGAGAACTTTTTAACGCACTGATATCAACACATATACACCGCACGGAACTCTAAAGATCACATATGTCACCTGTTTATACTTAACACTTAAAGGCTTGCTCAGCTTTCTATTTCTGAGAGGGCATCTGCTTCCGTAAAAGCAAATGTATATGCTAAAACTTATTTCCACATTGTCCTGTTAAACAATCTTTAATAACTCAGTCACACCAGTATCCGACAGTCGAATTCAACTTAGTTTTTTCTCAGGTCTTATTTCTTACCGTATTTTCACAGAAGCCATAAGTCGACACATAAATTTGGATCCTTTACTAAAGTCGACTTAGTTAATCGAAGGATATGCTTTAGACGTTTTTGCGTTCATTCACAGAAAAATACCTAGAACTGTATCGGTTTCGAACCAATTTCATTTACATTTCTGAAGTAGGTCGCCTTTTCAATTCTCTCTTACTCTTATAACCTCTTAAGTTTCTGCAGGCAGAATGTGTTAGCCTTGGTCCATTGGATATCTGTTCCGACACTCACTTTTTAGGTTTGCATATTTGATTTGCAAGGCTCTTGGACCTATTAAGAAGCCCTGCCTGCATTTATGGAGTATTAGCTGTCTAGAAAAGGTTTCTCAAATTTCACTGTTCGGAATCGGCATTCCACCACGGAGTTTCCCCTCGCTCATAACGAAGAAAAAACAGTGATTAAGTCCTGGCCCATGTTTTATTTAGTAATTATGACAGAAATTCTGCTGGTTAAATTAAAAGTGACGGAACGTAGCTTTGTCACAAGTTAATCGTCCTTTCATTTAATTCAGCAACACGTCTAGAAGCAGAACCAGTAATTCGTTAAGTACATGGTTGTATTATATCCCAGAATGTAAATATACGTAAGCATTTAACCTTTCTCATCTTCTTCTTGTGGCGCTACAGTCCGGGGTGGACCTGGGCTTCAACCAACATGCTAAAATGTATTTTGGGTACGTAGTTTGGGAATCTACTACTGTTGCGTCGAAATACATAGTTTCATTCCCTATAAAAACCGCCAACTTTTAAAAAACTCCAATTGGCGCCATATATTTACCGCGCTATGTTGTCCCTTTTATGGTCGCCGTGGCATAGTGGGTAAGTGCGTCGACCCACACGCAGAAGGTCTTGGTTCGATTCCCGGACGGGACACCGCAATTTTTTCACGGCACCACCTCTTTCGAATTGCTGACAACACTCAAAGAGTATCAATTGTCTAAGAAAAGCTTCTCAAATCTCGCCGTTCGGAGTCGGCAAAAAACAGCAGGTCCCTTCTACTCGTGAGAGAACAGTGGCCCGCAGAACACGAGCAGTTGTAGAAGCTAGGTCCTTTTTCCCTTGTGGGCTGTAGTGCTGCTCAATTATTATTTTTATTCAGTTGTCCCTTTTGTAAACATTTCCCATAAATAATGGTCAATTATATTACAACTAACAAACATGTATATCATCAGTTCAATTCCTCACAAACAATGCCATGCATCTTATTCCTTTCTGTGAAACGAAAAAAAACAACCTGGTAAAAAGGTGAGAACACCTGTACTAAGTGACGGTAATAATTTCCAAGGACAAATCCTAATCAATGCAATTAAAAACAACACCCCTCACAAGTTAAAAAAGAAAAAAAAAATCTGTTGCATATCTTCGGGACATTGATAACAATCGACACTTGATGTTTTCAAAGTGAAGGAATGATAAAAAAAAAAGCTTTCAGCCATAAAAGAGAATTTCCTCATAACCGTTGATTCAATTTGAATTGTGTGCTTTTAGTCACGTACACCACAGTCTTAAAGAAAATATTTACACACGAACTGACTTGCGTCGTATTTGAATGAAACGCTCATTTTCGTAACAAGATTTTCCAAAACAGGAACCTCCTCTGAGACATTAATCAAAACAATGTGTTGCGTGGGCATGCGGTTGTAAGGTTATCGATTTAATTTGCTTGTAACCCTATGTAAACATTGGCAAAGGCAAAGGAATGGGGATTTGCGCTTTTCGCGTGCAATCATTCAGGTGTTAGAATAGCAAAGGAACTGGAAAGATATGAGTTGAATTACTTGTCATAAAATCAGAGTTTCTAAGTGCGAGCTTGTATGTTGACTCATTTCTTTTTGCGCCTTTGGTTTGTAATGTATTTGTTAAACTTTGCTAGAAACGTCCTACACACAGCGAAATCTGCAAGCATGTAAGCATGTAACTACATCGATGTTTAAGGATTGCAGTCTACACATAACGATTTATTTTAAGGAACACACCTCTTTGCCAAAGTTTGTTATCATTCCTGCCATGTTTAAGGCGATATTTTAGCAAAAAAAACAAATTATTGTTATTCTTATTTTATCGCGTTTAAAACCATCTCCATTTTTTCATGAATCTCAGAATGTCTTCCAGTTGGATGTTAATCAGATCTTGCAGTTCCACGGAGAAAACTTTAGCCTTTGACAATCACAAAGTTGGTCCCTGACAGATTCTCTGAATAAGAATAATTGAGTGGCACTTGACACTGGCAATTGACAAGGGCCTAACTTCTACAACACGTTCTCTCACAAGTAGAGGGGGCCTACAGATTTTTGCCTACTCTTAACGACGAGATTTGCGAAACTTTTCATAGACAAATAGTACTCCTCGAGTGTTGTCAGCAACTCGAAAGAGGTGGTGCCGTGAAAAAAATACGACGATTGTCCAGAAATCGAACCTGGAATCAATTCAATTCAATTCTTTATTTGAGATCGAACCTGGAATCATGGCGTTTTAGTCTATGCACTAACCGACTACGCCACAGCGACCAATTTTCTTTTGCTATAGTTAAAAGTTGAATCCCGGGAAAGGAAGTTGGACTCTTTTACCAGTTTTTATGAAAAACTCGTATAATGCGAATAATTCAAGTAAACTACAGGCAAGTAAGTTTTTCATCACAACACAGACAGAATTCAAAGACATTCCCTGTTAATGCACGCCTCTGAAAAAGCCTTCTTCGTTGACTTGTCTTTTTTGCTTCAATCCTTTAAATTCTACATTAATCAAACTCCTGTCAGCCAAGGGTATAAAACGAAACAGTCGAAGCACTTGGTAAGCTGCGAGTCTAAACCTACCCAAATTTATGCCCATTGACGCGCCTCTATAAAGGAAGTCTACTATCGTAGGGGCTATAAATATACCTACTTTATCTGGTCCCTTTATCTTGCTGACAAATTCCATTGCTACAAATTTGCGCACTGTCCTGTGATTGTCGGTAACACCACGAGAGACTGTCTCACTAACTTGTCTTAACCTACAGTGTCAAACACGTGATCTGCCAGTGTCAGATATGTATGCCAATGTTAGACAAACAACGTACAAACAACGGCCACATATCTAGTGATGAAACTCGTACCAGCCTTGAAATTTCGTCTGCTATCAAATTTTCCACATGGCAGTAAATCGGTTTGTCTTAAATATTAGTCAAACGATAATTCTTTGCTTCCATTCAATGCTGGAGCTTCTTTCACTATGCGAAGCCCAGTCATCATCCTTAACTCAATATTGTTTATTAAACTTTGTTCTTCTTCTTCTTCTTGTGGCGCTACAGTCCGGGGTGGACCTAGGCCTCAACCAACATGCCTCTCCAGCCAGCACGATCTTTCGCCAGCTGCCGCCAGTTGCGCACTCCAAGTTGGTTGAGGTCCTTCTCCACTTGTGTGCGCCACCTTAGCCTGGACCGTCCTCTGCTGCATTGCTCCAATGGCATAGATTCGAAGACTTTTCGGGCCGGGGCAGTGGTGTCCATACGCTCTACATGGTCTATCCATCTTAAGAGTATTTTACTAATCACTTTCATAAAATATCATCAGAAAGTGATGGATTACATCGATTGCTCTATATGGGTACACTAAAAGTGCAATTTTGTTCAACACTCTGGACACCGTCGCAATTTCTCTTCTTTACCTCTGCTTTATGTCATAAATAAAAAATCTTAATGTGTGTAACCTTATCGGCAACACTCATCTTGCTAGGAATATTCAGGTCTCACCTCTTCGAAATCGGAAGGTATATTGGAGAGTGATTCCAAATGCTGCGGCTGTAAAAGAATAAATCCACTATTTTCGGTGTCCAGAGTTTATAAATTAATGAACAGCAAAGATAGGTATGGGAGGAAGTTTCATTGAAAAACAAATTGACCGAGGCAAATTTTGCAATGCTGGTCTGGGTTATATACAAACCGAGAAATTGATGAATCGCGTGAATGGTTGTGACAGGATAATAGTCACAGAATTATCAATTTGGCTATAAAGTTTTATTTACCCATCAGTGTATCTAATTTAACCAAAGTTTCTATTAAGTGTGGTTGCCGTGGCGTAGTGGTAAGTGCGTCGACCGCCACGCAAAAAGTGTAGGTTCGATTCCCGGACGGGACACCCCGCATTTATTCACAGCACGACCTCTTTCGAGTTGCTAACAACACTCAAAGAGTAATAATTGTCTAGAAAGCGTCTTATATCTCGCCTTTTGGAGTCGACAAAAGACTGTAGGTCACTTCTGCTCGCGAGAGAACAGTATCACGCACAACACGAGTAGGTGGTGTAGAAGCTAGGCCCTGATCCCTTGTGGGCTGAAGTGCCACTCAATTATTATTATTACTATTAAGTCTGATTTTGGGAGGACTAGTCAACTTCCTAGTTCCTTTTCCTCGTTCAATCTTTCCAAACAATTGCAATACAAAAAATAAACAAATCTGCCGAGATATCTGTAGCTTCTCGTCATTCGCAACTTACGGTAATGCGGAACCTATCTAGCGCAGCGTTTTATTGTTTTTAAAGATCTTTACTTTTTGCTGAACCCATGTGAATAATTCACAACAAAACCCGCGCTCCAAGGTCATTGTATCATTAACAGCATCTTCCGATCGATTTTATTTTAATCTTTGCACAGCTGCAATAGAGATGACTCAGTCTAGTATTGCTTTCAGTTTGATACATCGCTTGTGCATATGTACATGTATGCCTTGCTAAGACGCATGGAGTAGTCGCGCTAAACTACTTTCTATTCATGAGTTGATTGAAGCTTGTCATGATGTCATTTTGGGTCATGTTTCAAAGACTTAAAAAGCAATCAGTGAAAAGACGTGCAAAGGGGTAACAATGCGACGGTACCTATTCTTCAAATACATCTTTGGAAGGATCCAACTGTGTTGGATGCAGTGAAAATTACATAAAAATTGTTGTTGAAAATTGAATTGAGTGCATCGTGGTATCACATAATCTACGTGTCGAGGAAATCTCTCAACTGAAGTGTACGCTTCGTTCATGTTGAACTAGGCGATGTTATATAAGTAGACAACATCGCTCAGTTGTTGCCATCTTTATTCACTGTTTCGGTAAAATGTACAGATTCCCAGCACAGATCGGTGTACATCTCTTATAACATCGCTTGACAATTCCACGATCAATGCCGTTCAATTTCAAAACTGTCCAACGTTCCATAACACACTTACTAACGCCTTTGTTTTTTTTATTTCACAGGAGAGACGGCGCAGCTCCGAAAGCAGTCGAAGTAATCACTCTTCCAAGTCATCCAGTTCAGTATCCAATAAGAAAATTGATTCAACCGACAGAAGGCACATCTCGATGACAAAGAGTAACGAACGACTGCAGATGAGCAGCAAATCAGCAGAAGTATCACTAAAACAGAAAGCATTCAATGGCAATGAATGTTTGAAACAGGAAGTGAAGTGTATTAAAATCGAATTCAACAATGACATTGTTAAGGATCAGTGTAAAGAAATAAAAGCGGACCTAGGCTGTGCCTTTGTGAAGCAAGAGGAGAAGTTCTGTGCATCTGATATCAAATTAGAGAAAAAACCAATTTGCACAGAGCTTCCGAAGCCGGAAGTGTGTACAAACGTAAATGAATTCACCCCAGAACCAATGGACACCGACCTAAAGTTGGAAATAATCCCTTTTAAGTCCGAAAAAGAACTTCCCCTCACGCCGCATACACCTTCACCAATTGAGACTAAGGACATCGCTTCTGCAGGTTCGTTTGCTGTGGGCGATGTGCCTGCAGACAGCAAGCCGAGTATGCCCTCCACAAAAGAATTAAACTTGAAATTATGCGCTGAGGTCCTGAGGCCTGTACAAGTGCTACAGGAGATAACAACGCCTCCGATAGAGACTAACCACGTTGAGCCAATGGTAGTAGATACCATCCCCCAGGTCGATATTCTGCCAGGCGAAGCGGCGCCGAAGTTGCCAACGTTTGGCGAGGATCCTTCAATTCCAAAAGAAAATTCTTTATCTGTGATTGTTAAGAACGAAATTGAAAAATGTTCACCGTCGTTGAATGACCAAGAAAAGTCGGGGACGAAAGGCAAGGGCGACACACCCAAGCATAAGCCCGAGAAAACCCGTGATGAAGTCACGAGGGTGTTGGACTTCAACAGTATCACTGCGGAGAGTGAAGTCAAGCAACCCATGCCGACTGAAAACTCGGTAGTGCCTAATTGTGATTCCAAGAAACAACCGCAAATCGCAAAGTCTGTTTCAAGACCTGTACCTGTGCCTGTAAATCACAACAATAATCATATGGTTAAATCGTCATCGTCGTCGTCGTCATCTTCTTCTTTGGATAACACTAAACTCCAAGAGCCGTTACAGTTACTCAAGGCTCCGTCGAGTGCACATCTGCAAACCACACCAAAGGTTAATCATGAGACTAAGAATAATCATTCCTCCTTATCATCATCCTCGCAGAGCAATTCGCACCCGCGCAAGAACAGCGTGGGCAGTAACAGCAGCAGCAGTAGTCATCATAAGTCAGGCAAACACACGTCGTCGTCAACATCGAGTAGCAGGGAATGCTCAAAATGTTATAAGCGCTCCAAAATTCGACGGTGCAGTGTTGGCACACAGTGTGTGCAGCACGCCCCTGAAGCCACAGATAACGAAAGAGTTCCCATCCTCCATCGTGATTTGAATTGCACGACGAAGGGTCTTGAAGATCTTAAGTACGCTAGGTTCTTCCGAATTGAGGTACATCCGAATGGCGGCGCTTCTGTTGTTCACTTGTTTCAAAGCGAAATCAACTCGCTTTCCCCTGAGGAAACAGAGGAGCTGGTGGAAGAGTTCTTTCGGATTTGCTTCGCAGAGGACGAGGATGGTTACGCTCACCATGTAATGGGAATAGTTCATGACTCGGCAGCTTACTTGCCTGACCTGTTGGAGCACATGGCTGAGAACTACTCAACGCTGACGGTTAAAGCTGGGGTGTTGGGTCGCAACTCAGACATTGAAACATGTACCATGAGTCAGTACAATGAGCAGGTAAGTCACATCAGATGAAGATCGCGGATGTATCTCTACAAATCTTGTCTTCCCATTCCCACGAAGGTTGTGAAGAATTATTCTCAAGGAACTTTTCGGTATGGACCACTTCACCAGATAAGTTTGGTTGGGAAAGTTCATGAGGAAGTTGGAGGCTATTTTCCTGATCTCCTAGGACGTATAGAGCAGAATCCGTTTCTGAAAAAGGTACCATTAATTAAAGACAAATATGAGGGAGAGGTGTCATGTGTTTTTGCTTTGTAGACAATGCCGTGGGGTGCAAACTCGATTCTTCAAACCGATCCAAGGCTTTCGAATGATGGACCCATATTGTGGATCCGAGCGGGTGAACAATTGGTGCCGACAGCTGAATTGAACAACAAGACACCGCTGAAGAGGCAAAGGTAAGCACTAGCTCTCCACAGAGGATCGGTCTTTAATAGCATACGCCGTTCACACATACCTTGATAATTTGCAGGACGCGAATAAACGAATTAAGGAACCTTCAATATTTACCGAGATTATCTGAAGCAAGAGAGACTATGATAGAGGATAGAACAAAAGCTCATGCAGATCACGTCGGTCACGGCCACGAGCGCATAACGACTGCTGCAGTTGGTAAGCCCTCCTTCGTGGCGTAGATTTATGAATGTTCAAATTAAATTCAAATTATCCTCTAAACAGGAATTCTAAAGGCAGTCCACTGCGGCCAGCCGTACACACAGAACCGAGTGACCAAGGATGTGGTCGCATTTGCAGCTCAAGATTTCAATTATTTAGTAGAAATGTTGCAGTTAGATCTGCACGAACCACCCATATCCCAATGCGTCCAATGGATAGAGGATGCAAAACTTAACCAATTACGAAGAGAAGGCATTCGTTATTCTCGAATACAGTTATGTGATAATGACATATATTTTTTACCCCGAAATATTATTCATCAATTCCGAACGGTGACTGCAGTAACTAGCATAGGTAAGAATTTCTGACTTCCAAATTGAAACGTCATCTCATTACTTTGTTTTCAGCTTGGCATCTTCGTTTAAGACAGTATTACCCAGGCCAAGAGGTAATTAACGAAAAGAATAATCCAATTCTTGCTGAACCACCCCACTACAAGGAGAAGCAAACAATTCTGCCGCATCCGGTTTCACTTATGGAAGACAAGAAGTCAACGCCCTGCAAACGAAGTCACGACGGCAAGGTGAAGAAGTCAACCGACAAGAAACTCATTGACATTGACAAGCGACGATCCAGCGAAAGCGGCCCTGAAGAGAACTCAAAGGAGAGTGGGGGGATGTCTCCGGGAGGAACAATCAGGAAGAAGATACCTAAAGATGACGCGAAAATCGATATGCGCAAACTTGTCCTTGATCCTCACAAAAACCACAAGAATTCAGGAAGTTCGCACAAACACAAGAGCTCCTCGTCGTCGGAGGTTCTGCCCAGTCCCAAGAAGAGCAGTAGCACAGGTAGCAGCAATGGCGTCAGTGAGAAGGGCATCTTGCGAAGCATTTCCAAAAGTAAAGGAAAATCTTCGTCCTCGTCGTCACACTCGAAGAGCAGCAGTAGCGCTTACAGACACCGTGACAGTGAACGGGATAGAAAAGAATCCTCCAACTCGTATGTGGGTTCAACTACAATTACGACACCGCCCAATTATATCCCAGTTCAGGTACAGGACAAAACGCAATCCACAAGCAGCTTGAAGAAACAAATTATTCTAACCTCAACGTCCGAGGCCAACGGAAACTCACCCGTCGTCGATACAAAACGGACTCCTCTGAAGATCCTCGAACCACCACCACTGCCCACTCCCTCCGTGTTCGCACACAAGGATGCGTACCTCAACAGTTTGAATCAGAAACAACCTGAGATTAAAATTCAAGTACAAATTATATCCGACGAGAAGGGACACTCCCCAAGCGGTGGCATTGATGCTCACAAAGCCCTCAGCTCTGCTGCTGAGAACGATGTTATGCATGTGTGCGATACAAGCCCCAACATGTTGGTTGGAGCGCCACCACAATTAATTGTCGATCACGAGGAAGAAGTAGTGGTCTCTGAGGAGATGGTAGTAGAGACAATTATAGCACCTCCATTGCCACCGCTCCCTCCACCGAAGGCATCGCCGCCTCCGTTGCCACCTACGCCAGCTTCGCCGCGCTCAGCCCCGCCAATACCTCCGCCGCCCCCTCCCCCAGCGCCAACGCCAACTCCTCCAACACCAACACATAGTTCCTCGTTGGGAAACTCAGCCGTAGCCTTAGCAGAACCCCGAATAAAAACTTCCAGCCGAACACAACCGCCTCAGTTGCTGTCCTCGCAGGGACACGTGTCAATTAGCAAGAGCAACACCAACAACAGCATCTCGAAGCAATCGGATCTGTTAAGCTCAATAATCGCAAGCATGGACAGTACAACGACAAGTGCGCGAAACAACATCACCTCCTCCTCCTCGTTCTAGTTTGAACCCCATACTAAACATGCATTCTTGGTTTAACTTATTTCTTCACCCTATTTGTTTCCTCAATACTTAGGCCGTGCGCCACCGTGTTTACGGCACCTATCGAGAATCACTATTCAGCTAATCAAAATCATAAGTTATAATTGAACATGTAAATAAACGTTACAAATACACATACACATATATATATTTATATGTAGCTACTTAATACTGTTAAGCGAAATATTATAAAGAGAAAAATAAAACAAAAAAAAAACTTATTCGTCCACATGCGCATGATGTGTTTCATTTGGGGCAAGTTTCTGTCTTCCCGCTGTCCTGGCTTTTTACACAGATGGAGTGGTTGTTGTAGTTTGGCGTGCAACTCATATGAAATTGTAGCACGGCTTCATTGTTACGCAATCATTGAATTCAATTTCGCACAGTTACCCCAAATAAGCTGGGTGCACACCGTTGCACACGTGCGTTGTATCTAAAGGCACGCTCGTTGTGTACGTAAAGCGTTTTTTTACCTGTGAAAGGTTGTCCTGCTGTTCTGACACTTTTGTGAGAGCGTTTCTGGGGACTTGGGGGAAAAGTTTAGCTTTAGCTTGTAGTGTAGGTGCGTTTACACTCATTCACCAAACTAACTCTTGTTCGGAATTTAACTCGTTTCGGCTTAGGGTAATACATCCATGTACATGATTGGGACGTCGACGTATTTATCCATTTGGTCGCAGAATACGATTTAGTGCTGTAGTGGACGTTAGTTTCCGTACCTATATTGGGATTGGGTCTAAATGCATATTCCGCGATCAACTGAGTCAATTGTCAAATTCAGGTGTTTACTCAAACATGAAAGAAGTCAGAATATAGGATTTATTTTAACTGACGAGGGATGAAATGGGGACACAAAGGCGATATTGCATCTCCGACTAAGTTTACAAAGACTGTCACATCAAAGGCGGTTTTCCCTATTGGATCGGGAAAGGTTTCCTTTAAACGCATGCAAAGAGAGGAAACCATTTTCCCACCCATCATGACAGTAGCAACAAACTAGGTCAAGTCTTATTCATAGACACTCATCTAAGATACGAAGTAAATGAGCGGTTTCTGGACAATCGAAACCAAATGTGTTCGAATGCGAAATCTCCCGTCCGGGAATCGAATCTAGACCTTCTGCGTGGCGGTCGACGCACTTACCCACTACGCCACGGCGACCACATACACTGTTGTTGGTTGTTGACGTACACAGGCACTGCCGGGACATCTAAGCCGTTCCAAAAGTCTTAATTTCAAATCAAATCTCATTCAAAAATCTTGGGCAGATTTAAAAACTTTAAGCAAACTGCATTATGCAAATCAAGTAATAACAAAGAAATTTATAAAAAATACAATAACCGCTTTTATTACAAAAACAACAATACAAACAAATCTTTGAATCAAACATGCATACAGACCATCTCTTCAACTTTGCAAATTACATAACGGATACAAAAATAAAACCACTGCCCATCCACACAGAGGAAATGTAGACGAAGTCACTTATAGTTTAGCGCGTAGTCCATCGATACGGCCTTGGGCAGAGCGCTGTAGATCCATTAACTTCATGGCGAGACCCATGTTTCCTTGAATTTTAACCTTGCCTTGGAAGAACGCCTTTTGTGGGGGCAGTTTTCCCGAGATGAGCTCGGTGACATCTTCATCGGCAATGATGAATGTGATGTCAGCCTTTTCCTTGCCATTGTAAGTGATTTTACCCTTGCCCTCCTTTGCGTTGATTATCCACAAGCCAGTCTTGCCGTTGGGTCCATTGGTAACCTTGAAGCCGTAGATTGCACGAACTTTTTCGATGAGGTTGTCTTTGTCCTCTTCCATGGCGAGTTCAAGGGCCTTGAGCAGTGGTGTGACCTTAAATCCTTCGGGACTGTCGGCGATTTCGTTGGCCGCTGTTAAGTTTTGTGTAACTTGTTTACCAGCGTTGGGGAAGCCCAATCTGTAAAGACCTAAAACGACAGCACCGCCTAAACCCAAATTATGTTGTAATGCGAGTTTTGCGTTTGCCACTTGACGCTTTTCAGCTTGTCCTCGCAATTGCCAAACCAATTCAGAGCACTGCGCCAAGCCAGTTGCTCCCAGGGGATGTCCCTTAGAGATCAAACCTCCACTTGGATTGATTACATATTTTCCTCCATAAGTGTTATTGCCGCTGTCAATCAGTTCCCCAGCCTTGCCTGGTTCACACAGACCCAAAGCTTCGTACGTAATCAGTTCATTGGCGGAGAAGCAATCATGAAGTTCTACAACATCAACGTCTTGTGGTTTGTATTGGGATTTTGCGAAAAGACGTTCAGCTGCAAGTTTGGTCATGTCGTAACCTGCTATTTTCATTAAGCTCTTATCCTTGAAGGTGGATTCGGGATCAGTTGCCATTTCCATTCCAACTATTTCAACAGCTTGTGCCTCTAGACCATGGCGGCGGACAAATGCCTCCGACGCAACAATGGCAGCCGCTGAACCATCACTGGTTGGGCAGCATTGCAACTTAGTCAAAACCCCATGGATCTTTGGTGACTTCATAATCTGCTCCAGTGTGTATTCGTCACGGAACTGCGAATAGCTGCAAGGGAAGGTGAGGTTAGACGGAGGACTGTTTTGAAATCGTGGTTCTTACGGATTGTTCACGGAGTGCTTGTGGTTTTTCCAAGCAATTTTGGCGAAATGCTCGGGTTTTGTTCCAAACTTTCGCATATGCTCCAAACCGGCATTTCCGAAGATCTGAGCAGCCATTGGTCCAGCCTCAATATCGGCCAATTCGCTCATGAGTTCAATGTGTTTCTCCATTGGGTTGGCTCGATCAAAGAACTGAATGTAAATGTGTGGGTAAGTTGTATTTATTTCCAGTAGAAGTAACAACGCTTACCTTAGCCGCCAGAGATCCTCTTTCCATTTTTTCGAAGCCCAGTGCCAGGACACAGTCGACATTTCCGGCTTCAATGATCTGCTTGGCTAGGTAGAGGGCACTAGAGCCAGTGGAACAGTTGTTGTTTACATTGTAAACAGGGATTCCAGTCATTCCAACTTCGTAGACAGCACGTTGTCCGGATGTTGAGTCACCGTAAACATAGCCAACGCATGCCTGTTGCACTTCGTTGTAACTTATTTTAGCGTCTGCCAAGGCTTTTGTAACAGCCTCCTTTGCCATATCTGGGTAGCATACATCTGCACGGCGACCAGGTTTTTCAAACTAAGAACAGAAAATGTTAAAGCTTGATGAAGAAATTAAGGCTTATGGGACGATTCGTGATTGCACTCCCCAAGAGAGAAACCGAAAAAAGAACATCTTCTCACATTTTTCACCGAAACTTCTCCAGTGATCTTACCTAGCTAAATAAACAGTTTGAGTGACGGTAAAAGGGAAAGTAATGGACTTCAAGAATCTTGTGTAAATAGTTGTACACTGTTGTATTGAAGGTTCTGAACGGTTTGTACCAATGTCAAACCAATTTAAGCACAATCTAGAAAATATCATTGTCAGATTGTTAAGATCTCCTTCACAAATTTTTAACTGTAATCTGTCTTTTTAAAACAACAGAACTTTGGACTTTTATAACGATTAAATTCATACCCATTATCAAGATGACAAACAAAAAGTTGATAAAGCCGAGTGCAAGCTTTCTAACAAATATTCGAGCGAACTTTTATAGTATTTACCGAAACATGACAATGCCCATAACCAAGTGCAAGAAAAGCGAGAGTTTGTTATCTGACATGTGTCAGAGGAGGGAAAAAAACGGATTTAACCAAATATTGTTTATGTGCTGTCCGGCTTTGTGCGGAACTTTATCTTTTCGTCATTCCTATTACTTCTTGGGAGCAGTGGTTCTAGTTCACGAAACTTTAACAATTTTATTCTTCTTAGATAAGGTTGTGCTGCATTAGTTTTATATGCAGCCTACTCAATACTCTCCTTTCAATGTTCACCCTGTTAGCCAGATTACGTTTCTCAGTTTCTGATTCTCCTTATTGACATCTGATAGTTATATTAGGTTGTTGTATATGTACTCCCAAGGTTTTTTTAACTGACTGCTTCGAGGGAAGCGCAGATTATCAGAAAAGATGTCTACCGCTTGCAGAAGTCACGGATCGATATTTCCAACTTTGTTGCATTACTTATTGTCCAGCAGGCAGTGCAGACGAGTGTGGCCTTACAAGTTAGATCTAGAATAAATAAACCGACAGGTGGGAATTAACATGAAGAACACAGGAAAATACCTCTCGAGTAACGACTACAATTTCTCTCTATGCGATACGTATCCCATTCTTTTACGATTGGATGAGTGTGGCCGCATTTCCAGAAACTATCAAACTCGAATCAGGGCGCTCTTTGGTACCTCTATGCACCGAAAAACAGGTAGATACGGACACCACTTAATATGTAATTTGTATGTGTATGGGACATATGTAAGCCGAAAAGACACTTTGCTTTTCTTTGTTGCTTATTTCTTTTTTCATTTTCTTACATACGTTTTTCCTACGCACATCCATTTATGCATCGGTTAAAGCATATTTGAGCGTAGTTCCTATAATCAAGTTCTCTTTATAAATTGGATATTTATTTGTTATAAGCAAAGAAAGCCGTTCTTCTTCATTCATGTTCAATTATCATTAAAAGTTTATTATCATTAAACAACATTTTTATCTCTAAGCTAAAGAACGCATATTAAGACTGAGTGTAGCCTTCAATTGCTTACGCGATTTATGACCCATTTTCCGTTCATCGCCTATGTTTCCGTAACATCTTATCAACAACTCCGGCTATTTGAATACAGATTTTCTTCGCATCTATTAAATTCCAATAAAACATCTTCATATTTCCTTCACACTAAAGATTGTTAAAGAAATCGTGCACTACTGGTTTTCAAAGCCATAAAGTTATAAAACTTTCCGGCAAACCTACGCCCAGCGAAGTAGGAACAAAGAAAAATAACATAGGCACGACAATGTTTATATTCTCAACGAGTAAGCAAATTTAACTTGATCTGCAGATCAGAATTGTGTTGATACAGGCCAGAGTTCAAGCAATTATCTCAGGTGCTTAACAATGGCGACTACCGTACGTCCAATAAGTTGCATTGGAGACATTCAATTACTCGAAAAAATAATTCTTCTACTGTCACTACCTGGTGGTGATTTTGTTATTTTTGGAGTAATCTCAATGTTTATCTCCACTTGATAATCTCATATCGTTTAAAAAACATATTTTGTTAAGGTTGAGGTGCAATAACGTTATCTAGCAATTCAACCGACCAAAGTCCGTCCATAAGCTTAGTTTAAGTTGAGGAGTTGCTACTTGATTGGCGATTACAAGAAAAATTTAAAAAAAGGTCTACAATCAAAACACGTCCCACTGATTTTTATGAATACAGACAGCAAATAGGGAATACCTTAGTCATGCCGACTCCAACAACGTACACTCTGGTCTTGGCCATTTTGTTTTAACTCAGCTTTTATTAAGATAACACTAACGGGCTTATTTGCAGTAATTATAAAAATAGTTAATTTCTTTTTGTTCAAAACTGAACCCGCTGCGAACCAGCACTTGTGGAATGAACTGAAGTTTTGTCAATGACGATTTCTCTATCAGTCAGCGCCACCTTATTTACCGATTTCTTGTCACCAGTGTTGCCATATGCCTATAGATGTTTTATTTAGTACTGTGATACATTAATTTTCGAAGAAGTCGAATCTTACTACTATTTCTTCTTCTTGTGGCGCTACAGTGCGGGGTGGACCTGGGCCTCAACCAACACGCCTCTCCAACCAGCAAAATCTTTCGCCAGCTGCCGCCAGTTGAGGTCCTTCTCCACTTGTGTGCACCACCTAAACCTAGGCCGAATCTTACTACATTTTGCTTATTTTCTCACACAAGCATTTATTTGCTTATGTGAGTTATTTATTGATTTGTGGTAACAATCTCAGCAATTGATTTGTTCGAGTGTTTTCAATTTACATTATGAGAAGTACCCCATTGTACGTTCTTGAGAATTCTTTGAATTTACCAAGTTACCACAACTCTTAACGGTATAACAAGAGTATAGTATGTCAGCTCAAGATAGAGATCACACAATGCCTATTGTTCGCATTTTCTTTCTGTTGAAAATTTGGGTATTCAATATCGAACTTCCATACTAGAAATAGTACAAAGCAGGAATCAATAAGGAAAATGAATTCATGGTCGGGGGACGAGAGAGTCGACTGTCTCCTTATTGGTCTCTGATACAAAGAATTATTTCCGGACTGGTTACCTCATTTTAAGAAGTAGGGTTAAAATACTTTAGAAAATGCATTTAACTGAACAGACAGCCCCACAAAATGTATGACTCCCCACGCGAGAGCTCTCTTTTGACGGAATCTGCTACTTTCGGTGATAAAAATCTAAGAATATTTGGTCGCATAGATTTATACGTTTCCAAATAGGTCTGTTTTAACATTTGAACAATTTTTTTGAATTGAATTTCAGCGGCAACGCAGGCTGTCACCAGAATCTCTCCCACAAGTTACTTTTTTGACATAAGTTCTAGCGCTAGGATTGTGCAACGATTGAACGATTGTCGGTTCTTCGTGTGTGGCTATCATTCTTTGTCCGTTATTTTTTTTTGTTAAAATTGTCTATTCCTCAACACAATAGGTCTGTTTTAATTGCCTTGAAATGCTGCTGCGAATGCCTACGAAATTCGCCGAAAAACTGTCAAAGGCGTTCCACTTGCTGATTTTTTCGTAGAAAAGAGAACTCATAATAGAGTAAATTATTTCCCCTCCCTACGAATTTCTGTCAAAGAAAATCTGTAAGCATTTGACTGTCAAATTGAAAATAAAAAAACCTTTGACGTTTCATAAATCTGGTAGCCCTTTCTTTAATTCTGCGAATTTCTACCAAAGTCGTTTCACAAGTTTTGGCAGAGTTACTCTCTCCAAGAGAGATTTTTACCCAAAGTACTCAACTACGAATTTCTGTGCACAAATGAATTGGAACAAACCTTATGCTTTGACTTTTCTTGATTTGCAGGAGTAGCATCTGTTGCAAATCGAGAGTTTAATTTAATTGACGTAAGAGTAGAATTAACGTGGGCACATTAATGCAAACAACTTGTCTATACTTTCGGTAATTTTAGAAGTTCTTTTCCGTCTCTATTCTATATAAAACGCATACTATCGCATCACAAATGAGAGAAGCATCTGGAGAAGTCTGAAATGTTGAAGTAGCGTAGAATCTGACATATTCGCATTAGTAATAGCTAATACGGAGCTTATCTCATATTTCCACTCTGCACTTTATTTTCTTGTGCTGTCGCGAGTAGACCGTGCCGGCGAACTTTGTTGATAAACTCCCGAATAAAATGGTGGATATTCCAAAAATTTGTGGTTATTATTCGATTACTGCAGACGGTGACTTTGAAGAGTCAGCTTCGTCGCTACGATATTTTATTCAACCCAAATTACCAATTAATCTTAACAAAGGCATCGAGAACATCAAAGCCAAGTCATATCAGGACGAAGAGATGGGACATATTCTCCGATTTTTAGTGAATCACAAACATGCACTATTGAACAAAAGTGATTCACTTCAAGGAGGGTGCGATTTGGTCCCAATACGGTTTATCACTTACCGCTCTATCCCGAAAACAATTATTTGCTCCAAAGTTTTGAATCGGTCATGGACTGTGTTTGCAACAAAATACGGGGGAAATATATACCTCAGCGAGTACAAGCGAGCAGGGAAAACCGGGGCAAGATTCCGATACTTGCGGCCCCTCAATTGAGTGATGCAGTTTTGTAGATCTTAATGAGACTAAGAAAAAATTGTATGGGTGGGGGGGTCTAATCGGCTTAGTTTAGACGGTATTCGTGTTCAAAAACTGAAAAAAGTCCATATAAAAAAAACGCCGAATTCTTAGAAATATATTTTTCTTGAAAATTATTTTATGTTTCTGTTGCATACATTTTGGCAGAGATATTAATGATCCATTGAAATTGCCCTTAGAAGGGTTTGTGTCCTTACGAAGAATATACGTTGTATTGCATCCTGTACTACGACCTTTATGTTTGCAATTAAATAGAATTAATTTCGTGATGAAATATTACCAAATTTATGATTAGGATATGCGCGTAATAAAGGAGTAGATGCATTTTAAACAAAAACAGATTATTCATTTCCGAATATGTGATTTACAATTTAACAATCTACAATAAGCTTATTTGCAGGTGGGTGGTAGAAACGATTATCTTAAGAGGATGTATATATTGAGAGGGGATGTTACTATGGTTATGGGGATGAAGTGGTTTACGGTAGCGGTAGCAAGCTGAAGTGGCACCCAATTGCCAACCGCCATGCAGAGTTCTTCATCTTTAAAACGTCTTCGTACAACAAAGTGGTCATCACTGCTCAGAGAAGAGTCAGTCACTCCACTGCGAGTAGCCTTCAGTGTCCGAATTTAAGGCACAGAGCGAGTCGAAGGTATAAAGGAAGAAAGTCTCTGTGACTTGTGGTACATTCGCTTGGACTTCTGACTTAAGAAAACCCCACAAGGTCTAGGAGAATCAAATTCGTTCGATCTTAGTAGACTGTTCACATCACCTCCACATGAGATGACAAAGTTCTCACATCGTTCTCCAGTGTAGCAGGACCATTGAGTGTGTGTTGTGTGGCAAACCCATTGAAGGCACCTGCCACTGGTCCTGATCAATGCCTCGAAAAAAAGAGTGTAGGCAAAGGAAAACCTTCTATTGGTGAAAGAAAGGCCATTATATTTATTCATATCATTACGTCAACTGCACAAAACAATAGATTACGCCACGATTTCCGTATATATGTAAGTCTTGGTGTTTCCAGGTCCCAAAGTAAGTGTTAAGATCTGCTCAGATTTCAGGAATATGTCCAAAATCCACTTCGAATTGTCACAAATCACCTAAAAATGTTTTCAAAAATGGCTAAGATCACTAGGCAGATCTCCATGCATATGGCCGCAGCAATTTTTGAGTCTCCGACAGTGCGAAAAATAGAATAAAAGAGCCAAAATATCGAAAAACACAAAAATTTAAAGGGAAAAAGGTGAAAAAAGGGAAAAAATATCGGAAAATTAAGAGCGGCCGGAGAGGCCGCTCCGAGGGTATATAAGGGGGTCCAGGCGCGGGAGCGAGTTTAGTCTGTCGTGAGTTGTCCTAGAGTGTACATCGGAGGTAATTGGGGTCTACTGATTTTTTTTCTCAGGTACTCATGTCCTCGGGTGCATGTTGGGGTCACCACCACCCACCAGTGATGTCTGATGGTTGATGGTTGGTGTCTTCGATGGTGGCTGATGTCTTTGATGATGGGTGACGTCTTCGATGGTGGCTGAGATGGTTGATGGTGTCTGATGTTTTGAATGGTGACTGACGTCTTCGATGTTGGTTGACATGGTCGTTGGTTCCTCACATCTTCGATGGTGGCTGAGATGTTTGATGGTGCCTCCTTTCTTGGATGGTGGCTGATCTGGTCCATGGAGGCAGAAGTGTTCGATGGTGCCTCACATCTGCGATGGTTAATGGTGGCTGCAATAATGGTGGTGTCCGATGTTTTCGATGTGGCCTGAGATGGTTGATGGTGCCTCCCTTCTTGGATGGTGGATGACATGGTCGATGGTGCCTCACATCTGCGATGATGCCTCACATCTGCGATGGTTAATGGTGGCTGCAATAATGGTGGTGTCTGATGTTTTCGATGTGGCCTGAGATGGTTGATGGTGCCTCCTTTCTTGGACGATGGATGACATGGTCGATGGTGCCTCACATATGCCATGGTGCCTCACATCTGCGAAGGTTAATGGTGGCTGCAATAATGGTGGTGTCTGATGTTTTCGATGTGGCCTGAGATGGTTGATGGTGCCTCCTTTCTTGGACGATGGATGACATGGTCGATGGTGCCTCACATATGCCATGGTGCCTCACATCTGCGAAGGTTAATGGTGGCTGCAATAATAGTGGTGTCTGATGTTTTCGATGTGGCCTGAGATGGTTGATGGTGCCTCCTTTCCTGGACGATGGATGACATGGTCGATGGTACCTCACATCTCCGATGGTGCCTCACATCTGCGATGCTACCTCACATCTGCGATAGTTGATATTGACTGACGTCTTCGAAGGTGCCTGAGATGGTTGGTGGTGCCTTCTTTCTGGATGGTAGCTGACATGGTTGAAGGTGCCGGACAGAAGCGGACTACAAGTGGCTTGATGATTGGTGGGATCTGCTAAAATGAGTATACTTAAGTATTTCTTTTCTATGCACAATAGTTTTTTAATATATACACATATTATATATGCGCACATACATATACATTCGTTTGAGTCATGACTCCCGCGTCGAAAATTTACATGCTAGCATGATGCGGGCAGGCGCGTTTCGTCGAATCTTAGGTTCTTAATCTTCTTCAAGACACGAACAGGTGTTCTTTCGTTAGGTAGGGCTTTCTCACTTCTCTCTCTTTTCAGGTCTGCTTGTTTCATCGTTTTTCAGGTTTGTTCTTCTACTTTCAGTTTTTTTTTTTTTCTTTCGTCTTAGGTCCAACTTTCCGGGCGAGTCGTGATGATAGTCGTAGTATTTAGTTCCCTAGTAGTATTTAGTTCCCTAGTAGTATTTAGTTTCCCTTGCCAGTCTTGTGGTTGATAGCATCAGGCTTGTTTGCGCAATGGGCTCGTCGTGCGGAATTGCACTTCACCGAAGATGCTTGAATAGAGCTCGTGCGGCGAGAGTTGAAAAGGCGCTTCCCTCGCAAACGTAGTGTAGACAACGGACGGATGATGTGCATCAAGTTAAGACAGACAACATCCTGTTCGTTAGTAGTAGTTGGAAGCCATTCAGCGCATTCAGTCGAACGAAGTTAGAATGGAATGGACACTTCTCTCGTAGTAGTTTATTAAATGGATGATATGCATCGTAATGACACTACAACTACCGCACGGTCAGTGGCCCAATCCAAAGCTACAAGAATTAGCAAACTTACGTTCTTTTTATGGTGGTGGGATAGTAGTTGCAAGAACGTTTGAAAAAAAAAAAAATCTAATTGGGTCATTTGATCCGCTCGCTGTAGATTGAGTGTTAAGATAGACAACATCCATTTTGTAGAAATGTAGAGTAGATGACGGACGGATGATATGCATCGAATTAAGATAGACAACATCCTTTTCGATCATATGAGTCAGAAGTGTTCTCCTTCGACTTCCGCTGAATGACGTTGAACTGAGACTTCCCTCGTAGAGTAGTAGAGTAGACGACGGACGGATGATATGCATCAAATTAAGATAGACAACATCCTGTTCGTTCGTAGCGATCGGAAGCGCCATCCTCTAAGCCTGTCTGGGTCTTCAACTCTTCATGTGAAGTTGCCTCCGCCGTTGTTGCTCGTGACTGTAAACAAACTGGTGCTCCTCCAAGATAGCAAATAGATGATTGCCTTCAAGTTAAGACGGACAATCACATGCCCCCTTCGTAGTGTAGATTGCAGAGGGACTCAGATTTCCTTTTAGCGTGACTTTCAGAACTATTAATTTATTTTGTGGCAGTTTGAATGTCATACGGCGCTTCTTAGAGATGTTTGGGTTACCTCTCCGTAGATTCTTTTTTGTAGTTGATTTCAGGTTTAGCAACTATTCGAAATCTCGCAGTAAGCATCAGTAGTTAGTTGTAGTCGGAAGACTTCTCCTTCGTGCTCGTCGACGCTCCCACTTCTCGGTGTAAGGTTATAGTTCACCGAAGTTGGTGGTTGCAGCTAGACGAGCTGGAGTTGACGAGAATGGCTTCGCTTTGAAGTAGAGTAGACAACGAACGGGTGCTTTGGCTTTGTTCGTTTTTGTGCAGGAACTCAAATTGAAAAGCGATCGGCTTTTAGAACTATTGATTGATTCTGTGGCAGTTCGAGAACAGCCCCTCGGCGCTTCTTAGAGTGATGTTTGAGTTTCTGCGTAGATTAGTATAGACAGCGAACGCTCTTAAGTTAGAAACATTTTTTTTTTCATTCTAGAGCTTTAGCTTTGCACAAGGGCTTTGGAAGGGATCCCTAATTTTTCGAGCCTCTTCTACTTAACGTGAATTTTTTCTGTCTCCTGGGGTTAGTTTATGGAAAATCTTTTATTGCCGGGATATCAGTTTCATCGGTTTCATCGGTTTCGTCGGTTTCATCGGTTTCATCGGTTTCATCGGTTTCATCGGTTTCATCGGTTTCATCGGTTTCATCGGTTTCATCGGTTTCATCGGTTTCATCGGTTTCATCGGTTTCATCGGTTTCATCGGTTTCATCGGTTTCATCGGTCTTCCTCCAAACTGAGAACGATCTCTAGATTTCGGTCTATTTTGTGGCTTCTGTTTTGGGCACAGTTTTGTCCTCGAGATAGTCTTCGTTTAGTCGCGCTTTTGATACTTAATTCATCCTCGGATCAAAAATTTGCTTTTGATTGCAATTTCGTGTCCGCAGAGTTCGAAGAATACCTCACTGCTTCGTCTGAGGTGATCGGTAATGGCCAAGGTTTCCTTAATGTGCACCTCGCTTCAAGGGCCAGGTCAAGAAGATGTTGCCTTGATTTTGATTCTGGTTTCGTCTGCGATTTGGAACTCGATTTGAATTTTGATCGTGATCCACTTTCGTCTTCGATTTCAGACTTTTTTTTGAATTTATTGCTGCTATAGTCGGTGCTGTAGAGACTTAAGCAAGAAATTCGCGATCCTTTCGGGTTCTCCTCGCTGTCGAAGACATTCGCGATGGTGTTTGACTGCTGTATTCCTCAAGATCCTGTATGGCAGGCAGCGCTTTAGAAATATCCAAAGAACCAGATTAGCAGTAGTGAAGTGTTGTGTGTTGCAAGCAGATGTGGTGGCTTCTTCCCTCTGGGAGGAGGCTGAAAGTGGTCTCATGATCTACCACATCTCTTGTGTGTAAGGGCCCAAAAGTGTTTTTTTTTTCGTTGCTGATCAGAAAAGATGCAGGAATGCAGTTCAACAATGACCACAAGCGGTCCAACAGAAGCAAGCCGTTTCCTCAACATATTTATTTACATTTTTCTTTTTTTTGTATTAAGAAAAACACAGAAGCTCCATTTGTACAGTAGTGTCTGAGGTTTCTAGTATACTTCGCGACTTAACTTAATCTTAAACTTAGCTTAAGGAGCTTCTGTTTAAATTGCTTAATTAATTCTAAGTTGTTCGACACTTTCCTTGCAATCGTTGCAAACGCTTTTCTTACTGATATTTTTCAATGCAAGATCTCAGACTTAGTTTCTTTAGATTAGGCATAGCTAGGGCTTAGAAATTTCGTTCAAAACGCTTGGGAATCTCTGTCCTTATCACGGGCCAGGACTATCGTTACTTGCCTTTGAAAATAAACTTTAATTGAGGGTATGCATGCACTTGGTTCCGGGATGTCTGTTCCCCCTGGATTGTTTCTATCAAAGGACATCAACAGATCGGGTAGAATAACTTAGACAGGATGGTTAGGTTAGACAGGTTAGTTAGGATAGCTAGATGCGATGCAGATTTTGAGTAAATCTTTGGACAGCCAAAGAGCTAGGCATAGATAGGGCCGTCCTTAGACAGGGAATAGTCACTTTAAGTAGGAGATACTTAGTCAGGCACTTAGCTTAGATAGGTAGGGACTCAGAATGTTTTGCTTTTTTTTGCTAGTCCGGTGTAATTACTTCATTCCAATATCTTTGCACAATTTTTGGTTTTGCTCGAACGCAGATCAAGAGTAGGTTTAGACAGTTTAGGAGGGAGATAGCTAGGTAGACGGCTTAAACACGAAATTTTAATTTTCCAAAAAATTCTCCCACTTTTGTCGATTTTTCAAAATTCTTGTGCAAGGATCTAGGGCTTAGAAATTGCAGACTTAGCCACGTAGAAAGCTTTTATCGCTGTCAGTACATTTGCGTTATTCGGGCGGGAGGATATAGGCGGTTGTTTTTTTTTTTTTGTTTTTTGTGGCGGTGGTAAAATGCTCTCTGCGTGGAGAAGTCTGTATAGGTTTAGCTCGCGACTTGGTGTAGGACTTAGAGAGCCAAACAGGAACAGGTCTCTTTGAAGTTAGGTAGGGGATCGCTCAGCGGACCCGACAGGTGTCCCTGAGGATAGGTAGGGAGACCCCTTGAGTGCTTCAAACAGAAGTGCTTAAGGATAGGTAGGGGACCGCTCTGGAGCACAGCAGGTGCTCCCGAGGATAGGTAGGGTTCTAATCTTTTCCCTTCTGTTTCAGCGCAGAATCTCGTTAATGCAGCTGCGTTCTTAGATTAAGTCTTACGTGCACGTGTCTTTCATAAGCATACCTTGGCCATTTATTCTCGTTGTTAGCCGTTTGGTTAGTCGGAAATTCTCGAAGTTTGCTGCAAAGCATTTTTTGGCCTTTTGTCTTCGGTCGTAGTCGATCGCGAGAATAGCGTTTCATATAAAGAGGCGAGTCATTGAGAAGCATTAAGCATTTTATCTCGTTTTGAGATTATAAGAAGAAGAAGACGGTTTTCGATCGACACATTGCTCGGCGGACCGCGATTGCCGTTGAAGCAGACATCGATTGAAGCGGACATCAGGTGAATCAGAATCCGGATTAGATTCCAAGTCCAGAAACCAAGCTCCAGCTCGTGCTACTGCTCCTGCTCCTGTGCCTGCTCCTGCTCCTGTATTGTGTGTTTGTGTAAGTGAAAGTGAAAATGTGAGCTGATATGGTGGCTTCTTCCCTCTGGGAGGAGGCTGAAAGTGGTCTCACGACCTACCATGTCTCTCGCATATGTGTAAGGGCCCAAAAGTGTTTTTCGTACGATGACCAGAAGAGGTCCAACAATGTCTGCAGCTTTCCAGTTACGTGGCACAAAAATGCAGGGTAAGGCACTTCGGTGCATACAAAAACAATCAGTAAGAATTTTTGTTCTTTTATTTCTTTACCTTACTCACTTCGGTTCTCGGTTGAAAGCATGCATACCAAACTATACATTTCTCGGGAAAATTTATTTCCAATTAACCCCCTCAAGACGGCAAACAGCTGTCTCTGAGGCTAGGTAGGGGAACCCTCAAGTGACAGACCGGTGTCCTTGAGGCTAGGTAGGGGACCCCTCAGGACCCAAACAGGTGTCCTGAGGCTAGGTAGGCCTCTGCTCTGCTCTTTTCAGGTTTTCTTATTTCGTTTCAGGCGGGCGCGACGCGACGGTATTATATTATTCTTTAGAAATCATTTGAGGAATCAAGTTGAGGAATCAGTTGGGGAAGCATCTGAAGAATCAAGTCTGAAGTCATCTGTGAGGAACCATTTGAGAAATCATATTGAAAAATCAGTTGAAGAAGCATTTGTCTCGTACATTTGTGGATTCATTTGAGGACTCATATGAGGACTCACTTGGGGAATCAATTTGACGGATCGCTTGAGGAATCACTTGTGGACTCATTTCAGGAATCAGTTGATGATTCACTTGACTTCATAATACTTTAAATTTGCTTTGAATTTGCTTTAAATTTGCTTTATATTTGAGAAATCAATTTTGAAGAATCAATGTTGAGGAATCAGTTGGGGAAGCATCTGAAGAATCAAGTCTGAAGTCATCTGTGAGGAACCATTTGAGAAATCATATTGAAGAATCAGTTGAAGAAGCATTTGTCTCGTACATTTGTGGATTCATTTGAGGACTCATATGAGGACTCACTTGGGGAATCAATTTGACGGATCGCTTGAGGATTCACTTGTGGACTCATTTGAGGAATCAGTTGATGACTCACTTGACTTCTTAATACTTTAAATTTGCTTTGAATTTGCTTTAAATTTGCTTTAAATTTGAGAAATCAATGTTGAAGAATCAATGTTGAGGAATCAGTTGGGGAAGCATCTGAAGAATCAAGTCTGAAGTCATCTGTGAGGAACCATTTGAGAAATCATATTGAAGAATCAGTTGAAGAAGCATTTGTCGCGTACATTTGTGGATTCATTTGAGGACTCATATGAGGACTCACTTGGGGAATCAATTTGACGGATCGCTTGAGGAATCATTTGTGGACTCATTTGAGGAATCAGTTGATGACTAACTTGACTTCTTAATACTTTAAATTTGCTTTGAATTTGCTTTAAATTTGCTTTAAATTTGAGAAATCAATGTTGAAGAATCAATGTTGAGGAATCAGTTGGGGAAGCATCTGAAGAATCAAGTCTGAAGTCATCTGTGAGGAACCATTTGAGAAATCATATTGAAGAATCAGTTGAAGAAGCATTTGTCGCGTACATTTGTGGATTCATTTGAGGACTCATATGAGGACTCACTTGGGGAATCAATTGACGGATCGCTTGAGGATTCACTTGTGGACTCATTTGAGGAATCAGTAATATCACTAATAACGCGACAATTTGAGAAAGCACGCGACTTTTAAGGCTTAGTCCCTAGCGCAGACGAGGATACGTTCGAATCTAAATCTGCACTCATAACCATCATTCATGTCTCAAACACTGTCTATCACGCCCGTCAATGCGTCGGAATATGTCCTTTTCAGGGCATTAACTGCAACTAAAGCAGGACATTGAAATTGTGATTCACAAAATCCCCTTATTCTTCCTCATATTAAGTGGAGATTTGAATTGCAAACAGATGCTGCTTCAAATGATGACTGAAACCGGCTTAGTCAAAACTTAGTAGTTCGGTAAGGAGCATCATTTTGAAGCACTTGTTCTATCGGAGCGCGTTTCTTGGAAAACGAAAAATTATACATCAAATGAAAGAAAACTTATAGCCCTTGTCAAAATAGAGATCTTTGCATTAAATGTGGGTCAAAGTTCAATCAGAAAAAGACGAAGCTTACTATCACTAGTGTGAGAAGCTTATTTTGATATCAAGCTGAAAGTGGTCCATCGCACAGCGACTTTCGTTTGATGGAGTTTTTGCCTGTCTTATGAAAAAGAAATTGGTACAGAGACCACAGAAACCGATTCAAAAATGTATCTCAAGCCACAAGAAACCTTGTATTTAAAGGCGTTTTGCTTTTCTTCATAATTCTATACGTTGAAAAGGGGGAACAACTATCCCATAAAATTTTCTTCAAATGTCCTTCATATCACTTGGACCTCGAACGCAGAATTCCCGAGATATACGCCATCAAACTTAACTTCTACGATTTCACTCATTTCACTCACTTCGTAGCTCAAATTCTGAGTTGAACTCAATTGATTTTCATCCAACTTTATTTCACACCAGGAACGATTTCGAATTCAACTGAAAGCTTATTCTGTCAGAAGCCTTGTCTCGTCTATCTTGACAACAATACCGGCAGCAAAATTAAACGCCCGAGTTCCCTTGTTTATGACCGTCCCTCAAAGGGTTAAATGGTAAAGGACAAGCCTTTATTTGAGTACTTGAATCAATCCTTCCTTCTAAATTATTTGCTTTAAAATTTCTTGGTCAACCTGCTGCACTCCAGCTGCCAAAATAATTTCCCATTCACAGTTTTTTGCCGATTCTGAACGGCGAGATTTGAGAAGCTTTCCATAGACAATTAATACTCTTTGAGTGTTGTCAGCAACTCGAAAGAGGTGGTGCCGTGAAAAATGCTAAGTGTCCCGCCGGGAATCGAACCCAGACTTTCTGCGCCGCAGTCGATGCACTTACCACTGCGCCACGGCGACCACATACGCGCATATCCTAATCATAAATTTGGTAATATTTCATCACGAAATTAATTCTATTTAATTGCAAACATAAAGGTCGTAGTACAGGATGCAATGCAACGTATATTCTTCGTAAGGACACAAACCCTTCTAAGGGCAATTTCAATGGATCATTAATATCTCTGCCAAAATGTATGCAACAGAAACATAAAATAATTTTCAAGGAAAGTATATTTCTAAGAATTCGACGTTTTTTTTATATGGACTTTTTTCAGTTTTTGAACACGAATACCGTCTAAACTAAGCCGATTAGACCCCCCACCCACACAATTTTTTCTTAGTCTCATTAAGATCTACAAAACTGCATCACTCAATTGAGGGGCCGCAAGTATCGGAATCATGCCAAAACCGGAAGTCAAACATATTCGGATGCACCGTGGAAGAAGGCTCTGAAGGTGCTTAAGAATCGGTGTTTGTCAGGTTAGTGTCATTACAGTGGGATAAGAATATTGTTCAGTGTTTGATGAAATAAAACACTGCAATCTTTCCCTTTTTTTCTGTCATTTCTGATTTGTGACAAACCCACTATAATTTTTTTTAACGAATGATGAGACAAACCATGTACACAAACCTACGGGCCGGTGTGTGCAAGCACTACATTCAGCGGCCGTAAAGCGAAAACGCAACAGCATGTTCGTGCGGATAGGCTTTGACAAGCTTTGGAACGCCATATGTCGAATTTTCGAGTATATTCAATATCGATGTACGACTTTCTGAATTTTTGAAGTTTGCGTGTTTAAAGATGCTCACACCCCGAAGCATTTTACAAAAAATATATAAAATTACTGCACCCGTACACCGTGCTTTAAGTGCGTTAAAACACAAACGCCCGTAAGAGAGTTTTAAACTCTCTGCATCGTCAACAATTGGTTGGATGATTGTTTCCTAATTTCAACGATGGTTTAAGTATGATAAGAATGTTCTTATGGTGAGAGATGTGGAAGTACGAGTAATCCAGATTTCGCTAATAATTCAAAACGAAATCAACAAAGATTGCCATTAACCAATAAGTGTAAAAAAAAAAAACTGTAGCAAAATTTGGGTTTAATGGCACAGCAGTAAGAAGAATGTATCACTAAAGTAGCATTGCAGTGTTTAAAACATTGCCAGGATAGTTTTAAAAGCGCTACATCGGGAGTTACACCGTTGTTTCTAAGAACAACTTTTCTTCAGAACCAAAGTTTAAACAGGAAAAAGATTTTTTATTCTTTTGTTGTTGTTTTGCAATGTTATCAAAACATCAACGTTAATTTTGTAGTGTTTGCGAAGAGAAAAGTTCAGTTACTCAACTATTGATTCTTTAATCTTTTCAGACCATCCAAAACAGAGGCCTAACGTGTCACAAGTTTATGATGCTGGCCGAAAGTTTTTTTTGTGTTTTCAAAAGAAAATTGTGTAACCGACAACTATTGTTTGCAGCACAGATGGATGGAACCGATAGCGACAGACCATTAAACCTGTAAGTAATGCTAGAAAATGCTAGATAGTTTTTAGGAACATATGAAATTAGGAGCTTCATAAAAGAAACGGAACAGCAGGATCGAAACCGTTACGGAAAAATGAGTCGTCTGACTCCCAGGCAACTCTCGCTGTCTGCTACAAACTGTTGCGTAATTTTTTGAGTGAGATATTTCAGCCAGTTATTCAATAGTTTGTCGTCGAATAGCGCTTTCAACACATTCTTTAATTTGGGTCTTGAGAAAAAACAAAAAAAGGAACGTTTGTCATTTTTTAAATGAAGAACACCACCGTTTTCAAATTGTAGGCCATTTTCAACATAATTTTGAAAACTTACTGACAAAATAACTGTCTTTAAAAAATCAAACAGAACTCCTGATGCTCTAATTATGAACTTAGTTCCTTAGCTCCAGGTTTCCAAATATAATTTGATTGACTTTTTTCAGATTAGAAGAATTGAAACCGAACCAATTCATCGCACTCAAAATGTATTACGAGCTAAACTCATGGAATAAAAGGTCAAAGTTTGAGAAGGAGATGATACACATTTTGTGGGCATTTTGCGATTTGGTTGGAATTGAAAGAGTGCACGTTGGTTTCAGAGATAACTTCGGAGTTCTCAAGAAAATTAAATGTCAACCCATTAGTGAAGTGGAAGAAATTAGTAAGGTACATGAATACTCAAACAATGAATTGTTCTCTTTCTAAAAAGTTCGCATAATTTTTCGATTGATTTGATCTTTTAGAGAAACTGGAGGGATTCTATGGACGGTTTTGAGTACTTGAATTAGGTCATTGGTGAGATTGAAAACGATTTGAAGGATGTAGACTGTCCTTACACCACGATAAGATATCACTACGATCCGAAAACCAAAAGTGTGTCATCAGCTAAGCACGAAGGGAAAACTGAATACAGTTTCCTATCTGAATGGTATTTGAAAGAAATTAACAATGAACCTGAGTAAACTTGTTATTCGAGATTTGTTTTACTATTGGGAATATTGAATGACTTTCAGCACAACAAAAGTCACTTTTAGTAACCACGTAAGCAATGGGAGCTCTTACCACAATTTCTCCCATATATTTGAAATTTGACAGTGCGATTATAAATTGAAAGATAAATTATGAACTAGGAAAAAAATGATTTATTAAAACAGAACTTGACTTAAAAAAACTGCAGGCTGGTGAAAGGCGCTGAAAACAGACTTTTGGATCATGAATCATTGAAAAATAAAAAGCGAGGCTGGGTCCTGGGACATCACGGAATCACGGGAAACGAAATTCTTTATCTAGGCAAAGTTCTGAAGAGGCACTCGTTGGGCCCGAAATCACCTTGGGACTACCCGCTTCCTTGGTTAGGCCTTCGGTCAACTGTTGGGTCTCCCAACAGCACAACCGGAGATGGCATGACCCTCCAGGATGCAGGCTGATCAGGTGCATGCTCCCGAACGTCAAAAAGAAATCCACGGATTTTCTGCTACCTCAATACAGAAAAGAGTACAGAAAACTTGTCGGCGTACTTCACCTTCGCTAAGCACCTAATTCTACCTGGGCTTAGTGAAGTCACCCTTTGTGACGCCTGTGAAGAAAGTAAATACACTTTCTCTGTCAATGTTCCGCCTTTGCGGGACAATTTAAAAAAAAAACTTTTATTTTGTAAGAGACACTGACAGACTGTATGTACTCAAGCCGTTACTGCTAACATGATAGCCTTTACTAAGAAAAATTGACTAAATTTTAAAACTAAATACAAATTCATTCTAATTATTTAAATCGTCTAAAGCTTCTTATTCGGTTAGCTCCTCTTCATCTTGTCCACCCGGCTCTGCCTTGTACAGAATCTCTTGAAAATCCATATCCACGCAATTAGGGAAGTCAGAATAATTGAAATAAATAGGGCATACACATCTAGAGAATAGTAAACGAATCGCGGCATGTGTGTCGAGATTGATTTCGTCAAGGGGGCGCCGTTCGTCTTAACCACATGCTCCACCCACCAGACAGCGGTTTCTGTGGCAGTTCTTGGGCGACTTCGGAACGCATACGAAACACTTTTCGCATTCTCCATATATCTGGAAGAAAGAGGTTTTTAATAAAATTAAACAAAGATTTTATCAGTGTTCCACACATACTTCTTTTCCAGAACTTTCCGAATGGCTTTGACAACCGTGGCCTCGCTTATGTCTTCATAATTTAAGATTTCGCCCATTCCTCTGTGAACCAAAGCGGCAGCGTTAAGAAACTGATCACCATACATAGGTGTGGCTACGACAGGTACGCCACAGTATGCTGCTTCTGTGCTGCCCATTAATCCTGCGTGCGTCATGAAGACCTTTACGTTTGGATGACAGAGGATATCTCGTTGGGGTAGCCACTTGCTTACGAGAACATTTGGTGGCTGGTGGAGTAATGTGTCATTCTCCCACTTCCAAATCACGTTTTGTTTCAATCTCTTCAAAGCTTTGATAATACCATCCCGCTTTTCAAGTGGCAAAGTCTCCGCTTTAATCATGGAGCCCCAACTTATAAGAACCACTCCGTGCTCTGCGTTGTCGAGATATCGTTGTAGTTCCTGTAAAACAAGATAAGTACGTTGTGTGAAAAGATTAATGTTTCATCCGTAGGTCGTACCACATCTAATGACTTCGCCTTCTGGATGTGTATTCCGCCCAATTCAACGACAGCCGGCGACAAGGGTTTAGGTCCACTGAGGGCATAATGCTGATTAACGAAGAACAGAGCGGTCTTCTTGGCGAGCTCTTCCACATCAGGCATATCCTGCCCAAACCTTTTACGAATCAATTCTGTGGCAGTTTTGTGAGAGTAATATCTTAAAAGAGGAAAAACGAATAATGTATGCAGATAGGACAAAGTAGTTTGAGGTTGGCGTACTTGTACATGAAATTGAGGCCATGAAATGTTATCCAGTTGGCAACACGGTGAAGGAAATCCATTTTCTCCGATTGACCCATAAACAGCGCCGGAATGTACGATGGTATAATTGGGTTTCCGATGCGTTCGTAATGCCATGGCATCAGAGCGCAACTGCTAAGCGCAATAACAGGTGCCCCAAGAATATGGGCAACTCCCATTAGGCAATCTGTGTTAAACTGCTCCATGAGAATTACATCGTATTTTGTTTTGTGCTTCAGAATTTGTGCGAGCGCTGGTGATTTTAGTGTATGATTGCATGCTTCTTTGCCCCATTCGTGCAGCAAGAAAAACTCCATAAAGTGATTAAAAATGCTGCGCTTTTCGAAATTCTGTAAAAAGTGAGGGAAATTATAGTTAGTCCATTAAGGAAATGTGTGTTTTTTATTTTCGATTAATTGTACTGTCTTAGGCGAATTTAATTTACAAAATACTAATAGATATTTGGACGGGAAATTTAGCAAAGCTGTCAGTGGCAGTAGTTTTTAACTAACTCTATATGTGCAGTGTTTCAAAATTTGAAATAACGCACAGAAGAAAATATGGTTTGTGAAAACGAAACCTTAAAAATGCGACTGCCGTGGCACAGTGGCTGTATGCATTGATATCTCATTCGTATGTGAAAAATGGAACAAATTTCCTATAAGCCTGAAGCAAGAAACTTTGAAAAAAAAAGAAGAAGAAGACAACTTTATATTAACCTGTATTCTTGTAGCATAGGCATTCTCGTAGACTGTTACGCTAGATTTTGCTCATTAATTGTTTTGAGGTTCTATTTCGTTACGAGTTCAGTTCAATACATTCCATGATATTGAAAGGGCAATGGTTTAAGTATTCTCAGCTATCATCTTGTTTTTTTAACTGAGGGACTTTATCAAGCCGAAAGGGCTTTATTTTTACCTACTTCGATGTTGGTTCGAAAATAAGAACCACAAGCTTATAAGTCATTTGTAGTGGGACCCTACCTTAATAACAAAATGTTATTCGATGTTTATAGAGCTATGACAGTAAATTCTTCTGAAATGAACACACTTTCTTAATAAATTTGGTAATTACCTAGCTGCCAAGTTCAGATCAAGCAGTTACACCTAATGCTGTTTAAGATCGCGAGTGTTTATTTATCTATGTGCAGATTCAAATGATAATTGATTTTTCCCACTAAGGAGAAACTCAAATAAATTTGTAACGAAATATAATCCGTTAGTTTTTATTAGTGCAGCTTTCGAAAACATGTGTCAGTGGAACATAATATTAACAGTAAGGGAATTTGAGAGCTCTTGACTGGTTTTAATTTCTTTTCTTTTTCGTCTTCACTATGTGTACGACTGCAACCATGCGAATTCTCACACATAAAGCGTAACTAAAGTCTTAAACCTCATTTCTATCTGCGTGTGTTCCGGTTTGAAGGTACACCGAATTAAGAAAAAAAATGGAAAGCAAATAATCAGATGGTCGAGAATTTTGTTTTTATGGACAGTTCAATGACCTCTTGTCAATCATATGTCAAATTGTAATGCAAATAAAGATTATGAACTCAACAATTGCTGTTCAATAATAATTTTAGGTTGGAATGTATTTAATTCTGTAATGTTTGGGCTTCAATGGGGATTGTAAGTAAAGAAGTGAAAAGTGTGTAATTCTTCTCCTTTCCCCCTAGAATATGCATTCATTTTTCTGCGCTAAAACAACTTTTCACAGAAGAATATTATTCATTGCTAAGACGTCGACTAAATATCCGATTTATGTAGGTCTGAATCGTTATAACCGAAAATTCAATTTTTTGTTTATTCATTTTAATATTTTATAAACTCCAATCTATTATATCAATCCAATATATTATAAAAAAGGTTCTAGAGAGATTATTTCTCTGATGAGGTAACTACATATTTGGAATTAAAGCACGCTGAGAGTCGAGGATACGTTATAAAAATAGCTAATAGATTGAAGAACAACAAATTATAAAGAATAACTTTTCTGAATCATACTGTAAAACGAACAGTCTTACTACGCTGAACATTAAGTATATGCTTGTGATATATTAATTCTAGGACTCACCTTTAAGTCGACAGAGTTGGTCAGTGTGTTGACTCCAGTTAATATCAGATCTTTGTAATGGGCCGGTGGACTTTTATCAGGAAAGTGACTAACCACTGTGACGTCGTGTCCAGCTTCTGCTAATGCACGCATGATTGGGTGAAAGAAATGAAAGTGACTAACACCAGGATGCGGAAATAACCCGAGTACTTTAAAACCGTCCGCATGGTATGTGCTTCCACAAAAAATAGTGAGGAGGAGTAGAAGATTCATATTCTAGTAAAAATTAAACATAAATTTGAAGTTGAATAAAAACAAAAGCAAAAAAAAAAATAATAAAGAATAATAATAACAAAAATTGATGACAATTCAGCAAAAGGGAACAGGGTCTAGTTTCTGCATCAACTACTTGTTTTGTCGGTGCTATTGTTCTCCCACGAGTAGAGATGACCAACAGTTTTTTGCCGACCGCGAACGGCGAGATTAAACCTTTGAGATGTTCAGTCAGTAATTCAGAATCTTTGACGTTGCGGACGACGCACTTGCCCATTACGCCACGAAGATCACTTTAGAAAAATGGTAAAGTATTTAAAATTTTTATTGACAATCTATCATTATGACATCACTTTGGCAATCTATCATAAAAACAACTATAGTGGACGATTTGACAAAGCCGCAACACTGATTTAAGATTCGTAACAAAAGTCTTAAGGAGTATTGTATAAAACTGCTGTAGCGATATCCGTTGTAGGTCATAAGCGCTCAAATTTATGCTGGAAAATTTTCTGCAAGCTATACCCACGGCTATTTATTTATTTATTTATGTTATAACATTTTTTTCGGGAGGAGTCACTTGTTTTTTTATGTAAATGCGCACCCGACTTGACATAACAGCAGGAAGAAAACATCCCTTTTATTTCATTTGACTAGTTAATTGACTGAAGTTTTAATTTGTCAGAAAAATATGTTCCAAGAGAAATTGTGTCCGAATAAAATAACAGTGGTAGGTTTAAAGATTTTGACTTCACGGGAATTTGGAACTATATTTTTTCATTTTTGTTATGAACAGTGACCGACTAATTTTAATTTATCATTAGTTGCACTTTATTTTTGGAATAATTAATATTTCTTCTTGCTCTTCTTCTTGTGGCGCTACAGTCCGGGGGGGACCTGGGCCTCAACCAACATGCCTCGCCAGCCAGCACGATCTCTGCCAGCTGCCGCCAGTTGAGCACTCCAAGTTGGTTGAGGTCCTTCTCCACTTGTGTGCGCCACCTTAGCCTAGGCCGTCCTCTGTTGCGTTGTCCCAATGGCTCAGGTTCGAAGACTTTTAAATAATCAGGAGCACTGAAACCAATTTCCTTACTACGTATTTATCTTCGTCCTCTTTAAAACTTTTTTTTTTTTTATTTTCACGCCCAGGAGTTTAACATCGAACACAGTAATAAATCAACTTAAAATCCGAACCGCACTGGAAATGTCTCCTCATCCGTGTTATTTAATTCAATTGAATGACAATTCAAAAATTGCAACTACCCCATGAAGAAAAGAAGATATTAATAGATTTCTAATATATGTGTGTGCATTTGACAATTTGACGCAGTAATGCTCCTCGCTTTTCGCAAATGTACAGTTCATTAGCACTGACCTTCACAAGTGCAGCAGCATTATGCAATTGTCTCACTTCACTGTCCCCTTCAATTGCTTAATTGTGAATCAAAAGGACCGTTTAAATTCGTTATCTCAATTACAGAAGTTTCGCTGCTCACTTGAGAGGATCGGACAATTGTCATACTGTGCCCCAGAATAGAATGCGCCCCCATTCATTGCAATGGAATGAAAGTGCCACAGTCAAGTGGCATCGGGTTCAAAATTTAGCTAAAATAAAACACTTTGTGCAGTTAAACGTACGTTTTTTTTTAAATTTTCTGCCACGAGCTCGCGTTTCAAGGATTAGAATAAATTAATTAAATCAGCATCACTGTCGTTACACGTTTTAAATTTCTTGAAGGAGTGATTATAAAACTGAGTTTGACTTTGAGTTTACTTTGTGGCTTGAGTAATTTACGAAAGGTTTCCCACGTTACTTTCACTATGTGCTTATGCCTTACCGTCCGGCAAACAACTAACGCCGACCAAATTGCACATGATAATTCTGAATGAAGAATTTCTACGGTATGGCGTGTAGTATCGTTATCTCGCCAACAAGTGAGTGCAGATGTCTTTTTCGATACGGTGCAACGTTTTTTTTTTAAGAGAGTACATTGATAAGATCATCAACATTAACTCTCTTGGTAAGAGAGTCTTTCCTTTATATTGTTAGAAGGTCTGTAATGGTTTTCTTCACGTGATTGCCATGAAGCGTGCTTGAATTTAGATGTATCATTGCGTGAAACTGACCCAAATGAGTGGGCAAATTTTAAATTTCGCATGATTTGTTTATTTCTTCTATTTCTTATCAGTACGTTTAGTTTATTGATACAGAAAATTTTGAAGTTGAACTAAAATAATCATACGAGAGATATCATATTATGTTTGGGTTATGAATGTGCTTAGAATTGGTTTTTTGCATTTGCACATATGTGGTGTATGTTTGACGTAAGATCGCAAATATGGGCAATATTGCTTGAAATTATTTTTAATGCATTTTTATATCAAGAAAACCTTGGTGTTTTGCATCTAAATACAAAAACATTACCTTCCGACAAAACAACAAAAATTAAGAGCAAATAATAAAAATATAAAAAAATGTGATCTCGCCCATATTCGTACACAATGTATTCTCCCTAAAATATTCATGCAAATGTGAATTTATTTTTCTTTTCCTGTCCTATAAAACTACATAGCGATCAGTTCAAACGTTTAAAAATGAGTAAGGAAACCAGTGTTGAGTTAAGGAATTTAATTATAACTCGTCAAGATAACGATCTGCCTGGTAGTACAATGGACCAGCTTCTGAGTCTGAGCGCTCCAGTCCAAGCACGTACCTGGTGTCTGTGTAACTGCCCAAAAGTAATCCAAACACCGCCACAATCACCAGACATTAATCCCATTGAAAATCTGTGGCACGGAAAAAATAACTTGATACGGATACTCCAAGAATGATACTCCAAAAATGGTATACAATAGAGCCTAATTTCACCCTAAAGTTAGTGGAATTAATGCCAAAAAGACTAAAAGAAGTAATTAAGTAGAAGTACGCTTTAGCTACTTAAACTACATCTTACTATATTTTGTACCTAAAGAAAAATGAATGGAGTGTGTGCTTTTATTTTAATGAATCTTCGAAAATGAATTGCTCTTGTTGTTATTGATTTAAAAAAAATAAATATTTTTATAACTTTTTAAAAAGACGACTACTTATAAAATATAAATAAATTACCCTTTACGTTTAACATTATTTCTTTTACTTTTTTAAGCAAATTGCAGGAATAAACTCAAGTTGTACGAATATGACTGTGACTGACTGTAATAACAGTGAGTTAGGATAATCTCTTCTTTCTTCAGTCAAATATATTTTGGTTAATTCGTTGCAATCTATTGAACACCAATACATGTCGAAGTTTTTTTTTTTTTTGCATTTGGTGGTACTCTTGCATCTTGCATCTTGCATCGTTGCATCTTCTCTTACGTTTGCATCTTGGATTGCAATCCTCTCTCAAACGTACAGTTAGAAAACAAATGCACACACATACATTCTTACAAAACTATGTATGCATGTGCCATGCAGGTTTCATAGTTTCAGGCATGGTTTTATTATTCTTTCTTTTATCAATTGACCCTCTACCTGTGTGTATTAAATTAGATTTCAAGATTCAATATATAATCTACAAGTGTATTTGTTCAGATAAAATGCGTATTGAGTCTTCCTTGTAATCCCGCTCATTTTTTTCCTAACAAACTCGAGGAATGCCACTTGCTACTTAAAATTCTTGATTTGTTTTGGGTTACCTATACAATTTGTGTGGTGTTATGAATTTAAATCTTTTTGGAACTGAATTAGGTAAATATAAACAATACCTTCGTTGAAGCAGTAATAACCATCTAAATTCAGTTTTTAGGAAAAAACGAGACGACCGACGGATTGGGGGCTTGTTTCATTGCATAGGTTACACTGTTTTTTGGTGTCGCGTAGATAGATTCCCTATCTACACAAAACCAATTTTCTTATGCTGTTATTGATGCTGTATCAAATCTTGCATTCTGCTTACGATGTGCCTTGAATCAAACCAGTCTTTTCGCTAAAGAGTGCTTTGCAGAGAATTATTTTGAAGAGAGAACTGCATAAGAACAAAATCAAGAGAATGCATGAGTTCAATGATCGGTTTAATTATGTTTACCTTACCAGTTGAATGGATGTAAACAGAAATGAATTGTTTTTGTCTAGCGACATATTATGCCGGGTATAGGTTGGAGGTTTTTTTGTACATTTTATACACAGCAACATTCAACAACGCTTCTTTGACAACGATGGCAAGGTGTGCCACCGACAGTGTGCAGATTAAATTATGGAAATCATTTCATAGTATATTACCCTGTTCCAGTAAATATTCTGCATTAGAAATTGGTAATAGAAAAGCAACCGTGTAATAATCTTGTTATGGTAATGTAAAATGTAGATTCCTTTTTAAACGTCGTTCTAAAATGTTTTAAGAATTTTGTAATTGGCCTAGTTTTTTCAGCAAAATACTCGCGTTGTACGTGCAGTGGGCCTTACATTTTTTTGGTGACTTTGAACGACGAGTGCTAGATGTAATGTAAGCAATAAAATGGGATATTTAAAAAAAGGGAATTCGAAAAAATGCTGCCAGTAACTCGAAAAAGGCGGTACGTTAAAAAAGTGTGAGGTGTTCACCCCCGGAATCGAACCTGGTCGTGGGAATCGACCCGCTTATTCCATACACCAAAGCGACTTCAAATAAAAACATGTGATACCATCAAAATTAAAATATTTTCATGTGACTAAACACGCAAATGGTGATTTTATTAGACCCATGGGGCCAACCCACAGTTACGTGGGAAATTTCGCCATTTCATATGCATGTCTATTAGACCGCGGAAGCGGCTACTACTCCCACAATAATAAAACGAAAAGAGATCCTTGATCATTCGGAAAATGCCGATGCGTCCAGTTAGAGCCCAACAGAATGGCAAGAGCAACAAAGAAGTAATGTGAAGGAAACTTAAAGCTTGAAGATCAATCCCTTAAAAATGTTATTGTAGTTTCCCAGCGTGGTATGGGAGCTTAAAACCATAATGAAGGAACTTACTATCTTCTACTTTGAAATACTGTGGATCTGCGCCAGTTTCAGCTTCGACAGGAATCGACTGAAATACCGCTACAACAAGAAATATACAAAGAATCACGCGTCATTTCTCCTACAATTCATGTATTCGAAATTAGTCCTTTGCTGTCTGCTAAACAGACTCTCCTTATATATTACTTACTTACTTAAGGTGGCGCTACAGTTCGGGGTGATCCTGGGCCTCAACGAACAAGCGTCTGAAGCCAATTCGATCTTTAGCTAACTGTCTCCAGTTTCCGTCCCTTTCCACTTGCGTGCGCCACCTGAGTCGCCAGCTTCGGGGATGGATTGGAAGACTTTTCGGGCCGGAGCATTACTTTCCATTCGCTCTTCATGACCTAGCCATCTCAATCGTTAAATCTTCACTCTTTTGGCTAAGTCGATGTCGCTGAACAGCCCGTATAATAATAATAATAATTGAGTGGCACTACAGCCCATAACGGACCAGGGCCTAGCTTCTACAAAAACTACTCGTGCTGTGCATGCTATTGTTCTTCACGAGTAGAAGGGACCTACAGTTTTTTGCCGATTCCGAACGGCGAGATTTGAGAAGCTTTCCATAGACAATTAATACTCTTTGAGTGTTGTCAGCAACTCGAAAGAGGTGGTGCCGTGAAAAAATGCTAGGTGTCCCGTCCGGGAATCGAACCCAGACTTTCTGCGCCGCAGTCGATGCACTTACCACTGCGCCACGGCGACCACCGAACAGCCCGTATAGTTCGTCATTATATCATCTCCTCTACTCACCATCTATGCAGACGGGACCGAAAATCACACGACGAATTTTCCTCTCGAAGCAACCAAGAGCAGCTTCATCCACTTTTAACAAAGTTCATGATTCCGCGCAATATAGCAGGACTGGTACGATTAACGTCTTGTAAAGCGTTACCTTGGTTATTCGAGAGAGGGCTTTGTTTACCAGTCGTTTTCTTAGCCCAAAGAAACAGTGATTGGCAAGAGTTATTGCCTTGGTAGACAAAGTTTTTGACTACCTCAAAGTTATATCTGTCTGCTGCGAAGTTCTGGCCGAGACGTCGGTGACAACATATACTTGGCCTTACCTTCGTTTACCGCTAAACCCATCTTCGCCGCCTCCGTTTCAATACCCACAAAAGCGCCATTGACATCACGCTGCGTTCTTCCACAGACTTCTAAAAGACTGCTCCTCTGGTGTTGGTGTTCGACTTTTGAACAATTCTTTCAAAAATGATGTTAAAAAAGTCGCATATATATATATTTTATTTACAATACACACATACATTATGTAATGTAAAAAATTGTGTATGAAAAACACATTTCCCACTTTGCTTTCAGATGCGCACAACGATAACTTTAGCAGACGTTCATTCATGTGTTTCCTGAATACGTCTGCATAAAACCTGTTTGCAGATTTCTACTCTGAAAGTGAATTTAGGTGGCTAAAAACGCATTTGAATCTTCATATAGAAATATATTTACATAGATGCGTGTACCACAAATTTGATTTAGTGGTGAATGTGACATGACATGCAACTTAGAGTAGTCAGTAGATTGATCGTAGTTTAAATAAGTGTAGTGGAACTTGTACAGAAAAGTGAAATGTGACAGCTTGAAGACAAGCTGTAAGTCCATGAAACGTATAAACAGACCTCCCTCCTGTCGTAATCCGAAAAAAATGTTGACCAATTTGGAGCTCAATTAAATACCTTACAGCATTAGTAATAGGTATCTATGAATGTCAGCTGTCACGACTATTTATATTTAACCATGGAGATGATATTTAAACATTCCATTTAGATTTCGTATGACTGGATGGGCTTTCTGCGTCATCTGACTGGAATCGATTGCCAGGAAATCCTAAACTAGACTAAACACAAATAAGGTTAATCTAAACTATTAATTTATTTCGAAGATTTATTCGTTTTTAGTTTTGCCACTCTTAACACTAGAAGCCAATGAGCTCATAACTTTCCTAAGACTTAAAACTATAACCAATACTGCGGCTAACAGAAACGCGTAGGCATCCAAAGAATGATACGCGATTGAAGAGATCCTGGATGAAGCATTATCCACTAGCACTGATCCTTTGCTGCGTATGACGTACTCAACCCACCAAATGCCTAGTTCTAGCGCAGTTTGTGGTCTGTGGCGAAAGGCGTTGGAAATGAATTTCGCATTTTCTTGCATCCTGAAAAAAGGATAAACATTAATTTCTTTGCAAGAAAGCTGCAAAGTGTTGAACTCACTCTGGGGATAAGACAGTTCGAATTGCTTTCACAATATTTTCTTCTGTCATCTTTTTGAAGGGCAAAATTGTGCCTATCTTGCGCTTTCTAATGGCCTCCGAGTTGAGAAACTGGTCTCCATAAATGGGAGTGACCACCATTGGTACCCCGCAATAGGTGGACTCTGAAGATCCCAACAAGCCGCCATGCGTAAGAAATACTTTCACATTTGGATGGCACAAGATATCCCTCTGTGGCATCCATTGTCGTAGATGAACGTTCTTGGGACGATTCACCAAGGACTCATTAGACCACTTCATCAGCACGAGCTCGTCGAACTGTGCGAGTGCATTAAGCAGAGCTTCCCTCCTATGGGCAGGCAACGTCTCCGGTCGGATCATCGAACCCCAACTCACGTAGATAACTCCTTTCGTTGCTCCATCCAACAAAGCCTTCAAATTCTGTAATCATGGGCATGGTTATTCCGTTCACAAAATACAATTACGATTCCTTACTGCATCCAAAGGTGTCGGCTCTTGGATGTGTAGTCCGCCCAGCTCTACAATACCCGGTGCGTACGGCACTGACCCTGACAATGAGAAGTGCTGGTTGATGAGCATGACTTTTGTGTTCAGCACAAGTTCTTCTATCGGAGGAATGGAATCTCCAACGTGTTTGCGTATCATCTCATTGGTTGCTGTCTGCGTCACCTGACTGTGCAAAAAAAATATACATCGAAGTGCAAATTAGAAAAATGGAAATTGGCTACTTACTCGTAAAGGAAATTGAAAACTTTGTAGTGAAGTAAGTTGTTGAGACGCTGGAGGAAACTCATTTCGTCGGTATGCGGAAGGAAACTAATGGGCATGGTTGATGGAACGAACGGGCTGCCCATTCGTTTGTAGTGCCACGGCATTATAGCGCAACTGCTTAGAGCCACCACAGGTGCCTGCAAGACATGCGCTACTGCCATCATGCAATCGTTACTGAACTGCTCAGTTATAACGACATCGTAGTGCGGTTTGTTCTTCAGCAGATCTTTAATGAATTTCGAATTAAATGCCGCTTCACATCCTCTCAGACCCCAATCGTTGAGCATGAAGAATGTCGGGACTTTGAAGGCGAATACATCCTGCTCATCTTGAAACATCTGCAAAACGCAAACAATTAGTTGCGAACGCAGCAAACGCAAAAAAACGAAAGGCATACCTTTAAGTCAATGTTGTTTAAAATCAATGGCATTCCAGTGAGAACGACATCCGTATAGTTGGCGATTGGCTCCTTGTTCGGAAAATAACTGACCACAGTCACATCGTGGCCTGTTACAGCCAGGCCTTTGAATAACGGCCGAAAGAAGTCAAAGTGACTCTTGCCGGGATGTGGTATAAGTGCGAGTATTCTTGAGCCATAACTCAACGAGATCGTGCAAGAGAGCAAGGCCACGATCAGTGCTGCAGCTTTGACTTTCATTCTTCTTTAACTGCAACGAGAACATGTGAAGTTAATTTATTAGAAGCATACGTGTGTTGTTTGAGTGACTGTGCTATGGGCCGCAAATGAAACGAGAAACCGTAACCAAAGCGTACATTCGCACGATCATCTAAGGCGATCTAGTTCATTCTCTTCTGTTATTGTGTCTTGTGTTAATGTGTTAATCTGCTCTACTGCATTCGGTAGTACTCATGACCATTTATGTTTTAATTGAAACTATTGTACATACATTTAAGAAGGTACATATTTTTTGTAAGAGAGATATGCTTCTCATAGAGGTAGCCATATGGTGTACCACTTCAGCCCCCAATTATCACTCTATGATGATGTTCACACCTATCTGAAAATTATAGCTTATGGGTTGAATTAAGTTAATCGCCATTCAATCGATACTTAAGGATTTATTCAGTTACCCCAGACGTCTGAAAACTTGCGTAAATTTGAGTTTATATTAACACTGGTCGCGTTTTTCGAAGATACCAGTTCCAAGGTTTTGGGAAAATGCAAAAAAGATGAGACTTAGGATTTGATATTTCGGGTGCAGGTGCTTTCCTGAATTTTAGATTCCGGGATTTTCGATATAGTGATATCGCCCCCAAGCTCACCACTTATGGATCAGGTTGTATGCTGTTTTTTTTATAGTTGGCGCGCGCTTAAGAGGTTGTTACTACCCTTATCTGACCGGATTTAAGTCACAGCACGGGCCGAAGGTATAGAGGAAAAGAAAACTTCGTCTGCATCCAATGTTTGTGTGTGAGTCATATAAGTGCACTGCATAACGTACAGAAAACAATTTATAAAAAAAATAAATAAAATCAATTGGATGACACTACAACCCACAAGAGACCAAGCTCTAGCTTCTCCAGCAACTACTCGTATTGTGAGTGTAATATGTAACGAGTAGAGGGGATCCAAGTTTATTTGGCCACACTTAACGGCAAGATTTGAGAAGCTTTTGTTAAATTGTCTGAATGGCTCGGATTCGAAGACTTTTCGTCTATGGACTCTAATAATAATAATTAAGTGTTACTACAGCTACTAGGGACCAGGGCCTAGCTTCTACAGCAACTACTTGTGTTGCGCGGGCTACTGTTCTCGCACGAGTAGAAGGGACCTACAGTTTTTTGCCACTCCGAACGGCGAGATTTGAGAAGCTTCTTCATAGACAATTGATACTCTGAGTGTTTCGGCAACTCGAAAGAGGTGATGCCGTGAAAATATGTGAGGGCCCGTTCGGGAATCGAATCTAGACCTTCTGCGTGGCGGTCGAAGCACTTACTTGCGTTACCAAAAAAATTCCATTCCAAAAATGCAAACATTCCATAAATTGAAAAAACTCCTCCGCCCTCAGGGCCAGCTCTCGAATGTTTCGCAGACACCCAGCAGAAGCTAGTTGCAAGTCGGCGTCAGTAGAAGACAGCGTCTCCAACAGGAATGGCACCACACCACTCCGATGCATTATGATGCAGTTCGCCTTCTTCAATTGGAAGACGCTGGAAAAGGCGAATGTCAGGGACCAGACCTACGAGTACCTACTTCGGCAACTACTCGTGTTGTGCCTGTTATTTTCTGGCACAAGAATCGGGGACCTACAGCTTTCGACCTCTCCAAACGGTGAAACTTTTCTTCATTGAAAATAAGGACTCCTAAATGTTCCGCGAGGTGACGCCCTGGAAAAATGCGATATTCTAGGAATAGAACGTGATAAAACTGAACATGATAATATGTATGTATGTGTCCACTACTAACTGCACCGGTACTTTTTTCTAAAATGTTTCTGTGACGATAATATTTCTATCTCATCTTCATTCCAAATTCACCGGAATGGAATACTCATCAATTATAAGCAAACCTGTGGTTTTGAGAAAAGTATATGTGGTTGATAAGGGCAATATAAAATATCCCCTTTTGAACATCAATCAATTTTAAATCAATGAAGGAGGTGCTGTTTTAATTGTATTCAGAATTAATAATGAGAAAGTCATAAAGAGCGGTTTGTAGGTTATTCGACCGAAATGAGTCATTATCTTTTAGAGTGTGTTAAACAGTTAACATCATCGTTTGACTAGCATTTTGGCGAACTTTGCAATTCAAATTTTTGTTATCTACTTTTCTGCTAAATCTGATACATAATCGGACATCAAGAGACATCATCAAGAGAGCAACGAAACTTGATTTGCCGAAAAGAAATAAACACTTATCTATATCAATGTTCAGACAGATGTGTTATTATAAATATTTAATTTCATCTCCACCGTGGGCATTTGCTTTTCACTCTTATTAGTTATGTAAGTTTATGTAAACAAAAAATGCGGGTAGAAGAGAGATTTCGGGTGTGTGTATTTTGAGGTTTGCTTCATAATGCTAATAACTTCAAACTACATATTTGTTTAGTTATAGTTCCGCATTACAACGATTTCATTCTGACTTAATCATGAAAGCGCACACATTTTGAATGTTTATTTCTTTGATTTAATTAATTTATTCAGTTCGATGGTGAATTCAATAATGATTCAGCAAAATACACTCGTTCGGATGTAAACTGAAGAAATTTGAATCGAAAACGACAGCGATTATCGAAGATAGCCCTTGCACTGATAAGAATTTTCGTTCGAACATTGAAAAGATTTAAAATTTAAAACTCATAACATTAACGCGACAGATAAGTTAATTAAATCGACATCACATAGAATACGGGATAAGAAGAAGTAATATTGTGACGGGTGTTTACTTCATTTATTTCCAGCTTTGAATGGAGTGCATAAGGAATTGTCTGGTTTTGTTGATGCGATTAGTGGATCGAATGCGTAATAGTGAGACACTAATCAGTAATACTAATGATTACACTTAATTTTTCTGAGACTTTTGAACTATGGATTCTCGCAGTTCGCAATCTGAGAAAATTGTGAACTGAGCTTGCAGTTTGGTAGATGAACCAAAAAACCCACGAATGGAATAAAGATTCTTAAATTTAGTCGCCGTGGCGTAGTGGGTAAGCGCTTCGACCGGGGCGCAGAAGATCTAGGTTCGATTCCCGGACGGGACACCTCGCATTTTTTCACGGCACCACCTATTTCGAGTTGCTGAAAACACTCAAAGAGTGTCAATTGCCTATGAAAAGCTGCTCAAATTTCGCCGTTCGGAGTCGGCAGAAAACTGTAGGTCCCTTCTAATCCTGAGATGACAACACGAGTACTTGTTGTAGAAGCTAGGCCCTGCCCCCTTGTAGTGCCACACAATTATTAGTATTATTTGTTCTTTGAAGATAACGCATGAAATTGCAATATCCAATTTCTTCTTCTTCCTTTTAGCATCTGATTATAACACAAATCTGGCGTAAAAGATGCGATCGTAAGTGCGATTATAAAATGCTAAGTTGCTGTAACCTTGTTGATATTACAAGTGATAAAGTTAATTATTTTTTCAAAAGCCTTATTCAAATAAAAATATAACGTAAAATATTATAATATTGTTAAGCGACCCTACTTGACACCACTTACTGTGCCGGAGATTGTGAAGGTGCTTCCCGTTGTTATCACGTATGTAAATGTTATCATTAAATATTGTTTTAAACATGCAAATATTCAACATTTAACAAAGACTCTCCGATAATTTACTGATTTGAAACATATTTACTTCCTCTTTAGGGACTTAAAAATAAACAAATAAATTAAGTGGGACTCCAATCCACAGGGGACCAGGGCTACTTCTAGTTTCTTAAGTCACCACACATGTTGTGTACACTTTTGATCTGTCACGAGGCTTGCCAACTCTAAAGGACAAGGTTTCGAAAGCATTTAATAGAAAATTCGGTAACTCGACACCGGCATTGCCGTCATAAAAATGCAAGATTAAGAGTCCAGAATTCAAAACACAAGTCGACGCTGCAAGACGGATTGTTGTGGAGCTTTGCAGGGTTCCATAACAACTAACAAAGATTCTACAAGTCTTTCGAAAATTGCAAACTCATGACAACGAGTTTTTACAAGATTTGTGCAGATCTGTCTTTAACCGTATCAAAAAGAAACGAAATGTAAATGTAAAAAATGTTTCACGAAGATACTGCCCTTACCAATAATGCCGTTCTTCACTTCGGCAACAAATCGAGCTCTTGTGCCCATGAATTCAAAAACACAGTGCGGTATTTTAATATACGAGGAAGTATGCAAAGACATCAATATGGATGTGAGTGGATTTTTTACAGTATACCGTTCTGTCGCTATGAACGTATAAATACATAAACATTCCAGTGTAAACAAAGCAGGAAGGTTAAGTTCGATTTGTGTAAATATTGAACATTGTACCGACAATGTTTTTGTGTCCTTGAATTTTTCACAGTGTCACATTTTCATAAGGTTTTAGTTCTGGTTGGAAAAAAAGGTCACAAAAACATTTGAAACGTTAAAAACCACCAATGATGATGATGCCATTAGGAAAACTGAAGTGTTTGAATGGGTTTCTCGTTTTCAAAATGGAGATACGTTAATTGACCTCGCAGTTATCACTCATTTACGGGCTGAGTCGTTTTCGGAATCAAAAATTGACATAAAATTCTGCGAATGCTGCGTCTCGACTGCCGATTGCTGAATAAATACAAGATCGTGTGAAAGCATTGGCCCTGTGCCCCATTTCCCATATCCACATGACACGAAAGCCTGGGATTGTTTTTTTTATTTTCTCGAATCAAACGAGATATGAAAAGAAATGCCGAAATGAAACATACACAAAAAAAGACATCGTGGGGGTGCTGTAGGGCATCATGGAAGACAAACTTCTAGACGAAGGGTGCGCAATACTTTGATGATTCCAGAAAAATGCGTGAAACAATCTCACTAACTTAAAAAAACATCTCCAACTGATTTGAGTTTCTGACGATTAAATATTACATTGATCTTTGAATCGTGTGGTTTTACGACGGCCCTACTTCCGTCAATGTAGGGTTGACACTTCTTAACCCGCCACATATTCTACTTTTTGAAACTTTGAAACAATACGTCCTTATGTACTTCAAACTTCTTCCTTAACTTCAGGAAGTGGAATCAAATAAGAATGCGGAAATGTGAAATGTGGCGTACAAAGCTAGAATTTTGCAAAAAAAATATTTTGTTCTGAAAATCATTCAATTTTTAGACACACTGTAGAAATCAAATAAATCAACTACCACGCGTGATAACAAAAATTAGGTCAAACAGTATCCCACGCATTTCCACACATCGCCGGCGAAATCGCAATAAATAGTCTCGCTTTAAAGATAAGTTAGACATTAACCTCTGTTAACTTTCTATTAATCACTAAAATTAGATAAGCAGTTCGTGACAGATCATTCAGGTTGTTACTTTATGATCTGTGGATCTGTACACCCACACCCTCCTTGCTTTGCGTTAAAAATGTTCCGTCTAATATCTGACATGCCACTCAAGCCAAACACCTAATCTTCCGCACGAATGATTTTTTTCGAAACGAATAACAATAGATCATGTATCTTTAAAATTTGTCGTAGATTCGAATGAAAACTGTCGGACGCCAAATGTCATATAATCGCTTTATGGGCTTATTTGCCGCGTTCCCACCCTCGTAAGATGCTTAACTATACGTCCATGTGTTTGTTGGGTGAAAGGAAGCTCAGAGCAGTTATTGAGGTGTCATTACAGTCGCAAATAGACAGCGTAACTTGAGCTGCTCGTCACGGATATTATCTGAGAATACTCCAATTAGCACTTTAGCTTGCCGCACTTGATGCATGTTTATTAAGCTAAGATCTATTGAAGATTTTGGGAAATGTTGCACTTCAAGACGGGCTCCGAGCAATTTTATAGTCCTTTAATTTGCGATAACATTTAATTGCTGCACTACACTGTTGGTGTCGGAAGTTGGTGCAGATTACTAAATTTCGGTTTCTATGCAGACACACGATTACAGTTCAAACACAAACAGTTCATACAAGGAGTGCATTGCTTCTTTAAAATGCAATGCATATTGTCTCACTTAGACCTCAAGAAGGCATTGTTGCCTCACCTTAATCGATCAGACAAGAGTTTCGAAACGATAGCTCTGCACTTGGAAAGGTTATAACCTTGCTCTATTACACTATTACAACACACTTTATAAAATGCACTAGATGCCTCGCTATGTTTAGCCACACACATTTCGCGCACAGAAATTCATATTTCTTCCACCTGCCGTCTGTTGCAGTTAGGAAATTCATTACGCAACCCTAAACCAAAATGCGTTCTCTGGGCAGAAATCTATTTTCAAAAAAATTCCTTCAATATTTTGTTTATCTTTTGATCGGGGCTATCTCTGTTTAGGTACAACTACCTTTTGTGCCTCTTAGTGGTGCGGGGGAAGTTCGTTTAGACTCCGTTCGATTTAAATTTCACTCTATCACAGATAACGCGCGTGGCTGTTTCGGGGACTTTCCTGCTGCACGCGATCGACAGTCGTGCCTCGTTGATGGCCGAACGTTCTGATGGTTTGAATGTGACTAACCCAATGTGAGGTGACTGTGTGAACTAGCGGCGAAATAATACAACTGAGCTTATTGGGGTGAGAAGCGGTTACACTCGTATGTTTATTGTGCTGGCGTTGGGGTGTCGATCGGTTCAGCTTTCACCAACAGTAGCGGGTGGCATGTGTAGTATTTTCTAAAGCTCTGTCGTTTTTTTGTGTTTTCTTGGATTTTTGTATTATTTTTAAACATAGTTTTAATTTATAGTTTCTAATGCTCATCTAACTCATCATTTATTATTTTATTTATACAAAATGCTAAAGAAGCAACTATTTTCGTGAAAGTTTGTATCTATTTTGTGATTCCAACTTGAGATATGTTACAGCTTAAAAACATGTCCATTACTTATGTTTGTGTAAACTGAGCATACTGAATACTGAAATAATAAAGAAAAGATATATATTCAGTGTTCAAATGAACTGTTTTTCCCAATACTGAACTAGGTTGTAAAGGTTGTAAAGACCGAATACGAATTTATCTCACTAAATGGCAAACAGCTTACAGTACCCCCTTTCAACAACATATTGGTTTGTTCTTTTATTTTGACTATAACGACCAAAATCAGCAGCTTCTCGTCCGGCAGCAGTTTGTTTTCCTAAACGTTTGATAAAACTTTTGTGTTAGTTTTCGAGTGTGTCTGGTTTCGAGTAGCTGAGCAAAATACTTGTAAAAATTTACAAATGGGCAATTAGCCGTGGAAGGATTATTTATTTCGTCTACCAATACATACAAATATTAGCAAATGAACAAATTAAAATGTTTTCTAATGTAGGTAGCGCTTTGACATTGGTTACAGTGACCTTTCGCTTATGACGGTATTAAATGTCAACGATTTTGACTGTACGTCAGGGTAGGTAAAGAAATTCTTAAAGACTGAACAGTTGTGATATAAGCAAAATGAGTGTCCCAATAATTAAACATGTACTGAATGAATTTTGGTTTTGGGTCTGCAAGAGTTAAATTTCTTTCTTGACACTGCGAAAACATTTTCTATAAGATTATAATCACAAGAGATTTTCACTATTTTACAGAAATAGCCCACAAAGAGCTACTTTTGGCCAATATTTCTGTGATATTAACAACGTTGTGATGAACAATTTCTAATATCACATCTGAAGCTGGCAGACCCAGAAATGTTTCCATTTAAGCTGCAGTTTTCAGACGGAAGGCTGTTATTAAGGGAGTTTCGCAGGGTATCATTTTGGGTTATTTTCTTTGCTGCATGTATGTACATATGTATGCTTATTTTTTAAATTTAATCGCTCACTAATGAACTAAGTTCTATTGGCTAAAATTATATGGGAACCTAGAATTAGAAATTATTTAAAATTCGTTAAGATGACAGGCTCTTCCTACCTCTTCCTGATGTCTGGGTTTCCGGAAGAAGAATGAAGTTACATATTTGAATCAGCAACTTACGTTGGTTTTCTCATCAGTCGGAAATTATTATAATAATATAAACGCTACAATTAGTCATATCTATGGGTGGCTGCGTATGACCGATTTATTCCTTCGAGGCATTTATATAATATTCTTTTTTTTTTTATTATTATTATTACAAAGCAAACTCTGTACAATTAAGTTAAATTTACATTGACTTCTACGTTTGTACAGGATATTTAATAAATTCAGTTTACAAGTTTATTCCTTAGTTTATTCTTTAGTAGTTTCCCGCTTTAATTCCAAATTCACCGCAGATGCAGATCTTTTTCGATTCAATTCTTTCGGCGTTCTTAAAAACAATATTTTTGCATACGTAATTATGCATAATTTTCTAAACTCGCATTTTCTCTATCTTTCAACATTTTTCTAGCATTTAACATCAATATTCCCATATATAAATATTTTAATTCGTCTAATTTATTCTTTAGACAAGCTATGGAATATCACACTAGCAGCTATAAAAAGAATATAAAATAATAAATTTCGAACATGAGCATTCTACAAATGAGTTTACACTTTTTAAACCTGAATTATTGATGAATTAAGATTGGTGTTAAGTGAAAAGTTTCTTTCGATTATATGGTTCTATGCTCACATTCGTCGATAACAATAATTTGAGTCCCGTACTGTACAGAATTGAGTGAGGTGTTGAAAATGAAATTACTTTTGTCAAAAAGCTTAAGTACGACACAGTATTATAAATTAAAACTAACAATTATTAAAAAAATACTATTTTCAATTCAGCCTATACATATCAAACTATTGAAAAATTAAATTGTTTGAAATAAACTTAAAACTAGCTCCAGGTGATAATAGAAACTCGGACACAAAAGTCAACAGAAAGTCGTCCCCGGAAAGCAGTGGGTCATTTTACGCTTGTACAACTGTGGGGAATCCTGAATTTCCAAATTTATGCAGCGTCTTAACAATGTCAATTGCCAACAATTCGGAAGCGATTTAAGTACTTAACGCCGATATCATCTATGCAGTTTGTGAACTACAGTCGGAAGCCATTAAGAAGGTCTTTGGGGTGACGGAATACACTATTGTGAAGCCAGTCGAGACAACCATTTGAACGACGTTGTCTCTTAAGGGTAATGTCTGTTGTTGCTACTAAAGCTGTAATACATGAACGGAAATTAATTTGAAATTTTGAACTACTTTTCTTACCCTGTATTAAAAAATAAATGTAATATGTTTTCAAGATTATAACAAAAAATGCTCTAATGAGTTAGTCAGTTGCATTCCTGTCTTTCAAGAAATTACCCGCAATTCTCGCCTCGCTAGGAATGCCCACCCTTTCACCCTTAAGCCCACCTTCGGACGTACAGTTTAGTTTGGAGACTCGTTCTTTACGCGCACTACACGGGTATAAAATGCTTTTCCCAGCTCAACTTTCCCGCCTCATTACAATCCACAGGCATTTAAAACCAATGTGCACCGGTACCTCCTTTGACTCTCTTCCTCTATGCCTTCGGTCAGTGCTGTGACTTAATTCCGGTCACTAAACAATCCCTAAAGCGCGTGCCAATTATAAAAAAAAGGCAACCTTTTTGTACATCACACCTTGACACCGATCGAGCCCATTTTTCTATTGAGTTTTGAATTTGTGAAACATGTCTTCTTCGAGTTTTAGTCACGATCGGAAGAAATAAAAGCATACCCTGATGTTAAGTGGCTTGTGCAAACATTGACAGGTTGTGTTTATTTAAGGAATCAAATAAATGTGGTAAAAGCGAGAGTAAAGAAATATTAGTCCACAAACAGCAGCGTACAGATGCACACAGTTGTCAAAATCTGCCGGTAAACATGATAATCTAAACGTCAAACTTAGAATTGCTTAAAATCAACAACATTCCCATCAGAGCAGTGCCTATTTACTTACAGACAGTAAAATAATTTACCACAGTCAGATCCCGCCCAATGTCTGTATAAGTGGTTTCTTTATAATAATTTTGAATTCCTTTTGTTGAGCTAATGCTTTTTACCTTACGCTAGATAGTGCAATAGACCTTTAAACGCTGTTGCTTTGACTTTCATTCTTTTCAATTTCAACTAGAATAGACGACTTGAGTGATTGTTTTTTTTTTGCCACAACTGACACGATGTATCACGACTAAACCGCATCTTCGCGCGATAATCTACGACAATATGGTGTGCTTGCTGTTTTTAATGTTTCTTTCCTCTCATGTCTTGTTATTCCTTTAGCTCAGCAGTCTTAATGACTTCTTAGTGAAATAAATTTTTATATTCATATTATTTCTTTTTTGAGCCTATTCCAGATGCATTAAATGAACGCATTTCAATAAGTACCTCGAGGCGACACATGCGATTTCAAATACTTGCGCGAGTTATGTGAATTCATTTTCAAATGTCAGCGAGCACACATCATTTTATGCTAATGTTGCTTGTATGACAAACGGCGTTTTTAGATATAACGATTACAGCTTATAGACTTAATCGAAGTAAACGTCACTAAATCGATACAATCTGGTCTTTAAGATTAATGATAACTGAATACCTGCGGCGGATTTAGTTCCAACCTCTTCGCACGTTGGACAAATTTACGCTGATTCTAGATTTGTTTTAAGTAAATGAGAAATTACAAACAATGCCATTTGTGATTCTGAGCAGAGGTCGTTGTGTTAGAAACAAACTGATCACTTGTCTTATTTATATTTAGTATACTCTTAGTACACTTCAAAATTTGAAACCCCACTACTTGTATGGATTTTATGTATTGATGCAAAATGAACTTAAAACCCATTTGCAATGAAAGAATTCACTCCTTACTCTGTGCACTTGAAAACACTTTTACTAAATGTAAGACATCTCCTAAAGTCCTTACAACTTTTTGGCACTAAGTGGTTATCGTCAGAATGCAGAAAGAGACTTAAATAAAATGTCCCGTAGTCCTTCGGGGGTTAAGTAAATGTCAGTAAACTTCCCTTGAGGAAACATTAAGCTTAGATGCAACCGTCTTTTCGCCCATTCCCAAATTCCATTCAGTGATCCTTATGATCTATAAAGACCATCTTTCAATCGAAATATAATATATCTGGCGTGCTTCCGAATTATTCCGCTCTTAGCTTAGAACTTAAACCCATATAGGAAAATATAAAGGAAATGGGACAGGTCCTCTGTCACTTTTTAGAAGACCCTTACATACTTACTGCAGCTTCGGAAGTGTTGGTACTCTCCTTAAGAGTCGTACAAAGAAATCTTCAGCCACGCAGAAAAGCTACGGATTTCTTGCTGACGTTTGGGAGCATGCAGTTGGTCAGCCTGCATCTTGGATAGTCATGCCATCTCTGGTTGTTCTTTTAGGAGACCCAAACGTCAACGAAAGGCCTAACCAAGGACGCTGACTGACCCAAGGTGGGTTAATATGAATGCCTCTTTTAATTCTTGTGCAGTAAGTTCATTGGCAATTTCGTTTCCCATGGTCCAGAGGTGTCCAGACAAGTCTTAGCAGATTTAGTCTGCCGACTAAATTGAGGGAAAACTTGCATTACTGTACCAGCTTGGAAGTGGTTAAAGGGTTGAGTAAGGCCTTAGGCACAGCTGACTGGCGCTACAGATGCAGATACCTTGCCCCTTTTACCTCTTCTTCATAATATAGCTTGTGTCCGCCTAAAAAACCGACGCGGAATTGCCTAAAGAGGTATCGACTCTAATGTTGTCGTTTTCCACGAAAGCTCCAGCTCCTGGTCAATCCATCGTCTTGGAGCCGGCCGTAAAAATCCGAGTACACGACCAGGAGTTATATAAGAATGAAAGGTGGGACTACTAGAAGTCGTGACGGGAGATGAAATCTCTAATTGACAGCAACCTTATACATGGTTGCAGTTTATATTCGCTGATCCTGGGTCCATGCAAAACTGTTCACACTTGTAAAATCCTGCTCTCCCAACAGGTGAAGAGTACTAAACTGGAAAGCAAAAAAGTTATCTGAATAGTGTGGGCATCATCATCTGCGGTCTCTATTGTATTTTATATAAAGCCGAAATCCATAAAATTTGGGCATGACAAGACTCTCTGTGTGATGGCCGCTATGATTGCCCAGTCTAGACAGCAAGCGCAAACATGAACCAATTTTCAACACCAATTACCTGGAAAAAGGCCTGGGCTCCATTATACCGAATTGGCCCAATTTAAGGGGAAAGCCGCAAAAAGCCCGGCCCCACTCGGTGGAGGAAAATATTCTTTTTCCACCATTTCAATGCACCAAACGAGGCTACAAACTGCTGAGTCATCCACAGCATTCACCAGATTTTGCTCCGTTCGAAGAGATATTAATGGGTGAGAAAATTTGTTTAATGTCCAATGAGGGGCTCAACGCTGCTAATTTAACCTAAAAAATGATTTGGATGAAATTGAAGCATCACTAGGTCAAGTGTATTGAGCTAAAGGGAAGAAATAAATCGCCACTTTTCTAAATGCTGTTTTTTCTTTCGCCCTCATACTGACAGTGTACCACAGACGGTGTCTTTTGTGATGTGGTTCACTACAGATCGACTTGCAAGGCTTCGAATATTATAAAAAAAAACTAGTATCATATATAAATCGTTTATATTCCCATCAAATATGCACGATAGACCAGCTGAAGATAAGGTAACTAGCTATTAAATCTCTATTATGCCGATTACCTGCAATAGATAAGGTCGTGAGTGGATGAACCCTCCCACACTCGTCCTACCCACAAATTACTCAGCCAATTATCTGATATGCCGTTTATGCTTTACACCCAATCTTCCACACGAATAACTCTTGCGGAACGTCTGTACATGTACTCTTTCAATTCATCAAAAGGTGAGTGTACTATATGGCGACAGTTGGACCGCAACAAATGTCATCTAATTGCTTTTTGAGTTAAGCTGCCGCAATTACACCCTCGCCTGACTATGTACTCATATGTTTGTTTGGTGAAAGGAAGCTCGAGGTTTTATTGTAACCACGGTCGGAGTAACTTGTATTGCTAGACTCGCTCGTCATGGATGTTATCTTAGAATACTCCCATTAGCAGACCACTTGATGCTTGAGCTTAAGATGTTGGAAAATGTTGCAGTTCTAGACGTGCCCCGAGCAATTTCTACAGTCCTTTTATTTGTGATAAAATTTAATTGCAGCGCAACATTGTAATTGTCGGTAGTTGGTGCGGTTTCGATGCAGACACACGATTACAGTTCAAGAACAGTCAAGCACATTAACGAGTATTTCAAACAAGGAGTGTATTACTTTTGCATTATTTTGTGGCTCCAACAATGCATTATTGCCTCGCCTAAGTTTACCGCAAAAATTTCGAAACCATAGCACTGGACTTGGAGAGGTTATAACCTTGCTGTATTACAGTAATCAATTCGATGTAATTTGTAACCCACCTGCGGGTCAGTGTTGCCGGAAAACTAATTTTTCTGAAGGAGGATTTTTTGTTTTGTCTTTTTATGTGCTTCAGTGTCTCTCATATTCTTCACATCTCCTAAACTTGTGAAGAGATTTTCATGAAATTTAGTTTATAGGTACAACCAATCAATGTGTGTATATGAAAATGTATGTAGACTTATTGCATGACGGTCGACGCACTTACCACTATGCCACCGCGACCAGGTGCAGCAAAGCATTAGCTGCAGAAAATTGTTTGTCCCCCTCCTGCGCAGTGAATTCATCGAGAAAACTAAAAATTTGAAAAAAATGCTAACTCTTGTATTCTTCCAACTGAAACAGTTTAACAAAGACGAATTCAAAAATTCTGAAAGCTCAGTTTTGAAAAGCCTATTGAGTGCACTCAAAATTGGTAGCGCATAAGAGATTTTGGTTTGTGACGCAGATTTTATTTGAAATTCGTTGGACTTGGAAAGTTTCACAAGTAATTCGAAACTCATTTTGAAACTTACTTAAAAACTAAAAAACGAAACCTTTCGTGTTCGAAAGTTCCCATCAAAAACTACCATGAACGTTGTAAACTGCTTTCTCAGTTGAAGGATATAACATATTAAATATAAATTGTGTGATGGCAACCCTGGTAAAACAGTAAAAACGCATCTGTCTCTCTATCTAGTATTACCTGACTGTTGTCAGCAGCTCGGAAGAGATGAAGCTTTGCATGTAATTTGGACGGTCGGTAGCAAAATAACACGTTGTTTACATTGTAATAATTTATTATTATAAAAGAGAGCGTGTATTTGAGCACTGTATTAAAGAAATTTCAACCAAAGTGTCTGTAATCATAAAGCAAGTTGTTTAGGGCAATTTTCATTATCTTTAATGTGAAAATAAACAGTGTATTGAAAAGATGCGATATTGTTTCCTTAACTAAATATTTCTCTACAGAACTGATTTTAGCCCTTAGTGAAAGCATATTGCAGAGTATACTCTGCATCTTAATGCATAATATTTGAACAATTTGACTGACAACGAACAAAGTTCTACAAAGTAGCTGCATCGAAAAAAATGAATTCTCTACAAACAGAGTAGAAGAGAAGAACACCGTCTTCTCAGAGAGAAAAGAAAGGAGCATGAGAAGCGCGGTTCAGGAGGTATGTTCCACTTAATCTAGACGTCGATGGGGGAGAATTCCCGACCCCCTGCCGTGGAAGGTAAGTTCACAAAATATGATGAAATTTAACCAGCTGGACACGATCTGGTTGGGCGCATGCACCACACCATTTGTAATATATGGTTGAAGGGAAAAAAACCCATTGTATGGAATCTTAGTGTCGTCTGCACGTTGGAGGAGACATCTACGACAGCGCCCGATGATGCCACTACCGAAGGTCCGCGCACAAGATCGTCTTTCATATATTCGTGTAAATGATGATTCCCGTTCACCCTTAGATCCCTCTTCGGACGTATAGTTAAGTTTAGAGACTGGTTATTCAGCCGCACAACACAAATTTGGAGTGCTTTTTCCAGCTCAAATTTTCCTCCTCATTACAATTAACAGGCATTTAAAATGTGCACAATGTGCACCGGTACCTCCTTTCCCTCTTTTCCTCTATACCTTCGGCCCGTACTGTGACTTAATTTCGGTCACTTAAGGGTACTAAACAATCCCTTAAGCGCGCGCTAGTTACATAAAAAAAATTCGTGAACAATCTGATAGGTTGATAGAGAATTGTACAAATGATCACACTGCGCAGATCCTTGAAGTGTGTTAAAGAGTACAAATTGACACCCTCTACCTAGTTGTTGTAAGTTATGCATAGAGACTGGGGTCATATTAAATTTTGCCACTCCTATGAAACTCCTCAGATTATGAAAGATGACGACGGAGAATCCTTGCTGCCCCATCAAAGTCAGTAAAAACCTCATTCGAGTTCGTACAAAACGTGCAAGCCAAAACCAAAACCGAGATCTATCAAAAGTCTGTAGAGCCGCTTTACGCGGATAACATTGACGTAATTGGAGGAACATAGCGAACCGTCAATGAGTGAAAACGGAATTTGACATCAAGATGTTCAGAGAATCACAATGAACAACGAAAATATTCAAGGACTTCGTCTACCTCAGCTCCGCAGTGAATGAAAAAAAAAAAACAGTACAGAAATCAAGCGTTAAAAATTGCTATTGCTAACCACTGTTTCTTTGGGTTTAAGAGGCAAACAAGCAACAAGGAACAAGAACAAGCGCGCTTCGTAAAGCAGGTTGATCATCCCTGTTCTGCTCTACGGTGTTAAAAGCGAATGAGGAAGCCTCTGGTCTTGTCTAAAGGAAACAATTTTTACTCTTGTTTGCGTTGATGACATGTAGAGGAAATTGTTTGAAAATGAACTCTAAGTGTTGTACGGCGGCTTGCGATTAGGCAATCGCCTATACATAGAACGCTTATGATGTACGATATACGATATGTAGAGTGGAAGCATAACAATACTACGAAGTAGAAAAGAGTTTTAAGCCCGAGCCATTGTGACAATGCAACTAAGGCTCACAAGTGGAGAAGGATGTCGCTAGCTGAAATGTTATGCCGGTGAAGACACAGTCCACAAAAAATAAAAAAGCAAATATCGTTAAACTTCATATTTGCTTGGCAACACATAATCTTAAATTAAATATAAAACCATCTCGACAGATCGCAGTTTTCTCCTGTCAAAGTCAATAGAAACAGGTTTTGAGGTCTTAAGCAAACCATCGATTAGGATCTTACTAAAATAATACCCGACACACAAAAGTTGTGTGCACTGATATTTCAAACAACAACTACTATACAAATGACTGTCAGTTGCTGTATGTACTCGGCTCCTTTGTTTGACCGCAGTTGCAGCTATGGAAGGTGCTTTGATTTACGATTTTGGCAAGTGCACAACTTTGAATCTTTCAAAATTTGCATGATAAAATAAATTATGCAAATTTTATTAGACAACAAAAGCGGTGGTTAGTAAACAGGAAACAAGCAAATCGTTTAATGATCGTATGCGATATTTCAGAATACTTGATTTCACAATATAGTAACTTGCACCAAAAACTAAATGCACAACCAACTTCAGTCAGTCCCGGGACTATAAATTTAGGGGGCGCCACAATCAAAAACTATATCCATATTTATAGAAAGTACAAACATTCAAATTGTACCTGGCAAATTTTCATGACAACCTGACTATTAGGTAACAAGTTGCAGTGCTTTAAGTGACGCAACTTTTGCGATTTTTAAAACAATAGAAAAAACTGAATTTTCAATGTTGATTCAACACTGATTTTTGATGGAAAAAAATACCATTCAAGCTCAGCAATCATTTGAAATGTGTTACAGAAACTGTGTTCCATCAAAAAGAACTATTTGTCGGTGGTGTGCTGACTTTAAACGTGGCCGTACAGACACCAACGATGCTGAGCGCTCTGAAAGGCAAACTGAGGTGTAAACACCTGAAAACGTCAAAAAAGTACACAAAATCGTTTTAGAAAACCGCAAAGTGAAATTACGTAAGACAGCCGACACCTTAAAGATATCAAAGAGCAGGGTGTACACTATTTTGCGTGAACATATGCCCATGTGAAAGCTGTTTCGAAATGGGTGACATGTTTGCTCACAATGGAACAAAAACAACAACGTATCGATGATACTGATATCTGTTCGGAGCTGTTTCGCCAGAATAAACATTACTTTATGTATCGGTATGTCACAATTGATGAAACAAGGATCTACCACCAAAGTCAAATCGGCAGTCAGCGAAGTGGGCAGCAACCGCTGAATAACGCCCAAACCCGTCCAAAAACACAAAGGTCAGCTGGCAAGGTTATGGCATCCGTATTTTGAGATGCGCATGGAATTTAATTCATCGACTATTTTGAGAAAGGCAAAAAAATCAACAGCGAATACTACGTGGTGCTATTGGTGCATTTGAAGAAAGAAATTCTCTTCCACCAAGACCATGCACCGTGTCACAGGTCGTTGGCTACCAAGGCCAAATTGCACGAATTAGGCTTTATATTTGTTGCGCACCAACTGTATTCTCTAGATCTGACCCCCAGCGACTTCTACTTCTTTTCAGACCTCAAAAAGATGGTCAAATCAAAGCTCAAACATAGCTCGAATGAGGAGATGATCATCGAAACTAGAGCGGAGTTAAATTGTATCACCCTTGAAGGAAACTGTGTTGATGAACAAAGTCGAATATTGTCTAGAGTCCGGGACTTATTGAGTACTGTGTTATAACATCCCACATAAACACACAAGAATTTTCAAGAAACAAGAATTGAAAAAATATTGTTAAATGAAAACTTTACCAAAAATGGAGGTGAAAAGCAATCAAAACAGTTTGATGAAACTCATTAAGCAACATAATCTTGCTTCTAATCTACCGTCCACATAAATAGTAGTTATAAATATAGCCAGTGTTTGCTTTTTTTGCATATTGCTAAATTTTGATGGCCTTGCACCTACTGCGCTGTCCGTGAAACTGGCGATGACCTCGGAGAATAACTGACCACAGTCATTATGCCAAGTTTCAGTCCGGTCTTTGATTAATAAACGGAAAAATGAAAGTGGCCATAATTCAGCGAGCAGGGAGCATGATCGTTGATGTAGCTTTGACTTTCATTCTTCCTTAAATGAAGTGAGAATTTTTATGACAAGATTGTGTTTTTTTTATTTTGGAGTGGCGGCGTAACTGAAATGACGTGACTCCACTAAAATGCACATTTCCACGATCATATGGCGATATGGTACACTTGTTTAATTATTATTTTTTATTACTTCTGGCTATGGTGGCTGTATGATGTTAATATTTAAGTGCCAGTCGTTTCCTTTTGTAATATAATTTCATTTTCGGATATGACATATATACCTACTGATGTATGACATACGTACTTATGCACAATTAAAAAAATGTCATTTGAAGATATTGTGCAAAACAAACGTCGTGTTCACGTCCCAATCTTGCCAACACTCAAATGGTCGTCTTTGCAGGTCAAAGTACAAAGAACACGAGTAGTTGTTGAAAAAGCTTGCTCCTGGTCCTTTGTAGACTGCGACATAAATTTTTTTTATTTTAAGGTTTTTGGCTTTGATTGACTAAGTTTTAGAGCAAGACCTAATTCAGCGAATATTGTTCCCTTGTTTCTCTTCATGATCACACTCTCAGCATATGCTGTTGTCATGTCAGTCGTTATGAAAATTGAAAATGTAAATAGACTTGCGAACATTCCCTGTTTATTGACGAGGTAGGAGCTGGTGGGATATCCAACTGGATCTTCTTTCAACAATGTACGAGTAGTACAACAAAGAGTTGATGGTGTATCCCACTTCGTTGATTCAGGTAGATGTCTAATTCTTCTTCTTTATCTTCATTTATGTATTATAATAATAATAATTAAGTGGCACTGCACCCCATAAGGGATCAGGCTTAGCTTCTGCATCAACTACTCGTGTTGTTCGCGCTACTGTTCTCTCAAGTCTATAGAGGAACTACAGTTTTTTTGCGACTCCGAACGGAGAGATTTGACACGCTTTTTATAGACAATTATTGCTCGTTAAGTGTTGTCAGCAACTAGAAAGGGGTGGTGCCGTGCAAAATGCGCGGTGTGCAGTCTGGGACTCGAATCTGGACCTTCGTCGTGCGTGTCAGCGCAACTACGTCACAGCGATCTTCATCTATGTAGCTTCCACAAAATTATGTTAAAGTGATGACTAACTGGAAACCTGCTTAATTTTTTGTTGTTGTAATTTCTAACCAATTTTTGCACACTTCAGACGGTGTCTGGGCCATTACTTTATTAATGCTGCTTTTGAATACTAGAGTTCGCGTATTATCGTACGGTATCAAATTGCATGATCTTGGTGAATAATACGTGAAATTACGCAAAATCTATAATTCATCGTGTTCTTGTCGTGTGTCCCTTTGCCCCGTCTCGTTTGAACCATATATCGTCCAAGTCCCAAGATAAAATCGTTGGCCGAAAAAAGAATCATTCGACCATATCGCTCCGAATTGACAGTTTCCCTCCGCCCATTAACCGTCCGATCAATGACACATTTCGACCATAGGGTACTCCAAATAGTCACTTTATCAACAGTGTCTCGTGCAACAGCGTCTCGTGTAACAGCGTCTCGTGCAACAGCGTCTCGTCGGTCACTTGTGAGTCTACTAAGCCCCATATGCAGAAATCTTGTCTGTTACTCGTAATATACCCACCGTGTGCAGAATGTGCCTCATCACTAGAGAAAAAAAATGGTTCGAAACATCGGTGTTTATTGTCTGTCCTTCCGAAAAACAAGAAGAGTATCTTGGGCGCTTTGAATGATCAGCAGGCTTTAATTGTTACGAAAATGTAAATACGTGGCAGTCTGGTCTACGACATATTCAGTTGCTGCGAATGCCGGTATATCGATAAATTCTGCTCATCACACTTGCACTCACAACAAAAATACTTTCGAATAAGGACTGACCTAGTATAACGAAGAAGCATAGCCACGCGATATCAGTAACGTTATCTGACTCTTCAAGTGCCTTTACAATTTTACTGATTGCTTGAGAAGTAATGTGCCGAATGTGACTACAGTTTCAATGCGTTGATCCATTGTTGAGTAAATGGCCAACATTGACTAATGACACTTCAAACGACCGTTGTCATGGACCAGCGCTACCAGTTTGAAACTACAAAATGAATGACCGTATACACAAACTATTTACCTACAGCCTAATTAATTGTATAATAAATTAATTTTTACCCGCCCTAACTTTTTGCTGTGATCACAATTCCACCCAATTCTTCACAATCTTGCGCACCTTTACAGCCCATGCATTGTGCACTTGATTACTTAGAACTTATATGTTGTACAACCCTTCCACTTTTAAAGATGATTTACTACTCACGTGATTGCTTGGTGAAAGGGAGCTTGAATTAGTCAGTGTAGCAGTAGCCTGGGCAATTCATCACATTTACCCGTGTCGCTTCAAGTGTTCTTAATGGATCACAGAGTATTTCCATTAGCACATTAGCTTAGCGCACTTCAGACGCGAGCAATAGATCCATTCGCGATTTTTTTAAATGTTGCATAATGTTGCTTGTTGTTTAATTTTTCTTTTGGGTATGTGCGATAAAATTTAATTAGAATACCAATTCGCCGTAGCTTGTACTGGTTATTAGGTCGGTGCTTTAATGGAGACACGATTACAATCTAAACACATAGACTACACGAATGTTTTTTTGTAGAATAAATTAGTTGTAATAATTTCGCTTTCTTTTAAGTTCAGTGTATCTTCCTGATGCCGCTATCTCTGTTGTATTTAAACGATTCCAGTCACCGTTGGAAATTTTTTTTACTAGTTTGACTTGAAACTTGCATGTATAGGCAATGGGTCTTCTGGCGCCCAAATTGGCTAAAAAGATAAGTTGGAAACAGCCGTTTTTTTAAAGGTTTGTTTATGAGACAGAAAAGTGCTTTAAGGGCAAGGTCGTGGCTGAGCCTCGCAAAGACGACACAGGTTCATAATTTAGAAGGTTATATATTTTAGGAACATAGTCGCCGTGGCGTAGTGGTAAGTGCGCAGAAAGTCTAGGTTCGATTCCCGAACGGGACATCTCGCATTTATTCACGGCACCTCCACTTCCGAGTTGCTGACAACACTCAAAGAGTATCAGTTGTCTATGAAAAAGCTTCTCAAATCTCTCCGTTCGGAGTTGGCAAAAGACTGTAGGTCAATTCTGCTCGTGAGAGAACAGTAGCACGCACAACACGAGTAGTTGTTGTTGAAGCTAAGTCCCGGTTCCTTGTGGGCTGTAGTGTCATTCAATTATTATTTTTTAGAAACATCTCTCACATCTTTTAGTGATTTGAAAAAACCTTATAATTTTTACATTACATTTACATTTTACATTCTACATTTAATTTGTGAAGACTTTTGGTTTAGATTTGATAAAATCTTTGTGCTTTCATATCCTAGATTTTCAAAAACCAAACACGAAAACTTGATATCAGGAATACTCGTATATTATTGGCTTTAATTTCAAATTTTCTCACATTCCCAAGCAACGGCAGACAATGGCCTCCCAGAGGGCATCTGTACTATGTCTTCGTTCCATACTTTCGTGGGTACTGTGCTATTCAATATGTCCATTGATATTATTGATATTCGAAAAATGACACACACCTTGGCAGTGTTGAGGTTAAGGGATAGCAATCATTGGTGCAGTGTCGGCAACTATAGGCGTAGGGAGATTCTGTAGAAACAGAAAACTGTCGACACATACTGTCTGCTGTATTTTCTGTGTTTACTTTGAAATAATTCAATGTTTTGACAGAAAGTTGCTTAAGAAAGGAGCTTTCGCGACTTCAGCATTTATATCCATGGCACTCTGTCCTCCTGACCAGTGCAGAAAGCAATGATACTCATGAGAATGCTCGCTTTCTGTCAATGGAGCCTTACTCATTTTATGGGGCAGTACTTAAAAAGACAATCAAGCAGCCACAAAGTCTCTGGAAACGTCATAAACAAAATCAAAGATGCTTATAATTTGTGGCCTTTCTCTTAAGTTCTACTGGTTTAATGCAATCTGAACTTATGCTGAATTCTTCTTTCTGCGCAACGGAAGAGCTGATGAAAGGGTGCGGATGTGCCACCGCACAGCGGCTGGGAGACACCATTCCTCCTGATTCAATTAACAGAAATAAAATTATTAAGAGAAGTCTTAAAAAGTGTAAACAGTTGATGGAATAAACTGGGTATATAAGCTTGCGGCCTGAAATCAGTCCAACAAGGACAGAAGACATCATCAGACATATACATACGTTCGCACTGATTACTCTGTGATAAGTAAACGTGCAAGAACGTTATGCATTCCAATGGCAAAAAGTTCTGCAGGGGTTACCGGGGCAACGAGCAGAAAAAAACCGCTGTTTTGTACCTGGGAGTCTGCCCTTCTCTTGCTGTTGTAAAAGCACAACGATCGGAGACCTAAACCAGCGTAGATTAAATATTTAATGTTCAGGATCTTTGGCAGTAAGTGTATCAAAGGCTGTCATTCATCCTTGTATGCTTCCAGAGGATCAGAAATCGTCATTTCTCCGAACATGTTGCATCATTAGGGTCCCATTAGATGATTAACCCAGTAATTCAAAAAGCCATCTCAACATAACATAATGTATATAAATTGATTTTATCGTTCCTCGAATTTATGGTACAATTAGATACATGAAACATTGTATTTAAATAAACATTTGAAGTCAATGTATTTGTAAGAATCACTTAAAACTCGTGACCTAGGATAAAAAAAAGCTGTCTAAGAGGAAACGAAACTTGGTCAAAACTAGCCAATTAATAAGGAAAGAATTGGCATAGCCGGCATTCAGTTGAACTTTCATTCAAAGTGCAGAATCAGAAACAAGTTTCAAATCGGATTAAAAGTAGAGTCGAGTAACGTAGTAGGTCCCCAGGGGTATGAGCTGGCATACGGAACATGTGCTTGATTTACAATAATTCGCCGCCTTTGAATCAAGTTGATTCATACATAAATACCAAAGTTGATAATATTTTTACATTTTAAATTAATTTCACAACTGTCATCATCGATTAAGGGGGGCTTTGTCGGGCGCCACACTCTGAAATCAAATATAGATTCATTGTCGCTGAATAACTCACAACCTTGTTCACCCTTCTGTGGAATGACTTGATGTCATACAATTGAACCGAATGACATCAGCATATCCTGTGACACTCACACATATGTATTCGTGCACGTATTAATGCAAATAAGAACTGACATCAGGAATGTTGCATATAGATGTTTGCATTTATATACCTGCAGCAATATTGCATCAAGGAAATCGGTTGCCCTTGTTATGCATGCACTTACTTCGTCGACCTTACTGGGAGAGAGCAATTACAGTAGTGTGGTAAAAAAGGTAATTTCTAAACAAGTTTCTTCTAAGTCGTCGGCATTCTTCCACAGCTTTACTTCAAATGAATGCAATAGTCACTTGCGTTAAGTCTTACCAATACACAAGAGTCCATGCTTTATAGTCAATTCCAGACGAGGATAATTGATCCGATGAATGTGAATAAATTAGAGAAGAGAAGAATAGAATTTTTTCAGACAATGACAATATTTATTGGACACTTCAATTTAGAATTTAGACAATCATCACATCACTACATCCAAAGGTCTTCACACAATAACAACACATAAGCAGAGTGATGTTTTTCAAAAAATTTAAATACATTATATATACTATACATATATTGTACATAAAATCTCCTAAATACCCGAGGTAAATCACAAAACTGGTCTTTTATTGGTTATTCTAACTAGAAATATTTAAGTTTGGTACACAATATTTTAACCAAGAACTGAAGCATAAATATAAATGCACTCGTGAGCTCTTCCCCATGCGGTACTCGTATTTCTGAGGTCTACTGAGTCTTATTTTTCGGTTTTGTCCTGGAAGATTGAAATATCATCCTCACAAGCATTCTTAAGTTTAAGAACACTAGTGCAAATGCGACAAACAGCACCGCATACACATCCACATTGTAGTAGGCAATCCAGCTCATCCTTGACGATGCATTAACCGCTAGTTGTGCGCCCTTTGTGCGGATAACATGCTCCACCCACCAAATTGCAAGATCCAAAGGCTTTTGTGGTCTATTGCGGAACGCTTCCGAAATAAACTTCGCACTCTGCTGAACACTAAAATGACGAAAAACGTTAAAGTTGAAGCAGGCAATTCTTAGCAATTTCCTTACCTTGGACTTAGAACCTTGCGGATAGCCTCAACTATATTTTCTTCCTGCAAGTAACCGTATGGAAGGAGAACTCCTGCGTTGCGTGCCTCCAAAGCAGCAGCATTAAGAAACTGATCTCCGAAGAAAGGGGTCACCACGATGGGAACTCCGCAGTGGACCGCTTCAGTGGTTCCCAGCAAACCGCCGTGCGACATGAAAGCCTTTAAATTGGGATGGCCAAGGATTTCCCTCTGCGGCATCCACTCGCGGATGTAGAAGTTTTTCGGTGGATTAGGTATCGATGTGTTGGGCCACTTGATTAGGACCAATTGGTCAAACCGAGAGAGTGCATTCACCAGAGCAGTCTTCTTCTCGTCGGACAACGTCTCCGGACGGACCATGGATCCCCAGCTCACGTAAATAGCCCCGTTCTTTGCATTGTCTAGCAGCTCCTGAATTTCCTGAAAAAGTAAACTTAATTGCGAAAGTTCTCCGAAAACTCATACTGGTGCCTGTCATACTGGTTCCAAAGGTTCAGGCTCCTGAATATGAAGTCCGCCAACTTCCACAAAGCCGGGTACATAGGGTGTGGGTCCATTCAGTGAGAAATGTTGATTGATCAGCACTGCGCTGACATTTAAAACCAGCTCTTCAATCGGCGGAATGGAGTCTCCTAAGTACTTGCGAATCATGGTGTTGGTTGCACGATGGCAAAGTAAGCTGTAAAGGGATCCAAATTAAAAATGAAAGATGAAAACGTTCGCATGCAAAACTGTACTCATGCATGAAAGTGAATAGAGTCTGGTGTATCAAGTTGTTTAGACGCTGGTAGAAAGTCATTTGATTGGAGTGGCCCAAAAAATGGTTCGGCATAAATGACGATATAAAGGGACTTCCCATTCTCTTATAATGCCACGGCATTGGGGCATGACTCGTGAGACCAATGACTGGAGCGTGAAATTTATAACTGACGGCCAGCATGCAATCATTTCCGAAGAACTCCGTCAAGATCACATCGTACTTCTCGTTGGCCTCCAGCAGATCCTTTAATGCCTTCGACTCGAAGGCTTTCTCACAAGTTCGTAGGCCCGACGAATTAATGACGAAAAAATTCGGAAGCTTGATATCCTTTGTCAGCATCAGTCTGTCGATTTGCTAAAATGTGTGTCTAAGTGTTAGCTATGTTTGATTGTGAAACTTCAAAACTACTTACTTGCAGATCAACGATGTCGGCCATGATTGGCATTCCATCCAATACCAAGTCCGTGTAATTTGCAACTGGTTGCTTGTTGGGGAAGTAGCTGAGTACTGTTACCTCATGGCCGGCCTTTGCCAGACCTAAGAACAGCGGACGGAAGAAATTGAAGTGACTTTTTCCCGGATAGGAGAAGAGGCCCAAGATTTTTGCTCCGAAAATCGAAGGCACTATCTTCAGAAGGCATATCAAGAGTGCAAGATAATGCAACTTCATTTTAGGTACCTAAAGTGTGCAAATATGAAGATGTTAGTTGTTGCTTACTTTAAATATTGGTTAATTTATCAAAATTATGCAACAATACAAGTCAAAAATAACGTTCTCAAAGAATAAACAGTTTGAACAATATACTATTTAGAAATTATAAAATCAGAATGCACAGATATTCTCATCTTTCTCTACAAAATCAAAGAAGACAATTTTTTGACGAAATGTAATTGAAAGTACGACTCTAAAGGTTGACAGGACACAAGGGAAGACATCAATGGAACTGAAGAAAGTGTCAAAGGGAACTATTTTTGACAATATATTTTCATAGTCAACTGAAACCTGCAGCTTAAAACAAAATAATAGCACCACGTCAATCTGAAGAGCGTTTTCGAAGTGTACACGAATTTTGTTTGGCTTCAAACTATATCTACACATATCACAGTTACTTAAAGATAATATTTCAAAAGTGCAGTGTTGTTAGCAAAGTAAAATGGGTCTGGTGTGGTTTGTACTTCCGAGAAATGTGCCTCATAATAAAAATAACTGTCTGAAGGTAAAACTTAAAAATTTATAAGTGAAATTGTTGGGTTTTCAAATACAATGATGGCAAATGCCAAAAAATACGTTCGAAAGGAAGAAAACAGATACAAAAAACCGAAACTAACCCCCGCCGATAAAAGACAAATTGTAAGATTAGTCAAACATAAACCGTTTATGAACGCTAAGAAAATAAAAGAGGAGTTAAATTTATCCATGGTGACATCAACAATACGAAAATGGTTGGTAAAGAAGAATTTACCTGCCGGAATCCCGAGAAAGTACCACTACTGTCGAAAATCAACCAACTAAAACGAACCACGAAAGAACACCTTAACTGGGAACCTTCTAAATGACGCAATATATTATGGACGGGCAAATCCAAAATAGTTTTATTTGGTACTGCTGTGACCAGGATATCTGTTCGCAGACGAAAAAAACCAAGAGTTTCAACCGGAGTGTTCTATCAAGACTGTAAAGCACGGCGGAGCAAAAATTAAATTAATTTCCTACTATGGTACTGGTCTCTTTTTTTGGATAAACCCGATGATGACCGCCGAAGTTTATGTCAGCAAAATAAGAGAAACCAAGCTACCTTACGCAAACGTGGAATGTGTCGCTCAGATAGATTCTACAATGACCCCAAACATACGAGCACAATGGCAAAAGAATTTTTCCAAAGCAATTGAGTTCAAGTTATGAATTGGCCGCCTCAGCCATTAAAAACTGTTGGACAGATGTAAAGAAAGCAGTATATGAAGCAAAACCCAAAACTACAAAACAGTTGTGGGATATTGTGCAGGTTGCGCGGAAGAATATACCTGTTCAGCCATGTCAAGCCTTAATCGACTCTATGCCACGACGTTATAACGCTGTACTTATAAGTAAACGTTATACGACCAAGTACTAACCTAATAACAAAAATAAAAACATAAAACTTCACTATTCTGTTGACTTTTACTTCATATTTATAAGTTTTTGTACTTCGTACTATTATTTTGCACAATCCGAAATGTGGTGTAATTGCGGATAACGGGCCTTTTCTAAGTTCAGAATGCACCTTTTTCTTATTTTGTTTATGGGTTTTATTACTGATCGAATAAGGATGCTGTGCAGTAAATATTATGTGTTTGCATGACGGCAGGAAAAAATTATTAGCAAAATAGTGACAAATTCGAAAATGGTATGTATGGATGTATGTATGTTTGTATAAGTTGCTTTCGTTAAAGAAAAAGTATGAACAAGCAATTGCAAACAGAAACCTCCAAGCGTGGAAGAAAGAAGTGCATCGACTTCTACGAGGTGGTGAGTAGGACAGTAGAGAGGCGAATGATGTCGCTAGCGTATTCCGGCTTATCGCTGTTCTCTGCTTACGACAAAAAAGCGATAGATAGTGTTTATATTGGTGGATCCGCCGAAGGGCTCAGCTGTCGTCAGCTTAATAAGCTGACTGTTCGTCTTTTTTTGAAATTTATTGTAGTTGAAATTAAGTTTATTGTAAGAAATAAGATTAGCGTGCTGAAGTAAAAAAAATGTGTTTCTTAGTATTAAGTTAATCTTATTTATTATTTTTATAATTATTACAATAACAAATAGATAGCAAATTTCAGCGATGTACAAAGATTATTAACAAGTTAACTCAGAGTGTTTAGGTATTTTAATTTTAAGACTATTATGAGAAAGTATGTTTAAAACGAAAATTAAGTGCATCGACTCGGTCGCCGCAGGTCACGGGTTCAATTATTCATCCCATATTTCTGTACGACGTCACCTCACTAGAGCTGTCAATAAACTCAGAAATACTAATCGTCTATGAAATGCTTCAAAAATTGCGCGGTTTGGAGTCGTCATCTATGCTTTCTCAACTAATTCTTATTTCATTTAAGGATGCACAAGTGAATACAATGAGCATGCAATAATACATATAAGCTGCGTTCAAAACACTCTGGTATCTGTACCAGAGGTTGCCCTTGTTATAAAACCCAAATGTTTCTATAATTTGAAAATTCATACAGGGTTTGTTCTAAAATTAAAACTAAACCGTGACTAGTGATTGGAATTTTTGTATTAAGTAGGCAAATAAACACTATTGAATTGATAGATGGATATTTTATTTCTTACATAGTATAACCGTGTTTTAACAAAATTATTTGTGCTCTAGGTTGCTCAGAGATATGTTTAACAAGGCCTTACTACTGAAAAACAGTCGTGTTTTGTGTAATAAATTTTAAATCAATGAAGTAAATAACAATTGGAGGAAAACTATGGAAAAAACCTCCATTTGAAATAAAAAATATTAAATTTTTTGAGGAATTTCATATACAGCGAAACTTCTTTCGAAATAAAATAAAAAAAATGTCAGGAAATCCAAATTAATTAGGAAAAGCCTTAGTAAATGCTTTCGAATAAGTTTCCATTTACCAAAATTAAAAATTTACTCTCCGAATATTAAATCACAGGTACTTGCGAAAATTTACTAAAGTTTACAAAAACTTTTTTTTAAACAAAGTACTCTTTAATTATCAACCAATATATTTAATTATGCATTTAATTATTAACCACGTAACAACAAAACAAATCTCATTGGTGGTCATAGTAAATAATATTAATAATCTGACTAATAAATACGAACGTGCGTCAAGTCATATAAATATCAAATATATTTCTTTTTAAATTCGAGAACATTTTATGAAAATAAATTCTACTTATACGGAAATGATGCATAGTGCGACAAACGTACAGACGAGCACATCATTGCTGTAACCGCTGAAAGGCCACTCCTCGCTTAACTTTAATGTACATAAATTGTTTTGAATTTACCCCGTGTTCGGTTATTTTGTTTAACCTGATTAAGTGTCTCATTAGGCACTTAAATAAACGAATAAATATTTACTTTAGATAATTATGTATTATATAGGTTGCAATGGTTTATTTTAAGTAATTTGATTTTAAATGAAAGTACAGGTTTATACGAGTATAGTACATAGCGTAAATTTGACCATAGAGGAAATGATTTTGGCGCCACAATCCACAAAGGAGTAGGACATAGTCTCTTCAACAATTACTCGTACTGTGCGCACTATCATGTTACCTAAAGTGTATTGTCGACTCCGAACCGCGAAATTTAAAAAGTTTCAATTAGTAATTTGTATGTGTTTTCTGAACCTCAAAAGAGGGGTGCCGTAAAAAATGCAGATGAATCCAAGGAAGGAGCTCCAGAGTGTGTGAAGTGACACAGTTCTACAACTACAACACAATGGCGGTCAGTTATTAGGGGATAAAATATTTTTTTTTTGCGTTCGCGGATAGTTCGTTTCAGGACGCTTATCCGGGCAGCACTACATATTTGCATCTACATGTGAATTCATGAATCCGGCGCTTCTAACAACATTACACCCCTCAGTAGATACACACATCCAACACAATTCGAATGGCCGTTCGAATAAAAGTGACTCACCAAGCCCCTAGGGCTTGAAATAAATTTCAATTAATTTTCACACATGAATTTAAGGTGTATCCATGTATCTACATGCGTTTGCATGTTCAGGTAATATGTAAACACCAAACAGCAGTCCCATTGCAACCCACTTTAAAGTTGATAAAGGTCATCTGTTCAACAGTTTGAGTGCAAATGAGTCTGTTTACAAATATTCGAATTGAAAAAAGACACCTAAGGAATATTGAGTAGGAGAAATAACTCAAAATTGAGTCTTCCTTGTGTTCACTCATTGCCTGGACTGTTAAAATGCAAACTATTTAAATACAACATAAAACTATGCAAAAGGAAAGCAAACATTTTAGAGACTTTTTTTCAAACAATAAATTTGTATTTGTTTCCAGATGATGGATAGACGAAAGTAAATCGGAAAACTGCATTATTTAAAAATCACTTTTAAAGATTTTAAAATGATGTCATTTCAAACGGTGACGCAAAAACTGAAGTCACCAATTAGAGTTCATTGCACTATCGTACACTATCAACACACAATTAAAACACATTCTCCCTACAAGTCCGAGTCAATCAAAACTCAAGAAACAATCCCAAACAGATTAACATGCGTATCTCAACTTACAACAATATTTATGTATGTATCTATACGTCGGCTAGAATAACAGAATAACAAGAAACAAGACGTCGTGACTCAGCAGAATTTGCAAAACATTGCCACTATCTAACTCCATTAAAACTTCAATCAAACACTCACTAATTTATGTATATGGACACATCTACTCTTCACATATTATATTTATAGAAGCTGCGAGGGGGATACAGGCATAGACACACTGGCACTGTCACTTTGTCACAGAATCCAATTGCCTATAGAAAGCAGGAAATTTTCTAGCTGGGAAGTTACACGTTAAAGGAAGTAGTTTACTTTCTTGGCAGATGCAGTGATATTGAAGGAAATAAAAGTATAAACAATTAATGATTAGAATGCACAAAGTATTACTGGAATCGAAGAAGGCACGCAATCACAGATTGTTACTTATCCTAGGTGAGTGAGCCGCAACTGGGCAATAGATACTTCTCCCACACGCCAGTCCATTACATGAGCTTTCTGCCATCTTCTTCCTGAAGTTGAGTGAGAATATGAAACGCTTTCAAAGCTTTTAGATGCTTCAAGTGGTTTTCATTATTGCCAGATGAAAAACGGAAATTAACATTACCTACGCACTGGTGTGAGAAATGTTATTAAAATTTGTATGTACGGAAATCTTTTATTTTTTTATTACAGGCGATTTTGGGTAAAAGGGATTCAGCGGTTCATTTATAAGGGGGTTAAGGATTAAGATAATTGTCTACTGTTTGGCTTTTAGAAAATACAACTACGAATGAATTGGCTTTGGTTTTAGATGAATTTAAACATTATTAGCAACATTTTCTCTTTCTTTAATTTGGAATTATTTTTCAGTGATTTTGAAAGTTGTTTATAAAAGTGATGCATGATCAAAACTTCAATCAAACACTCACTAATTTATGATTATGGACACATACTACATTTATAGAAGCTGTGGTTGCTGTGGCGTAGTGGGTATGTGCGTTGACTCACACGCAGAAGGTCTAAGTTCGATTCCCGGACAGAGGACAGCTCTCAATTTTTCACGGCACCACCTCTTTCGAGCTGCTGACAACACTCAAAAGAATATCAATTGTCAATGAAAAGCTTCTCAAATCTCGCAGTTCGGAGTTGGCAAAAAACTGTAGGTCCGCTCTACTCGTGAGAGAACAGTAGCACGCACAACAAGAGTAGTTGTTGTAGAAGCTAGGCCTTGGTCCCTTGTGGGCTCTAAAACTTGTTTAGTATTTTGAAAATCTGAATGACTTTCTTTTGTTCAGATTTTTATTCCAGGCAGATTTTAACATTTTAAAGTGGACGAGGGCAATAAATTAAAGCAAAATAATCATCCAGTCACCTCTTTCGAAAATATCTATTCCAATCCAAGTGTAATATTGCATCTGATATTTATGTTTTCCGAGACGCTATATAGATTTTTACACTTCATAATCATATCATAATCATATTTAAAGAACAAAGTATGTGTAACTTGTTAAGTATTTTCTATCTAGACCTAAGAAAATGCTAAATAAAAAAATACAATTTAAAAGCTAAAAAAGTCATAATCACATTTCTAAGCTGACCGCAAATCAACAGTAAGCTTCATCAAAGTAACAAGAAGGAATTGAGTGACCGTTTTGTGATACTACTATACTATACTACTGTTATTTTCCTCAACATGCCGTTGTTGCTTACTACTCTAATATAAACTATAAAGCAAGGTGCTAAATGCTTGAAAATGTATTGAACTATTCGGCAACAAAACGCATAATCTATGACCTCATATTTATAAGGTTAACTCTTTCAGTGACATAAATTGCAAAAATTTAATGTCATCTAGCCCCAAGGCCTGTACTCAAATTTAAAAAAAAAAATTTGCACATAATTATTGGTTAAAATATTTTTTTTTTTAAGGAACAACGTACGAACATGTTACCAGGTCATCGATTCTACTGGACTGTAGTATCGTTTAATTAATTTATCGTTTAGTCGTTTTCCATACACACTTATGTTCGTTTTCTTGAATAACCGTCTAAATCGAACACATTATTGTAAATATGATAGCGTTGAAATATTATATTTGTGTGCAAAATATATGGGCGCATCTTTGATTAGCTTGCATCAGCAAACACCAAATGCATGAAGCCTTTTCCTTCGCGTTCAGTTGCACATGTGATTGCCATGTGATTTGTTAACTCTTTTCAGAAAATGTTTCCTGACCAACTGTACACATTGAAGCTTTCATTTATTTCGACCTCGAACCAATGTCTAAATAGCTTAATAAAGCTTAGAGGTACACTCAGCACATCTTACAACCTATCATATGGTTTATGCAAAGGCATTAATATTTATGTTCTTTGTCCGAAAACAGTTATAGAATTTTGAAATCAACTCCTTGAGGGTTTTTTTAACTTTAATGTTGTTCTTCTCACACAATTATTTAGAATTAGTCTAAGTACTAAGGCAAAAAATCGAAAACTGCATTAACTTTGCTGCATATTTTTAACTTAAGTTCCTCATGCCTCAGTCGCTGCAGACTGTGACACGTTGCTTAATTTTTGCGACAGGAACAATAATTCAGAAAAATTCACTCCTCGAATTTTAATTTGGAGACAACACAGTTTTTGCTTGAATTTTATTCATTTCGTTTTGTTAAGAGGAAAAGTAAAATTCCTACTGGTCCATCAACAATTTAAATAACAGTCTACCTAGTTCTTCATGCACCATTACTTGCAGACTTGTGGGACGTGACTTAATAATTGTACAAAAAAGAAAACAATTAAATACTTTTAGGTTGATATGCACCAGTATAAGGCCACCTAACACATTTTGCTACTTGAGGTTACTTATTGAGAACCCAGGGAGCTCTTAGTTTGTTTTACAAGGAATGCGCTGGGTGCGACTTTTTTGCGACGTCTTGAGGAATGTTTCAATGACAGCGGCTTGAGCCTTTTCATGAGTCTACGAATTCAACGTTTAGGAGGTCTAGAGTATATAAACTTCCGCTTACTTACTTCATCAGGGCGGCCAAACACTCCGAATGAGTGGATCGTCTAGTGTGTTTTTACCATAAACGATTTTCATACTGACAGCTGTTTCCCGGTCAACAACGTTGGGGAAGTTTTGAAGCTTATATCCAAAATGAGTGATGTGTAGCCCAAGTAATGGGTTTTTTGAAAAGAAGTAAAGTTTATGCATAAAATTCATGAGTCCAGTGTGCTTGAGAATAATTCTTGTAGCACAAATCTTTGCTTTTGTGGCCGAGAGTGTGAGTCTCAATTCCTGAACAACAACTCGCCATCAATCTTAACAACATTTCACACGCTAGAATCTATTTTTCCCCGCAAATATTTTCAAATTTTTGTGATATTAACCTCTTAGTAACCGTTTAGTAGAAATTGACATCATTCTAGTGACCGGCTAAATACCGATGATGTTTGTCTAATATGAAATATTCTTCTTCATTTTTGCCAACTGGTAAGTTAAGAAATATTTGCACGCATTAATTAACAAAATAAAAAGAAATGTTATTTAAGGAAAAAAGTGTATCCACACACAACTGCCCTGTCCAGCGTAAAAAAAAAATCTCCGCAATATAGTCAACAGTAGCAAATAAGCAAATCATACAACGGGGGACTCCCTCGCCGATTGGATGTATGCACATTTTTACATATTAACTAGAATAAAACCAACACTTATATCTGCATATTATTCGGCTTTAAATGAAATACAGCAATAAGCGTCCCAATTTTTTTTTACGATGCTGCATTATTCATGTAAGCATCTAACGTCTAGACATGTAATAAATTAACTATAAATTGGAAGGGGCTGCAGTCTGCAAGGAAATAGGACCTAGGCTCTTCAGCAATCAATTGTACTGTGCTTGCTTCCGATACTACGTTGTCAGTAACTCGAGGGAGTCCTGAATTAAAATCGAAGCTAGTGATCGAGCCTAGAAGCCAATGCTGTCGTTGCCGTACTTCTTCAGGGCGACAAGGTGCATTAAAGTTGTGAATGACATAAAATTATTTTTGTTTTCTTTTGAGTTGTACCACGTATTTAAACAGTTCCTGAACAGTTCGGGTGCACGCGACGCAACCAATTAAAAGTTCATGATGGCGACACATCTGTACAAACAATGCAAATTTTCTCAAAGGCCTGTTTTCTATCTAAGACATGTCGTGTCTTTGCTTATTGTATAAATGAAAATTTGTACGAAGTTTTTCAAACATTAAGATAAATCGTTTCGAGCTCACTTGCCATTTTTAGTGGCACGGGTTAATCTATGCTCTCCAAGGAAAAATAAGGACTCTTTAGCTCGACGAGGGGGTATTCTCTCTGAATATTATATATGTCCCTCTCATTCTTTTTTTTTTTCTACAGAAGTAGGACTTACATAGAATGCTATCTCTGATCACAATTCTTCTTCTTTTGCAGGAGCGTGTGCAGAGCAAGGATTATGTATACTGTGCTTAATCACATTTTCTAAATCGCATTGCATGAGACGATTACTGTTCTCGTTACTCAGAAAACAGCCGGAAAAGTGTATCTCCGTCTGAATACTTTGATTGATATTTTCTACGGACATTGCTAATGTTCTGTGGAATGAAACTGATCGCAGTGATCGTTTTTTGAACTGTAGTGCAGTGGACTGACTGTTTGCATCTGATATCGTGATATTAAGGAGCAAAGCGTGTTGAAGGTACTTTGAGGAAAGTACGTAAGTTTTGTTTTTCACAAGACATAAGACCTCAAACAATTAGGGTTTTAAAAATTATGTTATAAATCGACTTATAAACGTTCCATAGACGCTTCTTTTTCAATGTATTCATTCGAATAAAGGCAGCGTAACTGCAAAAACTGGTTGTCGTTGTGATACGAGTACAAGTACTCAACGCCGCAACACTGTTTTTGTAGAATGATGGTTTTGAAGAATAATTGCTCTGGTCTCAAGAGCATCTTAATTGTACTCAAAAAAATGTTCTGAGGCCGAAAGGCATACGACAACATTTTAGATTAGCTTAGAGTACTCGTGAAGAGTCAGTAAGTTAGAAGTAAAATCATTAGATTATATTGGTAAGCTAGTTTTAAGTACTCTTTTCTAGCATGTAAGTAATGTAGAATGAAATGAGACAATGTCCTTTTTGTTGATGAATTGGAAATATGATATATGCATATGCATGTGCTGTATCTTAGCAGGATGGTAGTATTCTGGCCCGAAGAGAACCACAGGATCGATTGAGCTCTGCATGCACCTTATGGGTACCCCGTAAAATGAATGTGTTATGGTTTGGATGTGCTTCTAAAATCAAAGATCTTCAAAATTCATAAGAGCTCTTTGCGCTGGAGCTTTTCCCGATTTAATTTCCGACAGGGCAGTAAAGATATGGCGCCGTGAAAAAATGCAAGGTGTCCCGTCCGGGAATCGAACCTAGACTTCGGCATGTGAGTCGACGCACTTACCTACTACACCATGGCGACTACGACAGGAAAGTGCTCCTTGCCAAATAGCCAAAATTGTAAGAATGAAATCCTTCTCTTATGACTAATAGTAATATCAACCGTGTTTGTATTTTATACGAGGGCTGTCTGATAATTACTCGCCAAAATTTCAGAAATTTATCTTGCACCATTATCTGTTGACAGTCGTTTTTGTGAGTGTATTTCGGTGATTCCCCCAAAATGGAAAAAATTGAATATCGAGCTGTAATTAATTTTTTATTTTTGAAAGGCAATACGCCTTCACAAATCAAAGATGAGTTGGACTCTGTGTATGGTGACTCTGCACCATCGTTTACCACCGTAAAATTTTGGGCAGCTGAATTTAAACGTGGTCGCAGGAGCTTGGAAGATGATGAACGTCCTGGGCGTCCAAAAACTGTAACCACTAACGATAACATCGCAAAAGTTCATCAATTGGTACTAAACGACCGCCGGATTAAAGTTAGAGAAATAGCTGAGATTATGAAGATGTCAAAAGAACGTGTTTGCCATATATTAAACCAAGATTTGGGCATGAGAAAGCTGTCCGCGCGTTGGGTGCCGCGTTTGCTTACGCTAGACAACAAACGTGCGCGCATGAACATTTCCAGCGCTCTGTTGGCTCAGTTTAGAGGCAATAAGACCGAGTTTTGGGGCCGATTGATAACTGTAGACGAAAAAAAAAAATAAAAAATTATTGAAAAAGTCGCGTGCATCATGGTTAGGTCGGTTATTTATCAGACAGCCCTCGTATGTTAAGAAATCTAGAGAAAAGAAATCCTTATTAAAAATATGTAGATATTCCAATATTTTTTGAACGGCACTGCATATGAGTGACTACTTCAGATCCATAATAAGCGGCGTTAGTCCATCTGCGTCTAAAACACTTCAAAATTTTCTGTCGCAGTTATCGGCAGCAGTTATTTGGGCCTGTTATATAGGCCTGTTTGACTAGAAATGAATACACGGAGAAAACACAACTTTTGTCATAATTGTGTGGTCAACTTAAATATGTTTACTAACAGAAAAATTCACTCCCCGGTCAACTGCGGACATGTAGTTTAATTTTAAATTGAATTCGCAACTTTCAACACTGGCGTCTGCAATTTTAAGTCTTTCTTCGTCTTTATCATAGCATTGAAACTACCTGCATACTGGACACTGCTTGGGTAATAGTGAGCACGTAGTGAATCGCTTGAAGAACTTACCTTCACCATGTCCAACACCGAATATATCCTTTTCTATCGAACGTCAGTCGCAGGCTAAAACTTTCTAATTGCATAAAACTATAGACGGACAGATGAGCCATATCCACTATCCATTACCTTGCGCATACAACGCCGACCGTGTTGACACGATTCTCCTACCTTAGAAACGTGCTACAAGTTCTCCCCAACAGGTATGTTTATTCATTTTAAAGCACATTTAGTTTTGGTTTTACATTAAATTTGTATAATTTGTACAGATATAGTTCACAAACATACAAATATACAGTACACACCCAAATTTTAATAAGTATGTTTATATAGTTTTATTTAAAAATGTGTTTTGTTTTTATTTTTCCTTATAGCAAAATTTAGTGTATTTTTTATTCACCGCTTAAGCTCATTATAAAGGTATGTGCATACATACGTAAATGTGTCATTGGTTCATTGTATATAATAAATAATTAAAAAAACGTATTCCGTCCCCTTGCAGCGGTAGGTGCGGTGCACACACACACACTCCCGCGTATGTACATACCGTACACATATAAAATAGGTAATTGTGTGTTTTGTGGGTAGTAGAAAACCTGAGAAAAAAATCTCATTTCATATTTTATTCGCATCGTGGCTTGAAACCGCAGCTATAAATGTAATTTGAGATCACATACTGGAGTAACACCTAAGTATATACACATATATGTATATACATGTATATTAATGTCTGAATGTATATAATAGCAGTACGAATATACATATACATATATATTCTTCAGTCGATGAGTCTAACGCTAACGATAGAGCAACCAGGAAAATAAAGCAACTAACCAGCAGTTCAGTAGCTTGCGTTGCTACCCCGCGCCGATATGCTCATTCGACGCTCGACACGATTCGAATGAGGTAAATCACATCCGGGCGGGGGGTACCGCCATCGCCTTGGTCGCGACAGCAGCGTTCCATCGGTGGAGGCACGGCTGCGAAACGGCGTTTCCAATTCACCCCTCGAACTGCACAAGCTGCTTGACCCCATTTCGTCACCGAATTCATTACTGTCTCCGCGCTCCTCGAGGCATGTGTTATCTGCAAAATAAACCAGAGGAGATCATGTGAATTGGAGAGTGTATACTCGTAAGTTACGAGCGCACTTACCGACAATGAAGAACGACCTTCGAGAGTCGTTCTCGGTGCACGATGTCTGGTAGAAGGACACGCCGGAATCAGGACTTAAGACCATGTCGGTGGTGTTCTGCACGTCACTCGTTGAACGTTTCAGTTTTGGGAATTTGCTCAGAACCCTCCAGAACCGGCAAACATCTCTGAACACTGACTGAACCTATTCAAACAAAAGTATGCTCGCTTTGATGCACATTCAATTGCAAAGCTCACCCGCAAGGTCCTTTACCTGGTCAACGCTCTCACGTACAGAAATCTCATGGAAGCTTACACAAGAGATTTCCCGGAATCTCCGTTGCCCCTCTTCAAGGCTCACCATGCGGTCACCCCACTGATCCGTTTTGTTGCCAACCAGAATCACAGGAACATCTGAAATTCCATCCTGAAAAGGCAAAGGAACTCTGAGCGAGTGGGCAAAAATACAAATATCAAAATCAATGGGATGGGGGTGGGTTGGGAAGGTTGTCTGTCTGGGCGGCGATGACGACGTACGAATATACTGCGTTGTTGCCATCCCGGCATGCAGAAGTGAACGCAGGAATTTAATTTACATCACTTTATTCAATATAATTGGACAAGAGGTTTTATTTTCTGGTTTAATAAAAACGTAGCCATTTCTTTCTGGACACCAGCGACAACTGAAACAATTTAATATGCTGGGCGATGCTGTACTGGTTGCCGCTGGAAATCTATTCCTGCTTATTGACGAGGACTCCAATAAAAGTCCAGTCGACCAAAAGAAGGTAAACAAAAATGCGTTCTCGTGTGACCCTCACCAACCGCCAAGACAAGTTCCCTTTCATGGCAACCGTTCAAGGACCTCAAGGACGCTGTGAGTGGGCGGGGCTGACTTACTTTTGCGGTGGATCCCAATTTGCGACGTCGTTTGTTGTAATTTATGAGGAACTTCAGTCGGTTGCATTCGTCAAAGCTGCATTTATCAGTGACGGAGTACATGAGAATAAAGGCGTCTGCCCACCGGATGTTCGACTCTAGACGGGCGAATTCGGTTTCCTAGGCGAATGAAATTGATTGAGTGGGAGACACCTGTGAAGTGTCATATCAAAAGTAGGGTGTTGACTTACATTAGGCTGACCGGCGGCATCAAGGATATAGAACTGAACCATTTCGTTGTCCACAGTCGTTGCGTAGGGGTAGATCTTCTCCAAATTGGGGTCATACTCACCAATGAAACGCCTCGTAATGAACCGCACCACCATTGCTGTGGACGAGGAGAATAGGGTAAAGTGCATGAACATGTATATACGAGTATATTTTGCGCTTAGTCTAAGGAGAATACAAACGGGAATAGGGATGTCTTTTATGGGAGAAATGTGAAGATAATTCGATTAACCCTTCACATTGAGGGTGCGACAAGTGGGTGGGTGGCTGAAGAAGTTCCTCTAGTTGCCGTTTGATGGAATTTTTGTTTTTGCGATTTATGGTGTTGCGTGGGAGGATGGATTTTATTCGTAGCAATAAAAGGTTGTCAGGACTTGTGTGCAAGGGAAATAAAATATTACCGAGAATTCTTGAGTGAAGTGGCGCATTAGGTTACCGAAATCGATCGAAGGCAGACTTCATATTTCATGTCAGCTTTAAACGTTAAAGGTCTGTGCTAACATCATTTTTTAAACTGGATGTGTTGACCTTCGTATGGTTTTGTTGAGGTGAGTTGATGCTGTGTGAACGGATTAGTTTTGATGCGATGTTCGGATGCTTAAGTGAAAATGTAGCTCGACTGGAAGTTAATTTTGTTTTATAAATTAACTCCAACACAAAATGTGTTTATTTTGAAAAGGGTTTGGCACTGGGCATGGGCGCATTCGCTTTCTCCAAATTTTAAGTTTAATTTCAGTAAATTATAGGCCAAGTCCAAACTAGAAGCACGCCCAAAACGATAGACTCTGAACTCCGGCCCCACTACATAAATCTTTTTATATAAATCGGAGTTCTGGCAAAGAGACATAAAAATAAAAGCTAATGAGGAAGTGATTTAGGGAAAAGTTTTGGCTGTTGTCTTTGGAAAAGTAAGCACTGATGACATCTGGAGGAGTAGGTTCGATGGCCGACATTTGAATGGTCTTTACGGAGGCAAGAACTGTATGACAGAAAGAACCAAGTCAATCAAGGCTTGTCCTTGTAGAGTTTAGGAATACAGCTCCAGTCTTAGAAGTTCCTTAATCTCAGGCAGACAGTACGTGACGGAAAATTTTTGAATGAGTTAGACACCACAGCTGACTACGATTACAGGGACCAATCCATAGTAGATAATAACTGAAAAGTGGTGTAATGAGAAAATACGTCGTCTCCTACGTGAAAGGGCTTAATTCATAAACCGAAGATTTATTCATCCTGCACTTTTTCAGATCCCCAACTCTCCATTCAGCAGTTGATGACACAGAGAAAGTAAAGTTTAGGAAGTTTGAAAATTTTCCTGTGCGTTCAATTAAAAAATGTTGGGATTATTGGGCGCTACTGCTTACTTACAGATGCCACAAACAAGTGGAGAAGGAACACAATTAAATTAGTTACTATTAGCAAGCTAGCTATCTCGTTCTGAACACAGGTACAGAATTAATGAAAAATTTAAGTTTGAGTATGTAAACAACATGAAGCGAATTCTGTGCAAAAATAAATTCTTCATCTAAAGGATGTGTCTGCCTATGAGAGATATTCGTCCATCCGCACGAAGATATTTCATTGTCGTTGGCGAGAGAACATTTCTCATGCAACCTAGGCAAATGGGGTAAAAATAGAAACTCGAAAGGTGTGAAATGACAAAATGCGCGGCCACCTCAATCTATGTGGTTGTTAAAGTGAACGTTCCTTTTTTATAACTTCATTACAGTCCAACTTTTTATAAAATATTACATAATAATTATAATCGCTAGGGCTCTAACCTACAATTTGGAGGACCTAAACTATTGTACAAATTTTGCTGGAACTTGGACAGTGGAATTTTCAAGAATTTAAAACGACACTAGGGCAAGTACTGGGGTGAGAAATGCACGAGGACTGAGATATGGATAGATTAGTAGACAAGAACTTCGATAAGAAACTCGGCAAGGACTTGTATATTTGATTTAAGCAAAGTTCTCGACAAGAATTTCTCTTGGACATAGACCTGAATAAAAACTTCGGTTAGAACTTTGGAAAATTACTTAAGCAAAACTTAAGCAAGGACCTAGAAAAGGTATAGAACTACCACCGAGGGTCTTATACCTCTTGAAAAAGGTTCTGTTTCATTTCCTTTTCTTATGGGTCCTCTTTTTGTAATGTGGTCGTAAAAATGTTAACAATGAAAGTCACACAAAACTTGACTGTAAATTAATGTTTAGTTCAAAACTATCTTAGAGGAAAGAATACGATTACTTTAATTGTATATGTAATTCGCACTTAGCTTATGCATGCATTATAATTTAAATATGATTTCTGGCTTATGACCGCCATGACTGGCTCCGACATAGTCCAAACCGGAAGTCCACTTTCCGATGATTTTTTCCAACGTTTGAGGCTGTATATCGGCATATAGTGGTGACAACTAGAAAGAGGTGGTGCCGTGAAAAAATGCGAGCTGTCCCATCCGGGAATCGGACCTTCTGCGTGGTGGTCGACGCACTTACCCACTACGCCACGGCGACCACGACTTCACATATCCCCACAGAAAATAGTCAAGAGGTGTTAGATCGCATGATCGTGGAGGCCAATTCACGGCTCCGTAACGTGCAACGATGCGATTACAAAATGTTATCTTTAATAAATCAAATGTGTTTCGAGCTGTATGACATGTTGCGCCGTATTATCGAAACGCAGCTACTGCATATCATGGTTGTTCAGTTGATGAACACAAAAAATCAGTACTCTGTGGTGGCCAATGGACTGTGACATTCTGGACAACAAGAGAAGTGAAGACCAATAATTCCACCGACTCATCGCTTTAAATACGACAGTTTTGTTTATCGATGTCTCCATTTAACCAAAATTGAGCTTCACCGTTATACAAAATCCGTTTAGACCAAATCTTTAATAGCAATTTAATAAGCAATTTTGCTTTAGACCAAATTTGACCATTTTGGACGCGCTGTTCAGGAGTTAGTATATTCGTGCCAATGCTGTACCAAGTTGAAAGCAGATTACTTGACAGCTGGCAAAATGACAGCCTAAAGTGGCTGCTGTGGCTGGAATAGTGTTGCCAACTTGAAGTTTTATGTCTTTAAAAACATACATAATTTTATATAATTTATAAATTATACACGAATATACGATTTTCAACGATTTTGATATCATTAGGTATGGAAAATGCAAGACTCAACTTAAGCTGAGATTTGAAAACTATTGGAGGCGTAAGTTCCCGGATTACCGAGATCACCGGATGTGTCGTGGTTGGGATTAGTGGGGCTCTACTTTAGTTTTTTTTTTTGGAAATTAAAAGGGACGTGTTCAGAACTGATAAAATCAAGGCAAAAATAAAATCCAGTAGGACTTAAGTGCAGCTAAGATCCTTCCTAAAATTAGCTAGAAATGTAAATATTTCTCAATTCAAATTGCCACAGAAATTTTGATGCAAACTGTAATTGCGATTTTAAACGTGGTTGTGAAACAAGCCCATTTTCCGTTTTTCCTTGGTTCCTGCCAGTCACAATGATTGGTGCATTTTTCCTGTCTCTGAACTGTACGTTGCTTTGGAAACAAAAAGAAAGTTTAAGTGTTATTTTATTTTTTTACAAAAAAGCGTATGCTTTAACTTCAAGTTTCAAGACTGCATGTAAGTCCTCCTCATAGAAATTCCTTTTTTCGTAAAAATAATGAATGAAATCAACTCCGAAATGTAGCATCTTTTGCATACTTTCGAAAAGAAAATACTTGAGTACCGCATAGAATATAATCATTGGTTTAAGATCGAAATCTCATCGAAATTCGTGAAGAGAAAACAATAATTACAATCATCAGCTGCTATGCAAATACATAAACAAACGTTCGATTACATTGCACCTTGTCAGATTTCAAAAGAATGTTGCCCATACCGCTGATGGCTCTTATTAATTCAAAAGTCACTGTTCCGACTTTCGTTAAAGTCACAAATAGTAGTTGTAGCTACATGTAGTTCATTCGGAGACAAGGTCCTCGCGTACCAGTAGTGGCAAACAAGTGCGAAAAGAAAATTCCGATTCTTATCACGACACCTGTCTGTTAGTTCTCATGTCAGTCGCTTGTCTACCGCCGGCAAATACCACTTCAGATCCTCATGAACACATGTTAAATTGGAATTTTTATCTCAGAGCAAACGAACAAAAAAACACTAACTAACCGAGTGCCCGCTAGCGCTGATAACATGTTGATAATATCGCGAGATAACATCTCGAACATGGCCTCACCTGTCATTCCTAAGGAATTCATCTCTTCCACAAGAATTCCAAAAGACTCTGAATACACATTTAAAGACCTGAATAGAACGTCTGAACGGCCTTCAGACGAGTTCCTCATTGTGGGCACTGCGCACTAGATTCCCTATGAAACCGTACATCATTCGCACGGTGGAAACTTAATTGCGACGTGTGATGGCTGTGGGCATACGTATGAGTAAGAGGCGCCACTTGATAGAGAAGGCATTATTTTAATTGTCACTCTCTGCGCTGGAATTTAAAATTGCTCAGATTAAATATTTCAGATACCAGCTATTGACATTACACGCAAATGTTTCTTTTTTCAGATTAATCTCTGCGCAGCCAAGGACTAAAGGGAGTAAATTGATAATTTCCGACGGGTGTAGGCGGCACTACCGTGTTGCGTGATGCCAATATTTACATCTGCCGGGAAGAGCTTAATTTTAAATCGATATGACGAGGCCAATAAACGGTGAACTGCTTCGATTCCTTCTTACGGCTGGTATGATACCCGTATATAAACACACACGTGCCCGTGGCTGGAATTGTTTCTGTTTCCTGTGCGGCTCATCTTGGCGGAACCGGAGCGAGGAGCAGTGTCTGTGAGAAATGATTTATTTTTAGTTGAATGTACTCGAAACAAATATATGTCTAATTGATTTTAAAATAGATGCCTAGTGTGGGGGCTCCGAAGCGGTGTGGAATTAGGACTTTGTTGTTTTTTAGGGTTCGTTCGGTGGTGAGGTCATCGTTTGTTTACAAACGGAGTGCTGGAGCCCCACTATTTGTTAATCCCACATATGGGGGGTATGGAATTGTTCTTGCGTGCTTACACATACACGAAGCAGTGGACAAGGATATTGGATTTTTTAAACATTGTCGTTGTCATTTGTCGTTTAATTATTGATTTCGCGTGGTCGGGGGCTTGGTTGAAATGCTAACAATTTTAGATAGGTTGGCTGAGTGTTTTCAATTCATTTCTGATGTCCCTGGAATGTGTTGAAAAATAAAAGATAGGTTTTACAATACGATTTCTTTTATTAGCTATCGCTAGAGATACGGACAGTCGATGTTTTTTATTTGTTGGAGGTTGGGAAACACTGCCCTGGAGTGCTCAGACTCAAAAAGGGTCCTGGTATTATGAAGCAGTTTTAAATGTAATTTTTTGGTTTTTCGGGGAAAAACTAGCCATTGCTTATGTGGTAAAGAGCCTTAAGCTTCAACGACATCAGCGCCAAAAAGACGCCACCTGATCCTGATCCCGCGCGGGACATTGACAGAGGAAGTGCTGTGCAGTGTCTTCACATTCTCTACAAGCGTCGATACCATGTATCATCCCAACGCTCACTTAAGTGCTTAGCGAAGGGGAAGACTTTCCTGTCTAGAGGTAATAGAAAAGGATTTCTTGCTGACGTTTGGAAACATACGCTTGTTCAGCCTGCATCCTGGAGAGTCATGACATCTCTTGTTGTGCCGTTGAGATATGAAATCGTCGATAGAAACCCTAGCCAAGGACGCGGGCAGTCCCAATGTTGGCTCAGGCTCTATGAATGTCTCTTTTCATAGTTGCCTAGCAAGTTCATCGACAATCTCGTTTCCCATGATTCCGTGGTGTTCAGGGACCCAGACAATTCTTAGAAAATTCATGCTGCCGACCAAATTAAGGGAAGACTTCCATTACTGTACTATCGCGGAAGTGGTAAGAGGGTTAAGTAAGGTCTTAAGCACAGTTTAGCTGGCGCTACGGACGCAGATAATTTACCAGACAGTTTTTTCGATTAGAAGGGACCTCCGGTTTTTGCCGACTCTGAACGGCGAGATTTTTGAAAATGTTTTCATAGATAATTGAAACTTGAGTGTTGTCAGCAACTCGAAAGAGGAGGTGGCGTGAAAGAATGCGAGGACCTTCTGCGTGTCTATAGTTGCGATCAATGAAATGTGTATCAAGTTTCTTTGAGCGCGAGACGTGTTAAGCGTAGTCAAAAGTTTTGAAATCAAAAAAACCAAAAAGAACATTAATTTTCTTCTTCTTATGGCGCTACAGTCCGGGGTGGACCTGGGCCTCAACCAACATGCCTCTCCAGCCAGCACGATCTTTCGCCAGCTGCCGCCAGTTGCGCACTCCAAGTTGGTTGAGGTCCTTCTCCACTTGTGTGCGCCACCTTATCCTGGGCCGTCCTCTGTTGCGTTGTCCCAATGGCTCAGATTCGAAGACTTTTCGGGCCGGAGCAGTGGTGTCCATACGCTCTACATGGCCTAGCCATCTTAAGCGTTGTATCCGTAGACGCTTGACTAGGCTCATGCCGCTGTACAGCCCATACAGTTCGTGGTTGAATCTTCTCCTCCAGATGCCATCAACGCAAACAGGACCAAAAATCGCACGCAGAACTTTTCTCTCGAAGAGACCAAGGGCATCCTCATCCGCTTTTAGTAGTGTCCGAGTTTCCGCGCCATAAAGTAGGACTGGGATGATTAAGGTGTTATATAAAGCAAGCTTAGTCTTTCGAGAGAGGACTTTATTACTCAATTGCCTCTTGAGCCCAAAGAAACAGCGATTGGCAAGAGTGATTCTTAGTTTGATTTCGGTACTGGTGTTATTGTCCCTGTTTACTGCGGAGCCGAGGTAGACGAAGTCCTTGACTACCTCGAAGTTTCTGCTGCCTAGTGTGACGCTCTGTCCGAGACGCCGATGTTGTGTGTCCTTCCTTGATGACAGCATGTACTTCGTTTTGCCCTCATTTACCACCAGACCCATTTTAGCTGCTTCCGCTTCAATGCCAACAAACGCATCATTGACGGCTCGCTGTGTTCGACCAATCACGTCAATGTCGTCGGCGTAAGCTAGTAATTGAGCTGACTTTTGGAAGGTCGTACCTCTGACATTAAAACATTAATTTTGGGCTTCGGTATTTTGTTAGATAAGAAAAGTATGGTGTCCCTCTAGCTATCACCACGGCTTCGTATATATTGGGTCAATTGCTCAAGTTCACTTAACGTCACAAACAAATACTGAAATGCAACTGGAAGATAGTATGGTGACCAGAAATATTTGTTTTCCCTGAATCCTGTTCAACTTCCTTCTGTGATATTGCCTAAAACTCAAGCTCGCGAAAATCAAGTTATACATATCGGTGTATCCCATAAGTTGAATTAAGGTGGAAGGTATTCGTATTCATTACCTCCCCGGGGAGACAATTCATACGTGAAGATAACAATCTCCGAGTGACACCTATGACAAGAGTTAGTTTGTGATTCCGGTGTTGAAAATAAATATTCACATACAAGGAAATTCGAGAGCGAGTGGTATTAGTTGGCCTAGGCCCAGCTGAATGCCGACACACTGAGCTGGAATCATGAATCGTATGAATTAATTATGCATGCGTACATACACGTGTGAACTGAATTTGAATAACATTTTAGAGAAGTGAAAAGTACTTTTTTTCTCTCTTTGTTTCAGGTTGGAAGAAACCATTTTCTTCATTATCCCACGCCACAAACAGTGTGTATTGGTGTGGCTCGTCTTAAACATCTTAAAGTGTGATCAATGTCACTGATGCGTAGATATCCCCCCCCCCTTGTTGTCGTCCTTGCGCTGCACACACAACAGTCCGTAGATTTTTAACCCTTTGAAATTATTTTTGGCGACCTTGTCCTCAAAATGCGGGTACATGCGAATCATTTGAATCCATTGAATCCATGCCCCAAATGACAGTCTCCTCGTCTGCGCTCATCAAAGGAGCCGAAGTAATTTCATAGAGGAATACATTAGGCAGACACATCTTAATTTTCTCGAATTCACATTCGGGAGAGCACGCTAAATGCGCGCCAACATCGCTGATGATTGATTGGGGACACCAGACACCATTAGAGCGTGGCACTCGCTTATTCCCTTGCCAGCGATTTACACGGAATTATAAATGAAAATCGATTTGAAATCGATTTTTTATTTTCTAATTACCTTCAATGAAACTCGATAATTTTCAGTGGGAGCAGAAGAAGAAGACGGAATCAGGGGCGGAGAGGGGACTTCTCCGAGATACGAGGCACTGATATGCATGAAGCAGCGGCGCGAAGCGAACGGTATCGGGAAAAACTAATGCTTTCGGTTGGTAGACTGATAACGAAATCGTCCTTAATACGCGCACAACGCGACGCGCAAAGAGCACAAAGGCAACAGCTCACGTTTCAGTTTATACCCTAAATTGCTGGTCTAATTTATAAAATTCCATTCCGGCACACGAAGACAAATTTGGATAGAAATGTTGTTTTTGTCTTTTCGGTCTTGGATATAAATATCCTAGAGCCGGCATTACGTGGGGAGCACATAGCAGCACGTACTCTACGCCTGGCGGGGCTTTATCGGGCTGCCTGTGAATTACCTTGTTAATCATGTGATATTAACTACACGGTGATTAATATCATCTGATACACGTCGTATCTGGACCCGGCTGCCTATCGAAATCTAGATGTTCGATAAGTGAAAATCGCTTGTATCTATCATCACAGTACAAGATGTCAGACGTAGGGGAAGTGCGACGGATCCCTCACAGTATCCATGCAGGAACACGATTTCTGCATTTCATGCCTCACTGGGAGGATGTGTAGTTTTCAACTCACATGCACTCGCACACACATATCCCAGGGAGGGAGCTGCAGAAGCCACTCACTTTAATTGCACGGTACGTGAATGGTGTTGTTAAATTCCCTATGGAGTTCGATTTCTAGCAACTAAGTCATTCCGCCGGAATAGGTCAGTAGTTGTTGAAAGAAGGAAAGTTCCCATGGACGATTGTTTTTCTTTAATTGAACGTTGTTGGTTTAATGTACTGCAACGAAAGCCGGCTGGAGATTCTCTAACTGTTCGTAACGTTAAGATTTCAGTGCGGTCAAGGATTGCTTGGAAAAGTCATGAGTGTTGGGATCTTACTTGTTTCGACAGGAGGATTTCATTAACTTCTGATGTTCAGTTCAAAAGTAAAAACTTTGGAATGTTTAAAGTCAAATAAGTTGTGAAACTTGTGCTACCAACCCAAATATTTGTATGAAGTTCCGGTAAGGATGAAGGAAGGAAGGTGAAGCGCGTAATTTCTGTAAGGAGGATTTGTCTTGCACTCATAGCAACTCCAACCAAATCGGTGTGTAAAAATTGATTGAGACTTGTTTCAGAATTTTTTGATGGATGACGCTTACCTGTCTTGCCTACACCGCTTTGTCCGAGAACCATAACCTTAATTGATTTGTTTTTTGAGTGTAATCCGAGTTTGGCTAACGATGATTTCGGTGATGTTGTATTCATTTTCAAGGCGTTGATAATATTTGGCTTCAACAGCTTCGTGAGGATTACATTTTCGGGAGATATCTGCAAAAGAAAGTGTTGTTTGTTATCATGCTGCGTAAGGGATTTTGTTTTTTAGTTTTTTAAATTGAGTCATATTTTTTACATAGCCCGACACTAAATTTTCTTCTACACACTTTAATTGCAGCCCATGACATAAGCCCACAGTTGCTAACTTGTCCTTTGATGTGAGGCATCATTTGAACACTTGGACGGAATTTAATGAAATTTGAAGAAACGTGAATTCGTTGCATTTACAATTGACTTTTTTTTAATTTGGGCATTCCATTTAAAATGGTAAAATCATAGTGTTATCTTCACTTTTAGTTCACCACAATACAAGGAGTCAATGTGCGAAAGTACAATTAGGATCAGAGAGAATGCATTGCACCTGTGAAATGGACAAAGAATTCCATTCGTTCTCCTGTGAGTTTTTGAGCAGAACTAATTAAACAGGAGAAACCACAACTGAATTTCCAATAGACCGCTGTCAAATTGGCAGCTAAGTCCACATTATTGAGGTGCAAAGACAAGCCGTGGTCGCCGTGGTCGCCGTGGCGTAGTGGTAAGTGCGTCGATCGCCACGCAGAAAGTCTAGGTTCGATTTACGGACGGGACACCTCGCATTTTTTCACGGCCCCACCCTTTTCGAGTTGCTGACAACACCCAAAGAGTATCAATTGTCTATGAAAAGCTTCTCAAATCCCGCAGTTTGGTGTTGGCAAAAAACTTTAGGTCCCTTCGTTAGGAACAGTGGCACGCACAACATGAGTAGTTGTTGTAGAAGCTAGGCCTTGGTCCCTTGTGGGCTGTAGTGCCGCTCAATTATTATTATTATATAGAAGCTGTAGCGAAGAGGGCAATTGCGTTGACACACAAGCGAAGATCCTAGGTTCAATTCCCGGACTAGACCCCTCGAATTTTTCACTACACCACCTTTTTCGAGTTGTTGACAACACTGAAATAGCGCTCACAGCAGTATTAGTTGATGCAGAAGCTAGGCCCTGGTTTCTTGTGAACTGTTCGGTAATCAGTAACCTATCTAATCTGATTTTTTACTTGCCCGTAAAATCTTTTCCTTTCGGCTACACAGTTTCTGCTTTTTAACCAGCTGTCTTATGATTTTAACTTATCGGTCTTTGCTGCTTACAGTGCAAAAGCCTTAATAAAATACTACTACGGGCAAAACAATTTTCTTTTTTAAGTTGACACTTCTGTCACTGGTCTGTGCCAAATTTCACTTCACAGTTATTATTCCAGTTTGAGATCTGCGTCTTTTTGCTAACAGTTAGAATGAGTGTTTCGTTTTGTAAAATGACTAAACTATTGAACAATGCACTTTATTGACATGTGTGTTAAATTGCAAAATATTTGTTATTGTAAGAGAAACGCGTCCTTTTTTAAACAGTTTAAACTGATTTTGTTTGCATTTGAAACTATTAAACAACGTAGTTCTGGAAGAGGACTTTGAAGCATGTTTTTTAAATTTGGAATCCGAAGGAAGCACGATTTTATTGCTACTTCGATCAAGTTTGAGAAATTTAGAAAAAGTACCTATAGCTGTTTTAAAACAGTAAAAGCACTCTTGAGCAAATTCGTAAACGCTGAATTTATGCTTTGCTAATTGACGTTTCAATTACTTTGTTGCTCTTGCTTTCCGAAATATTTGCTTTTCAAAGTTTGCGTTTCCGAACAGGCCCTCCCGTTACACAATTTTTGGGGTTTTCTTGAATGTCAATGTCTTTTTTTTATTTTGTCTTTCCAAATACTTAAATTCTCTACCATTGAACATCTTCTTACAGTTATTCTGATTAAAATGCTGTAAGTATAAAATAATTTCTCATGGAAACTTAAACGTATTCCCTAATTCTGAAGAAAACCCCTGAACAAAATAAATCTAGAAAGTGTGCCCTTTCGCTAAGTACCAACCAAAATGTTTTAGATAAGCTACGGAACACGAACGCGAACTTTCTTTATATTAAGTTAGCAGTAATGTCGAATTTTAGGACTTCGGGATCTTTGCTATGTGAGATATTAGAATATCGAAATTATTGATTTTATGAAATATTGATATTTTGATATACCGATATATAGAAATTTTGATATCTCGTGTTTCTCGAGATGTTATCCTGTTGATTCATAGTTATTTACCACCCTTTGAATTGAGGAATACTGCCGTCCAATATCCTTAGCTATTTTTTCAAACTTTTTCCCTCTTTCCAAAATTTGATTACAACTTTTCGCTCGTTAACGCTTATTTCTTCCCTGTTTCCCATATTCAAAAGTATTATCAAAATCACAAGAAATTATTTCCAAACTTTCCAAAACACTCTGACCAAACACAGTAACAGCTCAAGAGTGATGTAAAGTTTCTAGAATGGGCTTTCCATTGCAGTAAACACAACGGTAATCGGCAGCTGTGTGGAGTGAACGCAGACTTTTTCTGCTTCTCTTTTAGGTGTTTCAGCATAAAAGTGCCGTTATCTGGACACGTGTTTATAATAATGGAACGAAATATGAGCTCTTCTCGTTGTTGTTCCTGATTGTGCGTCATTGTAATTCCAAAACATTAAATAATTTGTTTGTATTAACCCAGCAAACTATTGTTTGAGTAGATAAACGCAGACTTTTTCTGCTATGTGTATGTAATTTCAATTTTGGAAATCAATTTAACCTGCTTAAACAATTGTGCATGAATCCAGTTCACGTTAGGCAATTTTTAGTTCCAATGTCAGAAAAACAGTGTTCAACCTATATTTTGATCACCAATATAGGAATTGTCTGAATTCAACTTCAGAATGGAAGGCCTAATATGTTGCTACTTGACAGATAGGAAAACTAGAAAAATAACCAACATCAAAACTCAGATAATTAAATATATAAGAAAATGAAGTCCAAAGATGTCTAAAACACAATTTTTTCAAGTGAGTTTACTTCAATTCTAGTCTTGATAGAATTAATTCGTATGCTGCCTAATTTTCTGCCAAATATTATATTTGAACGGAATATTTTTAATTGCCGATTTGTTAAATTGTGGCGAAAAGTAAACACTTGGGGGAAGGTTGAGACTTGAGTAAGTAAAGTGTGAATACCTTAAAAAATGCCTGTTTCTTTTAAAAGTAATTGCTGGTGCGAAAACCTCGTGGATGCGAGGGAACTCGCACTTTCTCCAAGAAGGCGCTTTTTTGCTTTGAATACCATCTTCTTTTATGTTATCATTGCAATATTATACGATTCTTATTTCGTTTCTTGCGATGTCCACTTCAGTGATTTATTTTTGCTTCCCCGGGCATTAATTTAAATCTTCTTAACATAATTACCCAAGAAAAGTAACCCAAAAATGTCACGGTACGCTTAAGTTCACTTGTAGTAAATTATTGAATTGATGCACCCACTGGAGTGAAAGTACCCTTGATCAGGAGTCCAGTTTCCTGAGAATCTTGAGTTCGCTTGCCTCGTGTCTAAAGGATGTGTGCGAAAGAAAAAACAATCCTGTGGGAAACAACAGAATTAACACCCACCCCAAAAGAAATCTTGTGCCTCTGGGCCGGGTACAGAATTAATTCGAAATCATCGCCGTCTCATTAAAATGTAGCCAGCATGCGGTAATGAATCAGTTGAAACGTAAGCTCTTAAAAATATACTGTCCAAGTCTCCAAAGGTCAAATCGCAATCGAACGCAACGCAATCTTCCTCGTGTTATATGAACTGAAATACATAAAGTTGTCATAATGATTGGTTCTAACGATGCTTCGGGCAATAAATGCCAACGCAATCCACCACATTGGCTTTCATCGATTTGCTAGCACTCGCATGAACTTCTTTGATGAGCTCTATTATATTATTCCATTAGCGAAAACTGACGGAGGAATTTAAGAAATTTTAAGCTAGAAAAATGTTCTCTGTTAAAGGTTCGTGTTTCAGATGTATCAATGAGTGGTGCTTCGAGATATATTTTCAATGTGCTCGATTCGAAGTAGAACGCAATTGAGGGGGTGGGCGGGTTCTGCTGAAATGTCAAATCCGTCTTGACATGGGGTAGGAAATAAATGTAGAAATTCGAGTATGAATAATCCATTTTCAACAAATGTCACTGCTACTCTGACTGACTCTGACAATTGCACGATTTGTTTTTCGTTTTGCAATTCTTTTGTCTTTTAAAGCTGGATGAGCGGGTAAATTGCTAAATTGGCTCAAGAATGAATTGCTTGCATTGGAGAGGGGACACTGTTTACACTCAGCTCTTATATGACAAAAGTTTTGAAACTGCACTTATACTTCGGTTTGTTAATTTTGAGTTTATATTTGTGGAAAAATGTTAGCAATCACGGGTATTTCAATTAAATCCTTTTGGAGCTACGTTCTAGATTTTGACGCGTTTACTGAGTGAAGCCCGGTGAGCTCGACTCTCCGTGGAAGCCAATTAAGTACATATATTTAATCCTGAATTGCAGAGTCAGCGGTTTCCTTAATATTTATGTCCAAACCGAAATGCGCAACAACTTACATTCGGTTGACATGATTAGTGAACATTACTTACGACACAGAAACCGTGGCGCCCAAGTTCAACTCACACTTGAGCGGTTTTATTGATCATACCAGACGAGCAAGTTTATTACTTTCCCTGGAAAATACATAAAGTGCCCTGCGTTCTTCTGCGGAAAAATTCGTTAGAGAATGGGACTTTAATTGAGACCAGAAGAATGCTGTCCTGTATGACAAATCTTCAAATTTAGCTCAGCGCCAACTTCGTTCCTCGTTGATTGTTTCTATGAGCGAAATGATCCAATTAAACAATTTTCGAAGAGACACGAGACTTGCGGGTTAATGCAGCCGTTAAAAGCACATGAAAGCGTAATATTATCTATGATGACAAAGTGAAAGGATCCCTCTCGACATTGACAACACTTGGATAAGCTCATATTCCAACAGGAGACTTCAATACAATACATGTCACGGGTAAGCCAACATGTGTTAGATATTCTCAGACTGTGTCGCATTTAAGTCAAATCCCAGCAACAGACGCAACATTGCCATCGCAACAGACATCCGTTTGCGTTTAATTATTCTTATCGCCTGGTGACTGTAACTGCTGGCAATGAAGTTGTTTACTATCAACATCTCACCTGGGGGGCATTTACCTACATACAACAAAAGGCCTCGTATTGTGTTTCGGAGTCTGAGGCTTCATGCAAAACAAACCGAACAACACGAACAGCACCAACAACATGCCAATCTACTAATGAGAGCGCTGAACGGATCGCAATAAAAAAGAAGCCTTTGATTTTCTGATTTCAACCACCATCCCTTGTTGCCTTGCAGACACTTCGCATACCTTTGTTAGCGATGAATAAGAAATTATTTTGATTGGCGGTTAATTGATTGAGTTCGAAAGTTCATGGGGGCACGAACTACGACAGACGCGAACGTTGCTAGCACAGCAACGGCGACACAAACTCTCAAACACTCCCGCCGAAACACAAGGGCTGTAGCTTATCAGGCAGTAAACGAGCGACGACCTCGATGCAGTAAAATTCACTAATCCACTTGTTAATTATCGCTGGATTCACTTGTTCACACTAAAATACACCTAATCACGACGGTTACACGAAGAAAGAAGTGTACAGGTACGCGTATCTGCACACACTGTATCTGTTATGCGAAGCAGTTTACAATTGCAAATCATAGTACGCGTCAGCACGCTGTGTGGCCCGACGTCTAACAGTTTCGATCAACAGTTGGCGCACGATTAACACTTAATCACCCGCTTCTTTGGCGTTATATATGAATCTTATCGCGCGGCATAACTCTACGGGCAATGGGTCGGATGCTTAGAAACAGCTGCTCCCCAAGAGCGCACAACTGATACCGTTTGCACCGACAGACTCTCCGAGAATGTGTGCTAGTGCTCCAACTGAGGACTCGTTTCGCATGTTTTGTGTTGAATGCCGCTGTTGCTGGAGAACGATAGATACATTCATAGATACACGGCCTGATAGGATTAACTTGCTCGGCATCATGTTGTCACGATGAAGTGCCCTTTCGATGAACTTCCCCACAATGTTTCTCGGCAGTGTACGGTTGAGTTGAGGGTGAGCTTACCGCCGCGGTTTGGGTGCAAGTGTCGCAACAAGTGTCTTAAGCCTCGCGCAAGCACAGTGCCTCTGCTTTATACCACAACTCACGTTATCTCAAATCTAGTCAGTCAGTTGAATTCCATTCTTTCGCACGGTAACATGAATGAGGAGGAAGCCAGTCGCACATTTGTTTTGCCCCCATTGCCGAGGATAAACTGTTGCTATGTTTACACACACGTTCATTTCTCAAACAATTTTTGACAGTTGTGGTCAAAACATAGTGCTTTCGAGTGGAGTACATTTCGGTATTCCGGAATAGTTCGCTCGTTCTAAATATAATAACTTTCGCTTCTCTTCTGCGGCGGGGAGGGATTTGATTTATTGGTTTGGAATTTACTTAACTGAGGGTAAAGAGCCGCTATTTGAATTAGAACAAGCGGATTGATGGGCTCTTAATAATTTATGGTAATCGCTTGGTAAGTTGCCATAATTATTTTCCTAACCATGAGATCAATATAAGGCCGCGATTAGATCGAATTCACCCTCTGAAGGACTAGCAAAACGCTCTGGGGGGGGCAATTACGTCAGAAGGCTACCGTGGAAATGTGTAGAAAGGAGAACATCATAAGTGTCTGCCGCTGCTCATACATGTTATTTTTTCGCAGCAAATCAACTGACACCCCTGCCGAGTGCGATCGCGAAGGTCATCAACACCCCACCGCAACCGCGGGATAATTGCTAGAACTTAAACGTGTGCGCCGTGTGGAGAATCTGATCTGGGTTCAGTTGGATGTGCGCCAGCATCAAATAGCATCTTGTGCTTTGATGTAAGTCTGATGCAATCTAGGGAAGAATTATGGACTTCGAGTGAAATGTTTATATCTCGGCTCTGGATGAAAACTGCTTCAAAACTCATAGTCATCGTCCGTAACGCAGAAATTGTAAAGTGAATTTGTTTCTAGTATTTATTTGCTCTGCATTTTCTGTAATAGGCTTATGTACATATTTATTTCATAGCGTGTTGTAGCTGCAGTTCTTATTTAGGAAACATGCAAGAAACATGTCGACGACCTTTGCCCATTACTTGCTGTATTTCATGTTGCGTCAGTTTTAGGAGTAACTGTCGTAAGCAGACCGACGATGTGTTTTAACGGTTTTTATACAGAAACAAATTGACCTTTTCAGAAGTGCGTATGGGTTATGACAATTTTACTTCGGGGTCTTGACAGGGATACATACCAAAGTCGTGGAATGAGCGTAGTAGTCGTGGCGATGAAAGTCCGTCATTGTTACAGAACTATTGCAAAAAAATGTGAAAAGTTCACTTGTGTCAAAATGAATGCTACACTTTTACAACAAGCACTAGTCTGCGATAGTCTTGCTCTACGAGTGTTGGAGAACTACAGCCCTATAATCATATCAATTTGAGCTAAAAAAGGGTCGGGTTTAAGGTATTTCAAACGGTGACAAGAAAAGTTAAAAAACGCTATCGCGTTTTCTTACTGTTGACAGTGTCCTGAGCAAATTTTAATTTTCATATTTTCATAAATACATATGTACATACACAATCAGCCTTATATAAAAAACAATCTGTTTTCCGACTTTGGCGCCATATTACTTGCAGGCGTACAATTTACACGTTTTTTCAAACTTCACGTATGCATACGCGAACTACTCGCAATTATTCTTTTAGTTCAATTCTGATATACATATGGGCAATGATCGCTTGATCACATTACCACATCTATGTAGTACATATGTACGCAATTTCATGACAATCACTTCATGAGTTAAGGACATATGAAAGTGTGAACAGACACACTGGCCTTATAAAAGTTTCGCTTTTTAAAAACGAAACCTTGAAAAGACCAAATCATAATAAATATTTGGATCGAAATTTTTGTTATATCAACTGATTAAATAAATACAAATTATGTGCCATATAACGATTTCAAACGTAGGAGTTTGAGAAGTTTTTGATACATTGAGGTCCTTTTGCACTTGTTTGCGCCAGCTAGGACGAAGACGTCCTGTATTGAATTGTCCCGATTTGCCCGAATTCGAAGACTTTGTGGAGTTCTCGTTGGAAATAATGAGAAACTCGAGAGGGGTAGAGGAGTATCACTGTCATCTTGTGGCATATAGTGTACGAGTAGGCACAAATTTACATTCAAATAACTAAACTGAACAAAATTACAATATTCCTACTAACGATATGCTGTTTAAGGGGACCTACGTTCAAGTAGCCGCTTTTATCTAGTCTATAGTCATTTTTCGATTGGTACAGGTAACCCTCCTACAACGCGGTTCATTGGTTCCTGAAAAACTCCGCGTTGTAGGAAACTTTTTGTTTTCACTTTTAGTATGTACATATGTATAATGCAAACATATTATTATTTCTTTATGAGAGTAGGAATAATAGATATACACATATACACAAGTAATTTTTGATAATTGTGTGTTTATAGAATAGTTTATAGAATATGTATTTAAAAAATGCTTAAAAATCGCGTTGTAGGATTCGCGTTATAGGAAACATTCCGCAATTCGCAAACCGCGTTGTAGCGAAATCGCGCTATAGAAGTACCGCGTTATAGGAGGGTTACCTGTAGGTCTAATTTTAATGCAGACTTTACGTTCAGTATTTTAACTACATAAAGAATTTCAATTTATATATATACTTATAGTAGAATCCGTTACCCAAATTTGCAGTGGTCCTAGCGATTGAATGATCTATTCGCAATTCGTTGCTGTGCACTTGCACCGTTTACCTATTCAAAGTTCTTAGTAAAATGTAAAACACTTGCTAGTCAATAAACAGCCTTCATTTTAGTCGCGTCTTCTATTTACACCCCCACCGAAATTTTTTACAAAATTTAAATAAGTTCACAATGCTCTCGAAAGACCTTCAATAATTCATTAAAAAATAAACAATTGCACGGTTCTTAAAAAATCGATAAGAGATTTAAGACAAGAACACGAACAATGATTTTATACAAAATGCTTTCCACATTTTATTGTACCTAATATTTCGATGGTTTTTCATGTAATCCCTTCCTATTGAGAGGTTTACCAGATTAGTTAACTTGTTGTGGATCATAGAAATTTTTTAAAGTTTCATTCACATAAATGCAGCTGCCCCACTAAAAAACTCGGTAATGAGTTTGAAAAGTCCCTTACAAACAAAGTAAAAACTTTGTTTTTCTAATATAATAATAATTATAATCGAGTGACACTACGGTCCACAAGAGACCAGGGCAAAGCTTCTTCAACAACTACACGTGCCGTAATTGCTACTCTTCTCCCACAAGTAGAAGGGACCTAGAGTTTTTTGACGACTCCGATCGCAAGATTTTAGAAGCTTTTCATAGACATTTGGTACATTTTGAGTGTTGGCAGCAACTCGAAAGAGGTGGTGCCGTGAAAAATTCGAGGTGTTTAGTCCGGGAATTGAGTCTGAACTTTCGGCGTGGGAGTCGACGCACTTATCCACTACGCCACGGCGACTTGTTTTCTTTTTTTCTAGATCTTCTAGTTTATTTTTGCAGACCTCATGCGAAGCGGATTTCGGTTTTATCACCAGGTTTATGAAGAAAACTCGTGTGTGACTTAAGTTTTCTTAAAAAACGAAAAAAGAACAGAACAAGAGAGGCCACGGGTGGCAACTAACGCAGCAAAGTACACTTAATGGTGATGAAGACGACTGCAAAAAAGCGGAGGCGGACTCATAATCTGGGCAGGAATATCTAACAAAAATAAATCATATATTTGTTCCGTTAAATACGAATCTTATTTAGCACGCTTTGAACCTGCACAACCAGGACAGCTTTTTATTTTGAGGAAAATTTCGGAAGCTACGTTGAGGCCAAACGTAAATCGAATGCATCACTCAATATGTCCAGGGACATATAGGGGCGCCACTGACAAAAATTATACATTTATGTCCTGGAACTTTGAGTGATCTGTTATACACATATAACACATCATATATCATCATATATATGTACATATAACGCGTCACTCAATAACGGGACATAAATGAAAAATGTTTGCTTGTGGCGCCTCTTATATGTCCCAGGATTTATTGAGTGTTCCGCTATGTATATACGCAATGTAATTCTAAAAAAAACTCCAAAAACTTTGCTGAAATTTTAACAACGATGAATTATAAATTTAAGTAAACTAATAACTAAATGTATAAATAAACATTTCGCATTAGTCTTATAGAGATTATTGCGAAAATTATGAAAACTATAAATTAAAGAGACTCTAAATTGAGAGGAGATCATTTCGTTAACAAATAGACTGAGATGGCTAGTCTTGATCTACTTTCTATGGTATAATAAAAAAAGTTCTTAAAAGGAACTTAAAAAGGCACAATCCTTAGGTGTGACTGAGATCAGAAACCTACTTATGTGTCCGGTAAATAAATTATTTTTTCTATTATAAGTGGAAAACTAAAAAAGTTCATTCAACGAATATGTTATGACTGTGTGACTAATAGTTAGAGCATAAATAATGATACGAACGCCGTCTTTTACATTTGCAAGCACCATCCTTAACACTCTCTTAGCCCAAATTGACCTCTGATAAGACGAAATTGTAGCTGTCTGTCATAGAAGGCAAATGAGAAATCGTATTCATTTTAGATCTACTTCAATTTAAACAAACGGATTACATTTTTTCGAAGAATGAAATCATTTCTAAACGCATAGAATTTCCCTTAAACAACTTTGTGAAAAGAAACAGGAAATATTGCTTAACTAAGCCATACATCAGAGACAGGACGCATTTGTCAGAGATCGTATCCTAAGCTCTACAGGACTCATTTTCCTAAAAATAGGTTAAACTCAAAATATTTTCTCAATTAAGAACATTCAGAAGTAAACATATTCAAAAAAAACTTTGCAAACAAATTTATCAACAAAAATTGTCTGTTGTGTTCAAAACACATCATCCGATCGATTAAATTGTCTAGCACATGCTGAAAATAAATATAAATTCGCAGTCATTGCTTTCGCTTGAATTTAGCGCATATTTCTGTGGACAGGTGCTCTGAGGCGTGTGCACATGCAAAATGCAAATCAGAATCGACAGCCATGTTCCGCTCATTACCTGCATGTCCCTAGAAATTAGGCGTCAATAGTTGGAAAGTTGACTTAACACTGTCCCATGGTGTAAGGTGAGTATAAATAAGTTGATGTCGCACTCATCTCACTGATATTCGACACGATGTCCCATCAGCATTGCTCCCCCGTTGTTTACACTTAACACATGCTTAACGCGTCTGGCACAAATTGAATGAGACATTATTGTTTAAACGTCAGAAGAAAATTCGTGAAAGAGGGCGTGTAATCGAGTGCGTAAATATGTTGACACTTTTTCTTTTGTTGTTTGTACCAGTCAATTGTGTCTTGAGTAAGCTAGCAATTTTATAAACGTAGACAAACTCGTCATATCTCAAAAAGAATTTGTTGGAATAGGTGAAATGTGTTTTTTTTTTTTTTTGAAAAGCTTACCTTGTGATAAAGCTTACAATGATTAACGATAAAATAGTTTGAAATTAGTTGAAAAATTAAGTAAATAGAATTATAGACTAATACATTATGTATGTGAAAGTTAGAGTCTTTCTTTTAGCAACACGTTTGCTGCTGATCAACGTCAGTGTTTTGTAGCTACAGTAAAGCAAAAAAATAAACTAGGACACATATTACAATTGAGTTTGAGTTGAAATATCTCGGCAATATTTTGGTATATTGAAACGAAATAAACTGCAAATAAAAGTATATTATTGTTCAATCCGAATAAAAGATTATTTTTCTAAATTCTCATATAGCATTAATATTAAAAAAAAAAAATAAAACTTAAATTACTATAAATTCATCAGCCAAAAAAGGGGACAGTTGTTAAACAAGACTATTCAAGTGTCAAATTTTGTCAACCATGAGAATGCAAACAATGCGAACTATAAGAAGTAAAATAGTAGTAAATAGTATAATAGTCTCACTTAAAAACAATTAAAATACGAGAATAAATTTTCATCACAAATCGTTTTTTTTTTTTAAGAAAAAAAAATGGTCTACAAAAACCCTAAATAATGACATTTACACGAAAACTGACAAGAACCCATCACCTTGTCATCTCAAATGGTTAAGGGTTTCGTGTTTTTTTTTTTTTGAAAAAATGCCATCAGAATTAAATTCCCTCTATGTGCTATCAAAAATATTGGTACCCACATCTTTGGAAGACGATCTCTTAAAGCCCTGGGCAACAAAAACTTAATTTCGAAAGAAAATATTTGTATTTGTTTCTTTTTAAATATTTTACAAAAAATCTTGAGGATTAAAAGAAAAAAAACTGAAAATGGGGACAAAGACAAAAACATTCACGTAGAAGACATGTCCTCAGAATAATTGCAAGTGAATGAAATGGTCACGAATCGACCCCATGCCACAATTCAACGCCAGATGAATTTACCATGTACACAAGCATGTACAAACAACGTGATACGAAATATCCAAAAAGGAAGGGATACAGAAATATTAACAATTCTTTTGGCACATAAAAAGAAAATTTATAAAGCAACAGTCATTGAACAAAAATAAAGACAAATAAATATTTAAAATAAAACCGGTCCTGCTGAATTGTACGTTGGAATATCCCGCATGACTGATGGGTATAATTAAAAAACAAGCACTTTTAAATTTTATTGGATTTGAGAAAATATTAGATATAAAGAGGTGATTTTTTTCAAGAATATATTTCCCTTTCCAGAAATACAGAGTTGTTAGGCTATTGAACTATTGGGAGGAAATAGACGTACCTAAGAAAGTACGATCAGGCCGAAAGACACTTAGTTCATAGCTTAAAGCACAAAAATAGTTTTATAGGTATAAATTTCAAAAATAAGAAACCAAGGAACCTCAGAGATCGTTTGCATTGCTTTTCGAGAAACTTTAGTTTTATTAAAACCCTGCATAGAAAATTCCAGTTGATTGCATTTATAAGGTTGTCAAATATCTCGCCTTTTTGTCTTTTGAATTTTCAGGCTATGTATAATATCATAACTGCGTTCGAAAATCTAATGAGCCCAATTGATGAGTCAAAGAAGAACGATTGTCTTGTATGTCCTTATATAGATAACTAATTAATATTATTTTACAAGCGTTATCATTGTTGATATATCCATAACAATACGTAAGACACTTATTGAAACGCTATCAGCTGTCATCTATCGCTTGTGCGGCACTGACATTGATTTTACGAAAAAAGGAATACGATCGTTCACCAGAAGTGGATAAGCATGGTTATCAATTCGCGAGTACTCGTATTTGTTTTATTAACGATAAGAATCTGGTTTACATTTGGGTAATGAATCATTTAAGAGTTTACACTCTGAAAACTGAATAAGATTCCATGATTTGCTGCTGCTGTAAAACAAATATGTTAAAAACACAAAAACGCTACCTGATACAGCGACAACGAAGTATCATGCAAGTAGACCCCTTCACGGGTCACTGGTCTTGATCTCGTAGAAGGTTTTCTCTTGTAATCTTAATGAATCTTAAATGCCTTAACAATGGAGTAGATTGAGATGAATTTTATTTTTTTTACAGAATTTTATAAACAGTTTCCATGATTTAATTCAAAATTATATTTTTTTGTTTTATTTTAAATTATATTAATACCACATTTACAATAAAGACTATGATTACGCAGGGTTTTTTTACACCTTGTTGAAGTTGTAACCTGTGGGCGTAAGAACGATTTCAATGGCATAAACATTTCTGTGAATGTCAAAACGAATTATTTTTGAAAGAGATTTATGATTACTTTCTATTAACGGCTTGCTGTATTTTAAGTGCATTTGAGACTGAACAAGAAATTAATGGCAGGTGAACTACTACGAACTGAAACTCTTCATTTTCTTCTGCTTGTGGTGCTACAGTCCGGAGTGGAACTGGGCCTCGACCGACATGCCTCTCTAGCCAGCACAATCTTTCGCCAGCTTCCGCCAGTTGCGCACTCCAAGTTGGTTGAGGTCCTTCTGCGCCAGCTTAGCCTAGGCTCAGATACGAAGACTTTTCGGGCCGGAGCCCTGGTGTCCATACGCTCTACATGGCCTAGCCATCTTAAGCGTTGTATCCGAAAACGCTTAACTAGGCGCATGCCGCTGTAGAGCCCATAGAGTTAATCGTTAAATCTTTTTTCTCCAGATGCCATCAACGTAAATAGGACCAAAAATCGCACGCAAAACTTTACTCTCGAAAAGACTTAGGACTTCCTCGTCCGCTTTTGGTAACACTTAAGTTAACGCGCCGTGGGACTTGCTTAGTTCTTCTAAAAAGGGGTATTATTATATATATTATATTATATATTATTATATTATTGTATTACTTAATTGCCTCTTAAGAACAAAGACAAAACGATTGGCAAGAGTGATTCTGCGTTTGATTTCGGTACTGGTGTTGTTGTCCCTATTTACCGCGGAGCCGAGGTAGACGAAGTCTTGATTACCTCGAAGTTTTTGCTGCCTAGTGTGACGCACTGTCCGAGACGTCGATGACAGTATGTACTTCGTTTTGTCCTCATTAACCACCAGACACATTTTAGTCGCTTCCACTTCAATTTCAGCAAACGCCTCATTGACGGCTCATTTTGTTCGTCCAATTCTGTCAATGGCGTAAGCTAGCAGTTGGACGGACTTTTGGAAAATCGTCCCTCTGGTGTTGACTTGTGAGTTACGCACGATCTTCTCAAGAATGATGTTGAAAAACGGACATGAAAGCGCGTTTCCCTGTCTTTTTTGACATTAAAGGTTTTGGTGAGTTCGTTACCGACCTTAACGGAGCAGCGAGAATTTTCCATTCTTATCCTACACAATCTGGCGAGTTTGCCAAAAGTAGGTATGGCACTGTATAACTCGTCGCTATGAACACTGTCATTTGCGGCCTTGAAATCGATGAATAGGTGGTGAATGTCGTGCAAATCTTGAGTTTTTTCCAGGATCTACCGTAGTGTGAAGATTTGGTCGATGGTGGACTTTCCTGGCCGAAAACCACACTGATAAGGACCTATCAGGTTCTTGACGAACGGAACACGATGTTAATCCCTCGAGTCACGGGCGCAGTCAAGAGGTCTCCTTTCTTGTGGACCGAACTGAGGACGCTGAGATTCCCAAACCTAACCTCTGTTTTTTAATTTCGCTAAACCTAACCTCTAGCCGACTCAAAAAAATTCCCCTCTCTATTCAAAATCAGAGATTTATACAGGATCTGCACTGAATTTCTGTACACTGGCTGATGCACCTCTATTGTTGACAAATATGTTCTAGTCGCCAAAGATTTCTCAATAATCTGTGTAGGTTAGAAAAAAATAAATGTTCGACATCCAAACTAAGCATGTTTCACAATAGAACGACCAAGTATTAGTATTTCAGGAGAATGAATATAATTCTGTAATACTCAAAACTTCCACTTACAGATTCCATAACTTAAACAAAGAACATATTATTTCCAAGAAAACAATTGCATGAGTTCCAAAACCCTTGTGGCTATATAAGGGGCCCACCGGAGCAATCGGTAGACACAGCGATACAGTAATATTAAAGCGTGCACTGAGGTGATAAACGAAAGTGACCAACAATCTTCTCTATTTAAAGTGGAATAGTCGTGACGTTTGACGCGCAGTTTTATGAAAGAATACTTATTTTCAAAGGTGATACATATGCATCGCAATGTTTCAAAGACGTAAGCACTGAAAACTAATAAAAGCAATCCTGAGATACCATGTATACCACCTGTTGATTGATATTGCGAATACGCAGAGGAGATTAATTGAAAATTGTGCTATTTTTTAAAAGTATATTTATGGGTAATATTTGTTTACTATATAAATTTATCAAAAATAAGTCTAACGCACGAAACATGCTACCGTATGGTGTGGTATTCTTCCAAAATGTGACATTGTACCCTTTTCGGAAAGAGCGAGAACGCATAAGGTTCGAACTTGCAAAGTCCTATCCTGATCTAAGTCGACTCAAGCCTCATACATGTAAAAAAAAATATATTTTGTAAGAAAAATATATTTAACCTAGAAAAAAATTTAATTATTAAGATACACAAAAAAAAAAAAAAAAAAAAACTCACAAAGTTGGTCGTCCTTCTAGAGTTTATAGAAAAGTACTTAATTCTAAGTTAAGTATTAAAGGAAATTAAAATTTTTGCAACAATTTGTATTTTAGAAAGAAATATTGGCGGAAGTTGAAAAACTCCACCAATTACAACTAACGCCCTAAAATACTGCCACAAGTTCAAAAATCGAGGACGCAATCTAGTAATGTAACAGAATATGATTCAACTGGTAGTGAGTAGTGATGGGCACATTCGAATGATATTTCGAGTGATAATCGATTATTACAACATCTCGAGAACATCTCGATTCTCAATCAATCACTCGAATGACTACTAATCACTCGAGTGATTACTAATCACTCACTTATCACTAGTAGTCATTCGAGTGATTCGTAGTCATTCGAGAGATTAGTAGTCATTCGAGTGATCATTCGATTATTAAAATATTTCGATTACTGAAATCTCGATTCTTAAAATCATTCGATTATGCCCATCACTAGTAGTGAGACACGGAAAATCGAACCCGTTTACGCAACAAACGAAAATCAAAAAATAGGTCAAAGTGCAAGCAAGCGTAAATAATAATAATAATTGAATGGCACTACAGCCCACGACGGTTTGTTCGTGTGAATTGTTGTCCTATTTGGCGTCTTAAGGCAAAGATTCAAAAGCGAACAACAAGGTTGTACGAAATTTGACATAGATCGGTCATCAAGAGCGCATGGACACAAGTGTTTCTGTCAGAAATCCTTAACCAAATTGGTGAGTGCAGGTGAAACTCTCCAGAAATTGTAATTGGCCATTTAGAGCGCATGGACACCACTGCTCCGGCCAGAAAAGTCTTCGAATCTGAGCCATTGGGACAACGCAATAGAGGACGGCCTAGGCTAAGGTGGTGAACACAATTGGAGAAGGACCTCAACCAACTTGCGCAGCTGAAGGCAGATAGCGAAAGATCGTGTTAACTGGAGAGGCATGTTGGTTGTTGCCTAGGTCCACCCCGGACTGTAGCGCCACACGAAGAAGAAGAAGAATGGACATATATGATATAACGAACTTATAAATAAATTTGTTTTAATACCCTATAAGCTACTTCTTCTACTATTTCTCCGGCTAAATAATGTTAAATAATATAGAAATATTCCTGAATCGTATTAGGCCATAAAAGAAAGTGCAAATTGATTGATATTACAAGATCTCTGAAGATAGACGCATGGTGTATTTTTAAAAATGGAAGCGGGAGCTTATGTTTTTCGTTACAATATAAGGATGTTGAACAATGCGGCCAAAATGTTTTTACGTTCTACTCTGAGCACCATAGAATATGCCTTTAATTTTCGTTGTTTATGTTAGCATCAGTTTTGCAATGATTTCTTGCTCTGTTGCTTTGCCTTCCAGACATGAATTCGCGCGTGTATGTATCATAGAACGTACATTAAATTAGATTAATTACATGACCGTCTCACTGCCATTAAAACAGAAAGTCAACAACATTTAATCTCACCAACAAAAGTTCAACAACTCAATTTTCTATCACATCATTTTAGCCACATAGTTACCGAATGAATATGCAGGGGATTATAATAAGAAGCATACATTTAGGAGCAAAACATATTTGAAGTTGTTGAGATCTTGAACATTGTTCATCTGAGAAGGGGATGTGACATCAAATCCGTTTGAATACTCTTTCAAATTGAATTGAATTGATTAAACAATTTTGAATGAATACAGAAAAAGACATTTTGAAAATTAAGAGGTATAACAGACATATATTTGCCCACAAAAGAAGCAACTCCTAACAACGTCGCAGTCTATACCTAGTATAGATACAATTATATGATATTTTTGTAGGCCACTTAATGGAAATAAATTCCGCTGGCGGTCATAATGTCCTATTAAACTCGTACTTAGATAAGCGATAACCAGCTTTTGACATCACGTCAGCTAGGTGTAGAGAGGTTTCGGACAAAACATATATTGTACGTGGTGTGGAATGTATTTTGTGTTTAAGGTTGTAAAACCAGGTTGCAGACGATCTACTTAGAGATATAAGCGTGCAAATTTGGAAGAGGAAATCAGGTGATTTCAAGACATGATTCACTAGGACTGAATGCTTAGTAAGAATTTGTTTCATTTGTGACACAAAGGCTGCAAATTATTTCTGTTTGGCTGGCATCGGACGCATATCCTTTAACAATTGAACAAATTTTCCCTCAAATTTTGCGGAATGTTCTTAATACAAAAATTTAATGGAAATAAATGGCAGTCGGTTTCAAATTATATTACTTTTCCAAGATGGTAACTGTGTTAAGTATGTAAGCTGTGAATGACACTTACAAAAATTCAGGTTCTATTCAAGGTCATGCCGCGAAATTTTACTGATCTCCATAATTGGCACAAATTTCAGATCCACTTGCAATCCAGTCCATGGGCAGACATGCGGACTGACCACAATTGTGACACGCCTTTTAAATTCCTCTCGCTGATTGCCACTGATTGATCCTGATGGCATGTGTCTCCTCAGTCAATTTACGCATACAGTGCGAAATTTAATTGAATCGCGTTCAAATTTATCCATCAAAGCCGCCAATTTCACACTCAAAGCTTTACGTCTTTTCTCCGGAACCTAATTGAATGAAGTGAAACGAGCCCCTTAATTTTGATTCGCTGCTCCACGCCGCTCGATGAACGCCGTAGCAAAGTGTGAATTACATATAACTGCCCGATCTGTGGCCTTATCGCTGTACGCGTCATACATCAGACATTAGAATTAATCGCAAAATTATTTAATGGTCGAATGGACCAGTCTCTATCACCCCACGAGAGTGTCCAAAGCAATATTCCGGAGAGACATCGGGCGCAATTTCGAAAAGAGTGAGTAGCAACAGTTAAAGAATCTTGTTTAGTGTCTGTCTGTTTGTGGGTGGCGAGCATCAGCACCTACGCAATTGCAACCGAGCAAAATAGACATTTTTACGTTTAATTAATTTTTGATGTGAGTTGAGAGCTGGCGATTTATGACACGCAGCATCCGGATGCTCGTGCATCTTTCATTGATAGGCAGCCTTGTTAATTACTATTACGTCGACTTTCATGAGTGCCGATTAAAGGCGGTCCTGCCGTGACTCGATTCTGCACATGCGGTCGAACGGTGATCACTTGGACTCATTGTCCATTTCAAGTTATGTCTTCATTGTTCATATGTTCTTTGTCTTCAATCAAAACGACCTTGGCCAAGTGCCAAGAAGAATGCACTTGTCCATAGTTCGCGGGGGACACACAAAAGAGAAGCGCCCATGAATTCGCTGCACTCGGCGGCCGAGTCTTTGTCTCCACGTGTGCTGGTGTCCGGATTTGACCTGCCTTTGGTCGTTGTCGGAAGGAGTGATGAAATCCATCCCCACCACCATCTGACTGTCTTTTTACGTGTGCACTGACCTCAGCAATGATTTGATTAATTCTTATTAAACCGTTTCCGAGTTCTGCTAGCGTGTATTTGATTTTGGGCCGGCTTCTGCTTCTCTGTCATTCCATTCGTGGAGTTCCCGACGGAAGCGTTATCACGCAGTTCAGGGTTCGTGTAGTTATCGCATTGTTTAAGTTTGATTTTAGTGAATTCAGATACAACAGAGACAGTAGCATTTATATTCAGCTGAGCCGCTCGCGAAGTGAACAGTTTGTGTTTGCAGTCTAGTTAGATAGTCGTGTAGTGTAATCGATTTGGCTGATTACAGCAGACATCGATAAGAGTGCATTTTGAATTCATTTATTTCAGTGACTTTGAACGTTGCGGTTGTTTTGTTATCCTTAACCTTGACGGTCAGTGGAGCAGATTTACTCGAGAATATGGTGCAGACACGCGTTATTCCGACAATAATAAAGGCCGAGGAGTTTGAGCAGAAGCTACCCGGGTAAGTTACATAAAATCGTGTTCAGTGTTTTGTTTTGTTTGTTGTGACTAGCGATAACGATGAAGTTTATTACATTATTTCCACAGTGCGACTGTTCACTTCACAGTGCTGATGTTTGTTACCTTGTTCTATGAACTTGGAGAAGTTGTGCCTTTGAAATCGGTTTCAAAGTCAAAATTTTATTTCACAGATCTTCACGTGCTGCGGGTTAAATCAAAGTTATCAGTGCGAAATTTGAATTTGCAAAAATAAAACAATTAATTATTTGCGTATTTTTAGGAAGGTTGATAATTTTTCAAGAACAGCTTTGATAGTCTTAATCAGCTATGTGTTTAATTGCCACCACACCGGGACACCAAAGTGAAAGTGGCTGGTTGCGAAAAATGATATGCTCTATATATAGATTAGTTTCATTACTTTAAGGAAAATGTTTTCACAACTCTACGTAACTGGCTGTGGCGTTGTAAACCTTTCAACGGTCTTAATGCGATCTTGACGCCTTTCCGCAGAATGAATGTGTCTTATCCGAAAGAGAAACATTTTCCTGAAAATAGACATATGTTTCTTCTTCTTCCCCTGAGTGGTGACCTAGGGTGTTGTGTCTGCATAACATTTCTAAATTTGACCACATCCGTCATCTATAATTGGTGACATAATCTCTACTCCTACGACTTGTGCGATGTCCTTTCCATATCTGAAAGTGTTTGTCTTGCTATGCCACATAATCTATGAATGAGGCTCAGGTTAACTTTGGACTGTAGCGTCAAAACAAAGAAGAAGAATTGATCTTTCACCCGCGAATCTTTTGTTTTTCTAAATATCACGTGGAATTTACTTTTTGGAAACAACTTATTTTTCTTAATGCCACTTATCACCTCTATGGTCATCGACACAATTGAGTTTAGAAGGACCATTTTGAAGAGATAGGTGTCTTAATTGTTGACTTCTTATGGTGGTATAAATAGACTTGCTGCTATGTGTGGAGTTTTCTTATTCTCTTTGGATGGGCTGGCAGTTTCAGATGAGTCCGAGTCTAAGATAATATGCATCTCCAGGTGGCACGGTTTTTCGCTATCTCTTCCAAATTTCAATTTTTGCAATTCATTATCTCAATAACTTTGAAGATTGCTTGGACCAACACAGAAATGCTGTTTCTGTAGACACTGGACCAGGCGCATGCTGCTGTAAAGCTTGTACAGTGGGTCGTGAGATCACTCCCTCTAGATTAAGTTTACAACAAAAAACTAGACTCGGTGTATAAATGCAAATAAATGTAAGAAATGGTCACTCTAAGACAATGAACACGTATAGTTGTGGAAATGATTTAAAAATCACCTTAAAGAGGATGCAACAATTTATTATTTTAAACACATTTTTGACAATAACACCAGAATCCAAAGTTAAGACGTTGCTTTAAAATAACAGAAAAGTATTTGAATAGAAAATTAAACCGAATGTTAGCAAAAAACCTTTTTTATGCATTCTTTTGGTATATACAATAAGTATATGCAATAAGAACCAGTACAAGAAAAGAGTCTGAAAAGTAATTTTGTATCTTCATTTACACACTTTTAAAGCTTGATTTTTTCAAAACTGTCAGAACGATCACGAATATTTGGAATACATACGTGTTGGTGTTTCAATGCTAGTAACTGCATAATATAAGCTAAAAACTGATTTCTAAATGCTTTAATATTATATGCTACGTCAATTATTTTTTTTTATTATTAGTTCCTAAATTTTCAACATATTTTTTCTTAGAAATTATAACTTATAAACCAATATGCCTCTCCAGTGGGACAAAGCAAGTTCTTCTGCATATATCTGGGTCATCTGTTGCGCTATCCAAGTCGGTTAGTTTCAAAAACTCTCTTAGCCGGAGATATAGCTGAGAACCTAACTATGACAAATATCAACTTTCATGTTCAAAATATCAGCAGCATTTCATACTTCATATTATAATTGCAATTTAATCGAGAAATCCAGTTTCCATTTTGCACAGTTCTCAAAAGTTAAAAATTCTTTGGCTCCCAAGAGATTCTAAAAAAGTATTATCCACCATCCATCCTTAAAACAATTTTTATAGCCGCAAAAACGCCATAAAACACATTATTATGCATGTACACTGATTGACGTCATTGAATCCACCCATTGTTTAGGAAGTGCGGTCTAATATTCACACGGGTGGGCGATCCACCATAAATCTTCACTAAGAATCTAATATTTTAAAGGTGACGCCCACATCAGTCATTTTTATATCTTCTATTGTATTCCCAAATTGAGATATGGAAACGCTTAGCGAAAAGAAACGAGGGTGGAAACACGTGTGAAATATAATATTTTCGGAAACCTTAAATGCGAAACATGAGTCAATAGAAAGGACTGCAAGAGCGGATGGAAAATAAAGATCACGAGCAGTCTTAACTTTGAACTCTAAACAGAAGCATTTTTAGTAGGTTTTTATTGGACTTTTAGGGCTCTCTGGAAAGTCATTACTTTTATAAAAGTTTAACTTGATTCCAACGAAAAAAGTTATGTATCTTGGTATATTTGTAAAGAAGAATTGTTCAGTGCCTAAATAGAATACGTAATGATCATTTTCCATGTACTCATAACATTACCAACTCTCAGATCTTTCTCACATCTTTCGGAATTTATTAAGGTTAGTGAGGTTATTTTCCCTCCTAATGGTGGCTCTTTACATTTGTAAAAGTAAAATTGCATGCACCACGCAAGAGGTCCTTCATTTACGATAAAATAAAGAAAACAAACAAAAATGTGATATTCTAAGCCTTTATTAATATAGGAGATTCGACTTGGCTAACCGTTACAGAAGGTCCTTCCTGGTAGTCTGTAAGTTATATCGTTATCAATATTGTCATTGTCAAAATCATTTAACCCGCATGTTCCACTTAAGGGCTCGCGGGGTCAATGCACGCACGAGAGACCTCGAAGCCGCTCGATTCTCCTCCATCAATTCTAACTCATCAGGAGCTATTCACAATCGCACCCAAGCGAGTTTATGGAGTTGATTCAACCACCTCATCGTGGGACTGCCGAGCGATCATTTACTTGCCTACCGCCTACCTATGTAGGGCACGCCTAAGAAATTGTGACGTAGGGGATATCCGTACCAACGAAACAAAGCACTTTCCGTTCAAAAATGTAGCTGCTCAACATTGAGTCGCCCCTACAACGTCGCGTTTCTCTGTCTATCCTAGCGAGTAACTCCTGCAACGGCATGGATAAATCTCATCTCGGCAGCCTGTATCCACGATCTTCTTCTTTCGGTCATTACCCAAATGTTATGACCATAGGCGAAAGTTGAAACAAACACTGAGTTAAAAACCGAAAATTTGGCTTTGACACCAGATTCCAAATTGCCCCAGCCGGGCCAATACTATAAGAAAGCTCAGCGTTGATCGTCCCATCACTCGTAAAAAAAACTCCGGATACTTCTTCATACTGTTTCAATGTTGTTGATTTTAAAAACGTATTCAGTGGTCCCAGTTGTTTAATTGTACTTTCTTGAGGAGTATTTCAGATTATCAAGAGACATAATAGACGCTCTGTGGCCGCTTTGGCATAGTACGAGTAGGTAAAGGCATCGACTTAGACGCCAGTGTCAATAGTGTCGATTCCTGGATTGACACTTTCGCATTTGGGTCTAACTTCTTTCGAGTTGCTGACAACCGAGAGCAATAAATTTTTTCTATGAAAAGTTTGTTGCAAGTTCTGCCGTTAATAAACTGCAGGTCTCCTCTTCTTGTGAGAGAACAGTAGAACCAACAACACACGTCTTTGTAAGAGAATCAGGGCCAACCTGGTCCTTTGTTGGCTTTTGTGCCACGAAACACATTTATTTGTTTATATAATTTCTCTAAAATAATCACATATGCCTTACTGTAAAACATCGTCTCAAAATGAATAAATGAAATGAAAATTTATTTTCGATTGAAGCAATGTCAAAGTCAAACTGTTGAGCGCTGTGTGCTTTACCCCCCAGGGAAAACTAAAGTTTAAAAATACACATGTGTTGTATACCAAATCCCTTTTGAACAATCGACCAACAAAAAATAACAATAAACTCAAATTACAGTCGAATAAACAAAAGAGTGTCTTCGTCCCAAATTGACCATCTGTTGTTCTCGAGACTTTGGAATAAGTCATTTGCTTCTTCAAGAAAAACAACAAAAAAAAATCAATTTACGAGTTTTACGCTCACGATAAACACTGGCAAATATTTTCATTAAGTGCTGTCAAAGCCACGCGACACTTCTTTGCGTAATGGTATCTATAGCGATTTTTATGGACGTGTCTAGTGAAGTATCCAATGCCAGCCTAACGTGAGCTCCATACAGATGAATACCAACCGAACCAGTTCAAACTAAAAATAGTAATTTTTTCGGAGGAGGATGCGAAAGAATTTAAGTGTAATTTTCAAGACATGAATTGTCTTTATTTGCAATTTGCATCCTTGATAATTTGCACTTAATTTTCGAAGGAGATGTCTGTAAAAATGTACCGCGAGGTGCGTTTTATTTTTTTCAAATTATCAAATATGTGTGCGCTTGTTGTTGGTATGATTAATAAACAATATTAAGTAAACATATGCACGTTAGTTGTTAAATTAAGAAACCGAGTGTTTTGGTGTTTGACAACTGAAATAAATAAGTCCTAAGTTCGGTGATATTGTATTCCAGTTGGCGGATTTAAATTCACATCAGAGAGAATTCACGTTATTTCTTCACATTTTTTAAGACAAATTATATGCAGCTGTACCATGTGCACATTTATGTATAAAAATATTTTTCTTACATCTTAACTCTGCCGGGGGACGATGCGACATATTTATGACGCGTAAAGAAAATATACACTTCTTTGAATGCAATAAAACTTATGAAGCTGCTTAAAAATAAATCACTCAAATTAAAAAAAAAATGTATTCGTAGGTGGAGACAAAACGATCAAATGATATAGACAATTCTTTTAAAATTAAGATGATCATTTATATTGAATGAATCGCCACAGCGATAAAATAAAGCATTTTGTTAGTTCACAGTCGGTGCAAGTGCAAAAATTGTTGGTCTACACAGAAAGCAAAAAAAAAAAAATATCTTAGTCTCACTTCGGACACATTTGGATAAGTTTCTAACACAATATTGTATTTCGTTTAATTGTTCCGAATTTAAGTTGACATTAACAGCTTATAATTCTTTCTAACAAGACCTGCTGAAATGAGTCTTCGGCACGTTTTGCACTGAGTGTCATTGATGAGACGCAAGATTCGCGGGAATTCACAGAAATTAATTTGATAGCTCTCGCTGTGAGTGGGAATAAATAAGAGGAAGTAATGCAATGCTCCAAGAGATTCCTAAATATTTTTTTTGGCTGCTATCTATTTTTGGCCACCACTTTAGCACAATCGCAAAATATGTTCTTCTTTAATGTTTGCTTGCCGAGTGAAGTGAAGTCAAGAGTTCAGGATAATTTTGAAGAAAAGTAGTCCGATTTATATTATTATCTCTGGCAGTAAACGTCCTAAGTGCGGTGTAATGTTATTCTGAGTCAAAACATGTATTTGATTACGGACCATTTCCGAATACATATTTCACTCAAACTGTTCGATTTGTTTGACCTAAATATACACTTTATGGGAAATTTATAATTTCTTCCCCACAAATTCTTTCAAATTCTGGTAAAAAAAGCAACGAAAATAAATAAATTTGTTTCCAACGTCCAAACAGCACACTTCATGTTTTGAAAACACTCGTTTCTATTGCCTACGCATCCAGACCTCAGCTGACGCTTTAAGTGAATTCATAATACGCTGCCCTTGTGCATTACTCTGCGCTTCCCACTGGCGCGCCTACTTCAATCGCATACTGATGGCAGAAGCGAGCTTATAATCAACTCAAGTCACATACGGAAGTCGGCGTTGTGACAAGTAAATCGGCACCTGAGTTTTTCCTCATCTTCAAAGTTTCGATGATCACTTCATGTCATTGTATTGCTTAAGCACCCTCTAGATGCGTTCGCCATGTGAGAATACTGTGAATAATTTTCCGAATTTTATTGAGCGTAGCTTATAAATCGCGGAAGTGGTATAAGGTCTGTCTGTAGTTGCAACTTACAAAGTTAAAAAGGGTAAATGTTAATAATTCAAAACCAGAAAAATGTTACTTAACCTTGATCTAAGTGCTTAAATTTTTATTTTGTTTTGTTTTTATTTTTCCGGCCGTTCAGTGGAAATTTTCAACAAGACGCATATACTCATAGTAGTGTTCGATTTTTACTGACATAGTAAGTGGCACTACAGTCCATAAGAGACCAGGGCCTAGCTTCTACAACAACTACTCGCGTTGTGCGTGCTACTGTTCTCTCACGAGTAGACGGGATCTACAATTTATTGCCGACTCCGATGGCGAGATTTGAGAAGCTTTTCATAGACAATTGATACTCTTTGAGTGTTGTCAGCAACTCGAAAGAGGTGGTGCCGTGAAAAAATGCGAGGTGTCCCCCGTCCGGGAATCGAACCCAAACCTTCTGCGTGTGGGTCGACGTTTTCAAAGACTACCGTAGAATGATTAGGAAAATGTACGGCTCGTTAACGAATGCTCCCTTTTACGAACAATCGCCATAATTTCATGTAAACGGGCAGGATTTGGGTATATTTGCAGCGATCACGGACTATACGACCTTTCCGACTATACAGACTTGCACTTGCTTGTAAAAGGAAAAAAAAGAAGAATGCTTTCGTTGTGAAACAGTTGTGTTAACATAGATTGCTTGTTTTAAATATGTTTAAAAAGAAGATACAGCTTGTGAGTGAATGTAGCTCACAATTACCAAGTTAATTTATAAGTGAAATCAACACTAAGCCCCATCGCATATGCTGTTTACTCTTCGCTTTAGTCCATAGATTTCAGTTGACAGGATAGCCGTTTGGCCCGCAAACACAGCTACAAGTGTGGCCTCAGTTTCAGGTATAACCGAGATATAAGTAAATAAGTGAGTGGCACTACAGTTCACGTGGAACCAGGGCGTAGCTTCTACAACAACTACTCGTGTTGTGCATGCTACTGTTCTCTCACGAGTAGAAGGGACCTACAGTTTCTTTCCGACTCCGAACGGCGAATTTTCAGAAGCTTTTGATAGACAATTGATACCCTTTGAGTGTTGTCAGGAACTCGAATGAAATAGTGCCGTGAAAAAATGCGTGGTGTCCCGTCCGGGAATCGAACCTAGACTTTCTGCATGGCGGTCGACGCACTTACCACTACGCCACGCTAACTACAATACAGACCCAGATATACAATACAAATAATATAGGACTAACGACTGCAACTTGGTCGCCGTGATGTAGTTGGTAAGTACGTCGACTCATAGGTCGAAGTTCCTAAGCTCAATTTTCGGTATAAAGGCCTTGCATTTTTCATGGCATTCGAAAGAGGTGAGTTGCTGACACTGAAGCAGTACTAGAAAAGAACAAGTCTCGTTGTTGGATTCGGCGAATAACTGTAGAGTGGACCACTCGTGAGAAAAAATGACACATAAGTAGTAGTTGTTGAAGAAGCAACGCCCGGTCCCTTATGGGCTGTAGTGTTACCCAATTATTAATAACGACTTTAACTACTCCCGAAGCAATTTGTTTAAGTTCAAAGTATTCAGGTTCATGTATAGATCTTAACACTCTGATACCTAGATACGATTCAAGGATTTTACCCAAGTATACATTGCGTTAGGGCCCTTCTCTAGGTGCTGATATAGTAAGTTGGACAGTGATACCGGTCTCTGTGGGGTTTTCTTATTCGACTGTTTACCGGATTTCCGAAATAACGTGCCACCTTTCAGGAGTCTAAAACATGTTATGCTTTAACTAGGAAAATGTTTTAATAAATATTTGATTAGTGCCTTTTCTGGAAAGAGACGACCCACTTTTAAGTCGAAAGCTGTCGAGGACTCTTGATTTGTCAAGCAATGGTTATCCATAAAAAAAATTAATTCCTTTCCTTTCCACAGTTTTGGGTTGGTTTTTACTTTTCTTATAGGTAAAAGAACGGGCATATTGAGTGCTTGCAACATTTATTCTTCAAACTAAAAATCCTTTCGTGCGAAGGAGAATATCGTAGAAAATCGGTTTCTTAATTTTCGGTACACACAATTTTCTTTCATTAAGTTATACCGTGTGGAGCAATTTCTTTGGAAATTTTTAATTTTGACAACACAAAAATATTTAGAATCGTAAAACCACCCGCATGCCATGAATAATGTCCCTAGAGTGTGGAATGGCGCCTTTGGAGACACAATCAAATAATTAAATGAACGAGCCATTGGTTCACACGTATTTAAAACATTGTCAAGAGCATTCAAGGTCCCAATATGAGTTACGGTTCTACCCACATTCTGCCATTTATATTCGAACACTTCTTAACTCCTTAACACTTTCTACAATTAAAGAGACTGATAAATAAAAACAACTCTAAATATTGAATAAATCTTTCTAGATTCCTTAACAAAAATGAGAGACTTGCCATCTTACTGGATTATGATGGAACTTTGGCTCCCATTGCCGACAACCCAAACAACACAGCAATGTCACCTGAACTAGAGGGAATGTTGGAGAATCTCGCCCACCATCCAAATGTTTTTATGGCTGTGATTTCCGGCAGAGGCATCACTGATGTGCAAAAGAAAGTTGGAATTAAGAACATAACTTACGCTGGCAATCACGGAATTGAAATTGAAAAACCCGACGGAAGTCGAGAGGACTATCAACTACCAGAAGATGTTCAGAAATCATACCGAAAGCTGGTTGAAGAACTTTCACAGAAGGTACCTGCCGCACAAGCCCCCAAACTACAAACAAAATTAAAAAATGTTTTTTCACAATTTTTAGGTCTACAAAAATGGTGCATGGGTTGAGGACAAACGCGTTTCGCTCACATATCACTACAGAGACACCCCCGATCATGTAATGGAGCAGCAGAGGCAAGAGGCTGTCAAAATCATTGAATCTCATGGATTCAGAGCAAATCAAGCACACGCTGCAATAGAAGCCAAACCCCCTGTAAATTGGAATAAGGGTAATTATACATTTTACACTTGCCTGTGGATGACTTCATGCTCAATCAATTTTCTCGCCCATTCTCAAGGCGAAGCAGCTCTGTTCATTCTCAAAAACAAATTCGGTAATGATTGGCACACAAAAGCAAAGGTCGTGTTCGCTGGCGATGACACAACAGACGAAGATGCCATGAAAGTGAGCAAATCATTTGTCATCCAAATCGCACTTGATTAATGAATGTGTTGTGTGTCTTTGTCTTCTTTCAGGCCTTACAAGGCAAAGGCAAGTCATTCCGAGTGGCCTCAGATCCTGCGATAGAGACATACGCCGACTTTCGACTACCAAAACAGGACCTAGTGGTGGAGCTGATAAGATGGATTTCGAGTGTCTACCAGTCCTAATGCCTCCCTCCTCAAAATCCACCCACCACCGGCATGTGGTGCACACTTTCCGCAAAATTAACAATAATTATTGTATCCTACTTCCCCCTATTAAACGAACCAATTATTGTATCTTTTCAAGTGATTTGAACGTATGAGCGTGATGCTTGCACGTAATAAATGTTCAGAGAATCCGACATAGTTTATTTTGCGTGCCAAAAGAACGCACCGCTCGAATTATTCAATCCGCAGGAGGAGGTACATGGCGCAGAGATATGTACACGAACGACAAATTTATCTTTCATATCCAATTAAGCTGGCGAACTGCACTTAGCAAGTGATTTGTCAAGCGATCGATGTGGTACTCGAACAGCGGTGAACATTAATTGGTTATTTATATGACGATTTGTCATGAAGAACTCATTTTAATTGAGTCACTAAATGCAAGCGACGGCGACAGCGAGGGCGGCGATGTGTCTTCAAGGCGTCTTCACAAACCCAGACAGTTCCTCTATTGCTCATAGAACAGCGAACTATTACGTACACATCTCGGTGTGCAGGTGCTTCTGCTTGTTGCCGGGGGTTTGTTTGTTTAAAAATACGGAAAGAAACATGCAAAGTGGGTGGTTCCGAAGGGGATAACTCATCCGAAAACTAACTGTAACAAGCATATAGACGCTTGTCATATAATGTCTGCTAGCAATTTCTTTTTGATTATTTAATTCGCCATTTATTGGCAGAAGATATGATAGAACGTAAGTAAGTCGCGTAAATTAATTTTTCAGCACGGTTCCAAGCTGTTGTAGCCGACCGAGAGTAGAGGTATACACGCTCTCCATGCTGTTGATGATTTATCAACATCAAATTTGTTTTTATTTCCCCACCCAAATGTTTCTTACCGATTAGCAATAATAATATGTCGCAAGTTTTTCCTTTACGTTATTTTTCCGCGTCCACACATTCGCAGCTTCTTCAATTTTACCGTCAGGAACAAAAATTAATAAATAGGTATACCTCCACGAATTTTTTTTCTTGCTGCTAGATCAAATCGATACACACGCACACACACTCTTGGAGAATACGAATGTCCGCGCATGCATCTGATATATGTGGACGCATAGAATGTTAACTAGCAAACTTTACCGAAAAACAGCGATAAAAACTTAACTGAGGGCAGTTTGTCGGATTTTGGCACGATGCCGACACTCTTGAGATCTACCAGAAGTGTGCGTGTACACTGGCATGTTATTTCTGTAGAGGAAGACATTCGGGATCCAAAAAACTATCATAATTTTCTTCATGAGAATTTCGCTTGTCATAATTTGGCAAATTTTCATAAATTAGTTTCTCTTTCGAACTCTGTAATACGAATATTGCGTGAAAATGGTAGAATCGTATCGGCTCGAGTATCGAGCGAGTGTGAGCGATAAAATGTTTTGACTGTTCTTTCGGCTTTCATAATTGAAAACATTGGAACAGATGCGAATGCTTCGGATTCTTTGGATTGCCATGTCCACTGGTGTCAGTCGTCGAATCCACTAATCAACACTGTCACGAAGAGGAAAAATTCACTCGAATACATTATTAATCACGTAATTCTTTATAATGTCAAGCTGGTCTTAAATATAGAATGTAATATAAACTGTATGTACAATACATGCCGTTTTGAGGATTTATTGCTACTCCTGCGATTGCGCAGCGTTCTTGTGAGGTTCGTTTCATTGCGCATTTTCCTATTGGCAGACGATTCCGCCCTTGACCTTACTAGTAACCTCAAGGAAACGTAGGGGCTAATTTCTTGCGGTCTTCTATATTTGATGTTCGCACCCACTTGGATTGCAGTCGTCAAGACAAGATTTCCTGCCTGTGTGTCGGAAGTTTGGTTTTCTTTAATCCATATCCCTAGCCTTGGATAAGAAGAGAAATTTAGTTAAACAAATGCTCTCTTGCGGATTCTTTCCACGCCTTTATATAACTAGAAGCGTTCTCAATTTTTTTATATCCTCCTATTTTCTGCTATATCTATTGTTTATCGGAAAGTAGTACAAAATGCATATAATTAATTAATATAATAAATAATAATTTTCAATTATTGATTATTTTTATTTCTGGTGGACTATTATATCCACACCGTGGTCTTGGTCTCTCACGAGTAAGAGGACGTACAGTTTTTTAGCCGACTCGGAACGGTGAGATTTGAGAAGCTTTTTATAGACAATTGATACTCTTTGAGTGTTGTCTAGCAACTCGAAAGAGGTGGTGCCGTGAATAATGCGAGGTGTTCTGGGCGGGAATCGAACCTGGGAGACTTTGGCAGATGAGTCGACGCACTTGCCCAATACGCCACGGCGATCACGCTGCGCCTTGCCATAACTTCCTGGTACTGTTGATAAGGAAATTAATTCTGCTATGTAACCTTAGCAAAGTTGGACAACTCTGCTACGAAGAAGCAGAGTCGTTAACCAGGAAACTGCGTTTATTTTTAATTAATTTCAAATCGCAATCCACTGCCACTACTTTACTCTTTTCAATGCTTTTAAATATTTTTCTTTGAAATTACCATGATTTATGAGTTCAATGTAGAACATTTGTAACAATCTCCATTTGGTGGACTTGAGCTGTGGATAAGGGATGTGATTTAGATGTAGTTGGCCTTAAGTTTAAGCCCCACTGTCCGCAAGGACCTTTAGTGGAAGTTATCTTACTTCCCTAAAATGTGAAGTACAAGCTGTTTTAGACGAAAAATATTTAATGAGTGTTCTCAGCAACTCAATGTAATTCATAGGGACTAACTAAAATTAAGTCTAGGATTCACATGGTTGGCAGGAGTTGTGGCACTTTCCCATCACTGGCATTAAAAAAAGGAAATAGTTACCAAACGTTTTAACGGTGAACCTGCTCAACTTAATCTTTATCGAGTATTTAACTCCCTTTATTGTAATCAACGTAAAGATTTTCATTTACTCCTTTTTTCAACATTTTACAGATTATCGCACCAGTATATATAGATTTCATTGATATGATCTTCATCAAGATCATCGTGGATGTCTTATAATAGTTTTGCAACTTATCTAAACGAGCAAGAGATTTTTACACAAACCAGCTGAATACCCAATCTTAACCTCATTATGCGCAAGACGAATTCTAAACAGGACGCCAAGAAGTACATTTTAAAAGAAATGCGTATTTTCCATCGAAGAATATTTCCACAAGCCACATGTTTAAGTGTAAGTTTTCATTACAAATAAAAATCAGGCAACAGATTTAGACATTCTTTGGAGTTAAAAATCGTTTGCTAAAGAAGTCGAAAACTCTCGAGGCAAATATTCTTAAAAGGAATGACCTTGGACTAATATATTCTTTCGACAGTAATCCCCGCGCTGAAATAAAGCTTTGCATTGCTCTTGCAGTACAGTTCCTTGTTTCCTTGCAATGTTCATCAAAACTGGACAACGTTCGAGAGAAGATTCATTTCATAAGAAGAAAATCTGCAGGATATGATTTTCTTCGATGGTGGTAAACGTAAGCATGCTCGACGAAAAAATGCAACCTTAAAAGTTTATCATGCTCTTAAAGGCAAATATTTCACCAAACAAACCAAGCTATACAATGGTATGGCGAGTTTTTGCATTCCCACCAAGCTAGAACGGATTGTGCAGCATGACGATGAAAAACTTTCGCTGCTCCATGATAGTCGATAACAAACACAAAACGCTAAAAGCACGATCTTCCAAAAGTCCATTCAACTCCAAGTATACGCGGCGTGGATATTATTAGCAGATCTGTGGCTAAAATGGGATTGCCAGAAAATACAAACAATAGCATCAGTTCAAAATGCGATCGCCGAACTGATAATTTATTCATTTCTACAGACTGCGGTCATAAATTCTGCTGTCAGATTTTTTTGCTCAATTTAAACGACGATGCACAAGAAATCTGTCACTCCGCCCTCAATAATGGCAACAAAAGGCACGCAAAGCAGCTGGAGCACATGTTCTGTTCACAAAACGGTTGAAGCAGCTGAAGATGATTTGTTGAGATGCTCTTCTCTCTGCCGCCTAATGTGACGTTTTAAACTGTTCCTCAACAATTCAGAATATCTTTATCAGTAAGGGTAGTTAGGCCACATCTTAACTCTGTGGCAAATCCTAGAAAATACAAAAAAGTGCAGAAGATTGCTTTTAAATTCCTCAATCAATTCAATTCAATCTCCTAAAAGGCCGTTCACCTGACAGCTTACCAGGGTGGCACTATCGTGATTAGTTGAAAAGTGCCATCAATAAGGCTTTAACTGGCATTGCAAGGTTGACTGGTTTGATGGTAGAAAGCAAAATATCGCTGTCGGGAAAACACGGTCACAATGCTTTGAAATAGAGAATGATCTTCACCAGGAGAATGCATTAAGTAGGGGCCACAACATCAGTTACACAATCAAGTTGCAGAAACGCTCTTGTGGATTCAAGATGAAATTAAGCAGACAAATCCTCTTTTAAAGCACAGTCTGGCTTTGTATAACACTTTGCTTATTCTGTTCCGCTATTGAAGGCGAGTGAGGAAATATTAATGTCTGCTTATGGAGAAATTTCGACCAATACTGCGGGGCAGATGTGGGATTTTGATTAACCTACATTGAAGGTCTTAATACCACGATGTCCATTTTCCCAAAAGTCGATAGGTATACCACAAGGCTAGACGCCTTAGTTACTCATGTACTTATCTAACTTCATGCTTGAGAGATAATTATTCCACATTAGTATGGATCGAGTCCTTTCTAAAACTCTAACGCTCTCTGGATATGAGAATCAAACTCCACACTAAGCCCCCAAAGTCCCCTAATCGCCTAACCTGAGTTCGTTGGGTGAACAAACTGATGCAGTTCAGTTAGTACAGTACACTAACCTCGGCACAGTCGTATAATGGGGGCGCCTGTCTGTGGCAGTCAGCACCTGGGCCTGGTAGCCACTATCACACCATATGGTTTTTGGGACCATCAGTGATCACATCACGCAGCATTAATCGCAGCTTCAGACGGAAGAACTATGAATTCGAGCCCTTGGAATAAAGCAACAAAGGACGTTTCCAATTGAAATGGGACACACAAAAGGAGAAACACTGCACTCAATTTTGCTTGACCAACAAAAGACACCTGACGAAAGACGGGGTAGCATCAGCAGTTTATTTGTTTGCTGCTTGAACTGTAAAACGTAATGTGCAGCGTGACAGCTGTTTGCAGTTCGAAATTCTAAAAAGGAGCATCATACCCGTGAAGGAAGAAATTTTGCACCTTATGCTTGAACGAAAACGTATATCTAAAGAAAGCGGTATATTTTGTCGATTCAGAGTTCCTGTAATCAGCCTTTTGGACCCATTTTTATAGATAGATGTTTTGCCAACAATCCGGAAGCGAAGTAGTAATAGGAAGTAATGCTTGAGCTTCAAACTGCAGCTACTGCGAAGCCAGTCGAAACAGACGTTGTTTAGGAATATCTGTCCTTACTCGTAATATAAGGGAAAAATACTTTGTGAATTTTATTTGACAATAGAGCTGCTGGAGCGGATGGACTCTCAGCAAAACTGTCTAAACCGGCTGGAGATGACCTGGTTGGCGCATGTAAGATATGGTCGAAGGAAAGCATGCCCGATGAATGGAGTCTTAGCATCGTCTGCCGGTCCACAAGAAAGGAGACCCCTTCGACTGCGCCAACTATCGAGGGATTAGTCTCCTTAACATAGCGTTCAAGATCCTGTCTACCGTATTGTATTGTGTGAACGCTGTTTGTTAACAACATGATAGGTCCTTATAAGTGTGGTTTGAGGTCAGGGAAGTCCAAATTCGACCAAATCTTCACCCTACGGCAGATAATGGAAAAGACCCAAGAAAAGCAAATCGACACTCACCACCTATTCGTCGATTTCAAGGCCGCATATGACAGCGTGCATTGAGACGAGCTATACAGTGTCATGTCTAGTTCTGGCATTCCTACCAAACTCGTCAGATTGTGTAGGATGACGATGGAGAACTCTCGCTGCTCCGTCAAGGTCGGGAACGAAGACATCGAGACCTTCAGAGTCAAAAAAAATTTTAGACAAGGCGACGCATTGGCATATGACTTCTTTAACATCATTCTTGAGAAGATCGAACGTAACTCACAAATCAACACCAGAGGCACGATCTTCCAAAAGTCCGTCCAACTGCTACCTTACGCCGACGACATTGACGTGATTGGACGAACACAACGAGCCGTCAATGAGGCGTTTGCTGGAATTGAAACGGAAGCGGTTAAAATAGGTCTGGTGGTAAATGAGGGCAAAACGAAGTACATGCTGTCATCAAAGAAGGACACACAACATCGGCGTCTCGGACAGAGCGTCACACTAGGCAGCAGAAATTTCGAGGTAGTTAAGGACTTCGTCTACCTCGGCTCCGCGGTAAATAGGGACAACAACATCAGTACTGAAATCAAACGCAGAATCACTCTTGCCAATCGCTGTTGCTTTGGGCTCAAGAGGCAATTGAGTAATAAAGCCCTCTATCGAAGGACTAAGCAAGCTTCATCCAGTCCTACTTTATGTATTATAACCTGGACGTCACTAAAAGCGGATGAGGAAGCACTAAGTCTTTTCAAGAGAAAAGTTTTGCGTGCGATTTTTGGTCCTGTTTGCGTTGATGGCATCTGGAGGAGAAGATTTAACGACGAATGGGTTGTACAGCGACATGCGCCTGGTCAAGCGTCCTCCGATACAACGCTTAAGATGGCTAGGCCATGTAGAGCGTATGGACACTACTGCTCCGGCCCGAAGAGTCTTTGAATCTGAGCCATTGGGACAACGCAGCAGAGGCCTAGGCTAAGGTGGCGCACACAAGTGGAGAAGGATCTCAACAAACTTGGAGTGTGGAACTGGAGGCAGCTAGCGAAAGATCGCTCTGGCTGGAGGGACATTGAGGTTCAGGTCCACCCCGGACTGTAGCGCCGCAAGAAGAAAAAGAAGAAGAAGAATTTACGAAGAAGAAAAATGTATGCTTACGTTTTTTTAAACTTGTATTTGGGCAACTCTATATTTCTAGGAGGTAGCTTGTGACTGGTATTCCCAAGGGTAAGGACACATAAATAAAAGAAGTAAAAAAAATCGCCAACAATGTGTTTGAATATTGATTGCTAATTGGCAACATTTTAAACAAAATTAGAACTAGAACGTAGACCGATGGTTGTTTGTTACCTTCAAGACTTTAGCTTAGAAGGAAATAATGGGGAAAGTCGAGTGAATGTGTTGGTGTATTCATTGATCCAACAATGGCGATTCGGTAAGAAGAGCAAATCCAATTGTGAATTTTGGATGATAGTGATCATTTGGCTTTCGGCATAAGGTGACAGATTCCTTGGAACTTGAGCTATGCCTATCTTTTTAACAAAGCTGTCGATTGTAGTGTTACCTCATACTGAGACGGATTAAAACTCCCATCAACATCTAAGTTGAGAAAGCAAATTGAAAAGGACTGACTGCAGGCACCACGATACTCCCACAAGGAGTATTCCAACTTACCTCCTACCTATCTTCTTCCAGTCCTAAACGACGCAAACGGAGTGAGTATTTGAAGATTTGTAGTACCAGTGCCTGTGGAAGTGTCTGCATGATTTCATGATAGCGTAGCTTTTATTGCCCAGGTTGTAAACCTCGCACGAAATACTTTCATCCTAAATCCTAAGTAAAGTCTTAAATACAACACACCCGGGAATAAAACACGTCTCATCTCATTTGTAAGGCATCTTAAGAAAATATCGTCCTCTTCACATATTGTGCTATATCATCTTCATATTCTCAATCCCTTGATAACAGCAAACAAAAAAAGAAACATTTGAAAGTAGCCACACGACACCAACAACGCACAGGCCACCTATAAAGGCCAACTGGCTGGTTTATATCTGAAATTGATTAAAGTGTATTTCTCTTCCAAAATCACTAAATTCTATCGATGCTTTTCTAACTCAGCCGACCCGAGGAGATTAATGAATTCTTTAACAATGTTTTCGTTTTCGTATTGTGCATAGACTCTTCCTCGGCCGGCTCACCAGCGAATGTTCCCTCATTTTATTTTTGAAAAGAAACGGAAAATAATTATTTATGTGTGCAAGACGGTGGCGTCTTTGCCTGCGCGCCCGAGCGGGAAAAAAGAAAAATATTAAATTTAGATACTTTCGAGAGAATTATGTTGATATGGATATGAGTAGGTATACAAACGCCCGCCTCTGGGATGGTTTCAAATGCTCGGAAAAGTTTCTGTCAGTAGTGCTGTATCGGTCGGTGGGCGCGCTTTTCGTGAGAACTAGGTGAAAAGAATCAGAAAAAAAAAATAATGGCTGAGCAAAAGAAAGCTCCAATCCTCAAGAAGGAAGAAGATTACATCAAGAATCTGGAAGGGTACGCTCCGCAGATGGAAATTGTGTTAACTCGTAACGGTGATTAACGTATGTGCTCGCAATTGCAGATTCATCAACCCAGCAGAAGATCAAATTGCTCTCCTCTTGGATTACGATGGCACCTTGGCTCCACTCACCGAAGAGTTGTCCGTGATGCCAAAGGACAATGAGATCAACATCAAGAAATTGGCCGCCAACGAAAAGATCTTCCTCGTCATTTTCTCGGGACGCGAACTCGCCGAAATCAAGAACCACCTCAAGCTGCCGAATGTAACCTACGCTGGCAACCACGGCTTGGAGGTCGAGTACCCATCAGGCAAGAAGTTCAAAATCGAGATGCCCGAAGAACTCCTGGAGAAGCACAAGAAACTCGTTGAAGAGCTCAAGGAAAAGGTAAGCAAACTCTCCCAAGCTACGATCAGCATCAGTCTGACTGTTGAAAACCATCGGATCACAGGTCGTCTGCAGCGGAGCATGGGTTGAGGATAAGAAGATCTCCGTCACATACCACTACAAGGGAGTCAACGACAAGTTGAAGAACAAGCTCATCGAGACCGCCAGAGGTATTATTCAGTCGCACGGATTCCAGCTCATCGAGACCCCCTACGCCCTGGAAGGCAAACCAAGGGTCAACTGGGATAAGGGTAAGTTGTGCAAAACCCCCATTTAATTGCGGTAATTAAAACGCGAGTGCGTGGGATGGAAAAGAACAGAGAACAGATGAATTTTTTCAAAAGTTGTCCGCACCTGTGCCCGGCAATTAAATCAGAAATAACGGCTGCTCCTAGTGCTCACGGATATTAATCTGTCACGGGCCTCATAAATTAGCATTCGTGGGCGTTCTAAAAAGCAACCCATATCCACTTAATCATAAACACTAAAAAAAATCGGCAGAAACAACGAAATCGAAAAAAATTCCACACAAATCCGAATGCGATCGTAAAAGGGGGAATTACGATAGACATTCCCATTTAATTTTCCTTCTCTTTTCCGTTCCGGTTTTTGGTTTTATTTTTGAAACGTTCCACCGTCGCGGGTAGCGTTCCATCGAGACCTGAGGCTTCGGGCGTCTTGCACCAGACGATGAGATGAGTGCAAAAAATTTTCTATACACTTAATAAGTTGAAGTGGGGCCGGCAGTGGCGGTGACAAAGTGTGCAGGATACACACATCTGTGTATCCGTCAGGCCGCCAACATATTCCGTCCGCGAGGAACGGCGGCGCTGGTATGGTAGCTCGACGCCTACTTGACCGTCTAAAAATAGCTTATTTTGTTTTTCCTCCGATTTCACTTGTATTTTTATTTTGGATATATATCGCGAATGGAAGGGGATCTCTCGAACGCTAAGATGCCGCCCAGCGATCCGCTTTCGTAACTTGTAATAATTGCGGCCCGTAGCGGATCAAATTGTCCCGATCGCCAGAAATACGCTGATGCCTTCCTCCATCGCCACACACGCTCGCGTTGCATGTGTATGTATGAATGCAGGCATGTTTAATATCTTTTTCTAAATTTGTTAGGTGAGGGCACCAAGATGATTTTGGAGAAGCAATTCGATGCTGACTGGGCGAAGAAACTGAAAATCATTTACGCCGGTGACGACACCACTGACGAGGACGCCATGAAAATGCTTAGCGGTATTGGCAAGACTTTCCGTGTTTCGGAGCTGCCCAACTTAAAGACATACGCTAACTTCCAAATCAAGACACCCGAAGAGGTTGGCTACCTCCTGAAGTGGCTGCAGTCTTTCTACGAGAAGAAGAAGAAGATGTAAATTTCCATCACACATTTCAGACATATTTATGTACACAAGCACACAACAAAAAAAAAAAAATACCAAACTTTCATAAAAAAATAACTTTTCTCTCCCTCTCTTTCTCGCTCTCTCTCTCTCTTTCACACATACACACTCTATAAATTCTCTCTCATTTACATTTTGTATTGTATTTAATTTAAAATTAAACGAAAAATTGTCTAAGCTTAGATAGTTTATCTAAAGGCTGCAAAACACCGAATGCAATTTATGTGACAAAGATTATTTTCTTGTAAGCAATATGCAAGTAACAACGTAACAATAAAGCAACGAACTTCTGACGGGTTTTTGAAAAGAAAACAATAAAGTTGTACGACTGAGAAATTTATGTTTTATCCTCAGTCATACGTTGATTTAGATTTACTTAATATATGTATGTATTTTTGTATGTAACAGTTGTTTGTTAATGTTTTTAATAAAATAGAATATATGCACCGTTAAACATTTGATATCTTTCTCTCTCTCTCTTTCTTCGAACTATCGTTATATGAGATGTATATGTTACATTTCTTGTAACATATCATCGATATTATATAATGCCATATATGTATGCTAAATTCTTAGATCAATAATAATTATAATTGAAATGCTGCACTATGTTTTGTAAATCAAACAGTTTCCCTGCATGTAAGATTTGGCAGCACTGCGAATGACTTCAATTTGACACATGCAATCATTTGCTGTCATCATCATCAGTGTAAATAAAATTCTAAAATGTTTTATTTTGCAAACTTCCATAGATAAACTAGAAACGAGAAATTAAAATATAAGAAAAAAATGGAAACTACATTAGAGGTACATTAAATTGCAATAACCGTTTGCCAGAAAACAGCAATAAATTTGGAAAATTATATTTTTTAGATGTTTGATGACATTCCACATAATCTCGAGGGTGATATGTCTGTGCCCTCGAGTAATAGAAACACGTCACAGCCCGGCGCACCCGATTTCAATACCCTGGACGAACCCATAAAAGAAACAATAGTTTGTCTCCTCAAGAAATCCCGACAAAGGCAATTCCTTACATCCTTTGTATTCATTTTCAGCTCCGTGATATTCGAGCAGTAGGCGTGAAGTTCTACCATGTCCTCTATCCGAAAGAGAAGTCAAGTTTATTGCGCGACTGTAAGCACCCAATCTCTGCATTCTTAGATTTTCAAAATTATCTTTCTTTTACAAAGGGGATCTCTGGGGACCACTGGTTCTGTGCACATTCATGGCAACAATTCTGCAGGGATCCGCAGATAGTATGTACGATGGTGGGCCAGAATTTGCGCAAGTATTTGTAATTGTCTGGATTGGAGCTGCAGTTGTAACTCTGAACTCAAAGCTTCTCGGAGGAAACATGTACTGTCAATCTTCGAATCGAAAGCATTGATGCTTACCTCTTTGTTTTCAGATCTTTCTTTCAGTCCGTGTGCGTGCTGGGCTACTGTTTGACTCCAGTAGCAGTCGCACTTATAGTATGCCGTGTAATCTTGATGGCAAAGCAGACGGCAGTATTGTTCTTCTTGCGACTAATGACAACCATGGTGGGATTCCTTTGGGCCACATATGGTATGGAAATCAGAAACGTTTTCTTGGGCAGAATTTATATTCATTGTTCTTGCAGCGTCATTTGTTTTTCTGGGTGACAGTCAACAGCCGAATCGAAAGGCCCTAGCAGTGTATCCGATCTTCTTGTTCTTCTTCATTGTATCGTGGCTTGTAATATCACATAATTAAATAAATTCACATTTATATAGAGAGTGGAAGTGTGAAATGGGAAAGCACTTGTGCTGAAGGTGGGAAATGATTCATGAAATGAAGTGTAAATTGAGCGTAAACTTTGAAATCAAGTGGAAACAATTTTTTGATGTGTAGATTTTAGTCAGCCAGGAGACCTCAACAAGTATTTGAACTTACGTTTGTCGGGGTGACAAATTCGAGTAGATAGTGCAGAAACGCATGAGATATGAGTCATGTAGGTCTCCAAGAAAAAGTAATGTATTTGTGATGTTGAGGAGTTTACTTGGGTCTTGGTGGTCAGTTCAAGTGCATCTATTTTCTACTGCAATGTTGTTTTTAATGATCGGCGCTGTATATCTTTAAACATCAAATAAATTATACGGATGTAGATGAGCATATCATGGTCGCCGTGGCGTAGTTGGCAAGTGCGTCGACCCACAGGCAGAAGGTGTAGATTCGATTCCCGGACGGGAAACCGCACTTTTTCACGGCACCACCTCTTTCGAGTTGCTGACAACACTCAAAGCGTATCAATTATCTATAACAAGCTTCACAAAACTCGCCGTTCGGAGTCGGCAAAAAGGTATAGGTCCCTTCTTCTCATGGGAGAACAGTTGCCAGTACAACACGAGTAGTTGATGAAGAAGCTAGGCCATGGTCTCTTGTGGGCTGTAGTGCCACTCAGTTATTAAGACTGCTAAAGACAGTTGAGTAACTTCTTTGGGCGCACCTACCAGCTCATCTGTAGAATATGGTCGAGGGCATTAGTGTAATATCAATGTCTTTTATCTGGTCTACAAAAAAGACAATAAGGGATAAGCCTTCGTCACATCGGAAAGAGATCCTCTCTGACGTTTTGTGTGAGCGACTAATATCATTCGATGTTGTCAATACGGTTTGCAAACAGAAATATTCACCAGACCAAACATTCGCACTAAGTAAGATCTTGGAAAATGTTCTTCTTATTAGCGTGCATGGAGATCATCAGTTTGTCTAGGATGATTTTGGTCAACTCACGCTCCAGTAGGCTAAAGAATTCACAAAGACCCTCAATATCATAAATTAATGCCTAAATGGCTTAATAAAAGTTTAAAAGTTTAATTTGACCAGAATCATTGTGATGATGTTTTGTGGCTGGATGAGTTGTGAGAAATCATAGTTGGATAGGAGTTTGAAGTGTCAAAAGTAAGTTAGTCTCAAGATAGTAAAGAACGTGGATCTGTTTGCAAATGGAAATTACAGATACACAGCTTACAATTTTATTTAAGGCCTTGAAGCAATAATCACTTATAAAATGTCCGCAATAAACCAAAAAACCCAGTTCATCACTCACTGACTATATGATGTCACCTCAGCCACACAGCATATCTTTCGATAATATTCGTACTCTAGGTTGTATAGGTGTAAACTAGAGCTCTTCATATCCAGATACCCGGATAACGTCCCGGGAACCCGAGTACCTGCATTTTCGGGCGTTATCCAGGAGCCATAATGTTGGGTACCCCCTATACCTTGGGTAATCGGTACTCATCACAGACCACAAAAAAGGAAAAAAACTTAACCCAAAGATAGTTTTATTCCAGGAACAAACGTATATTCATTTCAAAATACGATAAACAAATAAAAAACCGACAAAATAAGTACTAATACCTACAATCACAAAAATAACTAGCGCAACAACCTCATCAATGAGCAAAATAACATAAATGTATTATTTTATGTAACCGTTGTTCGTTGCAACAATTTTTGATTTCTCATCAAAAATATCAAAAAACGTCCTTTTACCTGTAAAAGACAGGGCCGTTTGAGTGTAATAATGTGTCATGCACTGGAAAAGCAGCGTTGTGATGCAGCTGATGTGGCTGTTGTGCATAAATACTGTTTGACCAGAATTGCTAAGGCTGGATACTTTTTTGAATTATTTTTCCACCATATTAATGTGTCAGGAAAATTGTGGCTTGATTGGGGCTTTCGCAAATACATGTCGAACTCACTAACTGCTTCTCCATTCGATTTTGCTTCCAGAAAAAAATTCAAGGCGGTACATCTTTCAGCTCTCTAACTTTTTCATTTCACCTTAAGTTTTCCCTTACAACCTCCACTCGGATCCAAAAGAGTAGAAATCTGTTCGGCAGGAACTTCTTCTGATTCCTGTCTATCCATTTTGAACCTGCGCCACTAGTAAACAAACACACACATAATAGACATAATTTATTTACATGTTCAGTTTCCGATATCGTCTGAGTGAGCAAACGTCGTACGGATAGTAGGGGGATAGTGTTGCCCCCTGGATAGCCATCACAACATCCGTTGTTTGGTGAAGGAATGTTCGCAGCGAACCTCTCTGCCCGAGGGTCTAATAATGGGCCTGTCCTATCAGTATGCAGGTTGTGCGTGAGGCTAACGCCTTCACCACATAAAACATTCTAGTTCAGACACAGTAACATGCGCCGTATATATACGGATCTACTGCTGACAACCCCAGCAAACGGCTAAAGGACAACAAAGGGCAGAAAGAAGATGGAGAACTGCGACATCTACTACAGGGACTGCTACAGGGAGAGAAGGCAGCGCTTATTCGGATGTGGATTTGTTGTTCGAGACACACTTAGGCAAAAAGTCTTAAGCTACGATCCCGTAAGCGAACGCCTCATGACAATCCGCATCAAGGCTAAATTCGGGAATATCAGCCTGATTTGCGCTCACGCCCCGACAAAGGACAAGGATGACAACAGCAATGATGAATTCTATGATCTCCTATAAAGAACATACGATCGATGCCCCACCTATGACACCAAGATCATTCTAGGAGATTTCAATGCTCAACTGGGAAAAGAGAAAATCTCTGCTGGCGTCATCGGGAAACACAGCCTGCACGAAACCACCTCTCAACATCCATAAAGGAACCTGGCGATGCCCTGATCAATCAACCATCAATCAGATTCAACATGTTGTACAGCGACATGCTCCTAGTCAAGCATCATCGGATACAACGCTTACGATGGCTAGGCCATGTAGAGCGCATGGGCACCACTGCTCCAGCCCGAAGAGTCTTCGAATCTGAGCCATTGGGACAACGCAGCAGAGGCATAGGCTAAGGTGGCGCACACAATTGGAGAAGGACCTCAACCAACTTGGAGTGCGCAACTGGCAAAAGATCGTTCTGGCTGGAGAGGCACGACAATTGATACTCGTTGAGTTTTGTCAGCAACTCGAATGAGGTGGTGTCGTGAAAAAACGCGAGGATTCCCCCGTCCGGGAATCGAACCTACGCTACGGCGAACACGTTCAGCAGTCTTACCATCTTGACATTTTGTATATAAGGTAGAAGGAATTATTGTTCATCGTTTTCGAAGTTGAGTGGAACCATTTTACTTACAGTGGGAATTGTATCCTCCTCGACGGTAAACAGTCAGCATAAATGATCTCACTACCAACACACAACTCTACGTCCAGTTGTCCATCCTCATACCAAGGAGGAGGCGGGTTTTATCCCCGCCACCAAATTATTTTAACTTTTGGAGAAAATTCCGGAAGCAGCTCTCACTCCTCGATGTACATAGCATTGCCATGTAAGCCTCTCGTAGGTATGTCTCCCCTCGTCATGAGTTTTTCCTGGTGGCATCGAAAAAAACAGAACAGGCAGCTTCTTTGATGGTTTCTTGACAACGTTCCCATTCTTCGTCATTTGTACGTCAGTTTCAAGGATAATCGTTCAGATTCTAACGACTATAGCTTGCCATCCTTTCCGGTTAAACTATGTCTTTGAGCTTACCCTGGCTCGATCGTTCCTGGCTATCGATTTTAAAGTTCCCGCTAAAAAGTACCTTACCACCTTGTTAAAGAAACCAGCTACAAAAGCAACAAACGCATGACAAATCAAAATCCCGGATCGGTATACAGTATATCTATTTATATGGTACAGTGAGTCACGAACCATATTCAACATTTTATTAAAAAAAACATAAGATTTATATGCTGGACAAAACAAACATTCACGAAGAAAAAAAGGAGCTATTGATGAATAGATTAAAGAGGAGGAGGGGGGTTGGGTGTCGACGTGAAGTTAAGAAATTTATCGGAATCGCTTAATTTTACGAGTGTGTGTGTGTTGTGTATTTTGCTAACTATAAACAGGCGTTGTCGAAATTGCTTACAGCCGATGATATCTCCAGGGACATTTGGGTCTGCACACCGTCCTCGCGGCGATTTCTGTACGTTAACGAGTTTGCGCGCGCCTTGCGACCCATGAAATGCCGTTCCACCCACTTCAACATGGTGTAAACCGAGTCTGTCGATGGCAACCTGTGATCCGCGGCTGTCTTCACTATGTCGGATGAGGTGACCCTAAATGTTCTGGCCATACCCTTCAGAGCCTACGGAAAATAAAGCGGGTAGTCAAGTGCCCTCAACCGGGAAAGAAGATTGCGATCACTTACCACCATGGCGTCTTCGTCAGTGAGATCGTCACCCACGTAAATGATCTTAATACGCTCGCTCCAGTCCACTCCGAAAGAGGTTCGCAAGATGTAAATTGACGCGCGGCCCTTGTTCCATTGCACAGGTGGCCTGGCCTCGAGTGCGCAATGTGCCTTGGTCGCCCTGAAGCCGAACTTTTCGATAAGAGTTCTGGCTTTCTCGATCATTGCTGGTCGCAGCTGTGTGGGGGTTTCTCTGTAATGGAATGTGAGGAGAGCTCCTTTGTTCTCCACCCAAGCACCGTCGCGGCACACCTAGGCACAGAGCTTGTAAGTCAGAGTTAATGCGGAGAAAAGATCATGCTTACCGAGTCCTGCAGCGATTTCAACAAGTGACTGACTTTTTCTTCGTATTCAATCGGCATGGGATGCACGAACTTGCTGCCGTCCGGGTGGAGAATCTCCAGACCGTGGTTGCCGGCGTAGGTGATGCCCTCAATGCCAACCATTTTCTTTACGTTATCTACATTTCGGCCCGAGATAATGGCAACGTATACGTCAGAGTGATTCGAGAGCTTGAACAAGACATTCTTGATCTCGGGCGAGAGAGTCGCTAAGTCTGGATGGGGAGCAATCGGTGCCAAAGTACCGTCGTAGTCGAGCAGCAGCGCCAGTTTGTGGTTGTAGCCGATGTACCTAAATGAAGAGCGTTAAACTGATGAATAGGGTGATGGAAAAATGAATTTACTTGAGCAGATAATCATCGAAGTCGTCCACAGTAACGGGCTGCATGGTGGTGGTTCCCACATCATCGACGTCCAGCGTACCCATTGCCTTCAGGAAGCAGCGCATCCAATGATTTACGTCGGTCTCCTCCTCGCGTCTACGGAGACGGCTCATTCGAAGGACTCGCTCGTCCTCTGGCATAGTAAGAGCACGGTGAATCACCTCGGCTGCTTCGTGCACTTCGTACGGGTTGCAGAGAAGAGCTTCGTGCATCATTTCGCCTGCACCGGCAAACGGTGAAATGACAAGTACACCTGGTGGCTGATTTATCTGGCATGCAACAAACTCCTTCGCCACAAGATTCATTCCGTCACGCAAGGGAGTGACAAGGCAGACCGCGGCATCCCTGTACAAAGCGGCCAGCTCGTCCTGTGCCACGTAGTCATAGATGTATCTTATCGGAGCCCAGTTGGCCGTGGTAAATCGTCCATTTATGCGTCCGACCAGTTGATCGACTTCTTCCTTTAGTTCCTTGTATTCCTTCACATCTGTCCTGGATGGTACGGAGATCTGAAGCAAGCTAACATTCCCCTTGTGTTGCGGATATTTCTCCAACAGAGCTTCGAACGCCATCAGTCTGTGCACGAGTCCCTTTGTATAGTCCAGCCTGTCGACACCCAAGATAACCTGCTGTTTCGACGACTTGAGAACTTTTGTAGCATTTTTTGCGAGTGTCACGAAGCGTTCGTAGGGAATTCCAATCGGCAGGGGACGCACTCGAACCGAGCGTCCACCGTGCTCCACCAGCAGATTGTTGCGATCGACACGGCATCCCAAGTTCCTCTGGCAGCAGTCGACAAAGTTCAGACAGTAGTCCTGTATGTGAAAGCCGACCATGTCACAACCCAACATACCCTGAAGAATTTCATCTGACCACGGGAACAAACGGAAGATGTCCCATGGTGGGAAGGGAATGTGCAGGAAGAACGCCAGGCGGCACGGGAGCTTCTTCTCCTCGGCCTGCTCGCGAACCCAATTCGCTGCCAACATGAGGTGGTAGTCATGGATCCACACGATCGGCGGATTGCCGTTGCCATTTCCGTTGCTGTTGCCATTGGCCGTGGCCGCCTTCAGGCTCAGGCACTTTTCCAAGGCCTCGATAGTCCGGGCCGCAAAGTATTTATTTACCTTGACGTAGTTCCTCCAATGATCGGCGCTGAACTTGGCCAGACCAGGCATCGAGTGGAACAGGGGCCAGAAGGTGTTGTTGCAGCACCCATTGTAGTAGCTGTTGAACACAACCGGATCGATGTTCACTGAGACCACCTAAAAGCGAAAGAAACAGTGTGACTACAGAGATGCAACGACTTCTTAATCATCAACCAATCAAAGTAACAGTCTGCAGACATTGCTCTGCAGAGCCCATACAGTGCCCCTGGGTTCAGAGCTATTAAACTCAGGCCGCACGAGGGAAATGGGCAAACGCGAACAAAGAGCATCAAATGCCTCCTAATCTCAGTTCCACAACTCGCGATTTGCTATTTATTCGAACGAGCGAATATAAAAAAAGCGCACAGACAATCAGCTTTTTCGTTTTGTGACTGATAATAGATTGTCTTTTTTGTCTTCCATTTTGCTCTAGAAGACTGATTTAATTCAATCGAATGCGAACCAAGTCTAATGGGGGCTCTTTCGTAAGACTAATCTATCGCGTTGCGATTGACTTTTAACCTGACTAAGACGTCTCTTAAGTATCGCTGTTTTACAGAGATTTTCGTTTGAAGGTTAAGTCAGATTTTATTTCAAAACTGGGTTATCGATGTATGTTTGTGTAAAGGCCTATTAATCGTTTGCCTACACTTTTATTTGTGAATTTATTGAATGTGTGTGAATTTCAATTGTCCAAAGAGAGCCTTGAAGATAGTCGATCGATAGAGTATATTTTTTTTAATTTAAGTTCTAGGCTGCGAACGGTTCTAAGAACACTATTATCCAATTAACAATTGATTGTCCCATAGGATAGTGTCTAAAATATCAGATTAAATAATTTATACGTAGATTTCCATAAAAAATGTTCCGTAGTTTGTGTCCAAAATAAACACAATTTCCATTTCCCTGAATTTTACATGATACTTTCCGCACCAACATTTTGCCACATTGATGAATAAATCATAACCAACTGTCTGGCATTTGACGCCAGTCATTTGAAGTACCACCACATAAACGCTTGTCATTTATGACAATGGATCGCATAAGAATCGAACAATGCCCAGAAGACTTATTATAAAAATGATGATGTAAAGGTAGATTTTCGCGCATTACACGATGATTAGGGATCGACCAACTACGCAAGTGATAGGTTAAATTGTAAAGAAATTTGAAGAGAGTGGAAGCATTACTGATGTCGTAATAGCTGTGCATCATCGTAAGTTGTCAGTCGAAAATATTTCTTCTGCAAGTATAGGACCTTCACTATTTCCTTATAACCTTTATCCTGAAACCTGCTGACCATTCACAGCGCTGTAAATAAGTGTTGGAACAACATATTCTTCAGTGATGACATTTCTTAATCGGTGAGAAAACTCACGAGCGATCGCCGAGAAAACATTGCATCCACACAAACTGACTGTTTGGTGTGTCGAAAGGAGTCATATTTTTAAGGGTGATTGAAAATTATGACATGGACCATATGTGCGCCCAACAAGACGGAGAAACGAGTCACGTCTATAGGCCACCAAAATTTGACATTGTTAAACTTTTTTTGTGGGGCTACACAAAAGGCCGTGTTTACGCAATTAATCCCTGAACTCTAGATGCACTAAATACCGACATATAAGACATACATTATGGCTCAGATAACGCCCGAAAAAGTTGCACTATTTGGGAAGGCTTTTTACACTTAATAGCAAAGTTCAACCTTTATGAGGATCTAAAATTTTTATCAAAAATATATCTCTGTGGCCAAATCTTATTTTCAACGTAAAAATTACCCAAAACAAATAATATCGATAATAGAATTTGCAAAATTTTCAGTTTTATGTGATTTTAAAAGCAATGAACGGATGATGTCCTAAGTAAAAATCAATTGTTGCGACATGAATCTCAGATTCTGCAATCCTCATCATCCGCGGCTGATTGAAACATCTGTTAGGAAGGTCAATGAAAAAACAATATACAACCGTAATCTCTAGGCACTTCAACAAGATGTAGATGTACTGATGAAGTCCAACATAAAGCCTCGACTAGCTCTGTCAAAAACGCTTCAACTAACGAAAACAAAACTTCTTACAAAGCGCCAAAAAAATTAAGTTATCAGCTTGTAAGGAATTTATAGTGTCTGTCTTACTAAAAATAATAGAATTTCCAATACTGATATTTTTTCCCAATACTTCTTAAGTTCCGAGGATCAAAACTGGTTCAGTTTTTTGCAATCGACCGATACGGTCTTCTAATTTTTAACATCCAAAAAAACTAAATACGAATGTATGCACGGAGTCAAGTGTAACTTTTAGCAACCATTTCGAATAAAACGCCGGCTTTCATTAAGTTTTATTTAGCTTCGTTCACTTATGTTACTTTAAGTGAAAGTGCTTTGATTCAGTTTTTTTTCGTACGGAATAGGAAATTGATATGGTGAGTGAATGAAAAGGCATTTATACCAACACCACTCACACCAACACGAACACAATGTGTCTTTCGTAAAGATATAGTATACGATTTTATTGACATCTCCATCCACCGCACGAAAATAAGTTTAAATGTACTTGATTTAAGTAAATTCCGTCATTCGAAATTTTACATACATATACGTATATGCATATAGTAAATATTTTCCGAAGTTCTTCTTCTAATAGACCAAATTTATATAAAGCCTTTCTGTTTCTTAATTTCAATTTATTCATTCAATAACGTCGCCAAACTTATAATTTGATATGCAATAAGCTTGTTAAGAAATTGAATCTAAACAAGTGCATTTCTATCTATTACTCGTGGTCGCCGTGGTGTAGTGGGTGAGTGCATTGAGCCCCAAGCAGAAGGTCTAGGTTCGATTCCCGGGCGGGACACCTCGCATATTTCACAGCACCACATCTTTCATGTTGCTGAGAACACTCAAAGAATCTCGGCAAAAAACTGTAGGTCTCTTCTGTTCGTGAGGGAACAGTAGCACGCACAACACGATTAGTTGTTGTAGAAGCTAGCCCCTGGTCCCTTGTTGGTTGTAGTGCCACTCAATTATTTTTAAGTAGGTTTCTATTAAATTCACAACATTTCGCATATTGATTTAAATAAACTTCACATTGTATATCACATTTTTTGACAAAATTATTTTTAACTTGGTTCATTTCAGAAATCAGTTCTCTGTGTAGTGCACAACAATATTTAAGTTGAATTTTAAAAAATAGAACAAAGTTGTAGTAATACACAAACCCGGTATCTTAAAACATGTAATATTATACTTTGGAATTTCTAAGAAATTATTTGTTTCCTTTGGTGGAAGACCCCTCTGGAACAATATGTTTAAATTGAAAATATTTTAATTCACCGTTATGTGAATTCGAATTTAAGATTTTTCCAATAAAGGCTAAATATCCGCAAATTACAACGACAAATGTTGATACAAAGAAATGAGAAAATATGCGTTTTAACATCGTAAATAACCGACAAAACTAAAGTGACCTTAAAATTATTTTCTCGATCTTCCAATTTAATCCCTTTCAATTACAATTTATGATTTAACTCATTAGAAAACTGTTAAATGACTTTGTTCTATTAACCAATTTATTTATTTCAGGATGTTATTTAGAGGCATATGAGGGCATAGATCAGTTTAATATTTTTAAAAACATCTTCCACAATAATTGTAAACAAACTTGAAAGTGTAAACAAGTTAATGTGCGCGATTGAAAACAAGTAAACCGATATCAAAACAGACTGATTAACAATCTACCAGTGTATGTATTTGACTAGATTTTACTTATTTTGCATATAGAGGCACTGGCATACACAAGGACCAATCGGTGTAAACAACTTATCAGAGACTAGTTAGCCTTCCTATGAAATTGTCTTAATGCCTTAAAAATATTAATTCTTAGTAGCGTTCAATGCATATACATATGTTTTTACATTTGTCAGGACTATGACAGATAGACAGAGCCAAATTTTTGAATTAATTGCCTACTGCAATTATACTCAAAATTGTTTTATTTTCAAGGGAATCAGTTCTTTTCGGTATATTTTCGTAAAATTTGTAATTTTTTTTAGGCGAAAGATAAATTTCCTACAGTTTTGAAATCCATTTTTATAGACGAAAGAAATCAGTTTACACGTGACATATGTACATATGTATAACGAAGTATGCCAAAGTTCAATTTTTTGCGAATCAAAAATTGCATGCGATAATGGAAACACATGACATCATTCGAAAATAGTCATCTTATTACACTTTAACTCTTAAAATACTCGTACTTCAAATACTTTCGATATATTGTAACAAAACAGAAGATTTTTTGAAATATGAGTCTCTTTGAATCAAATATATAATATCATTAATGTTTTAGAAGCAGTGCTGTTAACAGTAAAAATACGGGCAAATGATTTATAAAATCTTAAAGCTTAATTCTTTAAAAGTGAGGCTGTACTCAGACAGTGGCCGCCATGGAAAAATGAATACTTTCTGTTCTAAAACTTTAATTCGGGTACAACTCTGCCGAGCTCTTGAATTTTTCATAACACTAAGATACAGAGAACAAACTTTTTAATTTTTAATTTAATAATAATTTAATTTTTCTGTGCCGTTCAAAGATAGAAAAAACAAGGACGCAATACGAATGGTTGTTGAAAAAGCTAAGACTTGGTTACTAATGGGCAGTAACTCATTTAATTGTCATTCAGATAGACAGCATATTCAGTAGGTACATATTGGCGGATAGCTAAGCAACTAAAGGAACGTCAAAACTTCGAAGAGTCAAAGTTTTTTTTTTAATTAAATTTGACAGTGAAATTAAAGCATTCCAAAACTAGGCGTCTGCTAATCTCTAATTCCATCGTCTTTCAGTGCACGCATGATGACTCATTCCGAATTGGATTTTTGTAATTTTTTCATTCACTATCAATCGTTCCAGACTAAGGCATAAATCGGCACGCGCTGCTCCGAAGTGCACTCCGATAAGAAAATTAAACCAGAACAAAACAAAGTGACTCAATTAATTAGAATTAAAATGTGTTTATAATTCTTTTTTTTTTTCACTTCGTTTAAATAAGGAAAAAAGTAGCTGAAACAATTTTCAAGGAGTGGAAGACAATGCAGCCCACATAAATTTGTAATTTTGAAATTGGAATAAACGACTTTTAGGTGTAAGAAATGTTCGCTTTGACAAGCTGCCATGCGGAACTTGTTAACCAGCTTCTTTGCATGAAAGTGCATGGTGCATGGCCGCAATGCGTCATATACTTCTAAGCAAGACTGACTCTGTGGCAATTATGTGTCAATGCAACACATTTGGGTGAAATGGAACTTTGACAAACATAAACATAAACATTTCAAAGAAGTATTTCAATGCTTACAATTAATTGAATAAATTGCGGCACTTCATCCTCATACAAATGACCGTGCGTGCTACAGTTCTCTCAGTATCAAAGAGGACCTACAGTTCATTACCGACTCCGAATAGAGAGATTTGACAACCATTTTATTTACAATTTAAGTTCGTAAACCTCGAAAAAGGTGGTTCTGTAAAAAATTTACGAAATGTTTATACCAGAAATTAAATCTAGGACCTTCGGAGTTTAAGTCGACACCACGGTTGTCACGTGTATTACAAAATTCTATCAATCTCCAGGAATACCTGTCTGCATTGAATAAGTAACTCTCTCCTACGCCCCTGGAGACATCAGTTCTCACTCAAACTTTGCGTTCATTAGTTTGTCTGCACTGCCAGACGTTCAATGAAATTCATATTCCGGCGATAGTTCTTATCAAAGTCTAATACAATGGGATCAAATAGCCAGCCTTGAAAAAAATTGACACTATTTATAACTTTCAAGTCTTTTCGGAAAAAAATATCTTTTCATAACTGAGGGCAACTTACCTGTTCAGATTTTAGACCAGCTGTTGGGGTGTGGTCATTGGGGTTCGATTCCGGGATCGGTTCATTAGGATCCTCTAAATGCAATCCGGACCATCCAACCCAGAGGCCCTTTCCTTTGATGACAACTGGGCACACAGCAGTTACCAGACCACCGGCACTGCAAAGCAAAACAAAAAACTATTTTATACCAATTGCACTTATTTCAATGTGATCATTTTTTGGCATTCAATTCATGCGTCAGGAGTAAGATCTTCTGTGAGCATGCCGTACAGACTATTTGCGATTTCAACTGACTGACTGAACTGGAGGAGAGTTCAAGTATCGGAAACAAAGCAATTAGGATGCGTCTGTATAGGATCCACTCATCCCGCACAAGCATAATCTTTCAATTTGCTCATGCTTAAGCTCTTCAACAATGATGCGCATATCAGAAAATAATCTCAAGACCTTTGGCTACACTGGGCAACTATCAACTCGAAAACAGCACCAACACGGAGCTGCTACATGTCAATAGCAAGTGTGCGCTGTTTGAGTAGTGACAGCACAGTAGATTCAATGAGTCCACTATCAGTTAACCTCAAACAAGGGGAGCAAGGCGTGGCGGGATCACGCATTATCTCTCCTCGATGGCAGGTAAAACGGAAGCAATTTTAAAAACCAAACACAGTCGTTAGCGTGAATGTGCGAAAAATAAAGTAAAGGCTTAATCGCTTATAATCCTTGCCCTTCTCACTCCAAGCGGTCTTATCGCGGCGTTGCACTCTTGCAATGTGTGCTGCATTCGATGTCAATATTTGCTTAACCTTGAGATTCATAGAAATTATAGATAAACTCATCTACGCGTTGCTGTGCACTTGTGCAGTTATTTGCGGTGTCTTCTCCGAGCGATAGACGGTGTTGCATTTCTTTTAACGTACCTGGCTTTTCGTTCAAGCTCCCCAGTCTTCGGATTCCGGATTAAGACAAACGGAAGTCTGTTGGACACCACAATGAGACTGGCCTTCGTCGAGAGCTCATTCGATGAGGTCACCACAATTTCTGGATCAGACATTTTGGTATTAGGCGATTCGCTTTCACTTGGTTGAAATTTTAGAGAAAAGAGTTACAAAGTTCGAAATTCGGTTTACGAAAACTGTAGCATAATGCTTTTAAGTTCACAAAAATCACGCAATAGTCCGCGTTTCGAAAATCGATCGAAATTCCGTTTTTTTTTTGTTCTTCAATACTTTGAGTTAACACTTGTCTGGTGCGTATTCGAATGAGATCCGATTTTTTCTCGCGGTTAATCCATCAGCTTGGACAGATGCTTTGATACTAAACTCGAAACAACAGGATCTGGATGAAAAGCTAATCAGTGCAAGATGTGACTATACTCTCCGCACATCAATGTCAGCGTTTTGGAGCTCTCCAAAAACGACACAAATCCGAGACGGCCGAGGTAATCTTCTTCAGATAGGTCGACTGATTGACTGACAACAACAGACGGGGCTGTGTTACTACTCTCCCTATCAGAATCGCCTCTATTCACTGGCGGCTTAATATTTATACCTCGAATTACGATCCAAATAAGTTAGCTTTCTCACACACAGACATTCTGCATTATCAATCTACAAATGCTATAAGCGCTTCTTAGTGTGGCTATAAGGAATGTGTGACGCTGTTGTGCTGAACGTACTCAGAATAGAGGGATAGTGGGTGTATGATGCATGCCTTTGTCTCGGTGAGATGGAGAGAATGTTGACATCCCAGAAGGACGTCGTCGTCTCAAGGATTGTGCTGTGCGTTGGCTTTGAGACTTTGCTTGTGTCTAGTGTCGCAGTAATCTGTTGATCCCAATCCGTGGAAGGTGGAAGGGGGGAGAATTATGAAAAGAGTCTGTTTGACGTGAACACCAAGGCGAGGGCTTATCATGTTTGGATTGATATTCCTAATCCACTTCTAAGTGGGTAAACATCCATAGAAATTACATGTTCTCGCCAAAATGCTTTAGTCTTGTTTATGGATGGATGACCATTACCTGCAGTTTATATGATAAGGCTGTTGGACTGCAATGACTATTACGTAAAATTTCTATGATTGGTGTGTCTCTATATCGTCGAAAAATGGCATATCATGTCGTGCTTTAGGCGTAAGAACTCATTTTTCAAGAGAAGCTAGGAAAATATTCAAAGGAAATTAATAAAGTATGCAACAATATAATTGCACGCCAGTAATGATCTATGCATTTTGAATATTCTTTAGAGTGTACCCTTACTACTTTTACACTACTACTACTACATGCGGGATCATCAACTCGCATGTACGAGGGTTGTCTGATAAATAACCGACCTAACCATGATGCACGCGACTTTTTCAAATTTTTTTTTTTTTTTTCGTCTACAGTTATCAATCGGCGCCAAAACTCGGTCTTATTGCCTTTGAAAACGGAGCCAACAGAGCGCTGGAAATGTTCATGCGCGCACGTTTGTGGTCTAGCGTAAGCAAACGCGGCACCCAACGCGCGGACAGCTTTCTCATGCCCAAATCTTGGTTTAATATATGGCAAACACGTTCTTTTGACATAATCTCTCTTGTTCATAATCTCAGCTATTTCTCTAACTTTAATCCGGCGGTCGTCTAGTACCAATTGATGAACTTTAGCGATGTTATCGTTAGTGGTTACAGTTTTTGGACGCCCAGGACGTTCATCATCTTCCAAGCTCCTGCGACCACGTTTAAATTCAGCTGCCCAAAATTTTACGGTGGTAAACGATGGTGCAGAGTCACCATACACAGAGTCCAACTCATCTTTGATTTGTGAAGGCGTATTGCCTTTCAAAAATAAAAATTTAATTACAGCTCGATATTCAATTTTTTCCATTTTGGGGGAATCACCGAAATACACTCACAAGAACGACTGTCAACAGATAATGGTGCAAGATAAATTTCTGAAATTTTGGCGAGTAGCTATTATAATATGCACAATTTGAAGTAGAAACTTTTTTTTCACTTGTGCCGCTAGCTTCACGTTGAGGTCGGTTATTTATCAGACAGCCCTCGTATCATCATCGTTCTCTGCAGAAAGTGATAAACACGTAGCATTTTTTACGTTACCACCTGACGACCCTCAAAGAGTACGCAGAGTTTATAAAATAACTTGAAATTTTGTTGTTTGAGGTCGGCATCAAACTGTTGGTTGCCCTACACTTAAGACATTAGTAGTACGCACAACACGAACAGTTGAAGGCAGAAGCTAGGTCTTGGTTCCATGTGTGCCGTAATTGTATTAAATGTATTTATTTTTTCTCATTTAAAAATTAAAGTACATATTCACGAAAAATATTTTTGCCTCGAAATGTGTTATCTGCTCAAGAATTCACAACTTAGCTGACATTATTTTTAGTAAGTAATAATAATAAAGGGTGATTTTTTAAAAGCTACAGGAAAGTTTTTTTTAAAGAAAACACATATAATTCAGAAAAATTCATGAAATCTTTATTTGAGTCGATAGTACGGTCCATATAATTTAATGCTTGAAGATTATTTCATGCAAATGTTGACCTTGACTGCGCCTCAAATGGTCCATCCCCTTAGTCCAATATTGGCATACTCTTTCCAACATTTCGGCCGGTATCTCACGAATAAATACTTTAATATTGTCTTCCAATGCGTCAATTGGAGCGGGCTTGTATGTATAGCATGAGCTTTAACACAGCCCCACAAAAAATATTCTAAAGGTGTTAAATCGCACGATCTAGGCGGCCAATTGACCGGTCCCGAATGTGAAATAAAATGTTCACCGAACTCGCCTCCCAATAAGTCCATTGTTGCGCGTGCTGTGTGGCATGGGGCACCGTCTTGTTGAAACCACATGTCGTGCAAGTCAAGCTCTTGCATTTTAGAAAAAAAAAAGTTGGCTATCATCTCACGGTAGCGCTCACCATTCACAGTTACGTTATGATTCGCATCATCTTTGAAGAAGTACGGTCCAATGATGCCACCAGCCCATAAACCGCACCAAACTGTTACCTTTTGTGGATGCATTGGTAGGTCTTGCAATGCTTCTGGCTGATATTCACTCCAAAATCGACAATTCTACTTATTTACGTACCCATTGAGCCAAAAATGAACTGACCATAAAATGGAAGAAGCGCGCGATGAGCTTTCTTAACAGAGCACGAATTTGGATAATAAAGTTCAATAATTTGCAAGTGTTGTTCGTTTGTAAGGCGATTCATAGTTAAATTACAGACCAAACTGAAGATGTTTGACAGTGAAACAAAACACGAAGCGTGCGTCAGCTTTTTAAGCCAGTGTTGCCAGAAAGATAATAGCTAAAAAATCACCCTTTAGTAATTGAGTTTCACTACAGCCCACAAGCGACCAGGGCCTAGCTTCTACAACAACTATTCGTGTTGGGCGTGTTACTGTTCTCTCAGGAGTAGAAAGTACCTACAGTTTTTTGCCGATTCTGAACGGGGAGATTTGAGAAGCTTTTCATGGACAATTGATACTCTCTGAGTGTTGCCAGCAACTCAGATAGGGTAGTGCCGTGAATCCCATCCGGGAATTGAACTTAGACTTTCTGCGTGTCGGTCGTCGCACTAACCATACTCACCCTTAAATTAAAGCTGTTTAAATATGGAGATACTTGTTTCGGAATTAAAAGATATTTTGGTGAATATCCTTTTAAATGGGGACCACAATGACGTTTGAGCTTAATATTTTCTTGGCGCTTCTAAAGTTTTCGAGAAGGTGAGGACTGAATGTATATAACTTTCCCTTTGTGAATGTGAAGGCAATACTTTATTTAATCTTTTATTTATCTTTTGTTACTACTGTGTACTACAGTGTGATACGATTGTCTGCATTCTGTTGGTGTTTTCCTCAATTTAAGAAAGAATTCAGCAATTCACTAAACATTTGATCACCCAATTCGAATTGGGCGATTCGAAGTGTTAAGTGAAGTTTAGTCGGTTTTCGTAAAATTTAAATTTAGCAAATAAATGACTTAGAGTCGATTATTAATGCTGAGCACCAGCAGTGTGGCACAAAAATATAAAGTGAACTATACCTCTATACCTCTATAAAGTGGTCGCCGTGGCGTAGTGGTAAGTGCACCGACCGCGGCGCAGAAAGTCTGGGTTCGATTCCCAGACGGGACACCTAGCATTTTTTCACGGCACCACCTCTTTCGAGTTGCTGACAACACTCAAAGAGTATTACTTGTCTATGGAAAGCTTCTCAAATCTCGCCGTTTGGAATCGGCAAAAAAAAAACTGTAGGTTCCTTCTACTCGTGAAGAACAATAGCATGCACAACACGAGTAGTTGTTGTAGAAGCTAGGCCCTGTTCCGTTATGGGCTGTAGTGCCACTCAATTATTATTATTATTATTATTATTATTATTATTATTATACCTCTATAAAAGTAAGTCGTTGAGTGAGAAATAATCTGAACGGTTAAGAAACGCATGAGAATTGAAATTAAAGAGAAATGCGTTTTTTTTAAATTAACTTTTTTAAGTAGGTTTTCTTATTGTCTATACTTTCAATGAATACTTTTGTATTGCAACAACTGTTAATAGAATAGAACAAAATCCACACTGGATATATAAAATACAGAATAATTTGATGTAAGAAAAATGAGTTTAAATTTCCCTTGTTTCTAAAGAAATTTGTTAAAAATTCTTAAAAACCTGTTTTAAATGATTAACAAATAATCCTATATTTTATAGCTGTAAATATGAAAATTTAGCATTTAAGATTTAACATTTACGGTACAATTGTTAAATGTTCTGCATGGTTGTGTGAGCAACAGAGCAACAGTTAAGGGAGTAGATCATCTTCAGCAAACTTAAGTTTACTAACCTAAATGTTCACATTTAATCAATCACGAGCCTCTAGTGAGCACGTGAGTGAAGTTGCTTCAAAGAATCAGTGGTACGTTAATTGACTTGACTAAGCTAACTTCACTCGCCATTTGCGCATAGCGTAATGCACGTTAAAGTCTTATCAAACTCAAATTGTAGCATTACTTATGTATTTATGCACAACAATATTAAGGGTTTGAACTTCTTGTATGTATAGATGCAGTATGAGAAAGATGTTTCTAACGTGAAACCATTTTGTTTGAATTTGTATACAAATGTAGATTCACATTCGTATTGGTAAAGTTGATAATTTAACCAAACAAGAGGCATCCGTTTGTGATTTCTCATCGGTCCATTGTTATCAGGAGCCAACGATGACCAGTGAATGAACCGCTGTGTAAATTTCACCAACCTCTCCACCCTCAGCCCTATGCAAATATTTATAGGAACATGTGCCATACGCAGCAGAATGCAGCCACATGCTAACGAGTTGTGTGAAATATTTCACTCAATGCAAAGAAGAAACCACGACTTGATGCGAGGGACGAGCCTCCAGCTTTGTGTATTATTTTCAATTATCGACTGTTTGTAGAGTTAATTGCGTGCCATTCAGAAAGCGTGAATAAAATTAAGTATTTAAACTCAAACACATCATGCATGCGGTCGCTGATTATCGCCGGAACAATAATCTGCCCCTGGATTGAAATCACCAGTTTTAGTTGGACGAAACTAAACCGTAACTGTCGTAAAGCGTCGAAGTTCACCCAGAACGTGGACAGTGAGTGCACAATCGAATTCAACTTAAGAATGTAAACAATCAATTATTGCTCTATTTGAAGTGAAGTTTTCTAACTTTTTCATATTCGCGACTTTCAAAGCACTGCCATGTAATGGATTTAAAATTGTCAATTGATAAGATACTTTGCGGCTGATTATAAATTTTTCAGCTAACACCGACGATGAAAAGTGTAACATCACCTGTGGTGTGTGATAGATATTCAAGGGCCTCAAAATCATCATCGTGTGGGAAGGAGCCCGTCAATAATTTCTCCTGCATAACATTTTGTTTTTCAGATAACTAAATGAACTCATTCCAGCTTCCAAAGAAGTACATAACTAGTATTTGACGTCAGTATAAGTCTTCTTGTGTATAAGACGAATGCTCGACATGAAGCAACGCACGTATTTTGAATGTGTAAGACGGCACGTCAAAATATGTGTCATTGGCTTATCAATAGTCAGAACACAGTGGGGATGCCGTTAATTTTTATAAAAACAACTTTTGGCATGAAAAAGAAAACAAAACACAAATTTTGACATAAATTCATTTATGAAGTGGAACTAGAACGAAACTTTGGACACATGAGGAACCTGCAGACAAGAAACTTCGACTCAAATCAAATCCTCGCTACAGAGCTGCTTGAAACGCGATTACCTTATCTTAGAAGGCTGCATCAGTCAAAAAGGAGGAGTAGTGCCTGAACACATGCGCAGGCCCTCATGAAATCTCCGGTGTGTCTCGGTTAGGTGATGGTTGTCAATGGGCAGCTACAACATGGCCGCCTTTAAATACATCGTGACGCCGCGCGAATTCTCCAACTTAGAATCCTTAAAACTAGTGCACGCTAGCTGTGTTGCTAATGGGATCTTCCCCACTACGTTTCTGAATACATCTATGTAGGTTGTCTCAAGAAGTGCTTCCCTAGGTGGAGGAGGCGAGATATGGTTTCAATATCTTCCTCGTTACTGCAGCACCTGCGAAGTAATTTTATGAGGTGCCGAGCCTGAAGGCTTGTGTTGCTATTGCGCAGTGGTCTGTTACAACACCCATTGTGGTCCGTAGACGAGCGTTGTCTAAGATGACGAGCGAGCGTTTAAAATTGAGCGTGGCAAAATTTCTTTATTTATAAGACGAGAAAAAGAAGTGGGACTCTCTCTATATCTTTTGCTTTGTTCGCTCAACGTGTGTGCTTAAAGTGAGTATTTAACTGGACCAAAGGGAATGAAAGGCATGTTAACTTTATCCTCATAATTTTTCTGGATTGCACTTTGTCCTGGCACCCATTCTAGGTGGATACATCATTACCATTATCGCGGCACATGAGTGAGGTGTTTGAGTGAAAGTTGTGGCCTCCAAGGGTTTAGATTGCAGCATGTCTGTCTGAACAGATAGCCTTCAGCATTTGCCATGACAGTAAGATATGTATATGCTTAACACAAAGGCTAAGAACAACAAGACGATTGCAAGATAAAAAGGGGAATGGGGTTGGACGAGCGGAGGAAACAAAACTTCCGTGCTTAGGCATTTTTTAAATGCTTAAGCCCATCACACTATTTTATATGAACTAAAGCAGTCCCTTGTTGATAGTCCACTTTTGAAGAGGAAACTATGTCCGGTAGTTAAGACTTGTTCACTTTTAATTGTGATTCAGAGACCACAAATTAGATTTCAGAAACAACAAGCGGAACATTTCATACACAATTCATTCAGATAGAAACAGCAGATCGTTGTATATTTATTGCACAGGTAAGCAAAGTTTTGAGATGCTCTCGCCGCCAGCTCTACTCAAAGCCCTCCAATAAATTCATCATCAGTTAAAAATTTTCCACTGCCAAAAAAATGTTAACCGGCTATATCCTCTGGTTTTAAATTAGAAATCTTACGTCAGTGGAAGTTCACCCCAATGTCGTAGGCCATGGCAGAAGAAAAAACAATACACATTGTTGACAAACAAATACGTATCTAGAGCGACCGCCTATCAGTGACTTAATTACCATCACCGATCTACAGTTCATCCGCATTCCAGTGAGTCGCAGTATAAGAATACATTTTCTTAGCTCGAACTTTTTACTTTCAGTCCCTACTGTTTCGGTACTCTTACTTATCCCTTCATCCAATTCCGATGGGATTTTAAAAGCCCGTTACATAACCTTGAAGTATGGCAATATACAAAAATATGTATATAAACAGAAACAATTTATTTATAAACGATGCGATCGTATTAACCTTGTTGTGACCGTCATAAAATATAGCTTGCGATAAGGAACTACTGGGTCTACGTAGTTGATGAAAGGGTGGGTGTACAGCTATCATCGGGAAAGCACCAGCTCTGCGAAATATCTACAACGGTGTGGGGAGCTTAAGATGTGTGCCTCTTTTTTTTTTGTAAATTTCCACACACGTAAAGCCGTAGTTGAAACTATACCAGAGTACTGCGATTTCACAACAGGGTAGGGTGGCTATCATGCAATTATCACGGTATGTTGTCACAAAAGCACGTGATACCGGATTTCCATTAGATTCAAAGAGATTCGCTCCGACTAGGAGATCTTAACATTGAACTTCAAGTTATCATGCTGGGTGATTCGTTCTGTGGTGTGTCAGTCGTGGTGAGGATTAGTGTTCGCTGTTCGCTGTAACGATGTGGAGGAGATAATCATGCCTATCAATTTTATTTCAATTGATTCAAGGGAGAGCTTAGATTAATTTTTTACATAAAGACATGTTTGTTGAAATAAATTGCCAGATGTTTGTGATTTTTAAAAACTGCAACAAAAAATTAAAACTACCCGTAAAACCCATTGTGTGAAAAGTTATCGTTAGTTTTCGAAATATTTCCCTTAGGCCTCTTAAACAATTCATCAGATGATTCAAATAACTTCAAGGACATACTCGTACATTTAAAATAAATTTACTTATTTAACCTGCACAAACTTTTTTTTAACTTTTTCTGCTCAAAAAGACCAGTATCTGAACTTCTTTTTCGACTGTGCGACAGTGCGTAAGAGATGTATGTTTGTACCGTCATCTTTTACACAATTTTATAACCGACTTCGGCTTTACATATTCTTCCTACGACGAGCAAGAATACAAAGTACATGAATGACATATGTTTCACAATTTCCTCAACTCCCTTGATTGCATAATACGTCGTAGGGGTGATAAAACTCGCCACCAACGTAACGTGATGCAGATGCCTTGCTTCACCATCAAAGATCATGGAATTAGATTAAAGAAGTAAATAAAATTTCGCGAAGGAAAAACAATTAGCGCAAGGTGTAGTAACGAAACAGCAAAGCTATGATGAATGCAAAGAAACTAATAGCAAACTTAGCTCCCAGTAGACCTTGATCGCTAATTTTGAAATGAAACTCTCTGCAGGGAGCTAATAACCTCATGCCACTAAGACTCTAAGTCACTTACTAAGATTGGCAAAGTGGGCTTACACCTCATATGGGAACTTTAAACAAAAAATTAAATTTCACAGGAGACCTGTGCTTAGTTTCGTCAACAATAACTCATGTTGTGCGCAATGCTCTTCTATCGCGAAGAGAGGTGACCCACAGGTTAAAGTCGACTCCGAACGGCAAGATTTGCAAATACTTTCATTAACAATATTTACCTTTCGAGTGTTGTCGATCTTTCTTAAAGGAAGTGGTGCCGTGCGTGTAAACAGGAACCAATGCTAGCAAAGCTAGCTAGCTAGGCTTCTGAGAAGACGGACTATGGGAACTTAGAACACCTTTAAAAATACAATAAAGACTACTTCAATTTGAGGGAGAAGATAATAATAACAAGCGACCGGGGCCTAGCTTGTACAACAACTACTCGTGTTGTTTGTGTGACTGTTCCTCTCACGAGTAGAAGGGGCCTACAATTCTTCGCTAACTCCGAACAGCAAGATTTGACAAGCTTTTCATAGACAATTGATACTCTTTGAGTGTTGTCAGCAACTCGAAAGGGGTGGAGCCGTGAAAAAATGCGAGGTGTCCCGTCCAGGAATCGAACCTAGACCTTCTGCGTGTGAGTCGACGCTCTTACCCACTACGCCACAACGACCACTGAGTGAGACATACAGTGAAAGACACATAAACAGTGAAATATGTTTGGGGGAGCATGCCATCCCTCCTCCTTGACCACATTATTCGGAGCAGATAACTGGTTGGAGTTTGCAACAGATGAGAGGCTGGATGTACCATATAATATGTATTAAATACCTGTTCTTATATTCATTATTCGAAAATGATAAAGTTACCTACAAACTCCCACACACTTGCCTACATTCTAGGTGAGAATTTGGAGTTATTCCACTGTTAATAAGAACATTTTGGTAGTTTTTGTTAAACGGATTATAGGTCAAGTCACATAGACGTAGCCATTGTTGCTGCCGTTGGGACTTACAGAAACCAACAGTTCGAAAAGCTATGTTTGTTTCTATTTTTTGTTTCTATTTTTTCGAACCTAATTTGGTCCATCAAAGTTAGGTCTTTTTTGCCTTACTTCGACTTTGAAGAACTGTGATTAAAACGACATCACCGCTCAGTCGGTCAAAGAGCGATAGCCTTTTACGCCGATTTCTCAACTTTTTTAACACTGAGGGATTTCTTTGAACCAATGCATAATGGGTGGCTATGAGTGCTTAATAATTCGCCTTCGTTATGACAACATTTATGAGCTAACATATGTATATTCCGCAACATTAGTTTGTTGAAGATGTTTGGAGAAAACTTACAAGAAAGGTTTTCAGAGAACGTAAGTTTTTCCTGTGTCATTGAAAAAAATGGCCTACAGGGGTTACTGAGTAGTATAGCACTCTCTGAAGTTGGCGTCCTGTTGTTTGGTCTGTTAGATCCATTCTTCTTGGTGTTAGTAATGTGAGGACAGGGATTCTACTATAAAGGACTTCACAAAGTCTCTAAAATGTTTAAGACTTCAGCGAATATTGCTGAAACTACAATAACTTCAACTGAATGCGAGTGACTTCCACTGAATATTAAAGACTGTAAAGTGTCTTCAATCGGGTATGGACACCACTGCTCCGGCCCAAAAAGTCTTCGTATCTGAGCCATTGGGACAACTCAACAGAGGACGGCCTAGGTGATGCACACAAGTGGAGAAGGACCTCAACCAACTGCGCAACTGGCGGCAGCTGAAGTAAGTGTCTTTAGTTAATCCAATATTAGAATAACTTGAATTCAATTGATTTCAAAAGATTTATCGTACAGACTGATTTAATCATGACTTCAAAAGGAAGGAGAAATTTCCTTGTTTAACACAACTACATCAAGTTTACATCCATTAAATGATTCACAACTTATGAAATAAAGTTTATAAAAATCAGTACAGCTCTCGGCTTATGCAGATGTCATTGATGTTATTTGTTGGCTGTGGCTATTTTTTAAGAGGATCGGGTCGTAAATGATGTCAATGGAAAATATATGATATCATTCCGAATGGAAACTAAACGTCGAAGTCTCGAACAAACCATCCAAATGGGCATAAAAAAATCACTTAGACAAGGACTCCGTCTTCCTCGAGAACACAACAAATGTGGACAACATTATCAGCACCAAGGTCTTCTATCTTGTCAATTACTGTTTCTTTGGACGTCAGAAGCAAGAAGAATATAATGAAACTCAATCGTGAAAGACTTCGCTGGATCAGTATAACACATCAATCTTCTCAGTCCTACTCTATGCCGTTGAAACGTTTTCGTTATGGAAAACAGATCAATCTCTGAGTGAAATGTCCGTTTTTGTGATGATAGCATCTGCGAGAAGTGAACTTAACGATGACCTCTAAAGGCTGTACTACATATATAGCCACTTGAGCATCTCCGATTACAATGCTTAAGTCTCGAATGCTTTAATAGGCCATTTATATGTACAACCACTTCAAAAATCTATGAATCTAAGCCAGTGTGGCAACAGAGGATGTCCTTATCTTATTTTTTGCACACAAGTGTAGAAGGACCTCAACTATCTTCCTGTATCCAATTGAAGCGAGTTCGATAGAGATCATGTAGCTGAAGAAAGGTGTTAGTTGAGGCCAGAACATTTCGATAAACAAGGAAGCAGAAGAACGCGTTTTTTTAAAACAGAATATGGCTGCAGAAGTATCCTAGTTTCAAAACAAATTAAACCGTTTAATTGATGGTATCATCCATATGCCTAAGTTTTTCCAATAAAACAAAATTATTTCTTCTTTAATTGGCATTTAAGATCTTTTTCAATTCTCTTGCCAGAAATAGTAACCCCATTTCTATGGTCAACGTGGGGGCTATAAGCAAAAGAACTGAAGTTTACTATCGAACACCAAAGCCTATAGCCACACAAAAAGATGAAAATAAGAAAACACACATTTTCTACTAATCATGTGATTATAAAAATTAATAGTTTATATTTTAAAATGTTTCTTTTGTTTTTAGTTTTCATTGCAAGTTACAACCCTCTTAAACGTTTCTATTATTTTCATTTGTCACTTATTCGCTACATAATTCAAATCTTTTTACAATTTCGAAGTGAGAAATGTTTGCACTATATCCAAAAGTAAGGCAATAAACACAAGACAACGGAGTACAAAATAGGGGAACCATCACCCGATTTTTGGTTAGGGACAGATTACACGTGTTTTGGAAAACAAAACATAATTTTTTAAAGAAAACAAAGTATATCCATATTTTTAAATCACAATAATAAATAGGAGAAAAGTGAAGCAATTTAATGTCTGTGGTTAACCAGAAAATTTAACTTGAAATTTTGAATATCACTTCAGAGGTACACTTTTGTATTGCAATTGCACTTTCAATATATCTTCTGTGTTCCTTATTGTATTGTTACAATTATTACTTTATAAATGTCTATATATATGTATGTTTATGCATGCATGTTTTTTTTGTTGTTTTCTTTAAGGTTTCGTTATAATGATCGTCATTTTGTTTTATTTTGTGAAGTACAGCATAAAAAAACAAAAACAAAGAAAATTAAATAATTAGAAATGTCGTCCTTAAGTGTAAAACTTAATCATTAAAACAATTGTGGGATACTTAAAGTTTCGAGTTAGATACATGTTATGTCGCTGACTTTCGTTTAACATCTTCTGTCACGACGATTACGATATAAATATATAAAAACACGAAACGTTTCTATTCTGTTCGAGTTTCAGTTTCTTATAACCGCAAAATTAAATTTAAAAAATATATATATATATTCATATGTATATATGTATGCATATAGAGAAATGTTATATAATTCGTTTCATTTAAATATTATTGATTTTGTTTATACTTTGGTGGTTGCATATAACTCAGTTTGTTTTGTTTTTTTTTAGGGTCAAATGATGTGAAGGAGATTTGGGGAGGAGGAAGAGCGTTCAAAAAATTGAGAATGATGTTAATAGGGGTACAGACGTTTGCGTTTCAGTTCGTTGTCTAAATCAGCTAACTGCTGAAGGAAACCATCGTTGGGACGAATATCTCGTCGCATACGAACTGTTCGTATCGCCTCTACGGCTGTCATCTTCCGACAGATCATCAGATAGGCCAATACGCAGGTAGCTGAGCGGGACATTCCAACTAAGCAATGCACCAGAATTTTTCCTAGAAAAAAAAATACGACAAATTCAAATTGTCCCAAGGGAAGTCACACCGATAAAACTTACCCCCGCTGGTGATGGCATTATCGATGAACTTTGACGCCACATAAAAGTATCTGGAAATGTCTGTTGTCGGTTGGTCCATCATGGGGAAGCCCATATACCTGGAGAGATGAGGGATCGATATTTTTTTTGTTTTGCATAATTAGCTGGTTCGAAAAAGCTTACCTCACGTTTGGCATATCTCTGTAGTATATGTGTCCAGTGTCAACTTGCCCATATCTGTGTCCTTCTGCTGTGTTCAAAACGTGTGTGATACCCATGAGTCGGAGGTACACTTTATTTCTGGCAGCAGCTCTGTGAAGGAGGGGGAGGAGAAATCAATGTTAAAGTTCAAAGTTTATTAGCTGTGTCATTGAAAATAACTCACGCGTCACCCACATAAATACCGGGATAAACTTCATCACAGTCTACGTCATGAATGGCACACTCTGATCTCCGTAACCCTGGCAATGGCCTACAGGGGGTTACTGAGTAGTGTAGCACCCTCTGAAGTTGGCGCCCTGTTGTTTGGTCTGTTAGATCCATTCTACTTGGTTGCTGCAAAAAAAAGAAAAAGAATGCAATGATGTCATTCAACATTTGTCTATAGGCATGCTGTAGTGGAAAAACTTTAGCAGATTGATTGTGATGCCAAAAATGACGCACCATCATCCACCACTTCCATTTTCTACCCCATAATTTTCATTCACCCCCCTCCACCTCCCTCCGTAACACCGTCTTTCATTAAAGAAATTGTTGTACGAAATCTGGTTACAAGCTCCGTCTATACACAGACACATCTACCAGCTTGCAATTGTGCGCTCATTCAAATATTTGATGATTTGAGTACAAAGAATGAAAAAAAGAAAACGAACATTTCCAAGGAAACAATTTCATGCTACCTGTCTACGCCAGGTAGACTTCATTTCACTGGCCGGTGTCCTTGACGAGTTATGAAAAGCTTGCAAATTTGTATGGCCCATGTCCACAAAGGAACGATAGAAAACTCAATTTAAACAGTACAAGTCTAAAAATACATTTATAGCGTATACCCGAAAACAAAAAGAAGACGACACAATCGGATGATAAAATTGAAAGTGACGAGGAATTGGACTAGATGTACGTAGTTGGGACGGGTGATTATTGCCTTGGCACTGACATCAATATTTTCACAAAATCTCAGAGAGCTTCTCATTCGCCATGCCACCTGTAAATTGCATTTTTGAATCATAAACACAACTCAAAATGCCCCCCGATTTCCCATGGTTTGCATGAGCGTTCCCAAACCCAAAATGTTCAAATGTGCGGAATGCCAGAGGGGTGATATTTCATTCAACACCTTTTAGTAATTTTCGACTTTGGATAATTCTTTGAGTATTTCAATTTATTATCCGAATCATAAGTTACCAGCACTCGTGGGGCTAAAAATAGGTTTTTCTGTTCTGTAGTTTTTTTTTTTGTCTACTTGTTGTTAACCCAGTTTTTATAAAGCTCTTGTGCGATCGTAAAGTGTATGTTCTCCCACATCTTGAAGGCTGATTTCTAAAAATTTGGGAAATGAAGAGAGACATTCAAAATCACTTGGTTGTGGATCAGATTTTCTAGACAGAGAATACACGTGTTTTTGAGGTTGGGCTTTGCATTTGAAAAAGAAAATTGTGAAGGCGTAGGAATTCGTAAAACTATTGAGAACGAAGACATTAGAGCCAGACATGACATCGCCAGGATGGAACGTAATTCAAGTTCGCCCACTTGTGATTGATGAGGTAGATTAATTGAAATTATTTTTTTTTAATTTCATCTGATAAATTATCGCAAGCGTCAGGCTTTCTACGTTAATTGAAAGCAGGTCAGAGACATTAAATAAGTTACCAACATATAGTATTTTATTTTTTGTTAATTCGTGAATATTTTTTAAAGCATTTTCCTTTATGTTTTCTGTGGTTCATAGTGAATAATAAGTCACCAAGAATAAAAACGGCTACGCAGTTCGTCTGTCAATATTTCGTTTTAGAATTTAGAAGAACTACTAAGATCAGGACTATGGTTGCCGTGGCGTAGTGGCTAAGTGCGTCGACCCACACGCCGAAAGTCTAGGTTCGATTCCCGGACGGGCCACCTCGCATTTCTTCACTTCACCAACTCTTTTGAGTTTCTGACAAGAGTATTAATTGTCTATGAAGAGCTTTTCAATTGTCGATGTTCGGAGTCGGCAAAAATTGTCTCCTCTACTCGTGAGAGAACAATATCAACCACAACAAGAGGAGTTGATGCTGGAGCTCGGCCCTTGTGGATTGTAGTGCCACTCAATTATTCCTTTAGAAGCTTATAAAGGGCGTCCCAACAAGAATGCAAGATTTAAATGTGGCGCCATTCGAATTGTCATTGTTTGACAATTCAACATTTTTTATTGTCTGTTAGTAGAAGGTATAAGTTTAATAAAAATGAAGCGCTACACGAATGAAAAACGCATTCTCATTGTGAAATTGTTTTACCAAAACGGTGAAAGTTTTGCGACTACAGTTCGTAAATTGCGATCAATTTGGGGTTACAATACTGCTCCAAAAGAGTCAACTGTAAAGCGATTAATGGCACCTTCGACTAGGTCGATCGACCTAAAATATCGCAGCAGTACGTGATGATGTCGCTCAAACTCCATCCACCTCAATTCGACACCGAGCTCAGCAAATTGGTGTTGCATACAAAGTTCAATTGACTCAGGAACTGAAGCCAGCTGACCATGCACAGCGAAAGAGTTCGTTAATTGGGTATTGGAGAACAACATGAAAATGCTGATTTTGCCGATAAAATCGTCTTTAGTTACGAGGCCCATTTTCATCTTGATGACTTCGTCAATTGGCAGAATTGAAAATCATCAAGTCATTCAAGAGAAGCAAATGCATTCTCAACGTGTCACTGTGTGGTGTGGATTTTGGGCTGGAGGAATCATTGGACCTTTCTGTATGAAAATGAGTCAAGTCAAGCGCAAAGCGTGTTCGGTATCGTGAAATGATAACCAATTTTTTCGTGCCTAAAGTTGAAGAAATGAATGTGGAGGGGATGTGGTTTCAACAAGACGGCACCACATCTCATACAGCCAGAGAAACAAATCAATTGCTGCATCAGTCATTTCCCAGTCGAGTTATTTCCCGCTCTGGAGATCAGAATTGGCCGCCTAGATCGTCCGATTGAACACCATTGGACTTTTTTCTTTGGGGTTTTTTGAAGACGATGGCTTATGCGAATAAGCCGACGACGACTCAAGCCTTAAAAGAGGAAATTGGATGCTGCATTGAAATACCGCAGCATTTATGCAGAACGGTCATTGAAAATTTCATTAAAAGATCGCGTATGTGCCAGCAAAGCTGCGGCGGCCATCTGGCCGATGTGTTATTCCACACATAACCTCATCCTGTCTACTTTACGATACAATAAAGAATTCACGATTTTTTTTAAATATCTGCGTTTTATTTGAAAGTTAAATCTTGCGTTCTTGTTGGGACACCCTTTCAAACATTTCTTGCTGTATAATTGAATAATGGAAACAGGAAAATTATTAATCTTAACGTTCAATGAATAATTACATAATGTACATGTATATCGAGAAGTTTTCGTATTTAAATGCACAAAAGTCAACTGCACAACCTTGACTGATAAGTCGACACTAATCGCATAACGTACCGCCAGTCACTTCAAGACCTTTTCCTTCCCACACGTTATTCACTTTTAAAAATAACTTTGTTCGGAGAATAATTGACCTTGGCTGCACTTTTATTTTCCACGTACTCATATCCCAAATGAAAAATAGGAAATAATCGATTAGTGGCTTAGCAGCACCCATACACACATCAAAACCGAATAAGTGGGAATAATCTTCAAGTTTTGTCATCAGCTAGACCGCCACACAAGGGTGGCTTGCCACAAACATGTCTCATGGCATGACAAATGCGTCGCCACCGTACCCTCCCACAAAAAGGTCGGAAGACTTTCAAGTTGTACTTACGGAATGCTGCTACGCGTTTGTTTATTAATTTTCTGTCATTTCCATGTTTACAGGAAAACAACCACAGAGCACTTCCTGCATTGATTTATGCGACTACGTTCTGTTCTGAGATTCAGCTTTTGGCTGGTGCCCATGAGCGTAAGTCCCCGACCTCGAGCATTTAATTCAGCAATGTAGGTCAAGGAAAAATCATTACTTGAAGCATTTGTAATGTATGTCAGAAGTTTCAGGATGCTCTGATGAGCAGACACACACACGAAAGGATGCACGCTGCATGGACGTATGGGAGACGTCGACTGTGCTAAGGTTCGTACGACGAATATCCATGGCCCAATTAGACTTGTATGGGATGCGTTGTGGGGATTGCCTGTTTAAACATCCACCCACGACTATCGGGCGGAAGGGGTGACGTTCGTGTGAATGTTAGAATGGAAGCGTTTATTTACTTCCTGAATTGGAATTGCTTCATCAAGTGGAATTTTTATTCATTTACGATGTGTATTTGAAAGGAATCACTTTTTTGAGAAATTGTTTGCTTATTTAACTTCACAAATTGAAGGCAGGGTAATTAAGTTTGTTTTATGGTCCCCGGCATTCCTAAACATTGGAGAGGGGCAGTGCTCGAATATTTACTTTATAAGAAGTTTCCATCATAAATCGTGACTATACGAAATGTAATTCTTAATATATTTGCGAAAAAAAGCAATTTTTAAACAGAAGAGAAAAGCAGTGGCATTCTTGACTGCATTTCTCTAGAGAAGTATGAAGTTTTAAACTATAGTCTGCGGATTTTATGACTGAAATTAATTTTCCTTTCGTTTTCTGAAACCTATTCAAAGCAGAGAACGAGGAATAAAACTTAGTCACTTCCATTTCCCTTTACACAGAGTAAAGTATTCTCTGTGAAATAAAATTCGCGGATGGAGTCATGCCTGTGGAACTCAGACCGCTCAAGTGGATGTATTGGAAAGGAGCCAACAAGTTTGTCAGAGCAACTTTAAAAGAATTGCTTCGTATTTCTGAGAGTGTAAGACATTCGTGTTTCGAATTGATGCATTTTCCACTTTAAGATGTTTTCGATTTTATTCACAAATTTAAACATTTTAAAATATTGTCATAGATTGTGACTTTCCTAAAGTTAGTTCTAACCCTTGACCCGTAAACCTTAAAGCTTTCGTATTCCGTGTACCTGTGTGCCCTTGAAGGGTATCGATGAAAAAAGGCGACAAAAATGAACAAAATAAGGACGGTTTTTGGCTTTGTTTATTACGTAATGCACGTCGAGGCATATACGTCGTTGGTTTCGTCTCGAGTGTTTTGTTAGGGGTGCAGATGAGGTAGAAAGAAGTAAATTTTTGTCATTACATCACATCATTATACTGAAATCGCCCTTGGTCTTTAACACTTTCTGTAGAATAAATGTGTATCAGTGGGCGGTCACGAGTTGGCATTTACTCCGTCGTAAAGTTGACGTTAAGACGACGTAACAAAGGTCGTGATCTTTTGAAATGGCACACATGACGTCGTGGTCGCCGTGGCGTAGTGGGTAAGTGCGCCGACCCCCACGCAGAAGGTCTAGGTTCGATTCCCGGACAGGGACACCTTGCAGTTTTTCTCGGCATCACCTCTTTCGAGTTGCTGACAACACTCAAAGAGCATCAATTGTCTAAGAAAAGCTTTTCAAATCTCGCCGTTCGGAGTCGGCAAAAAACTGTAGGTCCATTCTACTCGTGAGAGAACAGAGAACGAGGAGTTGTTGTAGAAGCTAAGCCCTGATCCCTTGTTGGCTGTAGTGCCAATCAATTATTAATTATTACACACGACGTCAACCAGTACTGTGCGCCATCAAAGACTGCAAGCGAGAAACCTAGCTATCTGAAGCGTAGCTGCACCTGAAGAAGAAGCTCGTCACAAAGTTGTCTTATGCGAACGATGCTAGTGAACGGAATAAAACAATTTGGCAATCGTTTAAACAATCTTGTGGCTACCTTGATATTTGGCGAATATTTTCAAATAATCTTTTGTTTCAATGTGGTTAGGTTCGCTGACGTTAGAGCAGGCGGTTGCCAATGGGCAACTTCAAACCAATATGAGCGGTTTATGTAGCTGTTTAGGCATTTCACACTGTAACTGAGTTCTCCTAGATTTCCGAAAATGTTTCTTAGAAATGCTTTCTCCTTTTTCTTTGCAGTTGCAGAGGAATGGGGGAATGGTTTTAACTTCTTCGGCGTCCCTACAGCTTATGTGGAAGTTATTGAAAGGGTGTGAAGACTTAAGCGCACTGACCTGTGATGACATCTATTATAGTCCCTAGACGTGTTTTGTCTATATTCGAAAATTCAAAGGGAGCATTTGTTTGGATTTACGATCTTATTTGAATGTAAATTAAGTCTGACTTCAGAAATGATCATGTGAAACATAGTCTTAAGGAATTTGATTGTGGCCAACTTAGTTTAGTTGTTTTACAAATGGAGCTCTTAGACTTTATTTTCTGTTTTTTTTTTTTTTTTTCAATACTTGTGGTTTTTGATAAGTCTAACGTAATATCTAACTCAAGGTATTCATCAAACACGCCTCCTTTGATCTACATAACTTTCAATCTTTTCTAAAAAGTCTTTCAGTGAGGTAAGGTATAGAGGTATATCTGGCTAATGAACTTGTGAGAGGTAAGATGCATTCATAGTTTCTGAAGCTACCCATATCCTTGATTAGACATTCCGTCAACGGTTGAATCTCTCGACAGCACAACCGGAGATGGCATGACTATCCAAGATGCAAGCTGACCCAATGCGTGATCCCAAATATCAGCAAGAAATCGCTTTTCTGTTATCTCAAGACAGAGAAGACTGCAGACGTCTTTTTGACATACAAACAGGATACTTCAACTTCGTTAAGAACTTAAGTCCTTGGGCTCAGCGATGATATCCTATCTGACGCCGGTAGAGAAGGTGAAGACACTGCAAAGTACTTCCTCTGTCAATATCGGTATATTTGCTCTTTTAGGTGGCGGCTTTTGGTGCTGATCTGGTGGGAGCTGAAAGTCTAGGCTCCTTATCACAAAAGCGCTTACTGGTTTTCCTCTGAAGGACCAAGAAATTATATTGAATATAGCTAACTGCCTGATGGTGCAATGAACCAGTTTTCGAGTCTGAGCGCCCCAATGCAGTGATTCCAAACCTAAAAAAAAATTGTTCTTGGCTTATTAAAAATTTAAAGAAACTATCACACAGATCCACTGTCCTGCACTTCTTTGAAAAATGTTCTCATGTGGATGTGCAATTAGAAGAAAAAATGATGTGGTAATTGAAAACGTCCCACTTCATACAATCAGTACGCAATGGGGCGTATTTAAATGAAGTTTCTTAAAAATCAGTTTATCATAAATAATTCAATTATTTATTCATTATAATGTTTTTTTTATTTAATTCGTGGAACCTCACATCGCTTATAGAAATCGCTTTATTTAAAACCACTCAAATGTGGGACGCTTTGCCAAGAATGATTTTCCTTCTTAAAATCCTATGCATAAATTCAAAACTTAATCACGAGTACCCCCACCCAATTCCTCATTTTCCCCCACTCTTCACTCTCATGATAAACAAATCCCTATAAATTTTGAAGAATCAGTAGGTGTTCCAAACTACGTCCTAGGACTGTGTGTCCGTCATAGAAATCTGAAACTTAATTTAAATTCAGGGTGGACGACGTCAATATTCTTCCTCCTACATTATTAATAATGTCCTCAATTAAATGTCAATTTTTAGCAAAGAATTCTCGGGTTTGCATCTGGGGGTTGTATCAGACATTGTATCTGATTTGACAACATCTCCTGGCATGACCTTTCAAAGTCTTAAAAATACGCACAACGAACGATGTATTTTTAGTTGTCAGCACATGAAATGAAAATAAACTCGTTTGTTGTTAAAGTCTTAGAATGATACTCCTCGGGGGCGATTGAGCGATTTATGGAACGCGGAGGTGTAATGCACGCATATCGTTCAAATGTAAATTAATTCCCCGTGGGCAATTAAGATGCCGATAAGTTCCGCGAAAAACCATTTGTGATCCACTTAAGAGACGGGAAACGAAAAAGCATAAAGGAACTTTTTCAGTAAAGATGAAGTGGAAAGAACACGATTTAATGATTTTACGATTATGGCGAATATTGAGAACATTTAATTTTATAAGGAACTGGAGGTTGCACGTGAAAACTTTTAAGATCCACTGAGGGTCTACATTGGCAAAGGAATTTTAATCTACATGTATGTAGTGGGTATGACAGGGCCTAGTTTCTTCAGCACTCGTTTTGTGTGTGATATTGTTCTCTCAAGAGAGGAGGTGACCTTCAGTTTATTACCGACTACGAACAGTGACTTGAGGTTGACAGTTGACTCTAAGCGTCGTCAGCAATTAGAGACAAGAAGATGAAGCCGTGAAAGGTTCAAACTTCTTAGACCGTAGAATTTGACTCCCATACCGGCTAGGTGCTTTTTCTCCCAAAATTTCTCCTTTAGACTTCAGGGTGAACAGAGAAGCGAAAAGAAAATGGTTGATGAATGCAATCCCGAAATAACATACTTAAGTCAATAGTGGATTTTGAACTCGCTCTATGATACTTGTCATTAAAAAGATATTGAATCTGTGTAGGGATAAGGATCCAGTACCGAAATCAAACGCAGAATCACTCTTGCCAATCGATGTTTCTTTTGGCTCAAGAGGCAATTGACTAATAAAGCCCTCGAAGGACTTAGCTTGCTTTATATAACAGCTGGGTCATCCTAGTCCTACTCTATGGCGCGGAAACCTGGGCGCTACTAAAAGCGGATGAGGAAGCCCTTAGTCTTTTCGAGAGAAAAGTTTTGCGTACGATTTTTATTCTTGTTGCGTTGATGGCATCTGGAGGAGAAGATTTAGCGACGAACTCTATGGGCTGTACAGAGACATGCGTCTAGTCAAGTGTCTTTGGATTCAACGCTTAAGATGGTTAGACCATGTAGAGCGTATGGACACCCCTGCTCTGGCCCGAAAAGTCTTCGAATCTGAACCATTGGGACAAGTCAACAGAGGACGGCCTAGGCTAAGGTGGTACACAATTTGGAGAAGGACCTCAACCAACTTGTAGGGCGCCGCTGGAGTCAGCTGGCGATAGATCGTGCTGGCTCGAGAGTCATGTTGGTTGAGGCACAGGTTCACTCCGGACTGTAGCGCCACAAGAAGAAGAAGAAGGAGAAGAAGAAGAAGAGGGAGAAGAAGAAGAAGAAGGAAAAAGGACAATTAAGAGCTATGAGAGATCTGTACACAAATGTCAATGACTTGATTTCAAAAACTTCACGAGCACTCAGGAAATGCTTCAATTCTAAGCTTTCAGATTCAGAAATTTAAAGAAAAATAGGTTTCTACATTTAAGCGATATGAAATCAAAAATCAAAATTTATTACAAACATTGTTCGCTAAACCTCTGGCTTCGGTATGGATGCCAAAGACAAATTCTGACTGTTTTTTGACGGGCGTACGTAACGAACGGAAAGAAGCTGCGTACATTCGCAGAAATTCACAGGGACAAAGATCTTGCATCGAAAGTGGAGGTGGACGGGCTACATCTTACGAAACCCAGTTGGGGACCATTACACGACTGCCGCAAGGAGTGTGTAGTCAAAGTCGACCACGTTAAATTTAAAGGCTGGACATGGCATAGGAGCACCGACAGCCCGGTAAGTCTTGTCAGGAAGAGATTAATCTGACCCAAGACAGAGTCCCTTGGAGATCTTTCACTGAATCCCCTTATGAGTCAGATGCTCCAGTAAAAGCACCTGGATCCAAATTATAATAATTTTGTACTTTTATACAGCGACGAAAATATAGCAAAATCATTTCTGACTAAAAGTACATGCAATTGCATTCTGCGTCATTCAGTCGTTCCCATTCCCCTGCAAGATGCAAAAAATGTGTATCAGCGACATCTGGTGACTACTTTGATTGATATACCGCTGTGCACGTATTTCTGAGCTCACTCTCTATCATTACATTGCACACTAACACAAACTCACTGTCGCATGCATTGTAACAGCTTGTAATTCAAACAAACCTGAATAATATAGTCGAAGAGCAGCTGAAAAATAATAATAAAATATTCAAATTAGTTTGCGTCGGACTGTCTCTTGAAAGTGGAACACAACATGGACACACCGCACAGATGGACAAAGTTCATCGCTCATCTAAGAGCAATAGACAACTGAACGGCAACAGTAACATTTCACAGAAATCTGAAAATAGTTTCATTGCACGAGTACACGAGCGATGCCTCAACCCCACCTCCCCCCCTCCCACGCACTCAAAACTCATGCATATGCGAGGGAGCTCATCAATTCACTGCGGCTTGTTTACCACTACCGCCGCGGCATTATTAGCTGAACAACGACAACGAACGGAGCGAAATGTAATTAATCGCATTCTTCCGTTCCAATTTGAAAACTACGCTTTATTTGATGGTTTTCCAAGTTCAGTCGACTGAATCGATCTGAGCTGCAAAACCCTCCGGTGTTGCGGCGGCGCCATTCAATTTCGATGAGAACACATCAGTGGCATGCGGAATGACGGGAAACAAGGGATAGGTGGTCTGGGGGGGGGGGGGGGGATATGAAATGCGGAAAACCCCCGCAATTCTATTCAATTGACAGTCGGAATTTTCGAACCGCGGATAATCCGATGTTTATTTGGCATCCGCTCAGTGGGGCGGGCATTTAATTGTGAAATCTCACCTGGCCAGCAATCTGCTGTGGCGACACTGCAACTGCAATCACCATGCCCGCTGTGCGCACTCAGAATAGATTGATTAATTGCTGAGAGGATCTCTGCTTCAGTGGGTGCATTCGATCGATTGGAGGCGGCGTTTGCAGGCTGGCAGCGGTTCAGTGATCGGTCGGCCAAGAATGCCCCAATTCGGAAAGACGCTAAAAATGAGTTGAATTCTATTCTGATACGAATTCTACTTTCGCTGCGAGTTGAGTAATCTCCCGAGCGGCAGCGGCAGTCAGCAACAGCGTCAAGGACACATAGAAACGTATCTTACAGGCAGCCATTCGCACATCAACAGGTGAAGCAACAAGCTGGCACCACACACCTTCATCGATCCAACACTCGAACTCCTTAGCGATTTCATTGTCACCCAATTCCGCCGCTAAGAATAGACGTGTGTTTGCAGAGTTTCTTGAGCGCCTGCCAAGAATACACGGTCTATCTACGCGTCTCATCCCATGCACGGACGTCGGAATGTGTGTACACATCTTATTCATTTTTGTGAGAGATTCTTCAATAATAAACAATATCGCACGCCGCGCTACGATGCGTAAGACTTCGCACTCACCTTGTGTCTTGGAAAATTGTAGCCACTTCTTGGCTGTGTGGAAATTTGAGACGGAAAACATACTCTCCGTGGGGCTTGAAATGCGCCACACTCGTTAGACTCGTCAGACATTGACTATGACCCTGACCAGATGAGTCACTTTATGACTAATTTTAGAGAGGCGTTCCTCTTGGCACTTTGCCCTGTCCCAAAGCACCCTCCCGTCTCCTGCAAATTCATAAGTGTTCTGATGGGATTCGCGGTTCCGCATGAATGAGCTGTTTTCTTGCTCTGCCAAGCGACATCATTTATTCATCGAATCTCAGGTTAACTGCATAAATTTGAAAAAAAAACTGTGGCAGTGAGCCCTGACGAAATGCATGCACATCACCGTTGACAACAGTGGCAATGCCAACGGCGGCGGCGACCACAAGAACGAGAACAGCAACTGCAGCGACAACGACAACGACAACGACAATCGCAACGTAAGCCTTCCCTAGTTTGTTGACATCATAAAAACAAACACATGAAGGATACGATCGAGTTTGTTTATTGCATGTTAAGTATGATGGCTTCTGTCGGAACGAACGGGGCCAGGAATGCCAGCCAGGACTGCTGATGCTTATGCCTGTCAAATGATTTGATTTCATGCAACATCACCTGGTGGTACTGACATGAGCAATTTCATTTTTGTAGGCCATGAAACTTGAGATTGTTAAGTGCTTTTTACGAGTACGTCCATGCTATCTGCTGGGGATGTGCACTCGTATTTGTACAAACTTGATAGATGTACATTTGTGTGTGTGCTTGGAATTCCAAAGGAAATCTGCATGAAGTTGAATTGATGATTGCTCTCTTGCGAAGAAGCGAACGCTTGTCAGAACTGGGAAAGATGTTTACTCTGTCTCAAATAACAGCAGGAACTTAGCAACTTGACGACTGACACAATTGCTCTGTTTCACACAGAATTCTTCAGTGTTTACATTCTCTCGTCTTGTGAAGTGGAATTTGTAGCCATCTCTGTGGCCATGTTGACTTGGAAGATGACAGATATGTCATGTGGGTTACAAGTAGTTGTTCGCGGACTTTGATTATGCAACCGAAGTAACCGAGCTCTGATGGACAGCGATTGTTGGGGTTGGCAATGGAGTTAGAAGTGATGGTAAACGTCAGTTTCGTCAGTGTCAAAGCGAACAAGATGAAAGAGTTTATATTTATTTATTGTCTAAGTCATGTTATAAGCGAGAATACTCTCCTGTTTGCATCCTACCCATAATCCAATAAAAGATCGCAATTATTGGCAATAAGCCAATGGAACAGACTTCATCATAGCTTAGCACTGGATATTAAAGGGCACTCTTACAATAGACACTTTGAGTGGTAAATATATCTGCAACGGCAGCATTTTAGGCTTCTTGTTGAGACATGAAATAGAGCACAGACTTCCCACAGATATTGAAGTTGAGCAACGCTTTGTGAACAATGAATACAGACTCTAGTTTTTGAGTCAGACTGTTACAGAGAAAGGGATTTCGTAACTAGCGACAGCCCTAAAACTGAAAGTTGAACAAATGTAAGCTCCTACTGGAAGTAATTCAAAATAAGCCTGGCTCTCTTTCCGAATCACGTCTTCCCAGAAGAGGTTAGAGCTGTTTTCTAAGCCTACTGAACGGCAGTTGGTCAAAATATTTGTTTGGTCAAAATATTGAGCGCGAGCATCGTTATTAAGACCAACTGTCATGTTTAGAAGCAATTGAAACTACAGTTCATTCTTAGGCAATACAGACACTTTAAACCAGGTTTTCGGAAATAGAACTTAACAAAGTAATTGGAAACAATTAGACGATTGACTGGGGACCAAGTTCACGCCCGACTGTAGTGCTACAAGAAGAAGGAGAAGAAGGTGGTTCGGTAAGCTGGCAATATAAATACACCAACACGAACTATTTTCAATCGTAGAAAGACGTATTGAGTACTTAACCAAGACACGAAGCGAAGGGCTAATCAAGTAGTTTGAACTTGAACTCGTACTTTGTCCTCCATAAAGAATGAACTCCGGAAACGTATTAACCCTAAAAACCTATTCCCAGAATTATTAAATACTTATCAGTGATCAGCAACGACACAATTGATTTTTCGCTTTTTTGTAAATCAATACATGCGATGCAGCCACCATACTTATTTCCCTGACTTTGATTCGTACGGAAAAAAGAAGTTAACTTAAAGTCCACATCACTTTGACTAAGTCGGTGGCGCTACAGTCTACAGGCGACCAGAAACTACACTTTTCAGCAACTACTCAGGCTGCGAATTTTTTTATTCTCAGGCAGTAGAGGCAATCTGAAGTTTTTCTGTCCAGAACGAATGTTGAAATTTGAGAAGGTTTTAAAAGACACAGACAAGCGATGTAAAAAATCCAAGAGAGGAACGAGAGTCCAGTTCAGTTATCGAACCGAGGACTCGAAAATTGTAGCGCAGTGGAGACGGAATCGAGACTTTTAGCGTGTGAATCGACGCACTTAGCCCCTAAGTCTCAGGACCGCAAATGGCTTGACGGACCTATTCTCTATGCCATAGTAGACTTAACACCTAAAAGGTCATATGTCACAGTCCTCAAGAGACTAGGTTCTGGCTTCGACAACAACTACTCGTATTGTGTGTGCTACTGCTCTCTCACGTGTAGAAGGGACCTACATTTTTTTGCCAAATCCGAACGGCGCGATTTTGAGAAGCTTTTCATAGACAATTGATACTTCTTGAGTGTTGTCAGCAACTTGAAAGAGTGGTGTCATGATAAAATCCGAGGTGTTCCGTCCGGGAAACGAAACTAAAACCTTGGCGTGTGAGTCGACGAACTTACCCTCTACGTCACGGTGACCACAAGGCCACCATGTACATAAAATAAGAACCAAATGATGATTGAAAGAAACACAACTGATAAATGTTGAATTAGGTTACAGGAACATGTACTCGGACCCTGCTGCTTGGCCACAGTTACAACTTGGAGCAGGTGAGGTGGCTTAATTTCCGTTTGTTGCCCGAAAGAACTATGAACTTAACATACACCCAAACTTGCAGCATACTTTTGATCTTATTTGTTGCGAATGGATTGCAGTGTATGTTCTCTTCATAACGTTTATCAGGATCTTCCTGTACAAATTCGTACCATATCAAAAAAAAAAAAGGATTCTACCGCAATTGATTTGTGAACTTGTGTGCGACGGCTTCTTGACCTAAGTTCTTCTAAGCGGTTTAAGGTTAAGGTTAACAAAGAACAAACGAGTGTCGAATACACGTAATGGCGTGGTGCTACAAGCCAAAAGGAACAAGGGCCCTGCACGCTATTTTATCTCTAACGAAGCAAGTGACTCTATAGCTTAATGGCGTCTCCATGTTCAAGTTTGAGCAAGTTTGAGCGCTGTCAGCAAATCGGGGTAAGTGGAGTCGTGAAAGAATCCAGGAATTAAATCCATACCCCCGACATGAAGCTCGTACCACTACAAGAACTAGTTCCAATTATTTACAAAAATTAAAACACTCATAACAAAGCAAGAAGAAACAAAAGTACAGGAACCAAGGCATACACAATTCAACAACAATGCGACAAAGCCAATGCACAACCAGCGAATGACTTCCGAAAGTAGGATAAATTACTATCATAGAGTCAAACAACTACGACTAATTCCAAGTCAATGATTAATTGTGAACGGATTGACTTAACAGAGCACATGACAAACGAAATCAACGGGGGATCAGAATATCTGATGACAACCGCTGACAAACAATGAATAGGCTAACTGCCCCTCTTGGCTGACTAACGTTCTAATTACACAAGTCCTGCTTAATGTCGCAGCGTGTATAAATTGTTGCTTCTAGAAAATCGATGACAATTGAAGGTTGCTTTTGTGAATTGGGGGGAAATCTATCACTATTGCGTTTCAGTGTTACTGAGTATATGAAAATGCTATATCGAGGGTCAGTTTCCAGTGAAGGAATTTCTCAAGTTTTCTTTCGGTTAAAACTGAAGAGACAGAACTGATCATGTGGTAAGTTGTTGTAGATAAAACTTCGTTATAATTGTTACTGTGAAATTTCAAAAGTTGTGATCATCATCCAACCTTAAAACGTCCACAAAAATAACCCCTTGGGAAGCTTTTTCTTCGTTACGTTATAAGGTATGCAACTCTCCCCCCATTATATGATGACAAAAGCGCCATTTGTCATATGGAGTTCGTTCTACTTAACCTGAACAGGCAGGCTGAAAACTGACCTACATTCTAATCAAATCAGTTACATGTTCGAGGACTTAAATGACAGTGGCTTGTGGTAGAAATTGTTACCTCTCTATTTTGATTTGAAACAGTCGTTTTTTTCTATATCTTGTGGTAATATTGAAGGAATAAGTAAAATAGTGAATAAAGAAGTGAATAAATTATCCTAAGGATGTCGCAATCTTGTCACTTCTTAATCGCAATGTTATCCAAAGAAGAAAAGGAGTTGGAACTATTTGGAATCGCTTTTGCTTATAAACGTTTGGCTTATGATTGAGTTCAAAAATGTCTTAATTTCCGTTTCACATTTGTGTGGTATTAACTTATGGAAGAAATATTTTTATGAGCACTTTTGTGCACCACTGTTTTGGAAATATAAAGAAAAATGCAGTCAGTTACCTGTCTGCTAAAATATGTTCGAACAACTGATCAGGTGAATGACCCCGAAAAACTCTACACACAATGTATATAAGCAATGTTTAAAAAACGCAGAAGAGAAAAAATTAAAGACAGTGTGTTCAAGGCCAGGTTGCGTTTTCGTTTTTGCTCCTACTACAGCTTAATGTTGACCTTGAAGGTGATGGAAAATAATTTTACACAGCATAAGCCCAAACTCAATTTTTGTTTGGTTAATCCTTTTAAAATTGAAATAATAAAATTACTGTAACATTCTGTATCACCTAGTGTTTAACAGTAAGTAGACGAACAAATAAAAACAAATATTCAATTTGTAGGTTTTTCATTTACGAAATAGTAACAAAGGCTTTTGACGGAATTGTGTGTTCTTCAGAGTCTTGACCATGTGTTGAGTTTCATTTGTTCAATACAGCAACAATTTTGAGGCAGTATTTGAATAAGGTGGAATATTTTAAAATATGAAAACTATCACTAATTCCATAACTTTAGAATTAAACAACGCACGGATACAAAATATGTTAGCATTCAGTGAAATTTAGACCTAAGCTAGGTTCTATGGTAACCCCCAACTGGGAGGGCAATTAAGTTACATTTGGAATAATCCCAAAAAGGAACTGTTTCGTATTATAAAATTGAATTTTTGGAATGTTCAAAACAAATAAGGACCCCTTAAATTCATCTAAATGTTGGGAAAGATCGACATACGAATTCGAATTTAAACCTTCTACCAAGAAGTCAACTCTCATGTATACTCATTGCTTGAGCACCCTTTCTAAACACTATTCTTAAAAAAAATTTCGAAATTTTCAACAATTTCGTCACACATTCAGACATGTACTGTGAAGAAAATATTTTCATGAAACTCTCTTGTGCTCAAATTGTGGTATCTTCGATTTTCTTCTCCGGCAGACGTCAAATTTGTCAGCATGGAATTGCGTCAACACAATTAACTTAAATTCTTTATAAAATATTTGAAGTATTTTTTGATGTTGTAGGTGTGCATATTTGTTTGGAATATATAAGAGCAAAGTCGAAGTGTCTTTATGTATAAAATAATTTATTAATAATTGAGTGGCACTACAGCCCACAAGAGACCAGGCCCTAGCTTCTACAACAAATACTGGTTTTGTGTGTGCTACTGTTCTCTCACAGTTATTCCCTACTCCGAACGGCGAGATTTTCAGAAGCTTTTCATAGACAATTGATACATTTTGAGTGTTGTCAGCAACTCGAATGAGGTGGTGCCGTGGAAAAATTGCCCAATCCGGAAATCGAACCTAGACTTTCTGCGTGGCGGTCGACGCATCACGGCAACCACCTACATGTAAATATTAAAGTCAAATTTTCAAAATGCATAAATGCACAATAGAGAGAAACAAGCTGCGCATGCTTAGTCGTAGGGAATAAAGGTGAGATGTGACGTCAAAAAATATTGGTGACATTGTAGTCTTTCTTCTTCTTCTTTTACTGGCGCTACAGTTCGACGTGGACTTGTGTCACAAGCAACATGTCTCACCAGCCAACACAATCTTTCCCTAGCTGCCTCCAGTTGCGCACTCCAAGTTGGTTGAGATCCTCCTCCACTTGTGTGCGTCATCTCAACATAAGTCATCCTCTGTTGCGTTGTCCCTCTGGCTCGGGTTCAAAGACTTGTCGGGCCGGAACAGTGGTGTCTATAGGCTCACCATGACCTAGCCATCTTAAGCATTGTATTCGAGGACACTTGTCCAGGCGCCTGCCACCGTACAGCCTAAAAATTTCGTCGTTGAATCTTCTCCTCCAGACGCTATCAACGCATACAGGACCAAAAATCGCACACAAAACTTTTCTCTCGAAAATACTGAGGACTTCCTCATTCGCTTTTAGTAACGTCCAGGATTCCTTGCCATAGAGTAGGACTGGGGTGATCAAGCTGTTACAAATAGCAAGCTTAGTCCTTCCAAAGAAAGTTCTATTACTCAATTGCCTCTTGAGCCCAAAGAAGCAGCGACTTACAAGAGTGAGTCTGGTTTGACTTCGGTACTGATGTGCATAAAGTCCCCATGTACTTATGTTGTTGTCCCTATTAACCGTGGAACCGAGGTAGACGAAGTGTCTGCAGCCTGGGAATACGATTTTGAAGATTTCACTGTTGCCTGTTAAACAAAGGATCTTGATTGAAATTAATTTTCAATAAACAACAAATCAGTCACGTCATGTGGCATTAGGAAAGTGTGAAATATGTTTCCAAAATTTGAGCAGGGTCAACAAACTTAAACAAATATTAAGAATCTGAGCAGTTGCCTACTATTTGAGGTTTTTCAAAAAAAAAACAGACCGAAACTCACTAATTATCACTGAAAACAGGCTGTTTTCAGGTTATTAAGAAAGGTAAGGCATTAGATACACAAAGTTGCATTAAAAGTCTCTCACACATTGTCGTCCGAAATTGACATTGAACATTATTTACCATACACTCGTTTGAAAACAGAAGCACACAACTCGTTAGTTATTTCAGAATGTTGCACGAATCCAACACAACAAAAAAATGTTTATGAAGGCTCCTTAATCAAATAAATCTTAAAAATGCAAGTGGGTGCTGTCTGCGACATAAGCATATTTGATCAGTCCTGCAGAACAGCTTTAATCGATCGACGCGTCTTGGCAATAAAGTTAAAAATCGCAAACATCAATCAACAACCTCAAATGCATGGAATTCTAAAATTCAAATCAACGCTGTCTCGGCGAATAATTAGAAAAAAAATTAGTCGCATTTATGACTCAACAGTTAGCCAGCAAGTTGATTACCACTTAAATTTTATCATTTAATTATGGAACCTGGCGAAACGTGCTGCATTTTTTATTCATTCCACTTAATCAACCTAGTGCCTCTGCTGCGGGCGATTGCGAGCACAAATCAAATCAAGTCAGCTAAGCTAACACAATCGCCACCCCCATACCTCGGTTTGGCTTTTGTATTCAAACCTCAACGGTCAGTCGACAGTTGTATGAAATTATCCCGTAACCGCCCAACGAACTCATACGCGTGCAAGATTTAACGCACGCAAACTTAAAGTTAACTAACCAAGAAATATATCGGATATTCATCTCTTTGGTTTAAGGGCACGCAACCAGGGTTGACTTCTTTACGGGCCGTTATTATATTTGATGGAACTGTCAAATTCAGAACTGTGAACAGTTTGACAGGGAAAGGAAGGTCGTTATGCTAATAAATGTAATTATTTGAGTGCGTGGTCATTCTGAAGCGAATACTCAATCTGTTTAAGAGTATCCTTTCGCTACGAGGAACTTTTTAAATCCAACATACAGACGGCTTTTTAGACTTCTGCCAAATCAGAAATTGAATATCAAGTAGTAATAGGATCCCTTTCAAATCAAACTCATCTACTCCCCGCAACACTAATTTATGTACGTCGCAAAAAAAAAAAACGAAGAAATGTGATGACTGCACGTCTCCTTAAAGCAGCAAGCTATGCGCGCAACTGGTAAAATTTCATCGGAAGCGACCGAGACCGCTTTGTCTGTCGCGATGGCGTCGTTTCCTCATGAGGTTTCAATTTCATTAAATCAAATGCGCTTACCCAAGACAATTGGGGATCGCTTTATAATTTTGCAAGGAAACCTAATCCCCCATCCAAGAGCAGACTGCGCTCAACGATGCATGAGAAAAACAAATCAGTTTTGTCATTGGATGAAACACATTTGCTCCCGCCTTCCAGTCGCCGACAGTGAGTCACAGGTAGACGCGAGTTTGGCATCAAGATCACACATCTCAAGGCAGTTCGATTGGCATGCAGCAAAGTGCGTCTTTCGGAGGTGCACGTAAATCGCTTACAAGCAACTCATCAACTGCTGTTGCGAGGTAGTAACACCTGCATAGCGTGTATGTAGTTTCTCCTCTATTCTTAGAATGTGGGGAGTATGTGCGAGACTAACGCATTAGTCATACATCGCGATATAATCGCACATCAAGCGGCTGTGAGGTGTTGCGAGCCGATGAAATAGATGACCCCCCCCCCCCCCCCCCCCCCCAATGTGTGCTCTTTATTTTCGCCTTGGACTTGCGATTATTTATGCGCATATATTGCAAAGCATCGGGTAAAAGGTCAACTCCATTGCGAACAAACAAAACTATAAAGTTCCAACGCCGTCGAAGGTCCTGCTGTGACCGATGCGTGACTACCGCACAGAGGCAATCTAAGATCTAAGAGGGGGATTCTCTCACCCCTTCTCTGTTGCCTCCTGTGTGTGTGTGTTTTTTTCTATTTTCCTCAAGTGGGTTGGGTAGGGTGGACGAACACAAAATTGGATTTCTACCCACCATACCCCCCCAGTTAACACCACCAGTTACACTCATTTGGCAGACTTTTCTTAAGCCACAAGCAAGAGCGCAGAATAACAAGGAAAAAGGAGTGGAGGTTATATAATAAGAACCACTATAAACCAACAATGAGGATATGTGAGGCAGATTATAGATTTGTACGAACAATGGCAAAGATCCTCAAGACCTTGACAATGCCTCTCGGTGCATACCAACATCCACAGCGACAACAACCACGACCACGACGGCAATGATAGCGAAAACGAAAAGGAAGCTGAGTATTCCAAATGAAAATTAGTTGGCCTCCAAAAAGGATACGCGACGGGGAGGCTGCAAAGGACGAAATAAATAAATAATCATGCGCCCACTTGCATCCCTCGGTGTGTGGATGTGCACAAGTTTCCGGATCAAATTGATTGCAATGCCAAAATCTAGGTTATCAGGGCAGTTGTTCAAGGTAGAGCCACCCCCCCCCCCCCCCCGCACTTGCATCGGCTTCTTGTTGGTGTGCAGGCATCGATATTCAACTGGCGGGCCAACGAGCCCTTTTCCACATAATGGCGGGAAAGACGAACGACGAACTGAACGGACTAAAATACACACTCATTACTCTACTGGCAACACATACCGCATATCTCCATGACATTCTGAAGCGTGTTCCTGGTGTGAATTGGCTTTCAAATGCGGGCACCCCTCGGAAAAAAATCGAAGAGCAGGAAGCAATGCACGGTTTTTATGGAGACGCACAACAAGTATTATTGCACGGAATATTGGCAACAAAGAAAACAGACGCAAAAACCGACAGAAATTGGATACAAAAGAAAGAATACTCCCGAACTGTTTGACGGCCGTCTTCAACCCCGCAACGTTCTTGATTCAACTGAAGGGGTTGTCGATAAATTCTGTGGAAAACCGATTAAAGAAGCTTTCGACTTTTCGATTTCGGCTCGGGGTACGCTATGTATGGTGTGGACGCCGCCGCCACCGCCGCGTTACCTATAGATACGTGTAGGTGTTCGATCCAAAAGCACCTCGACGAACCGATACGTCTGTGGATGCCATTCGGGGAAAGCTTTCGCGTGTAAGCTCAGCACTTCAGCGTCCACGAGCGAGCTGGCTCCTCGGCGGGATGAATGAAAAAGCTGATGTAAACACACATGCATACCCACAGTTCGGTGTACCTGGTCACGGTCTATTCGCTTGGCAAGCCTGCGTTGTCACAGAGCGAGTACGTCACTCGCTTGAATGGGTGTAAGATGCTGAGCGCTAGAGCGTTTGCATTCCTCAAGGTCAAAGTGACCCTAATCCAAATATGGGGGGAGTATTGTGTTTATGTGTGGGCATGTGTCGGTGTGGGATGGTCGCTCAATATACACCAATCGAGGCGAGTAACGCACCACCTCCTCAATGTACGTCATTGCACTCGGTGCTGCCTCGGAGGAATTCCGATGATTCGGATACAGTTCTTAATTTAGGATCATGACTCGAAGGCGTGAGAACGAGTCGAAATCACCGCTGCGGATGCGTATCGCACATCACTTACCTTTTACGGTGGCTTTTGGGGTCAGTGTTAGACCATGAGAGCGGATTAATCACTTTAACGATTCACTGTTACTGGCTGGGCACTAATCCGACCGAATGACGAATCCCGGAGATCTGGTAGTAAAGATGTTTTGTTGTCTTCTGCGTAGTGGAGAGTGAGTGTGGAGGAGCCGGAACGCGAAACCAGTTGTGAGCTCTTCACTAGTGTGTCGATAGATAGCTACTAAATACCGACTACTGCTGGAAGCAACGTTCATGTTAACTTCCAAAGCTTTTCATTTCAGTTTCTTTGAAGTAGTGCTCTTTTTATCTTTTAAGGCGTTCGACTAAGGCGCTTGTGTCTCTCTGGTGTGAACGAAACTTTTCTCCCCCCGAAGCTGCTGATTCATGTGAGCGGATGCTTCCTTGCGGCCGGTTTATGGACGGCGGTGTGTGCCAAGAATCATATTGGAGTCGTAAAAATACTGATTCGGGGCAGATTCACATGACCAATAAATAAGCGTGAAGGTTGAGGATGCTTCGAACCTGACATTGTTTTTGTTACATTTTAAGGGCACTTACACACATAATGTAAATTTGCATCCTTTGGACTGATGGGTGGACGTGGGGAGAAATCTTGGCAGCAATGCTTTGCAACCTTGAGCAAAAGTTTTTGAGGGACTTCGTGTATTGATATTTCAACTGTATGCTGGAAGCAAAGAGGTATTCATAGGCACAGGACGTCATGTACGGATTACAGAAGTGATCATTAAATAAATGAAGAACGAGGAAGGGGTGCACGAAATGTATTTTTATGATTATTTTACGCCATTCTCAGTACTCTCTTGGAACATAGACATTCTCCATGGAATGAGAACGAAAGCAATGAAATTAAATTTATTTTCGTGCAGCTGCTGTGGTTGTGGATGAAAAAAAAGAAACGAACAAAAAATCCCCAATTACAATCAAATTGCCACTGCTACAAAATTATAGTTTGAAAAAAAACTTGAGGATTTTATTTTTCAAAACTCTTGTGATATGGTGCGGATCTTCTTTGAAAATTATATTTTCTTAAATCGTGTTCCATTCGGACTCGGATTGTGTGTTATGTTGTTCTGTTAAGAGTGAAGGATATCTTCTGTCTAATGGGGAATCCGCAATGTGAAGTTTGAAACATACCTGATCGTTGTTATCGAGAGAGGCCTTGAAAAAATTGGATAAACTCATTTTAGTTCAACTGATCGATCATCCACAAGTCAGTTAAATTGGTAGCTTACGCTGATGACAAGATAGCAATATCGAGACTGAAGTCGAACAAAGCTGCTGGAGCGGATGGACTGTCCGCAGAATAGATTAAAGCAGCTGGAGATGATCTGGCTGAGCGCATGCACCAGTTCATTTGTACGACATGGTCGGAGGAAAGCATGCCCGATGAGTGGAATCTCAGCGTCGTCTGTCCGGTTCACAAGAAAGGAGACCCTTTCGTCTGCGCCGACTATCGACGGATTAGTCTCCTTAACATCACGTACAAGATCCTCTCTACCTTATTCCCCTTATCAGTGTGGTTTCAGGGCAGGGAAGTCCACCATCGACCAAATTTTCACACTACGGCAGATCCTGGACAAGACCCAAGAAATGCAAATCGACACTCACCACCTATTCGACGATATCCAGGTCGCATATGACAGTGTGCATAGAGGCGAGCTATACAGTGCCATATCTAGTTCTGGCATTCCTACCAAACTCGCCAGATTGTGTAGGATGAGGATGGAGAACTCTCGCTGCTCCGTCAAAATCGGGAATGAACTCACCGAGACCTCTAACTTCTTTAACATCATCCTTGAGAAGATCGTGCGTAACTCACAAGTCAACAAGAGAGACATGATCTTCCAGAAGTCAGTTAAATTGCAGCTTTCGCCGACGACATTGACGTGATTGGACGAACACAGCGAGCCGTCAATGAGGCGTTTGCTGGCATTGAAGCAGAAGCGGCTAAAATGGATCTGGTGGTTAATGAGGGCAAAAGGAAGTACATGCTGTCATCAAGGAAGGACACACAAAATCGACGTCTATGACAGAGCGTCACACTAGGCAAGAGAAACTTCGAGATAGTCGAGGACTTCGTCCACCTCAGCTCCGCAGTAAATAGGGACAACAACACCAGTACCGAAATCAAACTCAGAATCACTCTTGCCAATCGCTTTTTTTTTGGGCCCAATAGGCAATTGAGCTTGCTTTATTTAACAGCTTGATCATCCCAGTCCAACTTTATTGCGCGGAAGGTTGGACGTTACTAAAGGCGGATGCGAAAGCCCTTAGTCTTTTCGAGAGAAAAGTTTTGCGTGCGGTTTTGGTCCTGTTTGTGTTGATGGCATCTGAAGGAGAAGATTTAACGATGAACTCTGTATACGGCTGTACAGCGACATGCACCTGGTCATGCTTATTCGGATACAACGCTTAAGATGGCTAGGCCACGTGGAGTGCCCGAAAGCCCGAAAAGTCTTCGAATCTGACCCATTGGGACAACGCAACAGAGGACGGCCTAGGCTAAGGTGGCGCACACAAGTGGAGAAGAACCTTAACTAACTGGGAGTGAGCAGCTGGAGGCAGCTAGCGAAGTTGGGGTTGAGGCTCAAGTCCACTCCGGCCTGTATCGCTATAAGAAGAAAAAGAAAAAGATCGAACGTGGGCCTCCGACGCACACGAGTACAGAACAAATGTATCACAAACTGGAATGAGAAGATCTTCAGTGATATTTTTCGATTTTCTTTGTACCTTTAGAAGAAGAGGTTATCCTTCAGGTATGGATTTCATTGCAGAAAGTTCGCAGGTATATATGTTTTCGAGGTCTGTTCAAAATTAGGGTGCGTTTTCAAATTTCTGGAACTACATCTATCGACTACCAATTCATTTTTTGTTGTTACGTTGGTGCACTTGTCTCGAACATATTTGTGCAGTTTCAGCTATATGGTATATTTGTTTTGTTTGTGAGAGGCATAGAAGTTAGACGTGTTTTGTATGTTCGGCGATTTCCAGCTGTCGAAAAAAATGGATCAAAGGATTTGCATTAAATTTTGAGTGAAAAATGGAATGAAATGCTCAAAAACACTTGAAATGTTGACAGTGGCCCTAGCACCTCAACAGCCGATGAGAATCTTGAGAAAATGAACAAAATTCTTATGGAGCATCTTCGTTTCACTATTAGAGAAGTTGCTGAAGATGGGGGTATATCGATTGCCTCATGCAATGCAAGGCAGCGAAGTTTGTTTCAAAATTGTTGAATTTTGCCCCAGAAAAAGTTCGCTCAGGAATTGATGAATAAAGTTAGGGGCCACTGTAATCACCGGATTTGGAACGCGACTGCGTTTTCCTGTTCCCAAGATTAAAGAGATCCATGAAAGGACGACATTTTGCGACAATTAAGGAGATATAATCCGTATCGCTGAGTGAGCTCAAGGGCATATCAAAAAGTGCAAATCAGAACTGCTTCGGATAGGAAAAAACGCTGGCACAAGTGAATTATATCTAAGGGGGACTACTTCGAGGGAGGCAGAATAGAAATTGATGGAAAAGGAAATTTTTTTTTAGAAATATGAAAATTTGCCTTATTTCTTGAACAGACCTCGCTTAACACCAGAACTCCTGCCCATTAGACAGGAAAACCCTTCGAGAAAAAAGCACATTAACTTCGGTACCAAAATCTTGCCAACCTCTGTTTCTATGGACTCAAGAGACATTTTAGTAACAAAGACCACTTTCAAATGACTAAGCGGGGTTTGTGTAACATCTTCCTCAGTCATTTTCTGCTTTATGGTGTCCTTAATTTTTTTTACGCGTAATTTTTAATTCTGTTTGCGTTAATGGCATCTGAAGACGAAGATTAAAAGACAAACTTTATAAACTGTACGGCAGCTAGCGTATAGTCAGGCGTAAGATGGCTAGATCATGCAGTGCTGATGGATAACGCTGCTCCGACCCGAAGGAGTTTTTAAATCCGAGCCACTGGAAGAAGACAACAGAGGACGACTTCGTCTTTGCACACAAGCGGTGAAAGACCTCAACCAATTTGAAGTGCCAAACTGGACATAGACGATGATATGTTAGACCGTTGTTGGTTAAGGCCTAGGTACACTCCGAACTATAATGCCACGGAAAGTAGAAGAAGGAGTTCACATTAAGAAATTGGTCACACATTTTAGAGCTGCATTTTAATCCCATCTAAATGTAAATAAATTGGCCAAAAAGTCGTTGAGTACACCCCTTGCCTCTGGCCCGACACTTCTAACAAAAATATTGGGCAAGTGAATAAGACTTCTTACTCACTGAGAAGAACTTATAACGTACAACTTACCTTTAAGTGTTAAGGACTAGACGCGTTCGTACTCATCGAAAAACTCATTTCTTGAAGATTGCAGTTTCATCATATTTCAACTTCAAATTCAGTTGTGTATAACCGTCTTTGCAAATTCTGGAAACCTACATATATCTGTTTCGTCGATAAAATTAACTTTGGGAAAGACCAACCGTGGCATAGGCATTTACGAATAAATGAAGTCCAACAGCATAAGGCAATATTCTGCACTTAACTTATAGTATAAATGACACAAGTAAAACAAATGATACAGATGTTGTGAATCCTGCCACTAATTATGCAAAGTAATAAAGTTTCTTCACTTTCCTCGAAACGTATCCGACAAAACACATTCAATTCGACTATTATTTCATTTCCATTCTGTCCCACTCAAATTCAGTATCCCCCAAAAGCTCACCACACGAACGCACCCAAAACACGTCTGACAGTTGTCACTGTCTGAGACTGTCAATTCGCTTGACATATGTTTAAATATTTGTTTATTATTTCACACCTAAGTACATCGTAGCCGGTTGCTTTCGTCCACCTAATCACTAAATATTGGGCAAAATATAAATAATTAATTCGAATTAAATTACACACAACAATGGGTCTTCCATTCCGTCAACTGCGCAAACTGTGGCTTCTCTATCTGTTCTTATTGTTTTTTGCTTTCTTCATGTTCGCTCTCAGCATAAACGTCTATCTGCAAAGCCTTCAGGCTACGGATCTTAGGAAAAGGTAAAACCAAGTCAATAGCCTCTGAAAACAAGCTAGTATGTTTTTTGTTTTTGTTTTTGAATAATTTACAGAGCAGCTGTTACAAGCCGTGTGAGATCAACGACAAGTTTAGTCGTGGCGCATTACATTGGTGCTGGGAATATTTTCGGGAACATGACCAAAGGTTTCTTATGCTTTCATTTGTTCATACGAGCTTCGGAGTTGGGCAATCACAGAAATTCCATCCAACGTGGTAGTGACGTGTGTTTCCCTTTCTAGATGACTACAATGTGAATGACTTTAAGCCGATTGAGGGAGAGGGCGCTCTGGGACGGCCAGTACTTATTCCGCCAAAGGATAGTTTTAGAATGCAACGAATGTTCAAATTGAATAGCTTCAACATAATGGCTAGTGATAGGATTCCGCTCAATCGTACCTTGAAGGACTACAGAATGCAGGAGTAAGTTAAAGAGGAGATGTTGGCGGACTTTTAAAGTATTCCTGATTGCTCCTCAGATGTCAGACGATCAAATATAATGTTAAAGAACTGCCAACGACGTCGGTAATCATAGTCTTCCACAACGAGGCATGGTCTGTGCTGCTGCGTACAATTTGGAGCGTCATAAATCGGTCGCCAGAACCGCTGCTGAAGGAAATTATTCTGATCGATGACGCAAGTGATAGGGGTGAGTAAGTTGCCTTTTGCATCATATCTCAATTGACGTCATCCATTGTAGAGTACCTGCAAAAGCCGCTTGAGGAATATATCGCGAAGCTCCCTGTTCGCACAAAACTCTTCAGACTTGGCGTACGGCAGGGGCTGGTGCCGGCGCGATTACTTGGTGCAGCCAATGCCGAAGGCAATGTTCTAACCTTCTTGGATGCCCACTGCGAATGTTCGCCCGGGTGGTTAGAACCGCTTCTGGCCAGAATCAAGGAGAAGAGGAGCAGTGTTCTATGTCCTGTGATCGACATCATTTCCGATGACACCTTCGCTTACACAAAGACTTTGGAGAACCACTGGGGTGGGTTCAATTGGGTTCTAAGCTTTAGGTAATCATTTTCACTTTGAGCGAAGAATGCGTACAAGGGGTTCATTTTTTAGATGGTTTGCATCGATTTTGAAAAGCGGGAACGAAGCCGCCAAACCTATTCCCACGCCTGCGATGGCTGGTGGACTGTTTGCCATCGACAAGGCATACTTTTACGAAATGGGAGCTTACGATGAGCAGATGAAGGTTGGTATCCGAGTGCATGTTGTGCACGAAACCCCTTTCATCTTACTCAATTTTTAGATATGGGGTGGTGAGAATGTCGAGATGTCATTTCGAATATGGCAGTGTGGGGGTTCGATCGAGATCAGTCCCTGTTCGCACGTTGGCCACGTTTTCCGCAAAAGTACACCTTACACGTTTCCAGGCGGAATAAGTGAAGTACTCAGTAACAATCTAGCCCGCGCTGCCCTGGTGTGGATGGACAAGTGGGCGGACTTCTTTTTCATGTACACGTCAGTGGACGACGAACTCAAGAGAACACTGGTAAGCCCACAAGGTCAACGTCATCCTCCACTAAAGTAAATTTTTGGTAAATTTTCAGAACATAACCGACCGCCTTGACCTGCGGAGACGTCTTCAGTGCAAATCCTTTGAATGGTATCTTGAGAACGTGTGGCCAGAGCACCCGTTCCCCACGGAAGAAAGGTTTTTCGGTCAAATCATCTGGTTGAATGGGAAAACGAAATTCAGTAAGAAATATGAGAAGGCACTCCAGAAGATACCCGGCCGCCTAGTGCCCAAGAGTCTATACGGAGTCTTCTTCGAAGTGGGTAAAACAAAGATTAGCGCGGAAGACGTGGGCGAGGATGACAACTGCCTTCGAAAGTTTAGAAAACCCGAAGAAAACGAAGTCTCATCATCCATGAGAGCGTTGCACGCAGGGAACTGCTATCCAGATCCCGAGTTGCATGATAAATTCGTCATAAAATCCAATGGGCAGATCATGACCAATGAAAACCTGTGCATTGACTACAACTCTTATTTCAAACAGCAGAAGCCCCCGAAAGGAGACCACGATACCAATGTGCAACTGTACGGGTGTGCTGACCATGTCCGCCAACGCTGGGACTATGATATTCATGTAAGGGAGCACTGTATGTGTCGGTGAACGATTAACACAGGTTTTGGCTTTTCTTGCTCTAGACGATGAATGTTATCCACCGCGAGTCCAAGTTGTGCCTTACTATGGAGTCGGAGAAGCCACACATTGTCAGCGCTCAGAAGTGCGTGCCAAATGATCGCAAGCAGATGTGGGCAATCGCGCCGCTGCCCTGGAATACTGGAGACGCGTAGACACGAATGTTAAGAAATCGTTTGTTTTTTACAGTAGTTAATAAATTTTATTGTTTTTTTATAACTGACAAAAACAAGGGTTTGTTCAAAGAACTGTTTCAGATTGAAAAGGACAAAGACAAAAATGTATGCAATGAATAACGCCATAGGTCCGGACAGTCACTCGTACTTAACCTTCTTCTTCTTCTTCTTGTGGCGCAACAGTCCAGTGTGGACCTCAGCCAATATGCGTCTCCAGCCAGCACGATAATTCGCAGGCCGCCTCCAGTTGCGCACTTTAAGTTGGTTGAGGTCCTTCTCCACTTGTGTGCGCCACGTTAGCCTAGGCAGTCCTCTGTTGCGTTGTCCCAATGGCTCAGATTCGAAGACAGCTTGGGCCAGTGTAGTGGTGTCCACACGCTCTACATGACCTAGCCATCTTAAGCGTTGTTCCCAAAACGCTTGACTTGTACAACGTGCTCAATCTGATTGACGGTTGATTGATCAGGGGATCGCCAGGTTCCTTTATGGATGTTGTGATGTGGGAACCGCGTACTTCTCACAGAGATGTTCCGCCTCGCGGCGAAGTCCAACAGCCTGAGTCCGCTTCCGGAAGTGGTGTCGTGTAGGCTGTGTTTCCCGATGACGCCAGAAAAGATGTCCTCTTTTCCCAGCTGTGCGTTAAAATCCCCTTGGTGTCATAGCTGTGGCATCGATCGTATGTTCTTTCTAGGAGATTATAGAATTCTTCCTTGCTGTTGGCATCCTTCTCCTCTATTTTGGCGTGAGCTCAAATCAGGCTGATTTTCCATAATTCAGCCTCAATGCGGATTGTCATGATGCGTTCGCTTACGGGATCGTAGCTTAAGACTCTTGGCCTTAGTCTGCCTCGAACAACAAATTCGCATCCGAATAAGCGCTGCCTTCTCGCCCTGTAGCAGTCACTGTAGTTTATGACGCAGTTCTTCATCTTCCTTTTGCCCGGTTCATCCCACCGCACTTCCTGGATATCTGCTTGATATCTGCTTTGTAGCAGTCAAGGGCCTCTGCAAATTGTTCGGCTGAACCTGATCTGCTAAGGGACCTCACATTCCACGTGCAAAACCGAAAATCGTTGTGCTTTAGTCGTTTGCTTTTATCGTCAACATTAGATCCGTCCATATCCGAGGCATGTTGCTGTCTGTGAACTAGAATGTTTTATATGGTGAGGGCGTTAGCCTCACGCACAACCTACAGACTGATTGGCCAGGCCCATTATCTAACCCAGACAGAGGGGTTCGGTGCATACATTGATTCATCAAACAACGGATGTTGTGATGGCTGTCCAGGGGGCGCCACGAAAATGCTCTATGTCAACTTGACCTGTGCACGGACTAGGATAGCGTTGGCAGCTCGCCATGTTTAGTGCGCCTCCACCTCCTGGTATTTAACCACTTTCTATTAGAAATCCGAGCCATTGCGACAACGCAACAGAGGAATGGCGCACAGACGCTTAGAAGCAACTGAAGGCAGATGGCAAAACATTTTCTTAACTCTGAGGCATATTGGTTGAGGCTTAGGTCCACCTGGTATGTAGCGCCAGTAAAAGAAGAAGAAATAATTGACTAAGAAGCTGTACAGTGAACCAGGATCTAACTTCTTCAGTGTTGTGCGTTTTTTGCAAACAGTTCATTGCCGCATTTGAACTTTGAAATTTATGAAGTTTTTCATGGGCCGTTCAGACTGCATGTTTGTAGGCACGAATTTTTCTCCTTTCTAATTTTTGTATTGCATTGTGGTCCCTAAAAACAGAGACTGGCAAGAGAACTCTTGCGCTCCGTCGTAGAACTGATGTTGTTTTCTTCATTTCACCAGAGCCGAAGTAAACGAAGGCTTGGACCCCCTCGCGGTTATTTCAAATCGTTTCCGTTTTATTGCAGGCATACAACTTCACCTTCGTCCAAAGATTCCAATGTTAAATCCTTAATATTTAATAATTGAGTGGCACTACGCCGTTCTAACACGAGTAATGAGTGCTACTGTTCTCTCACGAGTAGAAGGGACCTGCATCCGAACGGCGTGTTGTCAGGTGAGTTGGTGCACCCATGCAACATTGGGGAACATGATAATTGACTTAAGGTCCCTTTAGTGCTTCTTATAGAAGGTGTATGGAGGAGGAAGAGCTAGAAGCTCAGCATTAGCGTCAGACTACTTAACTTCCTTTCGGGTTCCATGTAGATTGTCGCTGGATAGTTGCACGTAACTTCACGACAACTAATGTGACAGCACAATCTCCAGCCACTTTCCAGAAGTTGTCTTTGCGTAACCATATGGTTTATTTTGGAAACAGCTGTGAAATGAAGGCTTTTCTACGACTAACCTATTTAATATGGTTTTCTAGGCCATTCTTGCATCCCATTTGTTGATGGAAATGAGTGAAAAATCAACGACATAGCATAAGCCTTGTCCCTGCACTCTCATCCAAGTTCAATCCACTTTCAAACGTCTAACCAATCATTCCATTCAGCGAGTAGTCTGAATTGTCATCCCAGGACAAGCCAATCAAATGAAAAAATTATTTGATTCTCCAAAATGGTCGATCGGCATAATCCATCCGCCACATGCAGCACAAAATTAAGGCTTAATTTATTCAAAAAACACGATCATTAGACACCAACACCAATCGCGGCCACCGCCCCCAAATGCACACTCATTGCAATGCGTTGTGCACAACGCTCTGTGGCGCCAAGTACTGTTCAATTTATCAAAACCGATGGGTGGGTGTTTGGCGTCGATCACGTTTACATCTCTATGCTGGGGCTCTGCCGAAGGAACGTTAATTAAATCAGAGCAATGCCATTAAATCATATCACAGAGTGTCAGAGTTTGACATTTGTATCAAAATGGAGCCAGGCGAGCTAATTTGCATGTGAGCGCGCGCTAAAAAATTGGTTCACTCTGTGCGGGTGTGGATCCGGTTGTATTTTCCTTGCGGCTGCGGATGATTTAAAATGTCATCCGCAGTTGTGCGCCGTCAACCGGATTTGTGGTCGAGGCATCATGGCGCTTAGCAGAGAAAGAAAACGTCAATCATGGCTTTTAGCTTCATGTGAAATTCGCTAAAATCACTCGTCTTCAAACTGTCTTTATGTGTCAACAGATAAAAGATCCAAACTTTAAGTAGCGTGTAAAAGAAGCTGCCGCTGATGTGCTGGGCTTTACGCCACCATGGAACCAATGGTTTGACGACGGTTGCAGGCAGGTGTATGCAGCTAAACAGGAGGCCTACAAGACAAGGTTGCATCGAACAACAAGAGCTGTTCGTGAGCTCTACGAACAAAAAAGAAAGGAAGAGAACCGCCTTCTCACAAGGAAAACGAGAGAGCATGATAAGCGCGCGGTCGAGGAGATGGAGAGGTGTTATGGCAGGAACGAATTTCGAAAGATGAAACAGCTCTCCGGTGGATATTGGGTTCGGACCGAAGCCTGTCGGGACCAAAATCGACAACTGGTAGTAGAGTCGCAATCGATACTAAGAATCTGGAAAGATCATTTCTGCAGACTTTTAAACGGCGATGACGGCCCAAATCGCGCTGTTAGCAGAATCTTCCTCTCAATTTGGATGATGATAGGCAAGAATTTCGCCCCCGACTTAGACGACGTCAAGATAACAATATCGAGACTTCAGTCGAACAAAGCTGCTGGAGCGGATGGACTACTCGCAGAACTGATTAAAGCAACTGGAGTTGACCAGGTTGGGCACATGTCCAGTCCATAAGAAAGGAGACCCCTTCGACTGCGCCAACTATCGAGGGATTAGTCCCCTTAACATCACGTACAAGATCATCTCTACTGTACTATGTGAACGCCTGACACCGTTCACTAAAAACCGGATAGGTCCTTATCAGTGCGGTTTCAGGCCAGGGAAGTCCCCCATCGATGAAATCTTCACATTACCGCAGATCCTGAAAATTACCCAAGAAGTGCAAATCGACACTCATCACCTATTCGTCGATTTCAAGGCCGCATATCACAGCGTGCATGGAGACATGCTATACAGTGCCATTTCTAGTTTTGGCATTCCTACCAAACTCGTCAGATTGTGTAGGATGACGATGGAGAACTCTCGCTTCTCCGTCAAGGTAGGGCACGAACTCACCGAGACCTTCGATGTCAAAAAGGGATTTAGACAACGCGACGCGCTGTCATGCGACTTCTTTAACATCATTCTTGAGAAGATCCTGCATAACTCACAAGTCAACACCAGAGGCACGATCTTCCAAAAGTCCGTCCAACTGCTACCTTACGCCGACGACATTGACGTGATTGGACGAAGACAGCGAGCCGTCAATAAGGCATTTGTTGGCATTGAAGCGGAAGCGGCTAAAATGGATCTGGTGGTTAATGAAGGCAAAACGAAGTACAAGGAGGACGCACAACATCGACGTCTCGGACAAAGCGTCACTCTAGGCAGCAAAAACTTTAAGGTAGTCGAGGACTTCTTTGGCTCCGCGGTAAATAGGGACAACAATATCAGTGACATTGGGCTCAAGAGGCAATTGAATAATAAAGCTCTCTTTCGAAGGAAAAAGCTTGCTTTATATAACAGCTTAATATATAAGCTTAAGCATCCTAGTCCTACTTTACAGCGCGGAATCCTGGACGTTACTTAAGGCGGATGAGGAAGCCCATAGTCTTTTCGAGAGAAAAGAACTCTGCAAAAGTGTGCTATTGCAAAACTTGTAGCAATCTGGTAACGCTAGTTAACAGCGTCGTCATTCGCTGATTTTAAAGGGTGCACTCAAGATGTTACCGCTTTCCATTACTACTTAGAGAATTATGCGAAAGCGCCCACCACTTGGGTTTATTTTTCCTATATTTGTGCTACTGGAGACGTCTGGTGATCTGAGATGACATCCTGCATCGCATACTTCAGCTGAGAGGGTTTTTCAAGAAAACGCAGAGCAATCACCAACCGGTCTCTATTCTTGGGTGATGCCACATCAATTTTTGCATGAACGATGCCCTTAAATTTAGGGTCCTGTTACATCTTATGTAGTATTCTAAATAACACCTACACCACAACGGCGAGGTCGCGCGGTCGGACTTTGACATTTGAAGTAGAATTCATGTAAAATCCTTGTGCAAACCAAAATGGGGCGGTGGCGCCGAGTGCTTTCCGAGTAGAAAGTTTTTAGTAGCTAGCCAACTCTCTACTCACTCGGGCTGACTGCGAAAAATGTATTTTTTTTTACTCACAGATTTGAATTGGTAGTGGCAGACTGAAATGTAACTCTAAATGAACTATATTTTTGCTTACTTTTTCTCTTTGTCAAACGCCTGACTTCTATTTCCATTTGAAAGTTGATGAAGTCTCGCTTTGACACAACATTCTCGTATAATCTGTCAAAGACCGACAGCGCGATTGCACCGTTGTGATTTGACCTTCATTCTCTACATCGCATACAAAAACAAATATTTAAAAAAACACACAAATCCATCACATGTAAAATAAAAAAAGTTTTATTCAAATAAACAAACATTCACTTCTGAACAATAAAATCAATAAAATTCAACAATATTTCTCTACAAAAACATTTTTTTACATTTACGTGGTAGGTTCTTCTTTTAGGCTAAGCAAAAAAAAAAAAAAACGGTCTATACTACAGCAAATATCAAAATAGCACCCTGTTAAGAACTTCTTCTTCAATCGATTGAATATGCTATCGACTGACTGTACAACATTCAACAGAACAGACGTGGCTGTGTTCGAAATTTCAAATACTTTTCTCTGCCTGCTTGCGCAGGAGATCGATGCAACTTTTACAAACGAAATCTGAAACATAGGACTTTCTAAGTGATGCAAGTGCGCATCGTCTCATAATACTAAGTGAACTTTCTTAATTTACAAAAAAAAAAATTATATATATGAAATATGTAGGTAACTAGCAAGTAGAAGAGTATTGCGATGTTGTTTGTTTTTTTCTGTATTTTTTTCTCGCATCATCTAGCGGTTTTTCTTAAAACATAAACGAAGACAGAACTGTTTTCAGTAAGTAGTAGTAGTAGTAGTAGTTTTTTTTATAATTATTTTGAAGCGAAGCCAAAATCAAAGAGTTGATCAATTTTTTTCTCAGTGGAGAATGGGAAGACACAGGAGAGTGGGTAGGTACACATGTTTTTTTTTTCGTTTTTTTTTTGTTAAGTTTGAAAATGCTTTGGCAAAATTCCGTTTCGCTTCGTGATTCGTTATTCTACAAATACATACAAAATACATATATTAATTTATTTACCACCTGACTTACCGGCTAATTGGCAAAGAACACGGTTGTTGTTGTTTTTGTTTTGTCTCTTAAATTTTACATTACACAGGGTCTGTGTCTTAGGCGGTATACACATGTTGCTAAAATCTAGATTAACCTTAAAAGTTTTTAAACTAAAACTATACAATGATTTTGTTTCTTTCTTACAGACACAGTATACTTGTAGCGTTATGGTAGTTGTAGCGTATTTTTTATGCATTTTTTCAGTTTTCTCTTTTTTAGGTTAGGTTAAGTACAGGAATTTGTGTGAATATTTCTGTTGTACAAACATTGGTGATTAGTTTTACACGAAATACAAGGAAAAATACTACATCTAGTGAAGAGAATGGTGTTTTGTTTATTTATATTCGACTTTTGAATTGCTTGTCTTTCTTCATAAATTATTTACAAACGAGGGCGAGGAAAAAAGATGGAGGCTAATGTTCTAGTTTGTGATGATGCTGCGTTGGGAGGTGGACCTGCGTTGGCTGGGTGTAAATTTCTCACGAAACATTTTTAGGAAAATATTACAGTACTATAGAATTGATTATTTCTTGTTTTGCTTGCTTTGAATGTCTGCTTTAAAAGCTCTTGTCAAGATCAGTAAGCAGTGTTCTCTTTTTTTTGTAATCAGGTAAAACTTCTTGATTAGAAGATCAGCGATCTTCTAAATGGCACATGAAGCTATTGACAAGCGACAAGAGTCTACATTTCAACTGAACACAGTAAAAAAGATCTTGTGACAAATTGGTAACAGAGAAAAAAAAGTCAAGTTTCTAGCTCACACAGCCGTAGCTCACACGTTGCCCATTCAGATCATCACATAATTCATCCTCTTCTCGTTCCCACTCCGTTAGAATTTGAGAATGAAAATATCTGAGTTTAGGAGTTAAATCTAATCGGAGAGGTCAGGTCACTTTAATGTGCTCTTCGCTGATATTCGTGGTCATGCTCTCACCCGCGGCGGATACATTTGCTGAATTCTCACTAAAGCAGTTCGTCAAGTGACCGCTCCCATCCTGCTCCTGCTTGATGGTCTGCAGGCAATTGTTGCTCTGTGGCGATGATGGTGGTTCAGACGATGAGGAACTTCTGCTGGGCGAGTTGAGCTCGGTCGACGATGACAACTGAGTTTGAAGTGGAATAGGAATCTGCGTCACTTTGCCCATAAACGATCGGATCTCCTCGAAATATGACTCCTCCTGGAGGCCACCACGATTGTTGCGTCGCAGGCCGCGCAGTCGATCGTCTATGCCGAGGCCCAGTGATGCCGCGTCAGCTTCGTGTTTCTTCAGGTGCCGATCGAGATTCGTCTGCTGGCCAAAGCAGCGTTCGCAGAGGGCACACTTGAAGGGACGCTCCTTATTGTGAATGTTGCGCACATGGCGCTGTAAGTTACTCGATATACTAAAGGAACGTTCGCAGTATTTACACTTGTATGGCTGTTCGCCGGTGTGAGTCCGTAGGTGCCGCGTCAAGTTCGCCGATCGCGGAAACACCTTCCCGCAGAACTTGCACGAGTATCGATCCTTGTTCTTGGCGCTCACTGCGGTCGGTTGATTTGCATTCGCTATAGCCTCATTGTTATTATTGTTAGTATTGTTATTAGCACTAGTAGTGTTTGAGCTTAGCCGGGCGTTCGTCATCGACGATGCCAGCTGTGGCAGGGAGCGCAGCAGATCCTGTTGCTTCGGTCGCAACATCTCGAATGCGTTGCCCGGCGGTCGCGGTGGCACAAATGGATTTCTGTACGGCAGAGGTATCGCCTTGGCCATCGCCTCCAACATCAGCGGGTGCAGGGCAGGCGTATGAAATGGCAGACTCGATCGCTGATGGTGGTGGCCACCATCGTTCCCAGACGACGATATTCGCAGCTCGTTGTGCCGGAACTTCTTCTTGCAATCGTTTAGGCTTATCAGAATATTGTTATTATTATTATTAATGTTGTTGTTGTTGTTGTTGTGGCTACTACTATTATTATTTTCGAAATTCTTATGACTAACAGGACTCGAGCTTCCGTCGGAAGTCGGTGTGCGATCGTTCTGCAAAATAAGGTTGCTGTTCTCGTCCTCGAGCAGCTCATCGCTGCCGCCGGTCCCCGCCGACGGTGAGTTCTTTTTGTGGTCCAATCGCAAGTCCAGCGGCTGGTCGGTGTTGCCCTGATAGAAGAAGCCCGACGATGATGAGGACGTTCTGGTGGCCGGCGATAAGTCGTAAGGTACATGAGATGCATATGTGACAGGTGTTTGACCTAACATCGGGTACACGGACCCCTGTTTTGGACTAGGAAGCATTTTTCTTGGTGAATGATCCTTTTCTCGCATTATTAGCGCCCGGTTGGTAGTGAATGCAGGCTCCGCTCTAGGTATGCGCTCCTCTTTTGACCTCGTTAACGCTGCTGACCCAGTAATCCAATTTCACACTCAAGTATTCCGGCGACAACAGCAGTGCTTTTCCACATTTCAGCTGCATTCACCACGCGGTCAGCTCTTGGCAACTCTGCAATGAAAAAGCAAAAAAGGAACGAATTAAGTTATGAAAATGAAAGGACATGTTAACACGCCGGACACAATGGGGCATGTAAATCGTTTATGGCCATATGTCGACATGTAGTGCGACTGTCCGCTTGTCAGGCAGGCGCACGAGGCGGTAGGGAAAGGGCAGCCAACGATTGTTCGGTTTAATTGCTGGCGCGTGTACCTTTGTTACTTTCATATCCAAATGTAAGAGAGACTATAAAAAAAAAATAACCACACAGAGACATTAACTCTCGGCAATCACCGCCGCAACAGTGTTATTTTAATTACCGAAAGTCAAACAAGCGGATCTTGGTCTTCAATGCCACTTAGCCATCATCTTCCTGCAGTGCACGCAATTGCAGTTGGTCACTGCGGCCCGTGCAAGGCGGCCGGCTGGTGGCGGCCAACCGTACGATAAACTTAATTACTTTCCCTTGTCAGTCAATCTCGCGAAGAGAGAGAGATCAAAAATCGCACATTACCTTACGGATCTTGAAAGCATCTTAAGCTGCGCAAGTGTCGGTCTTCACTGGCCAAGTGTATCAGTCGGATCGGGTTTGTACCTCAGCGGCGGCAGTACCGCGGCAGACCAGCGCTGGTGTTGTGAACGTATTCGAATTACAAATTAATCAACGGCGATGGCTTGCGACAGCTGCGCTTGATATGGATTAATTTTTTAGATTGTGCGAATGTACCTATGTCCGTGTGAGACATGCTCAGATCTCTCCGGCGAGTGACCTCTTCACCGCCGCCGTTGCCGCTGCCCCCACACTCCTGGCTATTCTGCGCCAGCCAGCCATTTCCATGGAGTCACTCTGACAAATGGTGTCCGATGAAGGCGATCGGCCGGCGCGGCGTCCAGCAAGGAGACAGTCGCCAGTTGCTGCGGTTGTGGGTTGAGGGTCCGACACTAATGACAACATTGACGGCCGTGATGCTGGCCGATCAACGCCGAACGATGACGAACAACAAAAGGCAGCCTCCGATGTTCGAACTAATGATGCTCCTATCCCTGGTAGCGCATCCAAACAGCAAAAAACCGTACAAGAGGAATGAGTGGGTGGGATGTGATCTTGTTCTGTTCTGCTAGTTGACCGGGCTTCGCAGTGTGTTACGACCGAGGTGCACGGAGATGTGCACGCTTTCCGCCGCAGGCATTGCTTGTGCGCTGCGCGCCTCCTCCGCCAGCCGGAAGAAAATGAGATCACAAGAGTTGTGTATGCCCTCCGCCGGCGCATGCGAGCAGAACATTCTTATAAGCATTTTTGTTGATTGAGTAGTGAACTCCTTGCCGGTTGCCGGTTAATTTCGTTCCGCACACACTCGTCCGTACACAGTTGGTCTCTGCCCGCGCGTTCCTCCAATGGAATGTCTATTCAAATTGCGGGATCCTTAATTCAAGCACACTCCGCGATTGGGAGCAAGCGACCATAGGCGACCAGAGGACCACAACCTCACCGTGTTTCGTGTACTTGTATGTTCTGTTCGGCTTAATGCCCATTTGTGCCCGTGATTGAGGCAACTAGAGTCGCTTCCGCAAGACGTCCTCCTCGTCGTCGTCATCGTCATCGTCCGCTTCGGCAACGAACAAATATGTGTGCTCCATTGAATATGCGGCAGTCATGTATGTGCACTGTGCACGGACACGACACGAACTAGCGAGGATGATGATGCATACCGTATCAATTATTATGCGGTAGGACGACCGTGCGGAGCAGGTAAATCAATCACTGCCACAAGAAGTGAGCAAATTACTGGCAAATCTGCACACTTTGCAGGGCGGAGAGAGCTTCTGTTAATGATGCTGAAGACCAGACCGCCGCCTCCTCTTCGTCGTTCTGGTCTTTTGTGACGCGTGCCATATACGATTGGCGAGACTGACATTTCCAAGCTCCGTTAATCATACAAAATGCACCGCGCACCGATACGAATGACCATTTTGAGAGTCCCTCCTCAGACATTCACTACAATTGGCGCGACTTGTTATAGTTTTGTATGCAAGGAGACGACGCCGACGTCGATGTCGATGTCGATGTCGATGCCAAATGTGCATGTGGATGTCGATGCCCATTTGTCGATGGAACTTTGGCCTACATTTTACGCAACAGCGCCTCCCCGGTTAGCGTGCGGACTAATTAGAGGAAGACCCCAAAATGGCCAAATATTTTCATTAATTTATTAAACGAGTGGCAACGATGGTGGCGGCGGCTATGCCACCAAGCGACCGTCAGCCATTTACGTTCGTGCAGATAGATATCGTGCAATAGCCGCCGCCGCTGCAATCATCATCATAGTACACTCGGCCGACGAAACGACGGTCCGACAGGCTTCCAAAAGACCGCCGAATCTAGAGTGCAGAGTCATAGTGTATGCTCCATAAAAGGTTAACAATGCACATCAAACTGTGTGCTCGCTACCGCCGCCGCCGCCGCCGCCGTCGCTGGTGCTAGCTGGTGGTGCCTCTCTTGAGCCACAACTTGCGATGCTTAATAAACCATCCAACGGCCTAATATACAATTTCTGGTCAGAGTATGGAGCAGAGCACCAGGATTTATTGTGTTTCGATACGAAAATGATATACCAACTGTGGTATTCGCAATTCACATTGCTGTAGGTCCATCTATGTCTTTCTGGCACTGCGCCGCAATTACCAGTTTATCGCGATGTTTATTGAATGGTAGCAGAGTGAAATAAGAAAATTTTACTTTTACAGCAGATATGTCGTCCGGTCTTGGGGACGGGCCGGCGACGGGTGACTTGTGACTTGTGCCTTGTGGGCGAAGTGGTGAACGAGTTGTGTCTTGTGATTGTTTTTTTTTTTGCAAAAGTAATTTGGATTGGAATCTATATTAATGAATCTGTTAGCGGTAAGTTATTGGAGAGTGCATCTGGTGAGATAGAAGTTGGGTCTTAACAGGTTGTCTGGGCGGGAATTTGGGTGGGACTGCTGAACCGTACGTGAGTGGATGCAGTGGGGAAAGTCCATTAAAGAGATGGTGTATTGTTCGGACAGATCCGTATCTACCTAACAGAGATCCGTATCGAATGCGTGAATCAGGAATCAGAGCACTCAAGGTGAAGCGAAGGCCGGTGAAGAGTGCGTCGTGACCAACACTGAAATCGTGCCTTCGAGAATCGCTGCTGACATGAAACTCACTGAGGAAATGTCGGCTTGGAATGCATTTGAGAAATTGAATTGCTGCAAAGTTGGGATGATATTTCTGATCAGTTAGGTTGTAAGTGGAGTTGTCGGAAAGGTGGAAAATCTTCTGAGATGGCAGATTTGTTGGGTTTCAACATGGGTGTCATACTAAGTACCGTAGAGGTTCCTTTAAAAGGGGTTTTTACATCTTGGAGCTTTCCATAAAGACCACCTAATATTTTTACAAGTTCCATCATGTGTAGCTCTGGTACGCGAATAGTGCTTGAGGCCGTAGAAAAGGTGTTTTTCTGGGCACCTTTTGGACTTTTTAATAAGGAACGAAAAAATGGGAAAAAGTCGATGATTGTGCCTTCTGGGCGCATACTCTGATAAGCAAATAAAGTACTGAGAAGTTTGAATACAATTTTTCTTTGGAATTCCGAGAGGGACAAAGTTTTGTTGTTGACACTACTGTCACTAACGTCTTCATTAGTGATTAAGATACGCGTCCCAAAACTGGGTCTTTTTGCTCCAGGTACTTAGAAAATGTTTCAGAAGGCCAGACTCTCTCGAAACAAGACTTTATGAGTATGAAATGTTCAAAGTGGGTCTAGAAATCGCTAAAGATGAGACACGTCAAGTGTGACACTGATCACTTTGCAGCACATTTTGAAAACTCAAAATAAATCTCGGTGCATGCGTATTGCAGCAAAAGATTCTGTCTTTGATCCCTGAGATAAAGATGAGGATGTCTTTAATAAAATTCTACTTTTCGTAATCCAAACTGAATGACTAAGATATCGTGAACGTTTTCCAGAAGTCATAGTCGAGTATTCTTAAACTTACGAACTAACATACTTCAGCAAGGGTGAAAATTCAATGTTCTCCGGACACCAATGATGATATGCTTCAAGCGGTCCAGTTGTTCGCAGTAGATGATAGAATTAAGCGTCTGGCCATATGGGAGCAGCTCATAGTAGATGATTCCCTTTCAATTCCACCAAACACACAGCAAAACCTTCCTGGCCGTCAATCCCGGCTTGGCCACTGTTTGGGACGATTCACCGGCCTTCAACCATGACCGTTTTCGCCTGATATTGTCGTATGTGATCCATTTTTCGTTCGAGTTCATTCCGTTTCAGCAGCATATCGCATTCGTTGATTCGGTCCAGAAGGTATTTTTGCGTCAAATCATGCGGCACCCAAACATCAAGCTTTGTTTTTGCATCCAGCCTTCTGCAGATGGTTTAAAATGGTTTGGTGACTAACTCCCATCTCCTGGACGATGTCACGAGATCGAGATTCGGTCTAACTCGATGATTTCGTCACAGGTCTTCCGCCAACTGGCTTATTCATGGTGTCGTTTTCAACGGCTCTGAATCGTCGAAACCATTTCTCCGTGGTTCGAAGTGATAGAGTACCATCTCCCAAGACACCATTCATCTCACGAAACGTTTCTTTAGCGGATTTGCCTGCTAACGAAGGAAAACTTTGAAAAGCGCGAATTTCGGCGTTAGTGAACTCCATGTTTACACGTCTATAACTGTTGAACGCAATATTCAAACTAACCATGCATAGTGTCGTTTTGTAGTTGCAGAAGTGTTCAATTTCAAAATGTTATGCATGTAGCTTCAGAAATCGAAGGAAATTGTGATGCCTTAATTTTTGGTGACGCAAATTTTGGCGGAATAACGAGATTTTAAAAATGTCTCCCGTTACAATGAAGCACTATGTTACCTTAAACACAAGCCTCAGTATAACCAGATACAAGAAATATTTCAACAAACATATCAAACCGCAACACAACCATTTTGATCACCCATATATGTATGTTGCACGTAAAGGAAGAGTGCCTATTTGTAATTAGGCCTTAATGGATCACTGTCTCGTGAACCAAGTACAGTCTCAGCTCGCATAAATAATGAACGCAACATTAATTGTTATTAAAGGTGACATTTAGTGATCACATCTAGATTAAAAATAATCAATAGCAATTCGTGTAATCTGACATTTAAAATGCCGCCATCATCTGAGTGATGAAGCACCAGTCCTCAGTAGGAATAATTAAAGTTCCTCTCAATTAAAGTTGTGTTTGTCTAATTAAAACACTGAAGCACAGCGACCAAAGGTTCAATCGAATAAGCTTCACACTGTAAGCGAAACAATTACACGATAGGAACTAAGTGAAGTAATGCGTTAAATAGCGTAAATAAGGCTGTATATCAAAGGGGAGTGTATATTTAAGTGATGAAATGATGTGAGCACTTGTGAAAGGCAAAGTGCAATAGCTTTTTAAATTTTTTTCATTGATGTTTACTCTTGGTGGTGTTTGTTTTTGTAGCGCGAATACAATGTGTTGTCTGTTGCATACATATTCAAAGATGTGAAATAACTAACAAAAAAATAAATTCAGTGACATCACAGCCCGCAAGGAGCCAGTTTGTTGGTTTAGTAGCTATTGCTGGTTGGCAACTTTGAACGGGGACTTCATGGTTAATGCCAATTTGAAATGGCAAAATTTGGGAAGATGTTTGGTACATGTGTTCATCTCTAATGCCATGCTCTTCCTGATTAGAGAGATGGTATCGAATTAGAGATGGTATTGAATTATTAGGCCTAACATTTTAATACTACAAGTACACTATCTTCAATTTTTGAAACCATTCTGTAGAGGCTACGAAGGACAGTAAGCCTTAAATGGAAGAAACATGTCAAACAAATTTGGTACCAACTAATTGAAATTCAATTCAACTGCCAACTACAGCATTGATTGATGTATTGGATTAACATCCTGCCAGAATTTATTTCTTACAGGTCAGTAAGCCAACGTGGACACTTTACGAGCCATAAGAGAGTAGTTCGAAAGTGCTAGTTGCTCAGTTCGTTCTATTTGCAATAAAAGTGTTATAAAAATTCTATTTACGAGTGGTCATTAAGTAGGAGCTTTTGCTTAAGATTGGACTAACCCGAATGATACTCAACGCAAACTTCAAACGATGAATGTTCCGTACAATGGCGAATATTATAGCCAGGCAGTATTGCTTTGTCAAGTTTTTGACTGCAGCCTGCCTGCCGGCTGCGTGCAGAAAAAATATTTTTTTTTTAATTTGTAGACACAAAGCAGACAGACGATCGTACTTTCGCAGATGACTGTGTTTACGAAGTCACCAAAGTATCAACAACAAAAGTGAAACAGAAACATAACAATCCAATCATTGTCAACCAACCAACCAAGTCAGATGACAAAAGGTTTTAAAAGTCATCGGATGGAAACAAATCGCACTAACAAAACATACACCCTAAGAACTCTCTATACGTTCGTAAGAATGGATATTCTTGCCCATAATACAAATCGCCGTCTCTCCGAACACTTCATTAGACAAGAATGTTGCCAAGAGGACCGAAAGGAAACTGGATTCTTCACAAAAAAACAAACAGTAAAACAATGTGTGAAATTTGTGATCATGATTCGTAATCTATTTTTTTTATTACCTTAAAACTCTCTCTCTGACCTAAAACCTAATGCTAAGGATATGTAAGACGGCCAAAGATTGCAGCTGGTATTTGGTCCGTTGTAAGACAGTAGCCAATGATAAATATTGCAGCTGGTTTTTAGCCCGTTATAAAACAGCAACCGACTGGCCCCCGTTAGTTTCCCTACCCAATGTTTAGAGAGTTCGACGAGGGAGGGAGTCCCCAGAACAATTTATGCTGCTTCGCAACATCTAGCACGTCCCATCTCGATACCACTGTACTGAAGCGGAGGAAATTGTCCTCAGCTCGTCGTGCAACGGTACGGTCGTAGTTGAGTTGCCCATCCACAGCAGAACCGGTGAAATGAAAGATGAGCGGTACCGCTTTCTGGTCTTGTATCAGACCTACCTTATCAAAGTAGACAAAAGTTTATGGGGGAACGAAACCATTATAACGCACCCTTTCATAGTATTATGTGTTTGGATAGTAACCCCTGAAATAAGATTGTTATTGGAGTCCATTGCTCTTGCAGTGCGTTCCCGAATCAACTTCAGGATGAAATTACCCATCCTGCTCATTTTCGCTCTATTGCATAAGAGAGTAGAATTTCCTGTACTCGGCCCAAGGAGTTCGGTGAAGTAAGGCCCGGAGGCATCCCCTTTCAAACAACGGCAGCCTTTCCATCAGACTAGCTCCCACATTGAACCACCCAGGACAGCCATAGGTGAGCATAGGACTGATTAGGACCATGTAGCAGATCACCTTTACCCTCGCATCGAGATGACTGTCTCTTTGCAAGGATTCGTGATCTATAATTATGATTTAAATACCAAGCGGTACATGATCGAAACTATCAAATTTTGGATCAAATAATTGACTTAACTGTTAATATCAAACAACGTGGAATCGAACACTATTTCCGAATTGACCCAAAAGTAGAAATGAGTTAAGTACGAGGCCTCACGAAATGATGCGTGGCGTCCATTTCCTGCACACATACAATTTCACAAAATTTATTTATTAGATCGAGTCCAGCTTATAGGCAATATGCCTGTAGATGTGTTAGACACTGCAAGAAGACATTTCTGACAAATTTGAGACTTCATCAGTTTGTTCAACTTATTGCTCTACCCAAACATATTTGTTGGATAAGTTTCCAGGGGCGAATCGAAAAAATAGAAAATCTTAAGCAAAGATATGCGAATAATACATCTTTTTAAAGTAAGTCCACCTCTAGCCACAAACTTGAGTAAACTTCTCGTAACAAGCAACACACCGTCATTTACGAGAATTTCTTGTTTGCCATCCCTTTGTGAAGTCCATGTGGCCACCCGACCGGTAATCCCTCCTACAATGTATGTACATCACACCACGTGACTTGTATCTGGTAGACTTACCCCGTTCTTAACTCAGTTCATAATCAATCAATACCCCAAACCGCAAGACATTCGGTGTTAAGTGTCAAGCCACTGTACTGCATAAAAACCCATCAAAAAACACTCACACGCGCACACACAACTGCTCATCCAAAACACAGTGATTACCCCGAAAAACCTGACACGTTGTCAGTGCTCCATTCGGCTAACAAGAGCTCCAGTCCTCTCCCCTCCCACTTTGAATGTGGCAGCAGACTTAAGTGGAAATAATTACGAGATACCATGCATCTGATCCCGTCAAACCCTCGAAAACCATCAGCTAGGCCATGTGCGGCGAACAATATGCAGGCGATATAATCGACGGCGGTGAAGAAAAGTGGGCGGTCAGGTAGTTGGAAGACCCGCCGAGATAACACCATGAATTCATCATAATACACGAGCTACCCAAGTGCACACAAGTCCCTCAGATATGAGGGAATCATGTCACATGAGTGACACTTGACATTTACTCCGAACACAAAGGAGTGCTCCTCAATCCCGAAGAGCATTTGGTAACATCAACGCGCTGTACGATGTACCGGCGATGGATTATTCTTGCCCATCCAGCGGATGTGTGCACATCGAAACAAATCGGATAATGCGGTATCCATACATAATCGAGGATAGATACTGTCAGAATGGAGTTCGCTTCGTTTCTCCGGCGAACGGGGTGAATTCCAGCTTAGGCCGGCCAACCGGTCGACCGGTCGACCGCCATCGTGTAGGAAATTTATTTTATAAACAATAACCACGAAGCCAGGCCAAACACTTCATTAGAGCGAGCATCCGAATGAGTGGAGTCCGCAGCTTCAAGTGGCATCGGATCCCGTCCCGGCCACGGCATCGGATCTAGTGCTGTTTTCATTATTTCACTTTCCTGTCCGCAATCATGAAAGTGCATATGCAATCTTTATGTATGCAAAAACCGTTAAATGACGTGCGACCGGGCTCACCGGGTGATCAGCAGCGATCTGTTTTCAATCACAACAGCCTGACCAGAGGCTGTCGTGGTCTTCATCTTCATCTCAGCCACTCCAGTCTCGTTGGCAGCATGACTGGAGATGATGCTGCCACTGCCGCTTCTGCTGCTGTGTTGACGGAGCCACCGCATGCTATATCATTAAAACAAATATGTAGCAGCCCGCAAAGAGGCACTTTCTACTTTCTAAGAGCTTCATACGCTGCCTGCCCCATGGATGTGCACTTTTAGCGGCGATATAGCCGTGCGCGCCGCCGTCATCACTGCCACCACCACGACCAGCAGTGCCGCGTGCTTCCTCGGCAAAAATAAGTTTCTTTCTTAAATTACTATTATTTGCTCCAGTTTGGTGTTCGGTTTATTTGTTAGCTGTGGTCGCCGTTGTCTACCCCAGCAACCCCCCCTCCGCGATCTCTCACTGTACACGCTTGACGTTCATCCTCCTTTCATTGTACAGCAAGCGGCTGCCGCCGCCATCGTCGCCCATGCCGCCACTAGAGGAGTCAAGTCGCTGCCAACTCGGGACGGAGCTCCTTTCTTTCCTTTGGTCGCCTCGTTGCCGATCAAAACCCACCGTCGTGTCCGGCGTCCACCACACCATGCCATCACCTTGCTGCGCGATCCACTCGACGACGCCACAACCACCGCACGGGCTGGCTACGTCATAGGAGAGTGTGTCGTGTGCCATCCAATTTACCATTTGGCAAATGCACACCTTATCAGTAAGGGGATCTATGGACCCAAGGATCTTGTGATGTGTGTTTCGCTACCGCATGCATAAATACAAGCACCCATGTGGGTAGGACGACAAATTCAAATTTTTCAGGTTTATCTGCAGTCTGCACCGCCACCGCCACCGCTACCGTTGCCGCCGCACCGTCACTGTCACTGATAGTGTATGTAGAGCCCGCTAGGTCCGGCGAATGTCAATCTCCCGGCAGCCGAACGTTTGGCGACTTAACGAATGTCTCTTGATTGGATTTCATGAAAGTAATTTCAATAATTTCTGCCTTCAGCTGCACGAAGACGTCGAACTGGGGGGAACGGCAGTCGCCACACCGCGCGCCGCCGCCACCGCTGAGAACAAATACGATAACCGCTTGAAATATTGGGTGAAACTGTAGGAACCGACGAATTAAGTCGTACGCACCAGTTGTCCGCGTCGCGCCGCCGCCGCCACCGTCGAAGTGCGAAATGTTAGGCAGAATTAATGAATCCCCAAAAGGCTCATTAGCTGGACCGATTAAAATCGCACGGCGTTCGTTTTCACTTGTTATCTCCTGTGGTGGATGGCGGCCGGAGTAAAAGTAAGCGTTAGGAGTTCCCTGCCTGCGGACACGGGGAATTGCTAAGAATCGGAGAAGATCCGGAGAGATACAAGTGCGGCGGCGATGTGTCGTGGTGCCTATTATCCATTAGCGGTTAAACTTTCGTTCCATCATTCCAAGCCCATTTGAATGTCTCTAACTTAAGGGCATAATTAGCGCAAAATCCATTTCGCCTTTCACTCGTCGCCCAACACGAAGATGCATTCCTATGTCGGTCACCGAGCGAGTGTGTATTGAATTTGAATCTATTTGCAATTGTTGCGAATGGAGTGTGCTGTGGACGATAGATATTTGGTTCAGTGGGCGGGTGCAAATATTGGGAATTCTTTTTCGAGTTGTTTCGATGGAGCCAAAAGGGTTTTCCGAGTGATTGATGGGTTTGCTGTACGCAAACGACGTTGGCTTTTGTGACGTTCTTTGTGAACCATTATAGGATCTGTCGACCTTGCTAGTGAAGGCGACAATTAGAGGGTGAAAATTTGTTCGGTCTCTAAATTTTGATTTGGGCGAGAAATTTGAAAAATAAAATGGAAATTTTGACATTTGTCCGTCAGAAAATATTCCTGATCCAGTGTTTTGGACCTGATTTTGGATTTGGTCACCTAGACGAAGTCTAGATGAAATTTGGGTAGAAGGTCGATCTGGATGGTTGGAGAAAGAAAATCCCACAAAGACAAATGCTCATATGCTCGTTTCAAGGCACCACGAATCGCTTCAGCAGAAATTTAAGGTAGCGAGTTGGCTGTACGATAATTTTAACGAAATTGTATGAGAACAGGGGTCGACCATCGTCTAGATAGGGATTTGAATGAGTATTGAAGATAAGATTCCGACTCGTTCTTGCAAATATAGCAAAACCCCATGTGACGACTTTTCCATTTCATAGAAGATCGCTAAGGGCTCACAAAAGACAGACGGGAAAGAATCTCGAAATTCAAAATTCAGACATCATAGAACTTAACAAGTCTGTGAAAAATGAGTGCTGTGGAGTTAATATGATTCTAAGACTACATCAATCGATGTTGCCTCTGAGTTGAGTGTTTCTTTTTTTTGATAGCGTAAGGAGAGAGAGAGAGAGAGAGAGAGAGAGAGAGAGAGAGAGAGAGAGAGAAAGAGAGAGAGAGAGAGCGGTCGCCGTGGCGTAGTGGCTAAATGCATCGACACCACGCAGGTCTAAGATCGATTCCCGGACGAAACATCTTGCATTTTTTCACGGCACTCCTCTTTTGAGTTACTGACAATGCTGACAACATTCAAAGAGTATCAATTGTCTATAAAAATCTTCTCAAATCTCGCCGTTCGGAGTCGGGAAAAAACGGAAGGCCCCTTCTACTCGTGAGAGAACAGTAGCACGCACAATACGAGTAGTTGTTATAGAAGCTTAGGCCTTGGTCCCTTGTGGGCTCCAATGCCACTCAATTATTATTATTAAGGAGAGGGCATCATGTTTCTTCACTTGGTTTTTGGGATTTAAGGTTTTAGTGATTTTGTCCTTAAGGCATTGGGGATAGTTTACATTTGAAATTGTTCAAAAATTCAATCCGCTGGCAGTCGGAGGAGTTGACTTATCTTAAGTCAACACTGTGTTCTATAGTCTGGTGAGTGACCCTTTCATTAGCGTCAGAAATCTGTTTCAAATATGGTTGAGTGCTAAGACGGATTAAACTTTACAGAGCTGTCACCGATCCCAAATCTTTTTATCTTCGATACGCGAAGTGACTTAAGCCATCTGGCAGATCTAGAGAGAAAAGGTGAAAGGCTAAGATGGCTTTAAACGAATTTGTTAATCAATCATTTACTTACGGAAGTAAGGAGCTTCGATATACAGACATTGGTATCTATTTTGGTGGAATCGGAAGACTTCATATTTTTCACAAGGGAAGTAATTCGACTTTTGGAGTAACGTTTGGATCCAACAACGTCAACAACGGCTGGATTTGTACCAAAACGAATATTGTATAAACAACAGGATTCTTGAATAGTAGCTGACAATTTTCAAAGCACCAAAGTGTCGAAAATGTGTTCAAATACCGGAAAACTTGATCTTCACTTACTATCATCATCTGTACCAATATTCACGTCAGGTCTTAAAAAAAACTTTCTTTTGGAAATGGCTGAAAGTGATTTCTTTTTCTTTTCTTATAATGTCAGGAACTTTTCAAAAACATAGCTCGAGAAGAGATTGTAGTTGGTAGGAGATGTTTTGAAAATTGAAAAAAAAGTCGACGCAACTGTATTGTTACTACTTGGACCTGCTTAGGGGGAGGATGTATTGATTTAAGAAGAACGAAAAATCATGTTCTGGATAGCCATGCTTAAGCAAGAACTAAATTAGTATACATCAAGTTCTATGTTGCTTTCAATGTGGAATTAGCATGTGCCAGAATAAGGAATATCGGGGTGGAACAGGACAAAATAGAACTTTAGTTAATTTTGATTTAATTTGATGCCTTCGGCTAAAATCTGTAATATTCCAAACTTATCTTTGGGTTCTCATAGGTCTTGTGAAATAAGCACATTCAAAAGTTCTGTCATTTGTATACAATAAGGTCAAAGATATTTGAACTATAGTAGTATGCGATAACCAATTTTTATTGAAAGGTGACCTAGGGTTTAGGCATTTATAGAAGTTAAAGAGCAAAATTTTCCCTGCTTTGGAGCCTGCAATGCATGTAAAAGCACTTCACATCCATAGGTCCAGCGTGAAACCCCTTCTCTTTTAAAAATATCTGTCCTTAGTATATTATATGCGTACATACGATATACGTGTATGGGAGCCAACCCCAGTCTTAACCAAATATTGTTTATTTGAGGTAATCTATGAGATGAAAAGTCGGTAGATGATCCTAAGTCGCGCAGCAAACATCTGATGTGTAAAGCGATACTGAGAGTTAACATTGAGAGAACGTAATGTTTTGTGATACTCTGTGATGGATATGTATAAAAATGCGGCATTACATTAAAGTGATATTTTTTAGAGGTTTAGCCTGGAGCAAAAGTTCGACTTTTATAAAACGCAGGTTGTCCAGATTACGAAATCAATAACAGAACGAAGATGCGATACACATTAAATTTATATTCGTTTATGCTATTTAAGCCGTTACGGTTAAGAAAAATAAAACAAACTAAATTGCGTGTCCCTACAGTTCTTAGGGCAAAAAGCTCTCTGACACTAAATAATACAAATAAATTGTTCCACAGTTTATTGCGGATTATGAGTGGCGAAACTTGAGGAAGGTTTTCATAGATGCTTGTACTTTTTGAGTATTGTTAGCAGCCCGAAGTCGTCGAACTTTGAAAAATGTTAAATAAATGTTAAAGGCAGTTGACCCTTGAACCTCTGGCCTATTAACGCACTTATCCACTTCCCCGCTCGGTCACTGTAAGAAAAGCAGAAAATCATAACCTGTACCTCAATATAACTGCACATTTCTGATGCTACTGATAAATACATATTTTTGTTCGCTAAACATATTTCTTTTTACAAGACACGGGGTCGTGTCTTAGCATACTTGTTAGACGACAAATATTTAGAAATGTGGCTCCGATGAACTGCTGTCTAGGCAGCTCCAAAATAGAAAATATTGCCTACGTAAGAGTTACTTTAAACTACTTTCATTAAAGTTTAGGAGTTCCTCATACGCAGTAATCGCCTCTGTTAACTGACAAGTTCAAAATCCGTCACCCTATGGCATCATAATTCCGCAGGCCTCACTGCGATAGTCACAAAAAACTAAATCTCGTAACGACAGCTCAATTAATACTCGATAATTGATCAGTGCGATCGACGCAGTTTAATCAATTGCAACACAAAGTCGGTCATTTGAGGAAAATTAGTGTAGCTCACAGCTCGGCACCGTCGCCGACAGTCTAGCACCTAGCCCACAAGGAAATACAAACTGCACTGTAATTGCCAATGAATTTGAAAAACTGAATGTTAACGTCAGTATCATGACTGCATCGCCTTCATTAAGCATCACCTCGCCTGTCAAATTCGCATACAAGTTGTCAACGTCCCCCGCTTCGATCTGAGCGCAAGCGTACTTCACACGATAGGGAGTTGCGATGAGGAGACCTCATTTGTAGCGATGCTAATAGGTCGGGTTTTGGCGACCGGGCGTCACACCAGAGCCAGAGCAACGCTCATAATCATATCTCCATCTAAAAGTGGAAAACACGATTTTTTTGCGGATTAAGCCATCCGACCGATACATGCCCCAATTGCATAAATTCAGCTAAAGCAGTTTCCAGAATGCGAGTATCTCACAAATATTCCGTGTTTTTGCATGTTTCGTGCTCTCGAACTCGTCAACTGCGTGGAAAACCTTTGAAAATCATCGCGAACGCTCCTCAGACACGACTATCGCCGCCGCCACAGAGAGCAATCGCCACGATGATGGCGATCGCTCGCCTCAGATCGAATTCTGCCTTCGGATATTACCTCATGAGATCACTTCATGTGGGCTAGCCATTGCCGACGAGCGACGACGAGCGACGACGACTACAACGACTACAACGACTACGACGAGGATGACGACAGTTAGCGGTTGGTTAATATTCTGTAGCTGTATCTGGAGCACTTTTTAAAGTAATTATGGAAATTGCGGAATAAAACTAGTTTGTCGTGTGATTAAAATGTGTAGCGCTCTGCGATCGGCGGCGCGTTGGTGCGGCGGAGATATGCTGTGGCACTTTTCTTGTTCGCTCTGCCTATCGTGTCGTCTACACGAAACGTTCGATCTTGGGATGGCGATGGCGATGGCGATGGCGATGCCGGTGCCGATGATGGCGCGCGGGTATGTGCAGCTCGGATTGCAAAATGAAAGAGAAATTAATTGAAATTCTATGAAGTACGGGGTGTCCCCGTGCAATCATCGCAATTGGGTCACACTATTAGAAGCGAACAAGAAAAATGACAGAAATCGAGCGAAGCTTAGGTGGCTGACGAGTTGCAGATCGTCCCACTCGACGGGCAAGTCAATGTTTCGGGCGGTGCACCGAACAAATAACAACTTGTTGTGCCGTCAATTTTGTCATTGCAACAGAAAAGTGCTGCGAACCGGGCCCAACATCCTCCCGCCTTACACACAGTCAACACACAGACGGTTGTCGACCTGGCCTTTGGCAAATTTATTGCCATTTGATTAATCTTTGAACTCGATCCATGCTCTGCGTGCAGCCCGTCAGGCACAAGACAATACCTCGGCGGGTGCAAGTAGCTTCCAGCTCGGATGGATATTTACATTGCAAACGAGAGAGAGTAGGAAATGGAGTGGCTGAGGTGGTGGCGGCGTCCAGCGTCGAAAATTCAACACCTCGGCCAATCAACAGGGGAATGGGATCGAACTCGTCTGTCTGCCTGCGCGGGCCTGCTGGGATTTATTTATCGATCGATCAATCACCGGCCGCATCAACCGCACCTCCTGCGCCGTTCGGAATTTCAGGCCGACTTCGGACAATTGGAAGACGCGAAGTGAGGACTTGCAACTATTCAAGCCCGTGCCGGACCACGTCTGGAATTACAATGTCAAATCAAAGATTAATTATATCCTCGTTACGAATCTCGGAAACATTAATGGGTGATCTGCATGCACATCACCGGCACCATCATGCGCCCATCACCGTCGTCATTACCGCCGCCGCCCTCGACGCTGTACATCATCATCGGCCGGCCACCACGTCGCGGAGGGGAGAGTGAAATTCCAATGGTTGACCTGCATCTGCCACCGAGAGGCTGCAGAGGAACCAATACGTTAAAAAAGTGCTTCCTGTCAGAGGTGCTCCCAAGCCGAGTTATCTTCGTCTCTGCGTCGTCGCTCACCGTCGAGTGTGCACACGGCCACTCAATATGAATCTCAATCTGTCCGATCAGATGGATGGTAGCACGTCTGCTGCTGTGGCATGCATCGACTACTGGCGCAGTTGCGGCTGCCTGGGTTGCAGCTGAGGTACAAACGACGTCGACCATGGCACAGCGGCTGCGACCAGCCGAGTACGAGTATCTTTTCATTCTCTTTCTATAATTTATTGGCTCTTTGCGAAATCATAATCATAACAATAATGGAATTATGGTAAAACATGGGTCTAGAGATCAAAGCGCAGAAAGTGTCGAAATCGATCTGGGAGAGTACTCTCCGAGATAAAGACGGCAACTATGACTGGGCCTGAGTGACGACGTTCCGTCGGATGTTGGATGTCGGTCGTTGGACGGTCCGTCAGTATCGGTAGCTGGAAAATTGGCACAGTTGTACCTCTAATCACACTTAATAACTCTTGAAATTGAACCGAGCCAGTTGGGTTTGGGTCGGCGTTTGATGGAGCACCCGGGCACAGACTGTGGCTCTGGGTCTGGTTGTGATGCCTGACGGTGTGTAGGATTCGATCTTGGCCTCCACCTATTTACCTGATTTTCCCGCTATCTGCGAGGTGTAAGAAGTAGGAGAGAAGTTCTCTATTGAGTTCATCAGCCTGCGAGACTCTCTGAAGGCTATCGCCACCACGGGCTCGTGGGCCGCGCAGCTTTGATGTAACACAGTTATGAAGTGCATGCCACTGGTTCATGAGATTCAATCGATATGCAAACCCCTAATTACTCCTGACTAGATCGATACTCAGTTCGACTTCAAAATTTTCTACAATTATCTAGGGCTGCTCTTCGCGGTGGGAGGGTGGGCGTTCGATTTGAAATGCTCTTGCATGGGAGTGTTGATGATTGATTGTCGATTGATTGGCTTGTCTTTTGGGTGGACTTCTCCATAGTGTGGCAAATTGGGTGAAGACACTTCTCACTGTATAGGAATTTTGACACGAGTTAAAACTGTGTTAAAATTTGACGGAAATTCCATTCAATGCGTTAAGGGCTTTTCAAAATTGGGAAGGAAGAAATGTCACATCTAAAACCTCAGCACACACTGTGTTGAAAATCATCTGCATCAGAAACCATTTGCACCGATCTCTCTGTTGTTCAAATTGACGGAAGGAGAATAAACGCATTTCCCATTAAGATTTCAATAACTCACGATTGTGGCCTCAGTCCAAGTTTAGAGTTCACAGCCTTCGGTTAATGGAAAAAATGGATTGAACGCGGCAGCTACTGTGGCTCGGTTTACACATGGATTTGAATTCAATTTAATGTCGAGTGGAGATCAGAGAAGACAAGCATATAGAGAACGTGGATCAAGAGAGGGCAACAGTTTAGCTTGGAAGTGAGAATGCAGTCTTCATTCATTTAGATCAGTAATTGAGTTATTTGCAAGGTAAGGTCAGATTGCGATTTTTCTTTGATCGCTTTGACAGTTGTTTAACCTCTTAATGACTCAAGATCAACGAATTAGTGATCGTTTGCATGGAATAGCTTCGCGTTAACGATTGCTGCACCGACTTCAGAAAATGTAAGACGATCAAGTTGGCTTTTGTAAAAGAGTTTGATTAAGGAGAACTGATGTTGCCTTGCATGGTGTTTACATTTTCCCTGTTCTAAGAGTCTTTCGCCCGATCTTGCATCTGGGGTCAAGCCAAAAAGAAGGGTAGGTGAAGTTAGGTGGAAGTGGCTACTTAAGAAGGGTTTCCTAAAGTCTACTTAGACTACGAGATCAACTATTAACATCATCGGATATTTGTTGTTTCACTTTCCACACCGAGGAGCCTTTGAAAAGTGAGTTACCCACAAACTCTTAGTGCCTTAGCCAGTTTCTTCTCCTATGCATTTTTTTCCAACGTTTATATCATGTTGTCAGTTTATCTTGCAGAGGTTGAAAAGTTCTAAATATTGCAAGAGATGGGCATGGTCCCATTAGTGACGCAAAGGCCTCCCCTTCATCCTCATCTCATTAACTTCTACAGAAGTCACTATATGGGATGCCTAACCTTCTCTCATGGTAACCCACAAGACAATTCCCAGTAAGAACGCCTGCAGTCATATGTTCGCCACCTATGCTTCGTATTTTGTGCGAAAAGTGCTTTTTCAAGGCCATAACTCCATTGATATCCTCCATGCATCCAGTTCATTCTTCACAACACCCATGGATTCTGTCATTACTTTTGTTTTTTTACTTGAATTTGGCGGAAGGCTGCTTCTGGATAAGCTGCAAGTGACAGGGTCACTCCCGTTCTTGCTAATTTATAAGCTCATTCACTGTTCAGGATAACCCAGCATTAGATGAGGCCCAACCTCTTTACGAGACAGTCGGCAAAGTTTGACTTTCTGAGACCTGGTCTATTTTTTGAGCCCCAAAGGCCACTTTGATGTCTGTGTACAGCATGATAACAATATCATCTAATAGCTGCATTGACAGAAAGCGAGCTATCTCAAGACACTGCAATGGTCAGGAAGGTGGAATTGTTTTTCTTCTTCTTGTGGCGCTACAGTACGGGGTGGACCTGGTCCTCAACCAACATGCGTCTCCAGTTAGCAGGATCTATCATCAGCTGCCCCCTGTTGACGGTCCAAGTTGGTTGAGGGACCTCTACATGGCCCAGCCATCTTAAGTGTTGCATCCGAAGACGCTTGTCGTTCGCCGTTAAATCTTCTCCTCCAGACGCCATCACCCCAAAAGGACCAAAAATCGCACGCAAAACTTTTCTCTCGAAGAGACCAAGGGCTTCCTTATCCGCTTTTGGTAACGTCCGAGTTTCCGCGACATAGAGTAGGACTGGGATGATCAAGCTGTTATATAAAGCAAGCTTATTCCTCCGAGAGAGGGCTTTATTACTCAATTGCCTCTTGAGCCCAAAGAAATAGCATTTGATTTCGGTACTGGTGTTGTTGTCCCTATTTACCGCGGAGCCGGGGTAGATGAAGACCTTGACTACCTCGAAGTTTCTGCTGTCCAATGTGACCCTCTGTCCGAGACGTCGATGTTGTGCGTCCTCCTTGATGACAGTATGTACTTCGTTTTGCCCTCATTAACTACCAGCCACATTTTAGCCGCTTCCGCTTCAATTCCAGCAAACGCGTCATTGACGGCTCGCTGTGTTCGTTCAATCACGTCAATGTCGTTGGCGTAAGCTAACAATTGAACTGACTTCTGGAAGATCGTGTCGTCTGGTGTTGACTTGTGAGTTACGCACGATCTTCTCAAGGATGATGTTAAAGAAGTCATATGAAAGTGCGTCGCCTTGTCTAAAACCTTTTTTGACATTAAAGGTCTCGACGAATAGGTGGTGAGTGTCGATTTGCATTTCTTGGGTTTTTTCCAGAATCTGCCGTAGTGTGAAAATTTGGTCGATGGTGGACTTCCCTGGCGTGGAACCACACTGATAAGGATCTATCAGGTTGTTGACGAACGGTTTGAGGCGTTCACACAATATTGTAAGGAGGATCTTCTACGCGATGTTAAGGAAACTAATCCCTCGATAGTTGGCGCAGTCGAAGGGGTCTCCTTTCTTATGGACTGGACATGTGCCCAACCAGGTCATCTCCAGTTGCTTTAATCAGTTCTGCGGACAGTCCATACGCTCCATACGCATACTTAATTGATAGATGCCCTTCTCCAATTGTGTGCTCGATTTCGTTTGAGGACATCTGCTAGGTTGCTCTGCTACGTTGCTCCGCTACGTTGCTCCAATGGTTCGGAGTCGAAGACTCTTCGGGCCGGAGCTGTGTGTGGTTTACATTCGCTCTACATAACCCAGCCACCTTATGCGCTGGATCCGAAGATGGTTGCCAAAGTACAGCCTTATAGCTTATGATTGCCTCATCTCCTTCAGACGCCATCAACGGACCATGGATCACATGCAGAACGACCAAGGACATCATCATCCACTTTCAATAGTGCCCATTCGAGTTCCGTGTGCTAATTTGGAATTCGGGATCTATAGCTGCTTTCAAAGTGTGTGTCTACCTACTACCATATCTGTGTAGGAAAGAGAGTGGAAAAAGTTGCCGCCACTGATCTTTCGACTGCTCTTCCTTATCCATCAAGCCTGCTGTGTGGCTATCAGCTCAATGTAGAAGTTGACGGGTTACAGATGAAACAGCGCACCCACTACCACCGAACGAGTGAAAAGAAGAGTCCCCGTGATGCACATTTTCGCCGATTTCCGGAGCCTACCTTTCATCCCAAGACTTTGTTCATTCTTTAAGGCTGACAACCAGGCAACGAAGTGTTCAGAACATGCTTTAAGATAGTGTCAGTCTTGAAATTTGGAAACATTACTTTCCTAGACGATGGAAATCCACAAACTGCGTGGGCTCCGTGGCGTAGTTCGTAAGTGCGTTGACTCTCACGCCGAAGGTCGCAGGTTCGATCAAATAATATCTTCTCTGGCAAAAGAGAAATAGCAATTTTGAATTCAAGTAACTGAGCACTGTACACTGTTTTATGAAAAGTTATTTTTGTTCCGTTTTATGAAGAGTATCTCTTGGTTCGTCATTGCCGCGCCATCCACCTGAATACACAAACGGGAAGTGTGAGTTAAATGAAAACTTCATCGCCTCCAACTCCACCTCCAAGGTCAGATAAGTTTAGACATCCCTACGTATCGATAATTTCAGTTTGAATTGTTATGCAAACATTTTGCAGACAAACCCCCGTTAGATTCAATGATATCCGATGCAGAGCAAAGTTGTGTAATAGAGGTCCCAGACCCAATTACATCAGAGCTCACCACTTGCCCGATTGACGTTCGACAGCGCCCCCCGACGTCAAACTGTCTGCACAGCTGGCTAGATGCTGTTTGCTCTGATGTTTCCACATCCAGCATCGAGAACAACCAAAACAACAATTCTCATCGTCGTCTATCACCCAGATCCAAATGAATACCTGTTGAATTGCCGCCGCCGCCGCGCAGCTGAAAACAAACAAATTCCGAAATTCATGTTTGCATAAGTGGCCCCGCCACAGAGCGTTACCGAGGTGTTGTGCCTCGTCGCTGCCGCCGCGTCAGCCTACGCAATTCTGATGTTAAACCGTGTTCTACATCCGACGAGGGTCTTCTAACAGTACAGCACTGAATTCAGAACGAGCTGCCTAACCCAATTCGCCGCATACGGAGTGTGTGCCTCCTCGCGTGCTGGGATGCAGATTCGCGTCGATTCGTTATCAAATCATCGCGCACACCAGCTTTGGGTGCAGATAAATCAAATTTGAGGTTCGATACGACGGCGATTTGGCGGGGAAGCAGCGCAACTGTGGGGAAAATGTTAATAATTCCATAAAGCGGGCGTCGTGTGTCGCCTGAAACTGTACAAAATGCAAATTCCCGAAGCGAAGCGTTAGACAGATGCCCAAACACATGCGCCAGTGTGGATGGATGGATAGATGCACTGGCGCACGTAGGTTCGAAATATGTCCGTCCAACAGATTGCACCGTAAAGCGACAAAATGGAGCTGATGCTGGCGTTTCAGTTCGAGATCTGGAGCTCGGGCGCAGAGAATCAGTTCTCTGGCTTTGGCTGTAGACGACAAATTTGCATTTTAATGGTAATAATTTGTTGTTATGCTGCAGCAATGGGTAATAAATTGCCAAGTCATTCATTGCACAACAACGCAGAAGGCTGATCGCCCTGGCATCGAAAAGCGACAGAGCGGCGGGTCTGTGTAAGTGTCTTCGTCTGATCGGTTGATGGTCCCCGTGATGCTGGACAGGGACTGTCTGGCATTGCCTCCTGGTTGGGCTAACGTGCGATAGAATTTAATTTGTCTTTCAATATGCATGTGGGGGCGGAGTGTTCGCGCGCACTCATTGTCTTACACTCGGCGAATAGGCGAATTACCATTACCTTTCGACGTTAGCGCAAGCCGGTCGCCGTGATGATTAAATGACGGCGGTTTGGGAAAAGTTCAAAGGGCAGTGGCGTGAGCGTCGCCCGACATGCTTGCTTTTCTAGTCGACTGCACTTACTTCCGATTTTTCATTTGGGGGCTCTCGAAGTTTGATGTCTTTGTTGGCGCATCGCATAGGAGCGTGGTGGCGGTGGAGTGAATGCAGCTGTCCAGCTGGGTTGAGGGCACTTAAGACTGATGGGTGTGGGAGGAGGCGACCAGGAAGTTTTATGTGGAATCGTAGGATGACGTTGACTTTTTGAAAGTAAAAAAAAGCGTCTTTGCGATTTCTTTGTGGGCTGCGGGGTGTGCGGAGGAAGGCGCCAGACTCTAAGGGGGCGTGGTGGTGTAAGAAGTTTAATTGGCGTGCTGGTGGTCTTTGTTTAACTCGTTTGGAAAAAAAAAATAAATGGGGACGATTCGCCTTACCGTTAATTGAAAATAACTAATCTGTGAATTCCTAACGGAACTCTACGTTGCGCAACCAGGAACTCAAGCAAGCTTCAGTCATTTGCTTTAAATTAAACAGAGTGCAACCTCTGTTTCGTATTCGACAGCAAAATCATCGACAAAAGCAGATTAATATAGGCAATCGATCGGGCGCCAATTAATGAACCTATTATTTGCTACCAGGCTTTAGGGCAATGATATTAGCCTGAAGTTGAACAGCAAGCAATTTACCATTACCTAGGCACTTTAAGTCTAATGAGCTTCCCAACGCCTGGGTTGTTAATTATTTACCGCTAAGCGCGGTTAGCGAACTTCTCCGTTTTTTTCTTGCAATCGGTTGTCTGTCTACCTTTAGTCCGCAAAAAATGGCGCACACATACCTCACTATAGACCCCTCGAAGTGCTGATCTCTTCAGATACCTCATTAGCTAACTTTCACTGCACACCAGTGGCAGGATATCGCACAGATAATTCCCAGACTCACTCAGACTGTTAGCCAACCAAACACCCAGCAACAGTTACGATGTCAGCCTCTTCACCGTTTAATTTAAGGAAACCACAATTAGCCAACATTCGCGTGTCGTCAGAATTAACAAGAGAAACTCGCTTCGTCCTATAAATCTCGAGTTAACTCTTCAATTAAATTGCAATGCAAACTGGAAGCGAAACGAAATTGAAAGTTCCAACATTTCAGCGTCAGAATCACTCGTTAATTTTATGCGCACTTTACCGCTATCACCGCCACTGTACCGTCCATAGACCGCTGATAGCCCATTTAAGCTCCTGAGCCAAGTTCATCGCGTAATTACCGCTACCTATCGCAGCCCCATCTACATCAAGACATAAAAAGGTAAGCCTCGGTGTCGCGTCATTCTAATTTGGCAATTTGTATGCAAATTCTTTGTAACCTTTAAAATAACGATGGGAACTGAGGCGGCAATGCCTCGAACGGATTAGGGTACTGGTGCAGGTTGCGTAACACACACACACAGGGGGCGGCGCAGCGACGTTGACGTCGACTCACGGAGCACACGTACGATGAGAACTGTAATAAATTTTTCAAGTGTGCCTACAAAGACAATGCGTTTTGCAAATATGTGAAAAACAAGCCGAATCGAGGACGAACTTGATTGTAAAAGGCAAACTACTATGGGAAATGGAGCAGCCTCTAATAAGACCTGCTTCGACGATGAAGACGCCGACAACGCCGACAACGCCGACAACGGCAACGACGTCGACGACAGAGCGCCAGCATTAAGAGTCGAAGCACTTGGTCGGCAAGCAGCAGCGCTGGGCTGGTGTGATGATGATTCACACTGAGGCAACGCAATTTAGCAACGACCGCGAAGGAGGGATCGTTCCTTGTTGTTTTTTGTGTACTCGAAGTCTATTGTTAAGGCAGTGGTTCAAAGATACTTTATTACAAAAGCGAACAACTTAATTTCAAGATGAATCTGACACTTAACAAATGTTGAACACCATCACTACATCCGATGCCGCCACCGTTGTTCTCAATGGGGTCGCTCCGCTGTAGCCGGTGCTGTGGACGCCTTCGTGGAGGTTTTCATTTTGCTCGAGTTTATCTTGCGTCATTCACGACTTCAAGGTATGCTCTGATCTTCATTTTCATTTCTGTTGAGTTGCAGAAGTATTGCTTAATCGTTAGAATTAGATCTTGTCGTTCTGGAATTGAGATGCGAAGAAATGTGAAGAAGTTTTGTAATGGTCTCGTTGGAAAATGTGCAGATTAGGAATCTAAAGGGAGGTTCTAGAATTTGCCGCAGACGATGGGTCAACAATTTGAACTGATATATGTCAATTTTGAAAACGCGTTCAACATATTTTTCTTCGTCTATGAATGCAGTGGAAAATTAAAAAAATGGAAAAAACTCAAATCAGGAAATGGCCAAAATTACAAAAATGCCTTAGATCCCGAAAATCGTTGTCCATCTAGCGTTCTTTTTATGCCATCGTGACAAAAAGTCAGTCTGCTCACTCCACACAACGAAATGAATCGTTGAAGGACTCTGGGGTGCATAGGAAACTTATATCCATAGTGAGTGGAGTGCAGTCCAAGCACAGCGTTTTTTCAAAAGAAGTTTTGGCCGTAATGAAGCAAAATCCGCGAAGCTATACACAAGCTTGTGCAAGAGTTCCTGAGATTGTCGACAAAATTCATAATCCCCATCGTGATACCGCACGCAGATGAGAATGAGGCAGCTATCACCAGTCCTGTTAAGGGTGTTTAGGCTCAATTCAACTTGTCATCGACATCAAGAGCTCAACATTTGACGGGCTAGCCTGAGGACAATCTTGAACAAAGTTCTCAAATTATTCGCCCATAAGTTCCATTTGACTCAGCAATTGAAGCGATGCAAAAATCTACCCAATTATTGCTTCGCAGTTTGAGCCTTATCGCTGTTTCCAACGGACGAAAAATTATCTTCTCTGAGGATGCGCGTTTTTCAGTGACTACGTAAACAAACAAAATTTCCGCATACGGGATCGGAAAATCTGCTTATTACCTTGAAGGGGATAGTGTATCGACAGAGAGTGACATTGCGTATTGTGGAGTCGGGCATCAATAGGTTATTTTTTTTCGCAAATAAGGCTTCGTGTCGGTCAATGGTAAGCATTGTAGCCATTATTTATTTTTTTCCCATTTTGCAATTTATGTTCGGACCAGCATCCCTTCGACCACAGAAGTTGCTGTTCACAGCTTTCCTTTAAAGTGGAGATTGCTCATCTGCATATCCGATCTTGTGATGCCCTGACGTTCGCCGTCACACACAACCGTCTTAGTCCAAATGAAATAAACATAAACATCTCTATCTGGGGTTGATTCAAGCTCTGCCGGGCACAACGGGCCGTTTCACAAATCCATGCTTCGTAAACTGCCACTAGCACAGGCATAAACGTTTGATGACTATTGTTGAGAATTCAGTCCATCATATGACCGATTCGTGCATACGATTGCAAACGGCAGTGTCCACTACAGACGAAATTAAATATTTGCAGTGAGGAGGCGATTTGCATGAGCCTGTATCCAATGGTCACTTGAGGATTGAAGACGTGGACTAGGATGACCCCTAGCCTATATAGAATGATGCGTCATGGAACGAATTCCCAAACCGTCCTATCAGCCGCCTTGGCGATGTCTATTAACTTCCTCCCAGTTGCAATTTGAACCATTTTTGTGGAGACTTGTGTAGGAATGTTATGCCAACTATTCACAAACAATTTAAGCACTAAAGCTCAATATAAATCAAGCAATCTGTAAGCAACAGTCCGAAACCATTAACAAGGTCTTTGGGGGTCGGAAGTGATAGCGGCACTGCAAAGTCAGCTGAAGCAATCACGTGAACGACATTGTGTTTCATAATAAGGACGAATGATTGTTCTCACTAACAAGGCTAAAAAGAGATTTGATCATTTTGTTGCTTTTTTAAAGAGGAAGGCCACGTGTTTGGGGCCCACCCTTCATATTAGAAACATTTCGCGAATGAAAAGTTCTATTGGTTAGCTTTGCTTAGACTTCTTATTAGCGTTAATCTGAAGATATACATTCAAAAGTAGCTTGATAGTCTACATTCTTAAAATTCCCAGCACCTACTCTAACGTATCAGTCGTAGAAGAATCGTTTACCAAGCGTCGACATCGTTCTCATCATCATATGTATAGTGTGCTTACCCTAGAACGAATAATCTAACTGCACCAAGCCACCAAGAATTGCATTGAAGACGGACCGTATTCTTATACCTTTCGCTGTATGCTTAATTTAAACTACATCCCAGTTTGTTTCCGACACCGTATCCTAAGCCCAACCTGAACTCCTCTGCAGTATTTTTCGCACTCGGTGCCTAATTAAGTCACTTCAGGCAACCTACTTCTCGCCTAATTTCCAAACAGGGTCCCAACGTGCAGCAATTTGCAGGTTAAGGTTGAAAATTGGAAGAAATGAGTTTTGCTGACTGTCCAATTCAGCCCGTTGGCTTGTAAGAAATTCCAAAATTAGTGAAGAAGTAGGGTGGATGAAGTAACTAAATTATGCACTTGGTTCAATAAGGACTTGACAGAAGCAAAGGCTTTCTAGTGCAATGGTAGCCATCAGATCTGGATATAGAGAGTACCAAGCTGATAATGACAGTCTAAGCAGAGGCTATATTATGATGCCATGGGAGGCGGTCTTTAGTTTAAGGGTGTGGTAAGATCTCTTGTGAAACTGACATGGTGGCTGTGGTCTACAGACATTTACCCTCCTGTTTAGGGCCAGCCAGTGAACTGGAGGGAACCGAACTGGTTATGATCATCTGAGCAGAGGCTTTATTATGATGCCAGGATTAGCTGAAACTTAGTTTCGGTCTAAGCGTGTGGTAAGCCCCCTAGTGAAAGTCTCATGTTAACTGTGGTTTAAATACATTTACCCTACTGTTTAAGGCTAGACGGTGATGGGGACTATCCTCTGTTGACTATGGTTAGCTTAACAAACTGTTGCTGTGACCCAAGGAAGTGTTAAAAAGACTCCCATCAAAATGGAATGGTTGTGCCTAAAGCCTAACCTCTGTTCGTTCTTAAGTAACCAAACACTTTATGACTCTTTCGAAAATGGACCTCATGGTATAGTGCTATAAAGGCGAGTATAAATCCAAATTTTACATCGTTCACGGTAGCTCTGAACCGGTTTTGGTCTGATGGGGGCTATTCAGTTGCCTTTTGGATCAGTCAGTTCATTGAGTAAATACATTTTTGGACTGCACGTGCAAGCGCTGAGCAGACAGACGGAACGTACCAAGTTCCGTGTCTGCTTGTGTTTTCATCCATCAGGCAGGCAATAGGAAATTATTTCCACAGCCTGACAAATATTTGATTTCTGAAACGCAATTAGCATCCTGGGGCATTTGTAAGCCCAGTTTAGGCAATTTTTCTTTTCTGTGGCTTTCCAGTTGTTAGAGAGTCGGCTTCTTCGGGGACTACACGCTACAAAAACAAAAAGTTCTATCCGGGACGTGGATAAGGAATACTTGTTACTCCTATCCTCGAACTCATTCATTGTTCAAAAATCGGGTGTTTCAGGGGCCAATATGTCCCCTGAGACCAACTTTCAGATTGGAAAGGAATATTCGAAGTGTTGGATTGTTCGGAGATTTGGATTAGATTTTGATTTTGGAATGTGAGAGCTATACCCACGAGAACATCACTTGTACTTTGGCAGTCCTGCAATACTGGAATAGGTGCAGCCAATTCTGTTTGTTTGACGACGTTCCAATTACCTTGAATGTCGCTACGACCTGTCACCATGCACAGTCCAAGAATGAATTGCAATAATCGTTTTGGAGTTTTGGAAAGAGGCCTCCAAGTCTTCGAATGCTGCTTGATGAAATATGTGAATCAGAATATCCTTAGGTGGGAGAATGCTCTACTTAAGTCAAGACAAAGACCTACGACATTCGACCTATTTTGTCTGGAGTAGATTGAAGTGGCTTGGGAGGAATTCCGAGTAAAATTACCTTATCCTTGACACCATTCGCATGGATGCAGAGGAAGTCCGCAAACAATTAGCCACAGATTGAGATTCAGAGTCTTCACAGAACAAATTTGTTCTATTCGTTGTGTTGCAGCCAAGATTTCAATGCCTCTAGGATTCAGATCATTGGACTGAAGAACTAAGTTGAAAGTAAATGTCCAAGATGGCGGGAGGGATGGCTATTGAAATGTGATGAGTAGAAGGCTCTCCTTAGTCTTGCTTAGTGTGAATATGAGAATCATAAGTCTTTTCATCGTGGTCCAGTCTATGTGAAATACTTTGCACACACAAAAATAGCTGACTTTACGAGCACGTGAATGATTACCAGCTGAGTCCTCTCTACTATCTCTAAGATATGACAGTACTTGGTAACATTTGCGGCCGTTAAAAGTAGCTCTGACCACACAAGTCATACAGTTCGACAAAATGGTGCCAACCTGGCAACCTGGCTAGCTCCGGATACGCAAACAAGTCGCCACCATTGTTTTGTTAGCATCTTGAGATCCGCGCCTGGTACAATGAAATTGTTTCTCTCATCTCAATTCATTTACAGCATTTTAAGGTCTTAATCGTTTTCATTTAGCCTTCACTCGGATACCATCGTTCGGTGAGAACCGCTTGAATGCAAGCTTAACTATTGGGAACACGCATTGTTGAGACAACCCAAACAGAGGGAACCTCAAGAACTTCAGCCTCAAGAACACAGACCCAGCCAAGTAATTACACAACATGACAGCGCCAACTGAACAATCTTGGGATGTCGGCTAGACCCAGTTTCTACCAAACACTAGACGACACTATTTACCTGACTGAGCCGTTCCTAAACATTCATTATGTCGTTTCGTAACTCTTCCCAAATACAATGCAGCCCGAGGAACAGCCGCACGCTGGTGCTTCCGAAAAGTTCCCATTATTACCCCGCCAAACCCTATAAACAAATTATCGTCATCGTCATCGTTGCCGACGTCTTTGCCGGTGGCACGGCGGGTGGTGGTGTCGACAATTTTTTGTTTTTTAGGTCTTCAGCTTTCAGCTGAGCTGAACAGTCTCAGCGGCAGCTTCTACTGTTCCTGCACTCGTCAATTAAGTGTTTACGCTGCTGTTACAAATGTTGGTCTAGTTTCCAAATGTGGAAATTGTCATCGTAATTATCGGTGGCTGGAGCTCGCGGATGTGTTGTAATTTGAGAGCCAAGTGGACGCTCGTAATTGGGAAGAGAAACCGAACGAGTGTGTGCTGGCTGGATGCGTAGCCTAATTCAATTTTTGACCGCTTGAAGGCTTGGTGCGCAAATGGCAAATTTTTTGGAAAAATAATAACTTTCCACCGAGTGAGTGTTCCGCTTCCGTTGTGGCTTTTCACTTTCTTTCCGCGGACGGCCTGTCGTCTGTGGTCTGTTGTGAACTGATCGGTGGTTGTGTTTTCCATTCAGATTGAGTAACTATCGCTCCGCCACCGTTCGTACGTGAGACGGTACTTTTCCATCTTGACCAGTCCGAGCACATTACGAACGATTGACCGCAAGTTCATATCGTTTCGTCGTCATGATCGGTGATTACTTAAAATATCACGTGTGGCGAATTCATCTCGCAGCGCACGGCATCTGGCAGACGCGCCTCGTCGGCCACCATGCCACGGTACACAATAGACGCGAGATTAATGCTCATATCGTGGCGTGTGGTTGATGTGGGGGTTCTCGGGTACGGTGAGCGAATTAAACTCGCCGATGACTTCGAATTTTTCCTCGACAAATTTGAGAGGAGATTTATTAACCGACCACGTCCGTGCAGGCTGTGGGCTCATGTGTGTGCTTTAATGGAAGGGCAGATGGCATTAGAGTCAAATATATCAATAGCTTGTCTCCACAAAGTGAGTCCGGCGAGGCCACGGATGCATGCATGGCTCGTGAGGTCTTGAGATTTATTGCGGTGGTGGCGGTGTGGTGAACTAAGTGAAAGGAAGTGAGTGTGTGTCAAGTTGCTCTCAAATGGGTCGCTGAGCGGTCTGCCGAAGGGGAGCTGATTCTTAATTTAAGTGTGACTAGCTTTGATGAGTACTTTGTCAGGCCGAAGCGTTTGACAACAATAGTCTAGGTCTTTGCTTCAGAATGATTTTAAATTTACTAATGGATGCTACATTTTCGACACTCATTTCAATTTGCGAAAGTGGCTTGCATTTGGCAGCATCACAGCTTGAAAGGTTTCTGAAGATTTTCTAGTTGCTTAAAGGCAAGGCAAACTGAAGGCTCTTGTTACAATACTAGTAAAGGGGGTTACGTCCGACTGAAAACTTTTTGACTGAAACCAGCCCTTGGGTGGCTTTGCTTTGCTGTGTGCTGTGTGCTGTTTGCTTTGATCGGTGCTTTGCTCCGTCCTTTGCTCTGTGCTCTGATGCTTGAAGCTCTCTTTGCTGTGCTCTGTCGTGTTCTGCGTGCTCATTGCTTTGATCTTCAGTATTCGGTGCTCTATTTTGTGTTGTGTCCTGTGCTGCTTGGTGTCCTGTGCTGCTTGGTGTCCTGTGCTGCTTGGTGTCCTGTGCTGCTTGGTGTCCTGTGCTGCTTGGTGTCCTGTGCTGCTTGGTGTCCTGTGCTGCTTGGTGTCCTGTGCTGCTTGGTGTCCTGTGCTGCTTGATGCTCTGTTTGCTATGCTGTGTCCCGTTCTGTGTGCACTTTGCTTTGATCTTCAGTGTTCGGTGCGCTATTTTGTGTTGTGTCCTGGGCTGCTTGGTGTCTTGTGCTGCTTGGTGTCCTATGCTGCTTGATGCTCTGTTTGCTGTGCGAATTGGTTTAATATTCGGTGCACTCATCTAAGGTGTGCTGTCATGTGTTCTATGCCACGATCAGTGCAGTGTCCTGTGCTCTACTACGCTCTGTAGAATGTGCAATGTTCTGAACCTTACTCTGTATTGTACTCAGCAGTGTGTTCTACTATGTGCCGTGCTGCGTGATCTGCTGTATGCTTCGTGACATTTTCTGTCAACAAACGCACATTTTTTCAAAACGAAGTCCTGCAACTTAAAGCTCTGCAATAAATCAATGAAAGTTGCCGTCATCCACTCGACTGTCATCAAGCGGTGATTCCAAAGCAGGTCCACGCACAACTCGGAACTCGAACCCCATGGGAATGCCTCATACAGCCGGATGAAGGAAGTGCTACACTTTCTCGCTTCTTTTTCCTCCCCTGCTCTCTGCTCTTCCTCCCCACAGTTTGATTAACAGCATTCGCATGCAGAAAACAGAAAACCAAAAAAAAAAAAAGAAAAAAAACGCGCTAAAGAGAAACAGAAAACCGAGGAAACAGCAACAAGAGCAAAGACCACTCTCAGCCCGATGAAACTACGGTGATAACGAAGCTTTAGTGCAGACAAACAGTTAATAAAATAGCAAATAAATTAACAGCAGTTCGCTACTTGTTGTTTTACGCTGATTTATGATCACTCTTAAGTGTGTGAGATGATGAGATATGGTTTTAAAATTTATTTCAAGTTTATGACGTGCTTTTTCGTTTCTTTCCCCTCCCCGTTCGCTTGGCTTTTTGTCCGCGGACGGTTTCCTTTTAATTATGTCGTTTTTTTTTCGTTGTGCTCAGGTGTTGGCCAAGCCTGCGTACGAGCGGATACGCAATTGTGATGTGATGGATGCGATGTGAAAACAGAAATTAGCAACAGTCGATGCTGTGCGCGGCTGCAGAGCAGAGAGCAAGTGGCCGCTTGTGCAATTCGCGCTTGTTCGGGCGGGCATGCAGTGCCGTCGGTCGCATGCAGTGGCAAGCGCAATTCTTAAGGATTACCCACTCGCGTGTGGAGTTATGCAATGGCGTGCCGTGCATCGCTGATCTCGATTCTGGCAGACAATCACTTGTTCTTTCCCACACTTGATTCGATCTGGTCTCATTAATGGTAATTTCATAATCCAGACAATGGGACTTTGTCTGGGGTTGGCGTTTCTTCTGTTTTTGTCGTCGGGCTTGGAGGCGCGCTATCACGGCGCATGATCACCGCCGCAGAATGGGTAACAAAACGGTGCTAAATGCTCCTTGCCTCCGGCCAAGGGCGTGTGAGATTTGCATACATTTTGCTTGCACCTGGTCTGCGGTGTACGAGTGCCTTCGGTTCACTGAAATGCGTGCAATGGAGACGTTTGAGATTTGAAATGAATGAAAGGGAACAGTGGGTGTCAGTCATTGGGGTGCACTGATGGGATTGATGGAGAATGAAATTGAAAGTGCTGCAGTGAGAGTGGGAAATAGAAGAACGGAGGTTGACGGAAGGTTTTGGGGGCTGGGAGGTTTCGAAGGGTTTGCATTCATCCTTCAAAATTAGATCTCTGATCTTGATGTCCTACATCATGTCTTTGCCTTTACTCTTTCGGTTATATCAAGTGTTTAGATTTTTGATGGACAATCTTGCATCAGATCTTTTCCTGTAATTGCCTTAAGTTCGTTCATCCTTACATCGATCGCGGGATAGTTTGGTACATTTTGAAGAATTCCTCATCATCCAATGTCTTTGGCTTAACGCACCATTGCTCTGCCATTCCTTCACTCTGTTTGAATCTTCTAGTGAGGCGGCCCTAGCTTTTCTAGTTGTCACTTAAGCTGATTCGGCTGCCTCTTCTCTGCGATCAGAGGCTCATATGTTTTCGTGAGTTTTTACAAACAGCCAGGTCCAGCAATTTTCATTTTAATCAACATCGGACATGGGTGACTGTCATCAAGTCCAATTTGAATCTCACACCACGACTTCAGTGCATTCACTACCCTCTGAGCATGTAGAGCCCCTAAAACCTGGCAGGTTCCTCCTCCGATGATGCAAGCATTCCTGCTTCTTTCACCACGAACCAACGCATTCGAGGGCCTGGTCATTCGGATAGAGTCAGTCTGTCCTATTATGCCCCGTTGCTGGCACTCGAGACACCTTATGTTCGTTTCTACTGTTCAGCCGTTTGATCTTTCGCCGCTTTACCGGATCTTGTCCCACACATTGCTGGCCGTATTTAGCTGCCTTCAGCCCAAAATTCCGACTGGCATTCAACATTTGCTATTCCCAACACTTCACCAGGGTGGTTTCCTTGACATAAGCCCGTGAAGCGACCATAAGGACGTGGGCGTGAATCCCATTTACGAGTTGCGAGGATTCCTGGACTTCCCCCATTCACGTTTGATTGTCCCCAAAAAGCCTTCGTCGCAGACTGCCTTTCTCAGCGTCTATGTCATGCCCCAACTAACGTCCATTGGTACCAAAAGGCTCGAGATCATTAGGGCGGGGAATTACAATGCTTATGATGCACGCCAGCATACCCATGATTTCAGTCAGATTGCCAAGACGACCAAACGAGGACTCGATCAGACACTTAAGCTTGTGGAACTAAAAGATTGACAAAAACTTTGGCAACTAAGCCTGTTGCTAAGGAAGTAAAAAGAGGCACGTTGAATTTGCCACGAAGGGAAGATGGTTACCGTTAGAGGGTAAGTGCGTCGTGGCGTAGTGGGTAAGTGCTTCGACCTGCACGCAGAAGGTCTAGGTTCGATTCCCAGACGGGACACCTCGAATTTTTTCATAACAGCACCTCCTTGAGTTGCTGACAACACTCAAAGAGTATCAATTGTCTATGAAAAGCTTCTCAAATCTCGCCGTTCGGAGTTGGCAAGAAACTGAAGGTCCCTTATACTAGTGATAGAACAGTAGCACGCACAACAGAAGTAGTTGAAGTTAGCCCCTTGTCCCTTGTGGGCTGTGGCAACGTAGGTCTTAGGTGCTGGACACATCACATTATTTCACTGCACCACCTTTTAATTCGTTGACCATACTCCTGGAATATTAATTGTCTCTAATTTCTCCTTTTGAAATTGGCACTAAGCCTTAGGTATAAGCATGCACAATAAGCGTATTTGCTGAAGAAGCCAGACCTAGTTCCTTGTGGGCTGTAGCGCCATCCAGTCAATTGAAGATCTAAATTCAATTCCTTAACACTCACACTGACTTTCACCAAACATCGCACTGCTGCTGCAATGTTGAAGGACAACTAAATTAAGTGAACGCACATATTTTCAGAATTCTTGATTACTCATAAGACGGCATTCAAAACAAGGAAAAATAATAAAAACTGAAGATTCTTCAGAACGTTACTGAGAGTCATAAAAATTATCACAAGCGATCGTCGGAATGTACTTCCCACTCAATTGTTAGACACTTGGCAATTTGCTTCCGAATTTAGAAAGTGAGAACATCTCCGCGTTTTGAAATTAGCGCGTCATGTAGCCATTGAAGTGGTGCTTTTGCATAGCTTCAGGTAGCCTTGAACTTCTTTGTTTCACTTCGCCACACGTGCTAAGGAAGCCTTGAGGGAACTGGTTTCTCTGATCGTACCTTTACTACGGCATTGTTTGTTTCTGAGTCTTTTGACTTTGTTTTTTTTTGTTTTTTGTCAATGCCAGGAGGTGATTGCAGTTATGAGTGTTGAGCAGTTTCACCTTGACATGGTTCCAGATTTAATCAGTTTTGGGGTGGTGGGGGAAGGGATCTCTTTTTCTAAGATTGTTCAAAAATTTAAATGCCTTCCTGTAAACGGAGCAAATTTGAAAGCACTGCACACACTTCTGCAGCAAAATCCAGAAAACCCGACAGCAATTCGATTGAGGAAGTCACTAATGGCAGATTCAATCAGAGGCAAATGCAAATGCGATGCGAAAGCGAACCACAACAAAGCTTCCAGCTCATTAGCCACAAACGGGTCACTGCCACTATCATGTCAGTCAACTGGAAGAAAATCCGAGCGCCGAGACCCTTACTTGGTGCAGCAACATGACAAAACTCATGATCGAATCAATTAAAACACCTGACTGACACCGCCGCGCCGGTCGTTCGTTTTTAGTGCAGTTTCCTTAGAATGCCCGCCGCACTCTTGTCTCTGGTGGACATCGGACATATGTGCAATTGGACATTTCACAACGGCATGTCATTGCACAAAGCGCGAGAGCGCGAGCGCGCGCGGTGCTGCTTTCAAGCCTCACGCCAAGATCACCTCCACATCAATTCGAAAGCGACAGCCGTCCAATACTGCCGCACTGCCACACTGGTCGCTTGTGAAGAACAACGATCGACACGATCAATTTTTCTGAAATCACTGGGATGTCATAATTATGTCTTCGAATATGGCAACCAAAGCGTCATGCCATAAATGAGTCGACGTAAAAGTGTTATGACAGCGTTGTAGCACAGGACACACGGCCAGACAGTAGACACAGGCATCTGAATGGCTTTCATGCGACACGATGGATGGTGTTGGTGCCGGTGCTGGTGCCGGTGGTGACGGTGTCGTTGGCCAGGCCATAAGTGAAAACTGCATTTCACACTTTTATTTGCCAGTAAATAACGGAATTGGGCTAACTCGTTAGATTTGTCTTCATTTGCGTCATTGTCATAAATTTTGAATGAACCTCACTGATATCAGAGCGTTTGCATCTGAGCGCGACGTGGTAGCGTGGAGCATGCGCCACTTTGGCGTGATGCTAGTTCGCCCCGTGTTTGTTTTCTGCTTTTGTCTTGCCGTTGTGTGTTGTTGCACATCCCTGGTCCCGGGTCGTGGCGTAGTGGGAGAGAATTGCGACCAAGCCATCTGCATAAATGCGAATTAACAGGAATCCAAATAGCCCCAAATTGGTATCATTAAGACGAAATGGAAGGATAGTGCAATGGTCACATTTTACATTCAGCCTGCAACGACAACCCAGACAAATGCCGGGTTTTTTTGCTCTCCTCCTCCGCTCGGGTCGGTTGCGCAGTCCTTCTCTCTGGAAGGGGCCATTTCTAGACACCAAACCGCTCGGACGGCAAGCAGGTAAGAGCGAAGGGGAGAGAAAGAGGTACAAAAAAAAAGAACCACGGCAATAATAATAAATAATGTCGTCGTGAGGAACCAATGCAACCACCGGCGGAGGTGCAGATACTGTCCAATAACTATATGAACGTCATCTAACACTATCGCCCCGACGATCTTGTGCTCCGGAGAGGAGGCACAGCACTGTCACCGGGGAACTGTTTTACTCGGATTTTGGATTTCCTAATGTCCTCCGGTGCTCTCCTACAACTAGGTACTCCATATCTGGTCTAGATGGGTGATAAGGTCATAAATGATATATCAACGCGCGCGCCTGCGCACAACGACTTTGCTGCGCGCTGAGGCAACCGTTTATTAATAATCTCCACGATAGACGATAGTGTTGTGACTGCGCATGCAAATGTCTGCACTAGCAATCTGTGGGCCCATAAGGGATGATCGCAGCCACTGTGGGGACAGACTCGGAGAGACTCCTTGCTGCGCAACCGCGACAATGTGCACAGGTAGCTTTTTTCATTGTGCTCCGGTCCTTTTGTCTCGGGCTCGAACACGGGTTAAGATGCTTATCAGTGAGTGGGAACTTTCGACGTTCGACGGGGACGTGATGAATAAATAAAAACCGCTCTACACCGGGAGACAACTTGTTAACGTTACTTTTCACAGGGATACCGATGTTTTACACAGAGCTCCCCGTCAACCCCCCCTCCAGGAGAGAGCGAATGAATCGAGAGCACCGCCATCGGTTCCGGTTGATGTGAGACGAGGCGGCGGTGGAATTGTATCACAACTACCTCCACTCCATCACATTCCGGCAGCTTCCTACGGCGCGGCACACAAGTGACAGGTACGCCCGCCACATAGCATTCCTGCTACCTTGCGAAATCTTCCACAGATGATGAGATACCGAATCCGTGGATGAATCAATTATCCACCGCGACAAATGAATGAAATTAGGCGCAACTGACATTTTATAGCGCGCGCGTTCGCCAATTTATACGCTACATCCGATTTCGACTAATTTTCATTAGACATCCGCGCGCTAAACCGATGGCTCCAGCGCCTGCTCGGGGCCATGTGGAGCGGGAACGACAGCGACGACGGCACTCACTATTCACGACAACAATATAAACCCTCTCACGATGGCATATTGACACCTCTGCACAATATCGCGCACAATGACAGCAGTCACTGGCAGTCGCTGAAGCCTCTGAGGAGTTTATGGAGCTGAGGCGCTGCGGCACTGAGGAGTCGAAGCGCTGCACAGACAGTAATGTCGTCTGTGTGTCGAGCGTGGGATACTATCACATCATCTAGGAGAACATATCACATCCTGCGCCGTTGCGCCGCCGCTGCCGCCAGATGAAAAGCAAGTGATTTACAGCTGAACTCGATAACTGGCTCCGAGGGATGTTGTAGCTGCACAACCCGTTGCGCAGTGCAGTCTCAGACTGGAGGACGAGGAGGCAGGAGGATCGTGATGTTGACAACCTCATTGCATTGTTTCAATGCAAATGCATCTGAATTGCATTTGAACCTAATTTGTTCATAAAGCGATCATCACCAGCAC